>CM061132.1:151167632-151767632 GCA_030789695.1 Scilla litardierei | reverse complement strand
TAGCCAAGTGCCCTGATCTTATGGAAATGTGGTTTGTCTGAAGGTGGATGTTTTGGTTTGGGGGTTATATGGTGTGTTTTGTATCAAGGTGGAGTGTTGAAATTATGTGATACAACAAACATCCACATGTGTACCCACATGTGATATATTTGGTTTTGATGTTGAGAGCTCACCAACTTTGGTTGACATGAAAGAACCAAAGTTTGAGACATTGTCGCATTCCGAACAGTTTAGGAACACGTTGATAAATCAACATTTTCCCTCCCTATAAATGAAGCTGTTCCACATGGAGTTCGATCATTGAGCAGCTTCAGAAGCAACTCAGAGCAATCCTCAAATAATACAGTGAGGGATCGCAGAGTGTTTTGAGCGCTGTTTTATGCAAGGTTCGGGGCTCCCTGTTGAATAAACAGTAGGCGAACCAAGGGGATTTTTTGGGGCTTGGATTGTGAGGTTTCTCCAAGTTGTAATCCGAATTTGCTGAAGCAATAATTAATCTCTCCTTCTGAATGTACACCATATTTGGGTGGAACCAGTATAAAACTCCGGTGTGCAAGGTGCGATGCTTTTTTGTGTTAATTGCTTTTTATTTTACTTGGTTGCGTATTTTATAACGAAAGGCCATTCTGTCTTTTTCGTTGTCCCGACGATCTTGGAATTTCCGCGAGGGTTGGTATTACCCAAAAGGTGACCCAGATCCTCTACATCAAGCTCCAGAGATACAAAATACTAAGGTACTCTGACAACTCAAAATACTTCTTCCATTTTACATTTTTTCTTTCATGGCTCGGCATGACAATGACTGGACGACCTCCCTATATTTCAGACTTGACTGCCCCGAGTTCTTTTTAAGTCTCTTACTGACTTAAGCATCGGATGAGGTTTGGGTCGGAACCCAAATCCGCCCCCATGACGATTTCTGTGTGTTGCAAATAGCCAAAGATAGCTCGAAACTAGGTCTGGCTTCACTTAGCTCTCCCAGACCCGAATTCAACCTTTCTTGGGTCCCACTCATTTGCCGACATAGCGCCACATCATCGAATGCGCCCTCGTCAGCACCACTTCATTGATCGACGAATTTACCCGTTAACAAATAGTAATGATCAACAGTAAATGGCAGATGACCACGTTTCCTCCTCAATGGAAAACGCCTTAGCTACCCTGTTATCAAAGTAAAAGTACATTCCTACCATACAAAATCGTATCACAATGAACATTCGAAAAAGAAACGACAAACTAACCTGAAGGAGGGCTTTAGTATCACTATCTCCGTCTTTAGCATTCAGGAGCATGAAAGAATGGTCCTCCAAAGGGAAACGCTTGCTTCCTTCATTTAGTAACCAAGATCATTAAAAAAAGTGGGGAAACAAGCAAATGTAAGAAAATTACTGGGAAATCATAGTTTCTCTTACTTTCAGCACTATACCCCATTTCAAAAAAAATGCATAATAATAATAATAACAATAAGCAAAAAATGAAATTTTAATGAGAAATCGTCGCTACCATTATCGTGCAAGCTACGGCCGTAAGTTTTCCTTGAATCAGCCACTGGTTCATACCAATTAACACGAAAAAAAGATAAAGCTTTTCCAAAAGAAAATGAAATTTACAAAGAGAGAAGCGAAAAGGGCGTAAATTTTACTGGATATTTTGATCTTTGCTCCATTAGATACAGAAATGAGAAAACCTTCATCAATCAGTTCACAGTCGTAATCATCCACATCGATCTCAACCTTGCAATTCCCTGAATAGAAATCGAACAAAAATTACAGATTTTAGGAGGGGATTTTGCAAAATTAAAATTAGGGCTTTGGGAAGTACCAATGTAAATGGGGGAAGCTGATGAGAGCTTTTTTCGCGCCATTGAATTTCTTCGAGCTGCGATTTCGAATTTCCCGTGTGAATAATATATAGTTGTATATAGTTGGAACGGTGATTTATTGAAAACGGGGCAGGCAGGCCGCGCGTGAGAACGAGGAAAAAGTCGCACCAAATTATTGAATTATCCCGCCGGTATCCGTATACTCAAATGGGCTGGCCTACATGCCCACCAGTGTTTTCTGGCCCCGAAAAATTCAAAACCAAGTATAATAAAATTGTTTTGAATAAGACCCATTAGGCCTATTGGCCTATTGGGTATCCACCCATTACGTTACTTTTCTATAAATATAGGGCTATGGGTTCAGTAGTCGTCATCTGTATAACACGTTATTAGCACGCTCGTGAACTGAACCTCTGCCGATAGACAAATCGCGAGGACGCGGATTGGGATTTCTTCTCCAAACTTCGTGTAATAGCCCTAATTTCAATGTACGCGTACTTGTACGTATTTTGGCGTAAATACGTACGTATATTTTTGGGAGTATGCTTGTATTTTTTCTTTTAATTATTTGGTGTAGTAATTAATTTTAAAAGATTTTAAACTGATCTTTTGAATTTAGTAAATAAGAGTATTAGGCTGAAATACTATGTATTGAATGAGGTATGGAGTATTTCCCTTGTATTTCAATTTTTCTAAAATACAAAATACAAAATTGTTTTACCATGACACCTTAGCCTAATAGGTGTCATCTTGTTAGTTTAAGGTTGGACACATGTCTTAGGCTTTGACTAAATGAAAGGATGAAAGGATTTTAGGGAGACCTAAAATCTAGGCAAAGTAAAATAATAAAAAACAAGAAAATCCCACATTCTCTCACTCTCCCTCTCCTTCCCAATTCTGGATGTGCCACCAAAAAAACTGTCACGCCCCGCTCTCCCAAGTACGGGGAGCGTAGCTGACGAGGCCGCCGTAGTATTTAGACTCAGGATTCGAGCCCTCTTATCCAAATACTACTAGGCATTTTTTTGTGGTTCACTATAAAATAATGAGCAGGCTACTGCAACGCACTGGAATAATACACAGAAAAAAGTGCTCCAACAGAAAATAAAACGCAGTACTGAAAAGAAATAAATCAACACAGAAATTACATTACATCACATTACGTAAGTTCATTTACATACATACAACAGCTGTACAAAGGGGGTACAAAAGTGGGTACAACAAAAGGTAAAAACCTCCAACCCAAAAGTACAAAAGGGCTACACCCTGTACAACTCACCCACTAGTCTAACCCCGGGAAGTCTAAATGAACAAGGTCGCCTGTAGGCTCTACCTCACCTGTACCAGCACCGGTCTCTGACTCCGGGACACCCGCAGACTGCTCGGGTCTCGCACCTGAAATCCACAAGTTGGGACACGTCAACACGTGACCCAGTAGAACTCCTAACACTCTAGTAGAACACAGTTTTAGAACTGGTCTTCTTAACTAACTAACTACAAGTGTCACATCATCACATGTTTATGCAGAAATTAAAAACAGAACATAAATGCTGAAAGTAAATAACAGGAAGCAGAACAGAAATAAATTTACTGATTAAATTAATTAAAATTAATTGTTTTTCTGTTTTGGAACCCGGGTAAACCGTAGACTGCTAAGAAAGCGGACTTCACCCAGGGTGGGTGAAAAGTGGTACCACTCCAGCAACACGAGCACTGGAGGGGCCTCTCGTAACTCCGTACCAGACTGGACAAGGTACCGGAGCGAGACTCATCTCGGTTTTCTGTTGGACAAATAGATAAAACCATCATTTACTGTCATGGTGCGAGACGAGCGCACCAGCGGCCTCTCTAGCCCTCTCAACTCCCCTTCCGGGGGCGACACATCGGGCGAGACTATCGTACTATTGTCCGCTCCTTAACACCTAAAATTTACTTGTGCTCCCCCATACCCACATCTGGAGTCTCACCCATTTCAAAAATGGACCGAGTCATCCGATGTCAAATTCTGCTCACTCATTGTTTTTCTTGTGATAGAACGTTTCTTCATTTAACAATGAATCAACTAGTGGTCTCAAATACCACTTTCATTTCAACTTACATGAATTTTCTCATCATCATCATTATTTCCAAAATGACATATTTCATGAAACATCCACATAGTCACAGGTACCAATAGCATACTAATGGGAACATGATTAGCATAAACAAAATTAACTTGGAACAAAAATACACTATGACAATTACTAAGCAAGATTAGCATTTGAATCTGTCTAAACTGTCAGTCCACAAAGAATGTCTCTGCAGACATATTTACAGCCAGAAGTAACTTCTGGTCCCTCTTCAAAGTTGTAGATAATTTTCTGTCGTTTTTCGTAGTATCCTAGATTGTATTTTTCTGATTTTTCTACTATTTTATATAATTTTTCTAAGTTGTTGTCATGTGCTAATAAAAATTGCAGCAACTTGTTTTTCCAACTAAACTAGTTCTTTAACATCATTTAGCACCAAACACATCATATATCATACAATGAAATATACTAACAACTTAGCATACTAAAATGTAACGATCATAACCTTAGAACATGGAAACTAACACAACCAAAATAGCTATGGAAATATGATAACATGCTTGGGAACATAAAACAATTTGTGCTTAAACTTAACATGGCATAAAACTTACATGATTTGCAAGGCATAATTTTGACACATAAAGAACATAATATTCCATGATATGTTAATCTAACTAAAACTCAATTTGCCTAGCCTAATTTTTCATAACAAAAGATAACATTTTCTATGGCACGTTGACATAAATTACATCCTAATTTACATATCATAATTTCATACTCAGAATATTTCCATAATGATCTATCTTAAATAAGTTCCTAGTGCTAAAACTAAATCCTACTAATGTGTTAGGAATCTACCTCCAAAGTCCTCCAAAATTTCTTTGGCCCTTCTTAGTCCTTGAAGAATTCTTGGGCCTCCTTCTTCAATCTCCTATCTACAAGCTCCAAATTGGCTTCTAAAGATGGATTTGGGGTGATTTTTGAGGTGAATTTTGATGGAGGAATGATGAGGAATGAGAGGGGTGCTTAGAAGAGTTCTTGGTGGAGAAAAAATGAAGCAAAGGAGTGAAAGAGGGGGAGACAAAATTTTGTCCAGAATTTGGAAGGAGAGGGAGAGTGAAAGAATGTGGGATTTTCTTGTTTTTTTTTATTTTTCTCTACCTAGATTCTAGGTCTGCCTAAAACCCTCTCATCCTTTCATTTAGTAAGACTAAGACATGTGTCCATCCTTAAACTAACAAGATGACACCTATTAGGCTAAGGTGTCATGGTAAAACAATTTTGTATTTTGTATTTTAGAAAAATTGAAATACAAGGGAAATACTCCATACCTCATTCAATACATAGTATTTCATCCTAATACTCTTATTTACTAAATTCAAAAGATAAGTTTAAAATCTTTTAAAATTAATTACTACACCAAATAATTAAAAGAAAAAATACAAGCATACTCTCAAAAATATATGTACGCATTTACGCCAAAATACGTACAAGTACGCGTACATTGAAATTAGGGCAATTACACTTCTCTAGATCCGGCGGGTATGATCTAGAGGTAATCATTTGTGTCCCCTGGATCTAATATTTCATGCGCATGATGATGGATCTGTGTCATTTTTCTTTGATCTGCAAGAAATCAATGTTTCTGCTTAAATCTTTATGAAAAAATCTTTTTAAAGCACATATCTTTATTTAGAACAGTTTTTAAATCGTTTAAAACCCGATCGAAACCTATTTCTTTCGTAGAATACGTTTAGATCTACTTATTTTTGGACCAAAATTCAATGTTTAAACGGTAAAAATAAAATTTTATATGATTAAAAACATTGATTTCAATAATAAAAGTCTGGTATGAATAGGCCCACGAGGCCCATTGGGTATCCACCCATTCATTGAAAAATATGTATATGGGTAGGGGGCTCATAACCCCTTACACCTATTACTCTACTTTTCCCTTCACAACACGTTATCAGCACGATCACGCTCGTAGGAAAAGCCGACGACGCTCAAGGAGGGATTTCATCCAACGCTCAGTTTTAAGAAGATCATATTCTTCTCAACGGGTAGCGTAAAGGGCATCCTTCATCAGCCGTCGTCTTGATTCCTTCGTTGAATCTAGAGGTAAATCATCAAATTTTTAGATCTAAAACTTGTTTTTCCAGTAGATCTACATGTTTTAAGATCAAATAGTTTATAAAACACGGTAAAAATAGTATTTTTTTAGATCTGCATGTCTACAATCATTTAAAATCAATTTTTTGTCAGTAAAAATCATTTTTAGGTCTAAATCTCTAAAAATAGGATTTTTTATGATTCCACATGATCCAACAGCAGGGCCGCGCCCTTAGGGCACAGCGACGGCACCCTGCAGGCATCGCCGACCGCTAGCGGCCCGCCACATACGGACCATGGCCAGCAGGCCACAGCTACCGGCCAGCGAAGCCGTGGCCAGTGGCCAGCGGCCTCTGCTAACCCCCCCAATCTATGGTTTTTCGAAACTCTAGCCCTAACGGGCTAATTTTTTGGGGTGATGCCCAATAAACCCTATTGGGTTGTTTTCATGGCCCAAAAAAATTGAAAATTAGCCCACTTACACACAATTTTTCTTTTTTTTATTTTGGCCACAAAATCCCAATAATTAAAGAAATTTTAATTTTGTGATAAGGTTAAGCGGAAAGATAAATATAAATGAAATGGATCAAAAATAAAAAATTTTAAAATTATTTTTAGCACGTCACTTTATTTCTAGATTATTTATTAATCGTTCATATACCTATGCCATATAATATCTGCATGGTTGTATAACATATAATATCTGCGTGGATGTGAATTTAGGCTATGTTTTTAGGGATCAGCCAGTTTTCCGATACTCTTACTTTTCAACAATTTTTTTCTTTTTGAGAGAAATTTGTAAGTGAGGCTATACATGTAAAAAGTCGAAGCTGAAGGACCACCCCATCGAGATGAAGACGCTAGCTTAAAGAAAAAATGGGCTTTTTCTCAAAAGTTCCTGGGTTGTCTTTATTTTTATGCACTTTTTGATTTATGGGATGTAACCTTTTGGACTTTTTTTTCGGTATCGGCTGGCTGATCCCCATATATCTAATTTATTTTCTTTGCCTATACACTAAAATGCGTGGATGTTTACTTTAAATTGTTAAATATTTCATGATAGTTTAATGTTGCGAAATTACATGCGTGGATGTTTACTTTAAATAGTTAAATATTTCATGATATTTTAATGTTGCGAAATTACATGCGTGGATGTTTACTTTAAATAGTTAAATATTTCATGATATTTTAATGTTGCGAAATTACATGCGTGGATGTTTACTTTAAATAGTTAAATAATTCATGCTATCTTTTGTTTATGTTGCTAGATTGCACAAATGGCCAGTCTTGCGAATGTCGATTTCTCGGTCCTGAAGGCCGATGGGTCGAACTACTTGAGTTGGCAGTTGGACCTGAAGTTCCAACTGCGCTCTCATGGGTTCAGTCTAACACCCATAGAAAAAGCAACAACAAGTAATGCCGCAGCTGAAAAGGATGTTTCTAAAGAAGCCCCTAATACAGAATAAGTTTCCGATATACTTAAGGCGAAAGCCATTATTTATATCAGGAAACACTTAGACTCGACCCTGAAGGACAAGTATCTTACTGTAGATGATCCTTATGAACTGTGGGACGCACTTGAGGAGAGATACAGACATCAAAGGGATGTCATACTCCCTCGTGCACAGTACGAATGGACTCACCTCCGCATACAGGATTACCAATCCGTAGCAGAGTACAACTCAGCACTATTCTGAATCACCTCACGCCTGAAGTTGTGTGGTGAGAATGTGCCTGAGAAAATGTTGCTAGAGAAGATGTTTACGTCTTTTCATGAGAAGGACATGATCCTCATGCAACAATACCATGAGAGAAAGTTCACTAAGTACTCTGATCTATTTTCATGCCTCCTAATGGCTGAATAGAACAAAGATTTGTTGGTTGTCACTCACAACCTGCGCCATCTTGGCTCCGCTCCACCGACACCTCCTTCAGAGGCACATTTCCAATCTTCCCAGAAGAAGAAGATGGATAAGGAAACAAAGTTCCAGAAATGGAAAGAACAGAAGCAGTGGAAAAATGCTACTCATCAAGATCCTCCCCAGAACCAGAAGTTCGCGGCAAAGAAGCAAAAGTGGACGCCTAACAAAGGTGGTACTCCCAAGAAAGTCTGGGAGGATAAGTGCTGTAAATGCGGAATGACTGGGCATTAGTCCAGAATCTGCCGCACTCCCAAACACCTACAGGATCTCTACCAGGCAAGTCTCAAGCCTCGCACTGAGACAAACCTGATAGATACCGTAGCGTTACCAGAGATTACATGGAATCCAGAAGATTTCATGGGAGACGACACTCCTTAGTCATGGATCATCTGCATTTTATTTTCTAGCAATGTATCTTCATTTCCTACAATGTATCTTGTTTTATGTTTTTCAAATTCCATTTCAACTATTCTTATTATTCAGCATCTTAATATAAATGAAAGTAGTTTCTTTCCGTGTTATTTATTGCTTGAATGTTTTTATATAGATATGGAATCCATAAGCCTAGTGGACAGTGCAGCAATGCACTCAATCCTTCAAAATATAGACTCCTTTACGAGCATTAGTAGCTATTCTTGTCCATTAAGAACAATCTCAGGACCAGCTGATATAATAGAAGGATCAGGGAAAACAATCATACTGCTCCCCAATAACACACTCATCAAAATTAGAGATGTGTTATACTCACCTAAATCAATCCGAAACCTCCTATGCTTTAAAGATATCTGTTTAAACGGGTATCACTTAGAGATGGTCGAGGATAATAAAAAGGAATACTTGCACGTAACGTATCTTACAAATGGTACAAAAACTATTGTAGAACGTTTCTGGTTGACTCCGAAAGTACGCGCACGGGGCACGCCTTCCACTCCCAAGCGTATGAGTGTCAATGCAATAAAAATAACCGGTGAGTACCGGGTCGGATCACAGGGACAAGTCGTTCTATATTCACAAAATTGATCGATAAAGAAAGATAATAACGTGTTACAACTACCTCACTAAAGGTGGATGAGTGTGGGAAAAGTGTGGTAAATCTAAAATCCTAAGTGGCTAGGGGGTAGGGTTGGAGAACCAAATGTGGAGTAGGGATAGCAAGGCGAGAAAGTATGGGTTGTTGGCTCACTAAGATTGGTGTTAATCAAGCGCTAATTACCCGCGTATAACTCAATTGATCATCCGGCTAAGAACACTCAATCGGAATATTTAGCGTTCAAGAACACAATAATTTGCAATATGGATGGATGTATTATCATGACACTAATCAAATTAGGAACATGGTATCTTCTCAAATTGTGCTCTCTCGTGTAATGCCCTGAAAGCTACTGCACAAGTACTAGAGGGGGGTGAATAGTACTTTAAAATAACAAGGAGTATAATTCCTAATTATCGTGCAAACTACTACCAACAAATGCGGAAGCTAAAATAGACAACAACAAATAATCAATGCAAACAATTGATATTACTGGGTTCGGATCCACCCAAGTCTCCCCGACTTGTTCCCGGTGATCCTACGTCCCAACCACCCGGATCCCCTCCGGATACTTAAGTTAGAAACCCTAACCCAAGATTTCCACTATGAATATCTTGTGAAAAACCTTCACAAGATCAAATCATACAATCAATAGCAATAGTGAATCCCACAACCCGGGATCACAACCTTCTCTCACAACCGAGAGAATCAAAAGCAATAAATTAGTTTATATGAAATAAACAACAACTTACCACAAACCCTATACCTTGAGTATTCTTACCGAATTAGGGCAAGGAGGGATTTGAGGAAGGAGAAGTCACCAAGACCTAGCACCACCAATATGAGCAGCAATGGGTGCCTAGGAATGAGTAGGAGACTTGATTCAAGCAATAGCTTGGATGGCTCAACAAGAACAAAGTTCTCTCAAGATGGATTCTAGATCTCAAATGAGGGAGAGAATGATTTCTTGTGAGGAAGAGAGCTTTGGAAATGAGTTTCAATCTCTAACCCTTTCAATCTGAATAAGTCTCTTAACAGCAGCTCTAACCTTGAGAGAAATGACCAAGCTTCGTATTTTATAGGGTCCCATAAAAACGAGCTAGGTCAACTCCCAACGGATAGAAATCTGAAGCACTTAGTCGGTCAAAGAACAACCACTGACCGACTAGTTCATCAACTAGTCGGTCGGTGAAACAACATGAACCGACTAAGCGATGAACAGTGAACAGATGAAATTTCAAACCTAAAGAACTAGTCGGTCCAAGAAGACTTTCCGACCGACTAGTTTCTCAACTAGTCGGTCGGTCAGTTAACTTAGACCGACTAAGAGTCAAAAACTATTAGTCTGAAAACAAATTGATTTAGTCGGTCCAAGAACAAATGTTGACCGACTAGATCATCAACTAGTCGGTCGCCAAACGTTATTAGACCGACTAACGATAAACAGTAACTCAGATGAAAATTGGCATGTACAGTAAAGCTCAACTAGTCGGTCAAAGAAGCATCACTGACCGACTAGTTCACAAACTAGTCGGTCGGTGAGTCAACGTAGACTGACTAACTGTAAACAGTAAAGAGCTTAGAATTTAGGAAACAAACTAGTCGGTCCAAGAAGCTTTGCCGACCGACTAGATCACCATCTAGTCGGTCAGTTCTTCTTCTTGAACCAACTAACATGCACAAGAAGTCCCGAATCGAAGCGCGATGCTTCGGGAAAGTTTGAATGGACTTTTACTAAGATCCTAGAGCTAAGATAGGAGCGATATGAAGATATAAATCGTAAGACCTACTCAAGGCTTAACATTCTACGATAGAAGCTTAAAGACTATAAATAAAACTTGACGATACCGTCTTCAATAGCTTCAATCGAATCTTCATGACTTCTAAAATGGTCCAAAAGCTTCAACGACGCTTTAGGCATATGAGTACGTGCTTTGAGAAGTCTTGAGACGTCGCTTTGGATGTTCACGTGAATTTGGCGACGATCTCCATAACTGCGCTCACAAAGTGTTAGTTCACTATTTATTTATGTTTGCTCATCATCCAAAACCAAATCCGGAGAGTCCAATACTCAACATCTCGGGTCTTAACCAATCAAATTGTGCCCTAATTATACATCCAACATTAACATGAAATTGGGCAAGAGGGAATTAGGGCTAAAATTAGCAACCAAACACAATGAGTCACAACCCAACCAAATTAACACTACACAATCATAGCAAACAATAGGAAAATTGCATTCAAAATTAACCCAAGTTTCATACAAAAGTGAGATATTAAAATACAATAGGAAAAAGGGGAGATTTCACCCAAGAACTCTCCCAAATGAGCACTTCCCTCCTCCTATTTGCCTTCCTCCAAGCATCTCCAAGCTCCACCAAGCCTTCTCAAGCTTCCATGGCCTCCTTCCCCTTCCAAGAGCTTCCAAAACCTAAAAACAGCAAGAAACAGCCCCCCAAAATCGCAAACAGCCAAGCTCTCTTTCAATTTTCGCATACATGCCGTTTAATGTGGGTTGCGGGTCGGGGTTTAATGCACCCGACCCGCCTGATTAATAGCCGCGTGCGCCTGCGAATTTTTGCAGCAGCGGGCCGGCTGCTGGGCCAGCCCGCTGCCTTTGGTTTTTTTTAATTTAAATTTTTTTTATAAAGACAAGCCTAGCGGCCCGCTCCAAGAGCGAGCCCCTGATGAGGCTATTTATTTTATTTTTTTTGTAAAACCAAACTGCAGCGGCCCATGTGGGCTTTTATTTTTTTTTTTGATTTTTCTTTTAATAAAATTCCAGAATGGCCTTTCAGCTCCAAATAAATCCCCAAAAATAGCTGGAAATTCCCAAAATTTCTGGAAAAATTCCAGAAAATCCAGAAAAATCCCAGAAGTACCTGAAAAATACTGGGAGCAAAAATTAGTCATTAAAACACACATTTTATGTATAAAAAGAGATTAGGCGTTAATAATCCAAGATACCACGAAAACACACGTATCAACGCTAAAATAAACATGATATACACATAAAATGCCCAGAAATGGGGGGAAAATAAGCAATTTATATCCCGAATCACACCCCCCAACTAGGTTTTTGCTAGTCCATAGCAAAATATGCGATAAATTCGGATTAAATTGAAAAACATGCACCAAACTCAAATATCATCATGGCACACCCAAAATGGTATTTTCCAAATGATTTCAAAGCCAATATACCAAATGTATGAAAGTAAACAACAAATGAAACTCCCCTCAATCCAATTCAAAGAAAAGTGAAGTAGCAAGCACCGTATCACATGTATCGGGATATATCACAATGTCATAGTTTCTAACTTTCATGGAAATGGCCAAAATAAAATAAATTCTTCTAAGTGGTGGGAGATGAGATTGCATCACTCATGTTGCTTATTCTTTCATGTATTCATTCATTTTTTCTTTTTCTTTTCTTTTTCCTTCTTTTTTTCTTTTTTTGTTTTTGATGTTTATGTTTTGGACATGAAATGCAAACACGCCACATTTGCATACACGCGATAACACTATATAGGCAAAGGGATGGAACGATCCCCTAAATCTCATCTTTGGCGTCGTCCCCAATGTTTCGTGGGGCACCGGCTACTCAATTTGATTAGAAAGATACATTCACTTATATTAACTCTCTTTCTCATTCCAAACATGAATTATCAACTCATCCACCCACTTCTTAGGAGAAACACAAAGCATGCACCATATGGCCACATCCATTCCAATTAAAAACTACACCATTCATCCCAACATGAAATCACTTACACCAAACTTTTCTCAAATTGTTTCAAAGAGATATCACGACGTATAAAGTAGTTTCGTACATGGCATATTAGCATTTGACTCCAAATTGGAAAAGAAATGAAAACGTGCCAATCAAACATCGAAGAAGTTGATACCAAAATGATAATCCGAAAAAAATTGCAGGGCATTAAAGCATGTAGGGACTACATAAAGCAAGCGACGTATGGACAAGGAGGACAAATATGATATGCAATAAAGTTCATTGGAAGAGAGCAAGATGGAGGTATCTCAAAAAAAATTTTTTTACCTAACATCAAAATCCTAACAATTCTAGAGATTCTAACACTCTCCCCCCAACTTAAAATAAACATTGTCCGCAATGTTGGGAGAGTACTAGATCTTGGCAAAAGATCCTAGAAAAGAGAAAAAAATGCGAAAGCAAACATGCAAAAGCAAACTAACTAACTTTTTAATTATTTACACTACTTAAAGGAAAGAATACACCTTAGCAAAAGGCGGATCTCGTATGTATAACGGTGGTGGCAACTGCTCGATCATATCCTTACGCTCCTCCGCGAGCGTATCTGGAGCTAGGCCTCCACCGGCCTCCTTGGATTCCAGCAATGCAACTCCAAGCATCTCCTTTGGATAATATGGATAACGTAGGAGATGAGCTGCATCAATCCAAGCCATGTCCTCATGCCCTGCAAAAGCATTCCAAAACGGGTCGTCAAAACAAATAAAAGAATGTAAATGCAATGGACGACAATCTGAAGCAAATGTATATGGAAGTGAAATTTTGGCTTCAGAAATACAAGGCATGAGATGGTGGGAACTTCCCTGAATAATGGCGCTAGATGTGGCATGATACTCTGCCTCAGGAGGAGGTGGAAGTGGCTGCAGAGAGAAAACTGGAGTAAGAGGGAGCTCAGGCTCAATATATACCATCTCGCAATCCCCGTCACTATCCTCTTCCTCGACATCAATATCAACAATCTCTGCGGCACTCCCCACAAATGGTAACTGCTCCTGACAAATCTCCTCGATGACTGGCAAGTGCGCATCCTGAGGCGAGGGAAGTGACATCTGTGACAGGACCGGAGGTAGACTCGTCTCGGTCAAATCCAAGCACGCCTCATCCTCGTCATCCCTGAAATAGTTCATCTCAGTCGTCCTCCCTAAGTACTCAACCGCCTCGACTTGTGAAGCTAACTCTGAAGTGGATTGTGGCTCAGGCCCCATGGTGTCCTTAAACTGCTCATGGCCATCATGCACATCCGCTTCATCCTCAACCTCAAAGTGAAAATGCATCGTGTCACCGTCGTGGTCGACACACACTCCATCATCTGTCTCCTCCGACTCCTCAAAATATAATCTGTCAATATCTTCTACCTGGCTCTCATGCAACCCATCCTCCTGCCCTGCTCTGTATCCCATAGGGTCGTAAGAAAAAGAGCCCAAAGGTGGATCCTCAAACTGACACTGGACCTGCTGCTTTGCATCCTGAAATGGAACCAAGGACTGGCCATCATCGTCATATCCAATTGACGGCTCTCCAGATGGCGCAGTCCGCTCCCACTCTGCAAGGTCCCTCAGGTACAACCATGAATCCTCGGTCGAATAATCAAAGAACTCCCCACCGCAGCTCATCTGCACAACATCTCGCCAAGATGGCGATAATCCAGTATAAAATATTTGCAGGAGATGATCCTCGTGGAAACGATGGTGCGGGCACTCAAACATCAAATCAGTGAACCTCTGCCAAGCCTGATGGTAGGCCTCCCACTCAGCCTGGATAAAGCTCGCAGGGACAAGTCAAAAATTGCTAATAATAGAAATCAATCAAAAATTGCTAATAATAGAAACCGTTGTCCCCGGCAACGGCCCCAATTGGTTGACTCCGGAAGTACGCGCACGGGGCACGCCTTCCACTCCTAAGCGTAGGAGTGTCAATGCAATAAAAATAACCGGTGAGTACCGGGTCGGATCACAGGGACAAGTCGTTCTATATTCACAAAATTGATCGATAAAGAAAGATAATAACGTGTTAAAACTACCTTGCTAACGGTGGATGAGTGTGGGAAAAGTGTGGTAAATCTAAAATCCTAAGTGGTTAGGGGGTAGGGTTGGAGAACCAAATGTGGAGTAGGATAGCAAGGCGAGAAAGCATGGGTTGTGAGCTCACTAAGATTGGTGTTAATCAAGCGCTAATTACCCGCGTATAACTCAATTGATCATCCAGCTAAGAACACTCAATCGGAATATTTAGCGTTCAAGAACACAATAATTTGCAATATGGATGGATGTATTATCATGACACTAATCAAATTAGGAACATGGTATCTTCTCAAAGTGTGCCCTCTCGGGTCTTAACCAATCAAATTGTGCCCTAATTATACATCCAACATTAACATGAAATTAGGCAAGAGGGAATTAGGGCTAAAATTAGCAACCAAACACAATGAGTCACAACCCAAGCAAATTAACACTACACAATCATAGCAAACAATAGGAAAATTGCATTCAAAATTAACCCAAGTTTCATACAAAAGTGAGATATTAAAATACAATAGGAAAAAGAGGAGATTTCACCCAAGAACTCTCCCAAATGAGCACTTCCCTCCTCCTATTTGCCTTCCTCCAAGCATCTCCAAGCTCCACCAAGCCTTCTCAAGCTTCCATGGACTCCTTCCCTTTCCAAGAGCTTCCAAAACCTAAAAAACAGCAAGAAACAGCCCCCCAAAATCGCAAACAGCCAAGCTCTCTTTCAATTTTCGCATACAGGCCGTTTAATGTGGGTTGCGGGTCGGGTTTTAATGCACTCGACCCGCCCGATTAATAGCCGCGCGCGCCTGCGAATTTTTGCAGCAGCGGGCCGGCCACTGGGTCGGCCCGCTGCCTTTGGTTTTTCTTAATTTAAATTTCTTTTTTTAATAAAGACAAGCCCGGCGGCCCGCTCCAAGAGCGGGCCGCTGCTGAGGCTTTTTTTTATTTTTTTGTAAAACCAAACTGCAGCGGCCCATGTGGGCTTATATATATTTTTTATTTTTCTTTTAATAAAATTCCAGAATGGCCTTTCAGCTCCAAATAAATCCCCAAAATAGCTGGAAATTCCCAAAAAAATATGGAGAAATTCGAGAAAATCCAGAAAAATACGGGGAGCAAAAATTAGTCCTTAAAACACACATTTTATGTATAAAAAGAGATTAGGCGTTAATAATCCAAGATATCACGAAAACACACGTATTAACGCCAAAATAAACATGATATACACATAAAATGCCCAGAAAGGGGGGGATATGCAATTTATATCCCAAATCAGTTTCGAGGGACTCCCCACGGGACTCTACCAAACAAGTATTCACTCTCCAGAAGCATTATTAACGGAGCACCTGCAGTGCCCCCAAACACCAGAATTCCAACTCTGGCATAGTAGACTGGGACACCCTGGATCTATATGATGTACCGCATCATAAAAAGCTCAAGGGGTATAAATTTGAAGAACATGAAGATTCTTCAAAAAGGTAAATTCACATGGCCACCCTGTTACAAGGGTAAACTAATTACGAGACCCTCTCCACTTAAAGTGGACTTGGAGTCTCCAAGCTTTCTGGAAAGAATCCATGCAGACAATTGTGGGCATATACACCCATCAAGTGGTCCTTTCAGGTACTTTATGGTCCTGATAGACGCATCTACCAAGTGGTCGCATACATGTCTACTGTCCACCCGTAACTTAGCAATGTCTAAGCTTTCAGCTCAGATAATTGGTTGCGGGCCCACTTCCCCGACTACCAGATAAAGAAACTTCGTCTGGACAATGCGGGGGAGTTTACATCACAAGTATGTCTAGACTATTGCCAAGCACATGGCATTGAAGTTGAACATCGTGTAGCACATGTTTACACCCAAAATGGGTTAGCAAAATCTCTAATTAAGAGACTGCAATGGATTGCTCGTCCATTATTACTTCAATCCCAGCTGCCAGTGAATGCATGGGGTCATGCAATATTGCATACTGCATCCTTAATAAAATTAAGACCTTCTGGAGGTCAATCATCTTATCCCATGCAATTAGCACTTGGAGTTTCACCAATTGTCTCACACTTGAGAATATTTGGTTGTGCAGTACACATCCCCATAGCACTACCACACAGGCCAAAGATGGGTCCACAATGTCGTCTAGGCATTTATATTGGGTTTGACACGCCCTCTATAATAAGATTCCTAGAACCCCTTACGGGAGACATTTTTAAGGCACGTCTAGAATACTGTGAATTTGATGAAACATCATTTCCAAAACTAGGCTTACAAACCAAGAAGCCTGAAGCTTCAGATAGTATCACTTGGAATACAAATACACTAAGTCACTTTGATCCGCCCACAGCCAGTGTGAGGAGGAGGACCTGATGATTCTCCATATCCAAAACAATGAACATCTCTTGCCGGACAAATTTTCTGACAACCAAAAGATTGTCAGATCACATGTCCCTGCTGCTAACGCTCCAGCTAGGATTTACATACCTCAAAATGGATGCAATCTGCCTGCAGCAGAGATGGTTGGACATCTTAAAAAGAGAGGACGACCACCGGGATCCAAGGCTCAAGTCCCTCGAAAGAATAAGACCCTTGGCAATGGTAAAACAATACCATCACAGGATGCTACTATAAGCCCTGCTCCCCCATCTCTCCCAAACTCTCAAACAGATGAAAATCCGGGAGAAAATGAAGTTTCGATACATTATGTACGAACTGGGGAGTATTGGGACAGAAAGAGCACAATTATAGATGACACATTTGCGTGTAATATTGCCATCAACGTCGCGTACTGAGACGATGGTATGAATCACACTCTCTGACAGAATGTCAAAGTAGATATGATTGGCCAAAGTGGAAAGCGGCAATAGGAGTGGAATTGGATTCACTCACAAAACACAAGTACTTCGGAGTTATTGTCCAGACACCAAAAGGTGTAAAATCTGTGGGTTATAAATGGGTATTTGTTAGAAAAAGAAACGAACAGAATGAGATCGTTCGCTACAAAGCA
This sequence comes from Scilla litardierei, assembly GCA_030789695.1. Lineage (NCBI taxonomy): Eukaryota > Viridiplantae > Streptophyta > Magnoliopsida > Asparagales > Asparagaceae > Scilla > Scilla litardierei. The sequence continues at coordinate 151,749,880 of CM061132.1, read as the reverse complement.
AGGCTTGTAGCACGTGGTTTTACCCAACGTCCATGGGTGGATTTTGAAGCCACATACTCTCCGGTCATGGATGCGATCACCTTTCGATTCATCGTTGGCTTGACAGCTCAAGAGGGTTTAGATATGCAGCTTATGGACGTCGTGACTGCATACCTATATGGCAATTTAGACCGAGACATCTATATGAGAGTGCCTAACGGTTATTCTTTGTCTGCAACACTAAGCACTAAAAGAGAGACAGAGTGACATATACTCAGTGAAACTGCAAAGATCTTTATATGGTCTAAAGCAATCTGGAAGGATGTGGTATAATATACTGAGCGAATTCCTCGCAAAGCAAGGATTTTCAAATAACGCAGTCTGCCCTTGCATCTTTATTAGAGCAAAGACAAAAGGATTTGTCATTATAGTCGTCTATGTGGACGACTTGAACCTCATCGGATCTCCTAAAGAGATCACTGAGATTTCTAGAAGCCTGACAGAAACTTTCGAGATGAAAGATCTCGAAAAGTCGAAATTCTGTTTAGGTCTTCAAATAGATCATCTTAACGATGGGATCCTGTTACATCAGTCAACTTATACATCGAACTTGTTGAAAAAGTTCCAAATGGATAAGTGCCACCCACTCAGTACCCTAATAATCATTAGATCATTGGATGTGCATAAAGACCCTTTCCGACCACTGGAAGAGGGGGAGGAAGTACTAGGCCCTGAAGTGCCTTATCTAAGTGCAATCGGTGCACTCCTTTACCTGGCTAACTACACTCGCCCTGACATAGCATTTACAGTCAACCTACTAGCCAGATATAGTGCTGCACCTACACGGCGGCACTGGGCCGGAGTTAAGCATCTTCTGCGCTACCTCCAAGGGTCCATATACTTAGGTCTATTCTACAGGAAAGTGGCAACAACAGGTTTAGTTGGTTATGCTGATGCAGGTTACAGACCCGATCCTCACACAGAGAAGTCTCAGACCGGATACATGTTCACCTATGGCGGCACTGCCATATCTTGGAGATATGTGAAGCAGACCATGACGACCATCTCATCCACGCATTCAGAACTTCTAGCAATCCACGAAGCAAGCAAAGAGACTTTTTGGCTACGTTCTATGATCCAGCACATCCTCACCTCTACCGGCCTGATGACCAGCGTTCTTGAGCATACTCCACTCCATGAAGACAATGCAGCATGTATAGCCCAGCTGCAGGACGACTACATCAAAGGCGACAAGACGAAGCATAACTCCCCCAAGTTCTTCTAGACGCATGACCTTCAGAAGCAAAAACAGATTGAGGTACAGAAGATCCAATCATGTAATAACTTGGCGGATTTGCTTGCCAAATCCCTGCCTACTAGTACCTTTGAGAAACTTGTAAATGAGATTGGGATGAAGAGAGTGAGAAAATGTAAACTGGGTCAGGATGAGAGGACTATGAATGTATAGATACATAGGAGACTGATGTATAGATTCATATGAAATCTGCAAGCCTGAAGCTTGGTCAGATGAGGGGGAGTCAACCGTAGAGTTGTACTCGTTTCCCTTGGTTATCGGTTTTTCCCACAGGGTTTTCCATAGTCAAGGTTTTGACGATGCAACCTCGTTGACTCTGGATCCTGAAGTATCCACCCCTAGACACATCCCTAAAATAGGGGAAGTTATGGATAAACTGTTCTTTATTTAACAAGGCAGTTATCCTAACTCGGATCCTGAAGAATCCACCTCTTATTCAATGTTGGTTGGATAAGGGAAAGTGTTATGAATAGGCCCATGAGGCCCATTGGGTATCCACCCATTCATTGAAAGCTATATATATGAGGATAGGGGGGGCTCTTAACCCCTTACACCTATTACTCTACTTTTCCATTCACAACAAAGTCAAATTTTTACTACAAAAAAATTAATTTTTTATTTAAAAGATGTGTTTTTATATTGGATCTGTGTCCTTTCCTCCCAACCCCACCATCAAAATCGCCACCACTGCCATTCTTAAACGAGAAAAGACCCCCCCTCGTTGTTTTCTGTGCCACACGGCGCGGGGGGGGGGGGGGGGGGGGGGGGGGCGACAGCCCCCCTTAGTCATCAACGGTGGAGGGGGCCGGTAGCCCCCCCATCGGTTGTGGGGGCCGACACCCCCCTTCAGTCATCGGTAGGGCTGTTGACGAACAGAACGTTCGATGAACTACTCGTGAACAAGCTCGATACATGTTCGTTTACGTTTGTTCAGAAAGCTTAATGAACAAGCTTGAACAGATTTTTAAAGCTTTGTTAGTAAACGAACAAAGCTTGAACATAACTGTGTTTGTTTATTTTTTGTTTATGAACAAGCTCGTTAAGTGATGTTCATGAACAAGCTCGTTAAGTGTTCATTATAATACATTGATGGTGGAATTGTTGGAATATTGGGTTCTTACATTGTATTGCATTTAGACAAATCCTATATTTTTTTACTATACTTGAAATGGATGCTTGTAATGTGATGTATGGAGCTATTATGCTGGATTTGTTTTTTGTCTTGCAAATATGTATTCCTTTTATTTAATTGATTTAGTCATGAGCAATTATGTTTAAATATTATTATTCCTGATTATAAAATTGACGTTCGTTTGTTTATTTGAAAATCTATTCATGAACAGGATTGATTGTGTGTTCACGAACAAGTTACTGAACATGGTCACGAACAAGCTTGACAAGTCTTGTTAACGAACAGAACGTTTGATCAACTATTCGTGAACAAGCTCGGTAAATGTTCATTTACGTTCATTTACGTTCGTTCGGTAAGCTTAATGAACAAGCTTGAACAGTTTTTTAGAGCTCGATTAGTAAGCGAACAGAGCTTGAACATGGATTTTTTTCATGAACAAAACCAAACTCACTGTTCAAGCTCGTTCATCAACAGCCCTAGTCATCGGCGGGGGCCGACAGCCCCCCAACCAACGGCGCGGGGGGGGGCCTGTAGCCCCCCCGCCCCCAATCAGCGACGGGGGGGGCAACCCGACCCCCTCTCCTTAGCGGTAGCCGACTATAACCCTATGGGGCCAGCAGCCCCCGGTGATTTCATGGTGGACCAACAACCCCCTCCCCAACCGTTACCACTTTCGTGGAAAACGGACGATTTTCGTGGAAAATGGCCCCGAAGGTCAAAACCCTAAAACACAACCCTGCATGAAAAAACGCGCACTTGCGTAATTTTTCGCAGCCCTGATGGCCAACGATACACGAAAACATTAAAAACCCTAATTAAGGGGTTTGGGACAAATTGTTGAAACGCCGAAATTTTTAGGACACATAATAAAAATTTTAATCCGATATTCACCTTTATTTTGGTCCATATATACCTTTAATTAGGATTGTTTGAAGCATGTTAATTTTTATATGATATATTTTAAATGCCTGTATCATAATTATATATCATAATTATCATAATTATATATCTGCAATTAAATCTTTTGAATGCATGTTGCATATAACTACATGTATGTGATGAAAACTATATATGCATGCTGCATATCCTATGTTCTGTGATGCACATTTTATTTAGCATGCTAAAATCTCTATGATATATTTTTAATGCCTGTAGCATAACTCTATGTCTGCGATGAAATTATTTGAATGCCTGCAGCATATAAAAAACATGTATATACATCATATATGTTTCAATTAATGTTAACTGAGCATACATTTTTAGTTCACATGCTTGATATTGTTTGCATGGATAATTTAGTTTCTTTCAACTATTTTATTGAGCATGCCTTTTTAGCTTGCAAGCTTTATATTTTGTGCATGATAAATCATTAAATGTTACATATTGCACACTTTTATACTCATCACATGCTTATGCTCATTCTCATGATACGACATTGTTTTATGACAACAAACCAATAATAATTTCAAAAAGTTTAGCATCATATCCAATTTGACAAATTGAACCTAAAGTTCAAATAAAATCAAAAGTCAACACCCTTTTACTCAAATAAAATAAAAATTACCAAATACGATGAATTGTGCGAAAACCATTTATGCGATCTTTTTATAGATACACATTTTGCTGTAAATAGATCTGTATAAACCAATATTGCCACCGGCAGTTGTCATAACACCGCTAAACTCTTTTAGAATAATTTCACTATACAATGTATGATTCTTGAATCTAGCCTTAATTTTAAGCATATGCTCGAAGTCGTGGCTTAATCGATAAGTGAGAAATATTAAATTTCGTAGACACGTATCTGTTGCCCCTTGAGCACGATTCTTTCTCCACACAATACTTGAATGACTCAATAAAAATGGCATGAAGACCATACTTGAGCATTCAACTGGACTTTTAAAAGTCTCTCATAAATTAGACAAGTGGAAATATAGAATGGACTTTTAAAAGTCTCTCATAAATTAGATAAGTGGAAATATAGAAAATAACTCATTTCCATTGTATATGTCTACTTAGTAAGACTAATATTCATTCTTCCTAATAAATGACAATAAGGAAGACTGAAAACAGTGGAAGTCCCGAATAAAATGAGAAAGAGAATATATGATACACCTCGGCATGGAGTAAGCAATGGCAAACCAATATCAGACCAGAAGTTCTGATAAGACCCATAATGCTTTTGCAACATGAATGAGCATTAACTTATGCCATATAAAAATATATACATACCTAGCCTAAACGACGAAAGTCAATTGACCGTGTATATATCTAGCGACTCCTCGAGTACAAATAAACTTTGAAAACAAATTTAATATGTTGTTATAACATAATTCTTAATGAGTATAATTGCAGACGTATGCTTTCAAAAATATTTAACCCTAATAATAGTCCAATTGAAAACTTTTTTGAACGTCTACTTGAGATTCAGGCCTTGCAAAATCTGAATAATCTTATGAGGATGCCCAGTACTCTCAAAAATCAATAAAAGAAACTTACCAAGTTTCGATGGATATTCGCCAAAACGAAATCCCTAAATAATGACTCAAGAAATTAATGAATCCTGAAGCTTTGTCCCCACTATGATCCGCATAATAGTCAATGTGAAGATGTAATCCTTCACATTTAGAACACAGTTCACCTATTACTGGACAAAATTAAATTAAGCATTTTAATGGACTTTCAAAAGTCCCGCATAAATTCGAAAAGATTAATTAATTTGGAACACCAAAAGTGTACAGAATCGACCAACTTTGGAACGATATCACACTGGATTGATGATGCAAGACATCATTAACCAATCCTATAAATCTGACGAACATGACGATTCTTCAAAAAGGGTGAAACTTTTATTGTCCCATTCACCTGGGAAAAATGATTACGAGATCATCTCCATTCACGTGTACATTTACTCTCTTCACTTCCTCAAAAGAATTTAAGATGATGTCTTTACTATCATCATTAACATAATAAGACCTTTAGGACTCGTGAGAGTATTTGAGGGATAAAAGTGGACTTATCCACGCTCTACATAAGTCTGATGATGTACTTTAGAGTACTCATCCATATATCCTCTAAAAATGGTCATTATCAAACCTATTATCCAACCACAGTCCAGCTTTTAACAAGCATATATGACATGTTAATAAATGTCGGATAACACTGGGAAATCAAATAATATTTACAACCGGAATAATGTCGAACATCCTGAAGTTTGTGTTCATACCCAAAAAAGGGTTAAATAAATAAATCATTAAAATGATTTAAACGGATTATTTATCCATTAAAAATCCAGTTGTAGGTGACTACATTGGAACATGCAATTACAATGCAAACCATCAAAACGCCTCATTGGCACCTATTTATATGATACGATCAAATCATATAAACAGTTTCCAAGAACCCCTAACGGGAGAAGCGTTTAGAGCACATCTTACAGATTGTGCCATGATGTGTACACATCCCCATATCACCACTAAAAACCATCAAAATGCACTCCAAATATGGGAAGCATTTAAATTCACTTCTCATAAGATGTGCATTGATGGACCATCCTTTAAAGATTCGATGAGATCCTGAAGATCTTTCACATTCAGAAATCTTTAATTTCCTATATAAGGTTCAACAGAAATACTACAATCATCCATAAGACTGAAGCTCAATTTGACCATTTCAAACATTAATACCTATGATCTGATTATCATGATTTGTGATTAGATCATGAAGATCCACACTTACGAAACTGCTAAACAATTATCAGACATAGTTACTGACAATATAAATATTGTCAGATTCACACATCCCTGCTGCTAAAAATCCAGCTAGGATTGACATACCAAATATAATGGATGCAATCCACCAGTAGCAAAAGTGGATGTCCTCAATGGATGACAGTACATACCACGAGGCTCCAAAGCGAGAAATAACTCATGGAGACCCTAAAGCAATACCACCACATGAAAGTGAGCCTATATCCATATCCTCTTCCTTCCCAGAACATCTAGAAGAGATGAATCTGAAATAAATTGAAATATTATTGAATAATGTACGTACAGGGGGATGTGTTTGGATAAAAAACACACTTGTCGACAATTACTCACATTTCATTTTGCCATTTAAATGATAACTATCGTTCCACACTCTGTTTCCTGAAGCAAACGTAGAGATTGGCCAATAATGTGGAATGAGGCAATAATAAGTTGAGCTGGACTCACTTATGAAATGTGAAGTGTTTGGACCTGAAGTCCTGATATAAAAAAGATATCAATCATGTGGGCTAACCGATACATCAGGCTCCCTGGTCAAGTTAGATGAGCTTAATGCACTTACAAAATTATATAAACTGATACATCAGGCTCCCTGGTCATAGTTACGAAAACCATGCCATTGGCAAAGGAAATTTTGGGCTATGCTGCTATGGATAATGTGACAACATACCCTTAAGGATTTCCTCCTTATTTACCTGGATAGATTTTTGGGACATCTATTATATGAAATTATCATCCAAAAGACAAATTATCATCTAAAAGATGAATTATCATCCAGAAGATGAAATTATCATACTGAAGATGAAACCATCATCCAGAAGATGAATTATCATCCTAAAGATGAAATTATCATCCTGAAGATGACACCATCATCCAGAAGATGAATTATCATCCAGAAGATGAAATTATCATCCTGAAGATGCATAATCATCCAGCAGATGAAATTATCATCCTGAAGATGAATAATCATCCAGAAGATGAAAACATCGTCTAGAAGATGAATTATCATCCTGGAGATGAAATTATCATCTCTAATATGAATAACATGTGACATTAAACTTCATATACCCGAAGTTGATGAAGAATCTTGGACAATTGCAATCCACTAATACACATACTGGATGTATGGATGCACGTTTAGTCCCCTTCCATTCGCTGGAAGAGGGGAAGGATATCATATATCCTGAAGTGCCTTACTTGAGTGTTTTTGGTACACTCCTTTATCTGGCCAACTACACGTGACTCTAGAGAGCATTGGCAGTAAATCTGTTAGCCAGATACAGTGCAGCGCACCACCGGACCAAAGATATGTAGCTTTTACGCTACCTCTAAGGGTCAAGGATCATCCAACGCGTTAAATGTATTTGCAGATACAGGTTACAGATCATCGCGATGACTACAATAAAGGAACGACCAACTCCTGGAGATGGTAAAGCATGCTTCCAAGGCAATATCAATCCCACCATCTCGAAGGGCTCATCATCCAAGAAGCAAATCATAAGTATGCACAGCCAGGTCTTGCAGTACCTCGCAGACACAATGACGACTGGGTCAGAGACGTGGAGCTACATACCGAGTCTGCAGACCACTCCTCTTCAGAAGATCTCCCTCAGATTTAGTAGCTGCCATATATGAATGATACGTGTATAGATGAGCGATACTTGTATAGATGAGCGATGTCTTGTACTTTGTACTTATTCCCGGAACATTGTGAGAGATTTATGTATAGTTGCCTGGGAGGTATGCAGAGAAACCTACTCTGATACCACGAAGAAATTATAGAAGCGGAAAATATACGACTGATAGAAGAAGATGAAGAGAACCCAGCTTAACTTTTCATTTCTCATGATGTGTTTAAATATACAGAGTATCACAGGTATAACAGTAATTTACATGATGAGAGAAATCTAGATTTATTGACAAACATTGATTGCTGATCTTGGCAATATTCGGTGCAATGCACCTGGTCACTATCTGATGGATGTGACAATGATGGCCGCTGGATATTGTGGAGATTTGGTTGACTTGCTTGATTTAGTTGATATTCCATTGATTACGGATCTTGGAAAGATTCATTGCAATGCACCTGGTCATTATCTGATGGATGTGACAATGATGGCCGCCTGATATTGTGGAGATTTGGTTGACTTGCTTGATTTGCTTGATATTCCATTGATTGCGGATCTTGGCAAGATTCGGTGCAATGCACCGGGTTACTATCTGATGGACGTGACAATGATGGCCGCCGGATATTGTGGAAATTTGGTTGACTTGCTTGATATTCCTTATATTCCATTGATTGTAGATCTTGGTAAGATTCGGTGCAATGCACCGGGTCACTATCTGATGGACGTGACAATGATGGCCGCCAGATATTGTGGAGATTTGGTTGACTTGTTTGATATTCCCTATACGCCCCCGCAAACTGATCGACAGAAATGACGAACAGTTTGGCACGAAGAAACTCGAAACGATCCGCAGGAAGACTTTTGGTAAAGATGTCAGCTGGTTGTCTTCAGTTGAAATATGTTGTACATGAAGATTACCCGAAGTTACTTGTTCTCTGATGAAATGGTAGTCAATGGTGAAGTGCTTTGTCCGAGAATGGAAGACCGGATTGGAAGAGAGTGAGATTGCCGACTTATTGTCGCACCAGACGAGAGGCCTAAATGAAGAGGGATGTGAAGGTCGGAGAAGAGGAGATACAGCCATATTAGTTCTTTGGCGATGAGAGACAGAGATCGATACTCCAATTCTGTCGAGCTGTGGGCGACGGATGATTGTTTCTTAGCACTCCAGGTAATGTGACACTTGCCGAGGAAAACACAGAAGCCATTGATAGATCACCAATCCGTCGGGTCACCCGCCCAGTCAGCATCAGAAAAGGCGATGAGCGAAAGAGGGCCATGGCGAAGAAGGATGCCATGAGTTGAAGTGCCCCGAAGGTAGCAAAGGATGCGCTTTGCAGCAGTATGATGAGAAGCTCGAGGGGCATGAAGGAACTGTCACACCTGTTTAACAGCAAACAAAATATCTGGACGCGTTAAAGTAAGATATAGAAGGGCGCCGACAATGCTGCGATAGAATGATCCATCGGAGAGGAGAGGATCTGACTCAGTGGTGGGTCGCTTGGTTGAGACGGGAGTGCGACTTGGCTTACAGTCAGAGAGGCCAACCTTCTAGATGAGTTCCTTAGGGTACTTGGGTTGATGCACAAAACAACCTGTCGAGTTGTGATGTATTTCTAAGCCCAAGAAATAAGAAAGCTCGCCAAGGTCCTTCAGAGTAAATTCATCGGCCAATTTGGTGATGAATTGACGAATGAAGTCGGGAGATGATCCCGAGATAAGAATATCATCGACGTAAAGAAGGACGACTGTGCGATGATCACCGACATGGTGAATGAATAGAGAGGAGTCAGCACTGCTTGAAAGGAACCCTTGTGCTTGGAGAAATTGAGAGAAGCGAGCGAACCACTGTAGCGGGGCTTGCTTCAGGCCGTACATGGCTTTTCGAAGTTTACAGACGTAGCTTGGGAAAGAGTGATCCTCAAAGCCAGGTGCTTGTGTCATATAAAGATTTTCCTCTATGATCCCATGGAGGAAGGCATTGACAACATCAAGCTGTCGGATATGCCAGCCAAAGTGGAAAGCAATTGAGATAAGAAGACGAATGGTGACATGCTTTGCCACCGGACTGAATGTCTCGGTATAATCAACTCCTTCTTTCTGGTGAAAGCCTTTGGCGACGAGCCAAGCTTTGTAACGAGCAATGGAGTCGTCAGCATTGCGCTTGATGCAGTATACCCATTTGCAGCCAATAATGTTGGCAGATGGCGGGCGATGAACATGCTCCCATGTGTCTTGCTAACGAAGGGCAGTGAACTCCTCTTGCATAGTTGCGACCCATTCGAGTGATTTAGCAGTGGCTTTGTATGATAGTGGTTTCTCAGAGGAAAGCTGAGTATGTAGGTTGAGAGGTTGGCGAGGTTTGCTGATGCCTGCTTTCAAGCGTGTGATCATAGGGTGAGTGGACTCAACATGGATAGTGGTGGGTGGCTCGTGTGGAGGATTTACTAGGAGATAAGAGTGTGGATGAGTCGTGTGATTGTGGATAGCCGAGCGATGGGGAGTCGGATGGAGAGTTCGGCTCGGTGGGTCGGCAACAATGGGCGGTTGATGTGCGGGGAGAGGCGAAAGTTGAGAGGAAGAGGCCGGAGACAGAGTAGAATAGTTTGGTTATCGATCGGGATATGTCGTAGGCCGACAGGGAGAATCTGCTGGCCGTGGAAGATGGTTCGCTTGGTGAAGAGGGGATGGTGGGTGGGGCGGAATAACTCGGGGATGAGTCGGATGAATATGAGTTGGTGTAGGGAGTAACCCGGGGAGAGGATAGATTGGAGGTAGGTGGATATGAGTCGGAGGAGGCAGATTATTGGTCGGGTGAGGGGGGTAATGGGTCAGAGGAGGACAACAATGAATCGAAGGTGGTGGATTAGAGGAATGGTTGAAGAATGGGAATGTTGCCTCTTCGAACTTTACATGGCGACTGTTGTAAATCTTCTGAGTGGAGAGTTCCATGCATTTGTATGCCTTCATTTTTTCGGCATATCCGAGAAAGACACATGGACGCGATCGAGCTTCAAGCTTATTAGGTTCATACGGGCGAAGGCAGGGATAGCACATATAGCCGAAAGTGTGTAGCCAGTTGTAGTCGGAAAGCCTGTGATGGAGAATCTCAAACGGAGACCTGTTGTGGAGATTTATGGAAGGGAGGCGGTTGATGAGATACATCGTCGTCATTGCCGCATCAGGCCAATACTTGGTAGGCATGGACGCTGTTAAAAGAAGAGCAACAGTTGTGTCAATGATATGCCTATGCTTTCATTTGGCGACACCATTTTGCTCTGGTGTGTAAAGAGCCGAAATCTGATGTATGATCCCAAGTTGGCGAAAGTGTGAAGAAAATTGATTATTGCAATATTCCCCCCGCCATCAGATCGAATAATCTTTATTTTTGTGTTGAACTGTCGTTCAGCCAAAATTTGAAATTGTTGAAATGCAGCAAACACATCAGATTTTTGAATTAAAGGATATAGCCAAATATAACGAGAGTAGTCAACAATGAAACTAACATAATAGCATTATCCTTTATTAGATAGAACAGGGGCAGGGGCCCAGACATCAGAGTGAACTAAGGAGAGAGGAGAATCAGTTGTAGAGTTAGATAGATGAAAGGGAAGTCTATGACTTTTGCTCATAAAGCATTGAGAACGAGGTGTTTGTGGAGAGAGCTTGAGAGACATCATTGAAGCAACTTTAGACACGATGAGAGGAGCTGGATGACCAAGGCGGGAGTGCCAAAGCGAGCCTGAAAAGGAAGAAGCGTGGAGTGCTTCGGGATTTGAGAGGAGCAGGTAGAGACCATTCTTACTTGGACCCTTAAGAATTTGGCGGCCAGTAGTGGCATCCTGCACAATAAATCCAGAAGATGAAAATTGAATCGTGCATTTATTATCACGGGTGAATTTATAAACATAAAGGAGGTTCTTGGAGAATTGGGGAGCATGAAGGATGTCTTTGAGATAGGGGTGGCAAACGGGTCGGGTCGGGTCGGGTCCGGGTCGGGTCAGGTTTGACCCGACCCGAATAGGGGTAAACCCGAACCCGACCCGAATTCAATTCGGGTCGGGATCATGAAACCCGAACCCGACCCGGGAATAACCCGGGTCACCCGAACCCGACCCGGGTTTTTTTAAAACTTGATTTTTTTGCAGCAAAATTGCATGGGGGAGAGCTCGACCTGCTTGAGCAGGTTCAACGCCCCAACCTTCAACGCACTAGCCAACTGCTCACAGGTTGCTTGGTGGTTATGAAAGACTTTCAGTTTTTAAATACATTTACTAATTACTACTAGTAAAGGTTGAATAAAATCGAAAAATATTGGGAGGCGCAAGGATTTGATCCCGTGATCTCCAGGCAATATCCGCAATTAACCCCCACCGACTAACCAGAAGACCAAATTACAGACTTGTTATTATGCTATTGTGTAATATATATATATATATATATATATATATATATATATATATATATATATATATATATATATATATATATATATATATATATATATATATATATATGTATGTATGTTACGGAAAACGGGTAGAATCCGGGTCAACCCGGGTTGACGGGTCAAACCCGCACCCGACCCGGATTTTATCCGGGTCAGTCGGGTTGACCCGAATTCTACCCGACCCGGATACCCCTCTACCCATACCCGGTTAAAGGAGCCAGGTTCGGGTCGGGTCGGGTCGGGTCGGGTGCATTTTGCCACCCCTACTTTGAGATGTATGGAAGAATAAGGAGAAGAAATAGAGGCAGTGCCAATGTTGGCAATAGTTGCACTGGAGCCAGTACCAACTAGGATTCGTTTGTTACCATCATACGGTGTCACCGTTTCCAGTTGAGATGAGTCTAACGTGACATGATCCATATCACCAGTGTCGAGGTACCATTCACCACTTCCAAATGTGGTCGGGTTAGAGATATGTGCCTCTGACTTGTTAAGATGTGGCTCCGTCTTTTTGAGGTGGTCAGCGAGCCGAAAGCAGTCAAATGTGTGATTACTCGGGCTGGAGCACACTTGATAGGGGATGTAGCGGCCAGAGGCATCAGTCGGCACCCGACTCTTAGACGCATCCGACTGATGAAATGACCCGCTCAGCCTGCCTGTCGAGTAAAAGGGACGACTCGGTCCGCTTGTCGAGTTGACGGTCGGTGCGGCCTACCTCCTGAGTAAGAAGATCGGGTCAGACCGGGTGTCGAGATATGATATTGATTTGGCGGTCGAAAAGCACCTCGGGTTGTCAAGCTGGGGCGACCCATATGATCTTGATTTTCATGCCGACCAGGGTTGGAGAAAAGGGTAGAGGTGTTGGTTGAGGCAGTAGCAGAGGTCGGTTGACGCTGCAGTTGCATATTGGCCTCCTCGACGAGGAGACTATTCTACAGTTCTTCAATATTATATGATTTTTCGCTGTTTCTGGACAAGATGCAAAAAGAGTTGTAGGAGAATGGGAGGCCATGAAGAATTTGTCAGGCAACATGCCGAGTTGTGACAGTGTTGGGCCCCGCAGCGAGCAGTTGATCGTTGATCGATTTAGCTCGATCTAGATAGGTCGACAAGGATTCGTCTTCCATGGTGGGAGAATTTAACTTTTCTTGAAGTAACTCATTGTGCCCTTCAGAGAGAAAGACATATCGCGTCTCCAATTTTGACCATATACACTACTAGAAAATTGGACATCAGCCACGGATTATCTGCCACAGACAAAATCTGTGGCTAATGTTCAATCATTTGCCACGGATTAATCCGTGGCTAATAATCCGTGGCTGATGACTAATATCTGTCACGGAACATCCGTCACGGATAAATCCATGGCTATTAAGGCCCTTCTACCTCGAAAATTTCCGTGGCAGATACCCATATGTCACGGTCACAGACAGATTCGTGGCAGATGCACATCCACCACCGACAGATCCATGGCAGATGGGAGCGAAATTTTCCCCAAATTTGGGCGGCCAAGCGCGGGCTTAATTCGTTCACTATCTCTCTCTCTCTCTCTCTCTCTCTCTCTCTCTCTCTCTCTCTCTCTCTCGATCGGGGGTCTCTCTCTGGAGGCTATCGGCGACCGGCCAACTCTCTCCCAGACACCTTGTTATCGACGACCGCCTCTCTCTCTCCCCCCGAGACACCAAGGTATGTCTCCCTCTCCCGTGCATGCTTCACTCTCTATTATCTCCTTTAGGGTTTTGTAGATCCAAAAACTCTAACAATCCCCAAAGCGTTACATCTGTAGATCGCAATCTCATTAGGGTTTCTAGTTCAAATTCTTTGTTTTTTTATCATGGTAGTAAGAGGAGGAGAGAGGAGATGGCTGAAGCCGATTCGAAGGCGGTGAGCCCTGAATCTGTTCTAAAGAAGCGGAAGGGGGCGAGAGAGTGGGCCCTAGTGATGCGAAGAAGAAGAAGGATCGAGAGAATCGCAAGCTGATCTTCAGCAGAGCCCTTCAGAACTCCAAGGAGTACGGGAATAAGGTACTAGAATTCCCAGCAAAATCACTTCTTTTCGTTTTTATGGCTGTTTTTCAATGATGTATGAAATGGGTATTTGTTAATTTTTTTTCATTTATTCTTATTTTTTAAGGAGAATGAATTGATCAATTTGAAGAGAGATGCATCGGGTAGAAGTTAGCAGTTGCTCTCAACTGGAATATGAAGTTAACTTTTTGACTAATCCTCTGTTTAAATTAATTTCAAGGTCAGAGATCAACATAAAACCATGGAAGGCACTTCTTGAAGAACTGAAGGAATGAAACAAGAGAGTGAAGTGGATGGATAGGGAGCCGTATGGTTACTGGAAGGGAAATCTAGTGGTGGCCACGACTTGGATGGATCTTCTCAGGTGCAACGTTTCGAAAGACAAAGATTGGAATGCTCGAATTTATGCTCAGGTACTGGCATTGATTCATCCATTCCAAGTTTCAACTTGACGTGTTAATCGATCAATGTGTTCACAGTTATCCTACAGTAGTGGCTCCGTGAGGCAATCAGACCTAGCCAATCAATGTGTTCACATGTACAATATATATATCGAGGGCTATGCATGGTCGGTGACTGACAAATACATTCTGGCATGCGACTCGATGTCATTGACAGTGAAGCCAGCAATGAGCTTTAAACAAACAGCCATACTTAGCTCCATTCCTGAGTTCAACATGCACGTCCTTATTTTCCCTATATCATGGCATCCGAGGGCCTTAAATCCGTGGCATCGTTGCTACTCTTCATCAATGTTGTAAAGTATGTAATTGTCATTGCGATTACTGCTTGGGCTCTAAACTATGGCATCGATGAGACTCCTGAAGCAGGTAATATGCTTTTCATCCATCAGTGCATTATAAGCGAAGCCTAGACTTAAACCAATTCTGATAATTTTTTGTGTGGGTGTTGTGCAGTGCAAGGACTCACACTATCAGCTAAATTGTTTCCTATATACTATCATATCGAAAACCTGGCGACAAGATTATTCATGATTTTCTCGCTCGTGGCTAAGCTTGTAGACATTGCTGCCTCGCTATCTGGACTGCATAATGTCATGGAATTGAGGGCTTCGAGCTTGTTATCAGCTTCAGCTTCTTCGATAGTTGCTTGGGCCCTCACTCCTTTGGCCATGAGGTAATATTGATTGATTATTTATGTCATCCTTTGACGATGGCGATACTGATGTCGATATTTTTGCAATCTTTATAGGTCGGCATGTAAGGAGATCGCAATAAGTCCTAGGACCGTAAGCCTGGTAAGTCGAAAGCATATGAAAAATTCTTATCAATTTTTTTTGGAGCAAAAATGTCGGAATTTATGTTATGTTTATGTATCTTGCGCGACGACATGTAGAGTGCAATGGAGACTCTGACCAACATCCTCAGCGGCACACAGCTATTTTGCACAGGAGCGATCCAAGCAGGGGTCACTGAGACAACAAGCGTCCCTGCATCACTGGAAGAGTTTGAGAGCATGCATAATGATGGATTAAAGCTGGTTCGTTCCCAAATGCTGAAATATCCAACTGGCTTATTTATTTTTAATAAGTAATAAGCCCATCAAGAAGTTAATATTGAGAGACCGCTTCATTCAAATTTTGGTTATAAACTGGTATACTCGGGTTTTATAAAAATAGTTATTTTAGTAAATATGAATTTAATAAGTTAATGAAGTGTAAATTTTGTACATATGATCTGCAAATCTGTTTCTAATCTAATTCTACAGGAAAAACTGTAAAAGCAACATGATGTATTTAGTAAAAGGGTGCAACTTAAAATAGTCTTATTAACCATATGAGATTGTTGTATTCTTAACAATTCAAGACAAAAGCTAGTCCATATGTCCATAAATAAACATGGAAACAAAAATTCTCCAAAAAAAGTTTGTGTGTTTATGAACAGAGTGATTGGTTAACTTGCAAAAAGTGAATATTGAGTCATGCATATGTAATTCTTGAATCCATTTCTGGTATCTTTGACATCACTCCATAGGTTGGATTGTCCATTACACATGAAAAGGTTACCCATGCCTTGGCTTCCTTAAAGGTTAAAGCCAAACATCTACAACAGAAGCACTGTATGAAGATGATAATCTATGCTGCCTAAGTGATATCAAAGGTTGTTTGCTAAAAACCAGATACATAGATAACAATAAAATAGAGAAAGTTAGTTCTCACTTCATTCGTAGAAGGTAAGCACCTAAAACTTTTTCCAGCAATTCATATGCTCAAGTATCTTTTGTATTTTTGGTTTTCCCCTCGAGAGTGTCCATGCTACTAGATTTAGACTTTGTCAGATTTTTCTTAGAAGCAGTTGATACATCAACTTTTGGCTTCTTAACAGGCAATTAGGATAACCAATATTCTGCAACAATGTATGTTGACACCAGTCAACTTGTCCCAACCCTGTCAGGTTTTTATAACAAAATGAGACTCCATTTTGCTAAATTAGCTGGTAAGATTACCAACGAATAGCATGTTACGCTAAACAAATCATTTTAATTGAACTTGCAAACTGCATCTTCAATAGCCAAGCATAATGAATTACACTACTAACACTGCTGTACAAAAAGATACCAAAATCACTTAAAATTTCTGATAATTCCAAAACGAATTTGACAGAAATAAGGCAACCATATAGCAAATTCAGAACAAATAAAAGAAATCAATCCACTTAGGCACTGTTTGGTTATCAAAAATGCCCCTTCAAGACTTCTTGTCCTGGAAAAATAGGCTTTAGTCAATGTTTGTGATAATGTTTATTATGATTGAAAACTCAGCTGTATGATGTTCTTGACCGTCACTGCTAGAGTGTTTCCCATGTTAACCATCAAGTTGATCATCAGCTGTTTACTATCGACTCATCAAATTGACATCTCAATTAGATAAATATAAGATCAAGTTTATTCTGTATAAACATCTATGAGAAAGTTCTGTCCAAGCTTGACTTGATGATCAGTCTTCCTTTAAGCTAACATAACAAACCATTTAGGGCATATACAAGCAATTCATGCACAGATCATTCACCTGCACATTTGTAACTAGTCTACTATTCAATAAAGCACTGTGTTTAAATTTGTGATTTGGAAAATTACTTTCAATCTCAATTGCATGTATTTAATGACACATCTTAGCATCTTCAACCAGATTGGCATCATTATCATATAGTAAGGTGAGAGTACTAGAATCTATATCAGAGTAAAGATTGACTAAACGGTCTCTCAATACTTTTAATGAAATTAGTGTCTACAATTGTCTATCCTTATTTATTTGTTGGATTGCCGGAGTTCTCTACAGGTCATCTACAGACAATAAAGTTGTCCTAATGACTTAACCTAATAAATAACCTCTGGAGATTGTGGTGCTGAAATTAGGCATATGTTCTGCATAAAGATAGTGAGATTTTTTTAGTTAATAAATACATTTCTTGATCATATTTCTCCTAACAGTTGGTCTTATTTCAATCTTTTACATGTCAAATAGCATGCAAATTGGAGGCTTTTTGACGAGTGATGATGTGGAGCCGTGAAAGTTTTGCCGTTCTAACATGGACTGGGCGATCAGGTGCAACCGGTGCTCCATCCTCAGTCCGTCGGAGGTTTGGTTCAACTGTGAATACCCAGTTACTGACCTCTCCCAAAACATCTGAAGGATCTTCTAGCAGGCCTCCCGGTTTTCTAATCATCAAGCTCCAAGAAAGTTAACAAGCTGGAATTTTTTCTAATCAACATGTATATGTGGTTTCTAGTGAATAGTGATGTCATCTGGTGATGTTTTGATTGCAAACTCTTTAAGAAATGAAAATTTGGCTAGACTTCATCATTCTTGCATGCTATGTTGTTAATTATATATGTTTGTTGTTTGAGTGTCGCCGCTTGTCGATAGGCGCAAAAGGGGGAATGGACATTGATTCATATATATGCATGTAGTTGTAAATATGTTGGGCCGTACAAATATGTTGGGCCGAAATAGATCTAACTTACCCTGCAAAAAAAAATATGTTGGGCCGAAATTTTTTGATTTTCTAATTTTTTTTTTAAAAAATTGAACATTAGCCACGGAAAGTCCGTGGCTAATGCTCATTAGGCACAGACTGTCCCGAAGACTGTCCGTGGTTGATGAGAATTAGCCACAGAAGTTTTGTGGCTAATACTCTTCATTAGCCACGGAATGTCCGTGGCTAATGGGTATTAGCCACATATTCTTTTGCCACAGCCTATTCCGTGGCTAATGAGGACATTTTTTCCGTGGTTATATGGATTACATTAGCCACGGACGTCCGTGGCTAATTGTCTGTGGCTAAAGTATCCGCCACGGATTTTCTTCTATTTGCCACGGAATTTTTCTAATTAGCAACGCCACTTTTCCCCACGGAACATTAGCCACGGAATTTATAAAAGTCCGTGGCTAATGTTTATTAGCCACGGATTTTGGGGTATTAGCCACGGATTTGTCCGTGGCTAATGTCCAATTTTCCAGTAGTGATAGTAGATGTGAGGAGGAAACACTGAGAATGACACTGAGAGCAGAGGTGGACAGGGTTGCTTGGATGCAAATACGTAGATGTTGATCAGTGATCAACCATTGTTGGAACACAAGATTTTGAATTGGAAGAAGAAAGATTGAATCAGAGGAGGCAGGATCTAGAATAGTTGGAGAGGGAGAAGGCTTCGATCCATCAATGTAGTCGAGGAAGCCGTGAGCGTTGAGGATACCCACAACTTGCGATCGCCATAAAATGTAAGTTGTGGGATCGAGGCGAGCGGTGATAAGAGTGTGAAATTGTGAAATAAGAAATTTTAGGTTGGGAGAGATCGGCTCCATCTGAGAAGGATACATGTTTTGATAGGAGAAGTTGGTTTGGAATTTTAGGAAGAGGACAAAGGATCAGAATGCTGTGAAGCAAAAAAGCTCTGATACCATGAAGAAATTATTGAAGCGGAAAATATACGACTGATAGAATAAGATGAAGAGAAACCAGCTTAACTTTTCATTTCTCATGATGTGTTTAAATATACAGAGTATCACGGGTATACTAGTAATTTACATGATGAGAGAAATCTGGATTTATTGACAAACATTGATTGTTGATCTTGGCAATATTCGGTGCAATGCGCCTAGTCACTATCTGATGGATGTGACAATGATGGCCGCCGGATATTGTGGAGATTTGGATGACTTGCTTAATTTGCTTGATAATCCATTGATTGCGGATCTTGGCAAGATTCGGTGCAATGCACCTGGGCACTATCTGATGGATGTGACAATGATGGCCGCCGGATATTGTGGAGATTTGGTTGACTTGCTTGATTTGCTTGATATTCCATTGATTGAGGATCTTGGCAAGATTCAGTGCAATGCACCAGGTCACTACCTGATGGACGTGACAATGATGGTCGTTGGATAATGTGGAGATTTGGTTGACTTGCTTGATGTTCCTTATATTCCATTGGTTGCGGATCTTGGCAAGATTCGGTGCAATGCACCGGGTCACTATCTGATGGACGCAACAAAGATGGCCGCCGGATATTGTGGAGATTTTGTTGGCTTGCTTGATATTCCTTATAATAAGCACTATGGATCCTGCAGTATACATATGTTGAGTATTCAACGATGGTTGGATAAGGGAAAGTGTTATTTATAAGGACCGTCTACCTTGCAATACTAACAACAAATACTCTAGAGGGTGGGTGAATAGAGTAATGGCAATAAATTGTGCAATTAAAATTTAACTTGCAAATGCGGAATAATAATTGCAAGAGGAATTAATCAACACAATCATTCCAAACGCAAACACAAGGTATTACTCTGGTTCTCCAAACTTGGATTACATTGCTTTTCTTAGAGTCTATGGCTTCAATCTTGATGCTTTGATGCTCCCCATCATCTCCATGCCTTGTCACCCCTTGGGTCCAAGCTTTGGCCATTCTTCTCTTGATGTCCATCCTTACACCAAGTGTTTAGTCTCCAAAAATGATATTCTTGAAATGTTAACTATGAGACTAAAACAAGAGAGTCATTAGCAACAACATAATGTTGTGATCATCATCAAAATAACATTGGTATGAAACAACAATACACAACATTATGAATAGGGCCCATTGGGCCTATTGGGTATCCACCCATTACGTTACTTTTCTATAAATACAAGGCTACTGGTTCAGTAGCCGCCACCTTCATAACAAAAATAAAAATAACCTCAAAAGTAAACATAATAATGTGAAGTGTTATGCGAACAGACTTTTTGCTTAGTTCACTGGTCGCTTGAGAAATTAACTGGCCGCTTGAGAAATTACTATGTACACAGATCTAAGTATTTTGAAAACCAGGAACTTTATTCAATTCACTAACCGGATTTTCTAAAATACCCAATGTTAGTGCACGGGTACAGATCATGGAGAAGTACCCGCATACCCCACCCATTTAGCGCCAACAACCCGAAACATGTCACTTAAGGCGGAGTAATACCGAGTCAAGTAAACGGCTCACTCGATCGTTAAGCTCCCGTAAAAACTCAGATGGAATTTAATGAGGCCGAATAAATAGGCAGCCATTATCTCAAATCTCGGAGAAGATCGTGCCCGAATCAATGAGAGACGGTTACGTACAATCAATATGGAACTGCATATAAATACCCGAAAGGACAAAGGTAAAGGGGTTCCAATTCCTAAGGTACGAGATCTAATACATAGACTCTACTTGTTCAGCATATATTTCTTCCACTAAAGAGCTTGCAATGTCAGATCTGAGACGAACCTCCGTGGGTCGATCTTAGCTGCTCCAAGTTCCCTCTCTTCCTTAAGTTCCCGTACTAACTTAAGCATCGGATGGGATTTGGGTCGGGACCCAGATCCGATCCCCTGACGTTTCTTTATGGTGTACATCGTCGAGTCTCAATCTCCTATAATAGTCGCTTCAGAGCTTCCCAGCCTCGGTCTATCGACGTACAAGCTGCTCGAGGGTCGATTGAGCACCACATCCCAATCAACATCCATCAACCGACCCTGGTTCTACCAACATTGGGTCCCATTCAACCAGCTGACGAGGCTCCGACTCTGCACGAAGGGTCCACGTCATCTTGATAACTGTATCGGTTATTTTTGGCCTTAACAGTTTGGCACCGTTTATGGGAACATGGAGTCGACATCCCAGTCAACTAAATATCTTGACCATGTCGGTTCGTCCATCAACACCATCCGATGATGCTTTGGCACCTTCCAGCTTCGGCCTCATCAATATGGTAATGGGGGGTCCTTCGCACCCGGAGCTGTCAACCTCATTCCAAATCTCCGATGCCAGAAGGTTGCTGACAATATCAGTGGGGCGAAAGCACCCTAGATATTCTACACCTCCTACCTCCTTCTCAGATGAATATCTAGAGGGTGTAGAACTATCGCACGATGATGTCGTCATCATCACGGCCACCGTCAACGAGATCGCTGTAAAGAGATTACTTGTCGACACCGGAAGCTCATGCGAGGTGCTCTTCTTCACCAAGTTGGAGAGAATGAGGATATCCTCCGCAAAGTTGACACCTTATTCGAGACTCCTAATGGGATTCATCGGACACTCTGCCCCAATAGCGGGCATCATCACCATACCGGTGACCCTCGGTACGTATCCACGACAAGTTACTCGCCTGACCAATTTCATAGTGGTAAAGATCAACTCGACGTACA
The DNA here is from genome assembly GCA_030789695.1 of Scilla litardierei. Classification (NCBI taxonomy): domain Eukaryota; kingdom Viridiplantae; phylum Streptophyta; class Magnoliopsida; order Asparagales; family Asparagaceae; genus Scilla; species Scilla litardierei. The sequence continues at coordinate 151,727,902 of CM061132.1, read as the reverse complement.
ACGAAATCATCGGTAGATCACTACTACATGCTATAGAAGTGGCGGTCTCAAATTTCCATCAAATGATCAAATTCCAGACTCCTGAAGGAGTCAAAAAAGCGAGAGGAAAGTAAAAACAAGCACAGTTATGATATACTATATCCACTGCTTTGAGAAGGATAGGGTAGGCAGACCCGGTCGATCCCAAAGGTGAAGATCGATGACACGCAGCAGTCGAAGAGACATAGAACATCTGGATCTCCAAAGAAGAATGGAAGACTATTTCTATTGGGTCAATGCTCCCTTTCGACCTAAAGGAGCAGTTGATCGCTCTTTTGAGAGAGTATGCAGACGTTTTCGCCTGGTCCTCGAAGGATATGCCAGCCATCGACCCCAAGGTGATATTGACGCACCCTGAACATACATCTAAATTCCACCTAGCAGTGTCACAATCGCTAGGCGTAGTATGGTTCATAGATGTCAGCTCTGGGCTCTATCCGCAAGCGACTGTGTCAAATTATAGTATAAAAGATTGTCAAATCCCACATGGATAGTGACAGTGTCTTGGGGTCTCAGATTATTTTTAGATCTCAGAGTGAGATAGCAGTCGGTTTGGAAAGATTGGTTGTGATGGTGTTATTGGTTCGATAATAAAGGAAGCTAGGGCCTTAGGGATCACAGCTAAAACTGTCGAAGGTTGATGTTAGAATGGGATCTTTACGTTGCATGGGGTTTAAAGGGTTGATCTCTCGGCTCATACCACTCTCGTGGGATAGAGCTTCGAGGTATTTCGGTGACTCTCATTGACGCAATTGCGGTAGCCGTCAATGTAGCGATATATTTCGTCGGTGGATCCCCTCAAGGCACGAGCTAGGCATGGTCGCGAGCCTTAGTTGGATTGACTAATTCCCTATTTAAATCCCAAAGATACTCCTTAAGCTCATCAATTCCATCGACCGTGGACATGATCTCAGTACGAGTTCTCCTAGGGATTCGGATGGATCGACCGAAATACTCCCCTTTATTCCCAATACAACATAGAGATCAGGGTCTACATCACTTTCCTAGAGTCTTAGGGCTACCCCATCAACCCTAGGGGAAGCTACTCACACATAGTGATTACGATGAATAAAAATACGATTTTTATCAAAAAAACATTGTAGCAAATGAATCGAGCGAGAAATAAATATCTTACGTACCGAAGACGAGAAAGAACAATAGCCAATAGCGATGCAAAGAGATTTTGCAGATTCCAAGATGCAAAGAATAATAAAACGTGATCTTTCTCCAAAAATAATTCAATTAACCAAAACCTAGATCTAGATCTCCTGTCGTCTCCTCCTCTCTCCAAAAACTTAATTCAAAAACATCATAAAATGAGCTCCCAATTTTCGTCTCCCAAATCGACTCCTGTAGCTTCCATCTGGGCCCCACCAAATCAGCTTCAAATTCTGGAGTTTGCGCCCGCTTGTTGTCGACCGAGTCCGAGTCAGTGACTCGGTCGAGTAGTGCCTGCTCGGTCGAGCAGGCGCATTAACCGCTCTTGGCTTGTGCAAAGGGATCTGGGCTGCTCGGTCGAGCAGCCCGCTTGCTCGGTCGAGTCTGTCAGTGGATCAGGCTCCTTCAAAAAATGTCGCTCTGCCTACTCGGCCCGAATAGGCCTTGCTCGATCGAGTAGGTTGCTGGCTCGGTCGAGTAGGTCCTGCTCGGTCGAGCAGGATGTTTGGTGAGATGGAGCTCGAAAGTATGTCGACTAGGGCCGAGTCGCCACTCTGCTCGGTCGAGTCGGATGCGTGTTCTGCTGCTTTGTGTGTCAGCTCGACCGAGCAGCTTGTGCTCCTCGGTCGAGTCGCCTGGGAAAAATCCAGAACTGCTCTTCTCTCTTGCCAGATTCTCCTCCACTCCTCCTGTAAACTTCCGAACCTCGACGAACTCCTGTAGAGCATCGCCAACGGATTCACGGGCATGCTGGATGTGTCCATATCCAAAAGTGGTTCTGAATTGCTCCAAAATCCCTGAAAATCCACAAAACTTTGCGAAACTCGAATATGGCGTTAGAATTGCAGTATCGTAAAGAAAATGCGGGATTTGGATGCGGATATGACATGAAATGCAATGGAATGATGCTATGAAAAGATAGAAAATATGGACACATCAAAATCCTCCAAGCTTACCCCTTACTCGTCCTCGAGGAAGATGAATACAAGGTATGCCGGGCGATAAACAAAAGAAAATTAAAGAGGTAGGAGGTGGAAGGGGGTGCTAGAATGTTCAATTAGACCTCAAGCCTCAATAGTATATCACGATGCTTCGAATAATACAACACATGCTAATAGTATCCTCAAGTCTTACTAATCATATGGCTAGCATGCAATAAAGGCAAAAGTAGGGATCTTCTAAAATGATGCCATCAACTCATATCAATTTCATGCAATCTATAGAGTCTAGTATAAAAAGAGTTAGTAATGCACTTTTCAATCAATAGATACAAGTGGAGCACAGAGAGATCACACCAACATGCAATAGAGAATGGAAAAAGATCATGTCATTCAAATATTCACTTCAAATCATGAAGAATCTCCAAAACTAAAGTATTTTATAAAGTTCAAGTATTATCGAATCTCCCTGTTGTGCACCATCTCCACTCTAATGTTATACTCACACATATGATCAATTGGTTCACCCCCTGTCACGCTCCGCTTCCCAAAAATATGGAGGCGAAGCGTGAGAAGGTCTGCTCAGACTTGAAGCTGCAAAGCTGCAAGTCCGATAAGCGTCAATCAAATTTAAAACTGCAGGTCCTTGCAACGCGAAACGAAACAAGGATAATAATAACGAAAGAGACAAAAGAAACATCTCAGAATATCCATAGCAATAAATCTCAACATCACAGAAAAGCCACCAGGCTAAAAGAAAAGAGTCTAAAAGAGGCCGAGCATGGCCAACAAAAGTACAAAGTACAACAACAAAGTAATGGTGCAAGCACCGACATCTAACAGCAACCTAAAGCAAAGCAACGCCAACAGGCTCTAAAACTGGTCTCCGGTGTCCACAAACTCCTCGACGAACGTAGGCTCAGTGTCAGCAAAACACCACGTACTCAGCAACGGTCTCTGGCTCAGGGTCTAACATGTGACACCCAAAGAGAAAGGGGCACATGTCAGCAAGTCTGGAAGACTTGTGCAAGTGAAACTGAATGTACAAGTAAGAGCAACCTAGCAGTTCTAGCATGATGCAATGACATGGCAGTTAAAGTATGAGTGCAGCAGGTAAAGAAAACAGCAAGTAAACTAGCATGGCATGGCAAGTGTGGCAAGACTAATAACATTTACAAGGATTTCTCTAGTCATGTTTTCATGTCATGTGCAAAGTTTACGCCTTACAGCTGAAAATGACTTTCTTTCACACTGATTGGTCGCTTAACTCCGCCCCACCCAGAGTTTACGCCTTACAGCTGCAGTTGCTGATCAGGCAGACTCCCAGCTGATTGGCCGCTTAACTCTTACCCCATCCCACATGTATCGAGCTAGGGCCTTACCCCCGAACGGTAATGCTCGCTTCTGGAACACGAGCCAGGAAGTGTTTTTTCATGATGGCATAGGGGTGCACCTAGCCAGGACAAGCAAGTACAAGTATGTAGCGTGTGCTACGAATGCAATATTCAACTTGGATGACATGTAGAATGCAATGCATGACAGTTAAAAGTGCGTACAGATAAGGAAAGTAAACGTGACAGTTTAGTATGCATGAACAACCAGTTTAAAGGGGGTGGATCTAGCTTCGTTGTCAAGCTAGATCAATTAGGTGACAGATCTAGTTTCGTTGTCAAACTAGATCAAGTAGGCGTCTAGCCAGCTATCATTTCACTGACTAGTCTCTTTTACGCTAAAAACAAGTAAGTGGCCTAAAAACATGGCCCTACACAAGAGTCGGCAAGTTTCACTTGCCTGCAAGTACGACGTCTGAGCACACCGTCCAATGAGTCCAAAAATCACAATTATCCTACGTGCACAAGTCCACCGGCCTAAAGTCCATATTATTAATCTTGATTAGTGAATTTAAAACATTTGAAATACTTTAAAAATACTGATTTTAGTCTTGATTGGCATGCATTGGGTTGGGGGTCCTAGGGGTGCAAAGCGTTACCTCGACACGACGCGAAAGCTACACCGGCGTCAGGTAGCGACGCCGGGGGTTGGAATAAGAGAACGCGCTCTAAGTCCTGATTCCAATATATATTCCTTGCTGGAAAATTCAGAGCTTCAACCGGGGCGACGGTTCCAGATTCCAAAGCTAGCACGTGCGACGACGGGCTACGACGTGCGACGACGTCGTACGCGGCAAGTCGTCAAAGAGAACGCACCTAGGTGGGGCCCACAGTAGTCCTAGGGACCCTTGGGGGACCCACAATAACTCTGGAGAACTTGGGGGGCCCACGGTGGCAAGTGGTGCGACGGATGCGGGGTTGCGACGTTTGCTCTCGGTCGTACACGGCCAAATGCGGGGGCGGCCATCGGTCGCTGCGGGGGAACGGGCTTGGTGCAGCGCTTGGTCGGTGCGGGCCTTGGTGCTCTCGGTCGGTGCGGAGCAACCCTTCGGTCGTGCGCTGCGGATGCGAGGGAGCGGGCGCTGCAACGTTGCAAGCGTTGCAACGTTGCAGGTGCGGGCGGGGGCTTCGGTCGGGCACGGTGAGATGCGGGGTGCGGAGCGGGCTTGCGAGCGGTGCGGGGCGATGCGGATGAGCGGAGCGGGCGACCGGTCTGACCGAGGGGATCTCTCGGTCGGAGCGGGCGAACGGGGTGGGTACGATGCGGAGCGGCTGTGCGGAGCTTGGTGCGGGCGGAGCAGCGGTCGGTGCGGGAGAACGGAGCTCGTTCTCTCGGTCTGAGCGGGGGAAGTTCGTCGCAACGTTGCGACGAATCGTCGCAACGTCAATTTTGGGTTTTGGAAGAGGCTAGGGCTAATTTCTTGCGAAAATAGGTCTTCCTAGGGGTTGCTTATATAGTGTAGATGGGTTGACTTGGTCTAGGGCTAAATCTAATAGGATTAGAAGTTTAAAATAATTTAAAATTTGAAATCTAACTTCTCCAACTTATCCAAGGATTTGACTTGGTCCAAATGAGCTGGAAATTGGCTCAAAAATTCTTTAAAACGTTTAAAACTCAAATAAATTTTCTTTGGCCGAATTTAATATAAAAATTAATTATTAAAAATAATATAAAACTTGTTAAAAATATAAGAGTGGTCAAATGAACTCCAAAAATTATAAAATAAATATATGGGTGATCGTGATGGCGAATGTGAGCTAACTAAGAAGACAGATCTCAAATTCGACGTCGGACGACGAAACTAAAAATAGAAACGTCTCCCGTCGAAAGTGAAAATCGTCACGTCTCATCGAGTAAGTTTAAATTTTGGAAAAACGACCCGAGAAGTGTCGTTCCAAGATAGTGCCACTATTTAATACTCTCAGAGACGTTCACAACGGCATATCACACGAAAGTGTTCACAAACGAACAAAGTCTAAATCAAACACGTGCACGGACAAAAGCACGTGCACGAACAACGTACAACGAAAAGTGGTCGTTACATCCTCCCCACCTTAGAATAAAGTCCGTCCTCGGACTTTCTAATATATCTAGTCGCTCTAGTAACTACCCCAATCAAGTCATATAATAATTCAACCAGGTATAGTCATTACAAGTGCTTATATATGCACTAGGTAGTCAAACATTAACGCTACCACCACGTATATATATACATTCACATACGTATACACTTATACCTATTATAGTCAGTCAATTTCATACATGTATTTAAATCATATATTTATGCATACATCCCTTATATAACTACTACTTACCTAAACACAAACAATATTTCAGATACTCATATAAGGATAGTCTCACACATAGCCAATACAATCATTGCTCTACCTGTATGTAGCTACCTATGCACAAACGTCAAGGGTATACTACCCTCTAATATTCCCTAGTATACATCCAACGCATCAACTCATGTAGTCACACCATACCATAATTAAATCAAGTTTCACTATATATATATTCACCACTACTATAGTTTCACAATATATAGTCATTCAAATACATGCAAATAGTTCAACATATATCCACATCACGTACGGTCCTTTAACTGTATTTACGACACGCCACATATATCATAGTCATCAATACCTATAACTAAGCACATACTTACCCGTGCATGGTGCACACCCATGCACGCTAACATTTCATTTACGCATACCAGTCACACCATTATATATAACTAGCACACCAACACACCTAGTTTAGCTAGTACACATATGTTCACACTAGCAAGTCCTTAGTAATTAACTATACCACAAGACCAACACCTATAACTATATACTGGCGTAGCGACCCACAATCATGTGCGTAACTCAACCAGGCACAAACACTTCTATCACTATACATACATCAAGCATTGCTATATTCAAACTACAAACATACATTCGATATACTTAGAGTATACCCACTCAAGCTTGAGTGAGACTCAATACACATATTAGAATATTCTATATATGTAACACGACATTCATACATATACCAATACTACTCCCATATATATATATATATACATCTACCAATACAACCATATACATTCCATAAATCAATCACACTTAATATTTAGTCAGATAACACCCACATAGTTCAATCTAATTATATACCATAATAATAACATTACAGACATCAGCACCCACATATTTATAATACCATCTCTAGTACAAACATTCACCGTATAGTCACACATAAATAATGTATATATTCACACCATAGCCTACTACCTATAATTAGTATACTAACACATTCACACATACATAATTAAGATGTGCAATAGTCGTGTATACCTCACGGTATGCACGCATGCAACATCCCGAAAAGCAAGCAATACCAATCAAAATTATACTCCTACTACCATATGTATATCACCTATATACTCAGGTAACAAAACATAACTACTTACGTCTAAACACAATACATAACCACATACGAGCACACACTCATACGTGCTAACATATACGTCGCATAATAGGCCTACCCTCTTAACCATACGTACTCTTATTATTATCACTACTAACATACACATAGCTTTACCAATCATTTATTTCAACCATTATAAGTATCTCTAACTACATACACAACTTAGATATTTCAACGCTAACTCTAACACACACCGGCATCCCTAGTATAGTATAGCTATCCACCCAAAAATCTATAACTACTAACACACAACCACTTCATACTATCACGAATAACTCCGAGTATATATATATATACCACACAATAGGCAAGCATCAATATACTATGGGGGTACACTCATTCAAGCCCACGTACACAGCTTAGGTACGTGCACTACGACAACCTCACAAGGGTCCAAGGGTCTACTAACAACTAGAGTTGACACAGACATTGAAGGACCCTAAGGCCTAAGCAATAAATAGAGGTCGAGAGTGTGACGAGGGAAGGATCGATAAGCACGAGTTCAGATAGGACGAATACAAGGAGATAGCTTGGTTAGACGAAACATTAACTCAATGGTGATGTTTAGGTTGAGGGAAAAAGAGATGTAGTGATGCTTAAATAGGATACAGGAAAGGAAATAGGGTAAATAGCATAAGCTAAAATACGTGGATTTTGAAAACTGTTGTTTTTCAAAATTAAAATCCTCGTCTGAAAAGAAGTATTGGAGGTCGATAAAACGAGTTGTTCAAAATAAGTTTGAGTCGAAAATTCATAATAAGGGAAAATGTTTTTAATGGCTTATCGCAAATCATTAAGAAAGGAAAGTAAATCATTCGCACAGACATTAAAGACGAAATTTTTTGAAAATATTATACGGCAGTAATTTAATATAATGTTGTCAAAAGTTTTTGAAAGTCAAAGAATGAAATCAAGTAACGGAAGGATTTAAACTCATGTTAAATGCTTTCAAAACTTTTCGGCTATGGAAAATCAATATTGAAACTTCTTTTAGAGAAATCAGGATTTGTCAAAAATAAAACTGGTTACACTAAGCTCTTAGCGTACAAGCACAACGGGCCTGATTCGGGTATAAAAATAATTGAAATTCAATTTGGTTTAGAAATTTTCTAAAAGCGTGTATGGTGAGCGGAAAGAAAATTATAGTAACTTAGCATAAGAATTATCAAGATCGAATAGTAAATCTTTAAAATCAAATCAGGGAGGGTCTAAAGCAGGAAGAGGTTATGACAATAGTAATTTTGCAAAAATCTGAAATAGTGAGAACGACGAGCAAAAACCAACTTGCTGAAATCTGAAATTCCATGTGACTTGAAAAGTATATTAAAAGTAAACACGATGTATTATTCAAATGGCATAAATAAGAGGGAAATTATAAATCGAATTGAGCAAAATAAAAGTACGGTTCAGAATAAAATTAATATATGAAGGAACGACACATTTACACAAGTACGAAAAACATAGGCTGGGAAAATACTATAAACTAGTATTCAGAAATTCCGACAACGTTTTTAAAAATTTGAATCAATGAAGGAGGATGAAATATAGGTATATTAAAATTTTGGACAAAATTAAACTTAGTGGAAGAGAAGATTTGAAAAATACTTTCAGAAGGTTCAAGATTTGCAATGGAGATGTTTGAAAATGGACGACGGTCGTCATGAGGCGATCTCGTGAATCGAGGCAAGGAAATTTGGTCAGGTGATCAGAACATACATACACCTAGGATATGAATCAGGAGACTCTACGGGGAAACTCATACGGTCGACCAACTAAAGATTAAGAACTAAGCGCTAAGACTTCTAAAGATTAGACGGTAAGGAAATGCGTTCGGCTTGGCCCGAAATCGATGAACCCAAGCGAACGACTAAAATAAATTCTAGAAGCCTAATATGGTCAGGGTTAGGCATTAACCACTAAGGTAACTCCTACGACGATCAATTGCTGACAGGGAGTCTAACTAACAAACAGAGGCCTCTAACTAACAAGCACAGGCGTCTAACTAAGTCTTCTTATCACCTAGTGTCCTAAGAAAACAACTAGACTCGGGCTTATGACTCGGATGTTGCAATTTATTTAATGGACATTCCGTTATTATCGTTGTTTCGTTAATTCGCAATTGCAAGACTGTACCTGCATGGGCCACCAACAAAACCTGTCACGCCCCGCTTCCCAAAAATATGGAGGCGAAGCGTGAGAAGGTCCGCTCAGACTTGAAGCTGCAAAGCTGCAAGTCCGATAATCGTCAATCAAATTTAAAACTGCAGGTCCTTGCAACGCGAAACGAAACAAGGATAATAATAACGAAAGAGACAAAAGAAACATCTCAGAATATCCATAGCAATAAATCTCAACATCACAGAAAAGCCACCAGGCTAAAAGAAAAGAGTCTAAAAGAGGCTGAGCATGGCCAACAAAAGTACAAAGTACAACAACAAAGTAATGGTGCAAGCACCGACATCTAACAGCAACCTAAAGCAAAGCAACGCCAACAGGCTCTAAAACTGGTCTCCGGTGTCCACGAACTCCTCGACGAACGTAGGCTCAGTGTCAGCAAAACACCACGTACTCAGCAACGGTCTCTGTCTCAGGGTCTAACATGTGACACCCAAAGAGAAAGGGGCACATGTCAGCAAGTCTGGAAGACTTGTGCAAGTGAAACTGAATGTACAAGTAAGAGCAACCTAGCAGTTCTAGCATGATGCAATGACATGGCAGTTAAAGTATGAGTGCAGCAGGTAAAGAAAACAACAAGTAAACTAGCATGGCATGGTAAGTGTGGCAAGACTAATAACATTTACAAGGATTTCGCTAGTCATGTTTTCATGTCATGTGCAAAGTTTACGCCTTACAGCTGAAAATGACTTTCTTTCACACTGATTGGTCGCTTAACTCCACCCCACCCAGAGTTTACGCCTTACAGCTGCAGTTGCTGATCAGGCAGACTCCCAGCTGATTGGCCGCTTAACTCTTACCCCATCCCACGTGTATCGAGCCAGGGCCTTACCCCCGAACGGTAATGCTCGCTTCTGGAACACGAGCCAGGAAGTGTTTTTTCATGATGGCATAGGGGTGCACCTAGCCAGGACAAGCAAGTACAAGTATGTAGCGTGTGCTACGAATGCAATATTCAACTTGGATGACATGTAGAATGCAATGCATGACAGTTAAAAGTGCGTACAGATAAGGAAAGTAAACGTGACAGTTTAGTATGCATGAACAACCAGTTTAAAGGGGGTGGATCTAGCTTCGTTGTCAAGCTAGATCAATTAGGTGACGGATCTAGTTTCGTTGTCAAACTAGATCAAGTAGGCGTCTAGCCAGCTATCATTTCACTGACTAGTCTCTTTTACGCTAAAAACAAGTAAGTGGCCTAAAAACATGGCCCTACACAAGAGTCGGCAAGTTTCACTTGCCTGCAAGTACGACGTCTGAGCACACCGTCCAATGAGTCCAAAAATCACAATTATCCTACGTGCACAAGTCCACCGGCCTAAAGTCCATATTATTAATCTTGATTAGTGAATTTAAAACATTTGAAATACTTTAAAAATACTGATTTTAGTCTTGATTGGCATGCATTGGGTTGGGGGTCCTAGGGGTGCAAAGCGTTACCTCGACACGACGCGAAAGCTACACCGGCGTCGGGTAGCGACGCCGGGGGTTGGAATAAGAGAACGCGCTCCAAGTCCTGATTCCAATATATATTCCTCGTTGGAAAATTCAGAGCTTCAACCGGGGCGACGGTTCCAGATTCCAAAGCTAGCACGTGCGACGACGGGCTACGACGTGCGACGACGTCGTACGCGGCAAGTCGTCAAAGAGAACGCACCTAGGTGGGGCCCACAGTAGTCCTAGGGACCCTTGGGGGACCCACAATAACTCTGGAGAACTTGGGGGGCCCACAGTGGCAAGTGGTGCGACGGATGCGGGGTTGCGACGTTTGCTCTCGGTCGTACACGGCCAAATGCGGGGGCGGCCATCGGTTGCTGCGGGGGAACGGGCTTGGTGCAGCGCTTGGTCGGTGCGGGCCTTGGTGCTCTCGGTCGGTGCGGAGCAACCCTTCGGTCATGCGCTGCGGATGCGAGGGAGCGGGCGCTGCAACGTTGCAAGCGTTGCAACGTTGCGGGTGCGGACGGGGGCTTCGGTCGGGCACGGTGAGATGCGGGGTGCGGAGCGGGCTTGCGAGCGGTGCGGGGCGATGCGGATGAGCGGAGCGGGCGACAGGTCTGACCGAGGGGATCTCTCGGTCGGAGCGGGCGAACGGGGTGGGTGCGATGCGGAGCGGCTGTGCGGAGCTTGGTGCGGGCGGAGCAGCGGTCGGTGCGGGAGAACGGAGCTCGTTCTCTCGGTCTGAGCGGGGGAAGTTCGTCGCAACGTTGCGACGAATCGTCGCAACGTCAATTTTGGGTTTTGGAAGAGGCTAGGGCTAATTTCTTGCGAAAATAGGTCTTCCTAGGGGTTGCTTATATAGTGTAGATGGGTTGACTTGGTCTAGGGCTAAATCTAATAGGATTAGAAGTTTAAAATAATTTAAAATTTGAAATCTAACTTCTCCAACTTATCCAAGGATTTGACTTGGTCCAAATGAGCTGGAAATTGGCTCAAAAATTCTTTAAAACGTTTAAAACTCAAATAAATTTTCTTTGGCCGAATTTAATATAAAAATTAATTATTAAAAATAATATAAAACTTGTTAAAAATATAAGAGTGGTCAAATGAACTCCAAAAATTATAAAATAAATATCGGGGTGATCGTGATGGCGAATGTGAGCTAACTAAGAAGACGGATCTCAAATTCGACGTCGGACGACGAAACTAAAAATAGAAACTTCTCCCGTCGAAAGTGAAAATCGTCACGTCTCATCGAGTAAGTTTAAATTGTGGAAAAACGACCCGAGAAGTGTCGTTCCAAGATAGTGCCACTATTTAATACTCTCAGAGACGTTCACAACGGCATATCACACGAAAGTGTTCACAAACGAACAAAGTCTAAATCAAACACGTGCACGGACAAAAGCACGTGCACGAACAACGTACAACGAAAAGTGGTCGTTACACCCCCCAAGCTTAGCTTGAGGCGTCACATCAAGGAATATGATATGAAAATTTTTGTCTTTTCCCAAGTATTTGTAGTAGCTTCTAATAAAATGATGGGAAATAATTTTCTTTCCTTCTTTTCTCTTTTCTTTTCTTTTTTTTTCTCTTTTCACATTTTTTCCTTTTTCTCTCTTTTTTTCTTTTATTTTATTTGGAAGCTATCTTTTTCTTTTGGGATTTTTGGGAAGTAGATACGGTAAAAGTAGTTGTATGGGGTGAAACCAAATGATATGCAGAGAATAATAAAGATATGTGGAGAAAGAAAATAATATATCACTCGGTTCACTTATCAGATGTGCACAACGATTCAATGGGATAATACTCTAACTAAACTCATAATTAGCATGGATATTTTCATTCATCTCTGTGAATATTGAAAGCATGCGGTATAAAGCACAATAATAGCAGGCATGCAAACAGAAGTGGATAAGATAACAACCAGGTGCTCCAAATGTACTAATGATGCGTGAACCTAGGTGCATTACCCAATAAAAGACGTACTAGATACTATTTCATGCATTCAATTTCAATTCATATCAGGCATTAAATTCAAAAGATCAGAAAGAGAATATGCCAGCATATAAATAGTAAAACCGAGACTACTCTAAATAGCATGTCAACAGATATAAGCATCATAAGAAGCTATTGAGGGTTATGAGAAATATCATCATGTAGAACAATTCTAGCTAAAAGGGAGAAAAGTGGAGAAATAAAAAAAATAAAAGCAGGCATGCGAGCATGGCAAAAAGTGAAAAACGTGATGCTGAATGAGAAAAAAAGATAAAAAGGTGGGAAATGGGTGGAAAAGTAAAGTAAAAAGGTGAAAAATGAAAGAAAATATAAAATAAAATGGAAAACTAAAGCGATAGCGCTCATCCCCCAAGCTAACGCAGCAGTGTCCTCACCGCTGAGAAAACGCTGGTATGCTGGAAATGATGCTAGGGTGGGTGGGTGGGTGTGGAGATAGAAAAGGAATAGAAAATAAAACTGTGCAGAATAAATAAAATGCAATGATGAGGAGATGATGCAAATGCATGGAATGATGCATGGTGGGTCCTCCCCCAAGCTGTGAAAGACTAGGGCCCCGAATAGACAGATGCACACAATAAGAGGTGAGGGAAGGACACCAAGTGGTGGAGGGACAACATCAAGCAGGGGCACCACCCTCTGGAGGTGGTGATAGGTCCCCCTGCTGTGGAACAGAGACGGTGGAAGCTGGCTGTGGCTCGACAGGTGGGTCGGCCGAGAGATCAGAAGTGGTGGTGACAGGTGCAGCTAAAAATATGACAATAGCAGTCTCGACTAGTGCAGAAGTGGGTGTGTCGACGACTGAAGTGGAGACGACTGTGGCAACCAACTCAGGTGTGGAAGTGGCAGGCCCTGCAGAAGCCTGAGAGTGTGGGGCACTGAGTGGTGCAACGGTCGAGACAGTGGCTGGCCTGGGTGGCTGGGCGTGAGCTAGGATCACGGGAGGTGAGCTCCGTGTCCGCAGTAGGTCTATGATAGTGGCTAGGTCTGCCTCGACTCTCTCATGATGGGTGGCTGTCGAGCGGACGAAGGCGTCGAAATCCCGCCGAAGGCAAGAAGTTGAGTCCTCTAATGCTGTCAGATGAGCGTCAGTGGTACGGGAGTCGAGGGAAGGAAGTGAACTATGAGACACTACTCTCGTAAAGCGGCCCCGTGGAGCTAATCCACGGTGCCTAGGCTGGAAGGTCGGAGAGGGTGAACTCGATGGGATCTCGGCAGTGGAAGTGTGAGGTGTAGTATGGCCGAGATCAGGAGAAGCTGTGGTAGCAGCATCGACAGTGGAAGATATAGTAGTCGTCGACACAGATGTGAAGACAGAAATCGAGACGCTCTCAGTGAGTACGACCGCTGCAGGCGAGGAAGTAGAGCCGGAGGTAGGTGAATGGGACCCTATAGAGATAGGCAGGGATACTAGAAGGTCCCTAGGTGGTGGAAGGGTGACGGCTGGCTCGTGCTCCAGAAAGTCTAGAGCAATAGGATCAGGAGCAGCTAAGATATCAATGCCCTCGGGCATGGGGACAGAAGAGACATCAACAGGGGCCTCGGGGCAAAAGGTGGTGACAGTCCCCGAGGTTTCGACGGTGGTGGAGACAGTGGTGGAAGAGGTAGTGCCTCCTGGTGGTGGAGGGGGCGCAGGCAGAGCTGGAAGGGCGGCCACAATGGCTGCCAGGTCAGGCTCCTTCCCCTCGGAGGAGTGGATCACCCGGTCGTCAGCGACCACCTCGACGGGGGCTTCGGGGGGCTCGAGGGCGTAGAGTGTAGGAAGTGGGTGGACCCTATCTATCATCCAGCTCTGCTGGACAGACACTATGGTGGTGAGGTTGGGGGCGGGAAGGACAAAGTGTGGTATGTGATGGGTGCCTACTAGATAAGTCCAGTGACGTGTCCCATAAGGCCGAATGATGTGCATGTGCTCAAGCACACCTAGAGTCAAGCGCGTGGGGCCAGGGGGGTCACAAGATCATCAGGAAGATCGATGCCCAGCATACGTGCGAAGGTGGTGAAGAATCTGCCACAACAAATATCAATGGCGTAGTGAGATGGGGCTGTCTGTAAAAGGCGATAACACAGCCAGTGGGCTGCGTTAGAAAGGACAAATGAGCGGAGGGAGCCGTTAGGGTGGAAGCGTAGTGGTCGTGTCATTCCCATGAGATGGAAAAGCTCGGATAGGGACATGGTCCCGACCTCTGGCCTGCAGAAAATGGTGGTGGCTAGGTGTCGCTGCGCGTAGCGAATGCAAGGATGCACAATGAATGATGCCTTTGCCAGGCTGGGGCAGTAATGGTTCAGACCAGAAATGCGATGCCAGAAAGCAAAGGCATCGAACGAGGCTAGGTCGTAGTCTGGGGAGAAGGCGGCTCGGGGGTCGGGGATGGCTGGGAAACAGAAGTGGGAGCGGATCATGGCGTACGTGACCACGAAGTCGTGGTCCAGCGGCCGGAAGGTAATGTTGTCCCCTGCCTGGGTGTAGGCGATGGAACTCAATGCCTCCAGAGTGAGGCGTGTGTAGGTGGGTGCGTGGACCGACAGGAGTCGATCGAAACTGATGGTGCGATATAGCCAATGGACTCCCTACAGGAGTCCAAGGGATCAGAGGGTGGGGACATCGATAAACTGTGTGGGAATGAGTCTCCGGTGCGACAACCTGACGAAGCGGTCGCGGTGTGCATCGTTACGGAAGGTGATGCCGAATGTCCCCACACGTGGTGGCAGAGTGGTAGGCAGGGAGGGTGGAGGAGGAGGAGCAGTAGTGGGTATGGGGGCGGAAGTGGCGGGAATCTGTGTGTGATGCAAGGGAGAAGAGTCGGACGCAGACGATGGATCGCCCGCGTGCTCATCCTCGGTGGTGGGTGTAGTGGCAAGACGAGGGCGGCGTGATGCTTGAGAAGAGGAGGCACAAGTGGCCTTCCTCTTCCCGTGACGTGGAGGTGTGGGACCCCCCTTAGTGCGAGGCATAATGCAGAGGGCAGGCTGTAATGTCGGTATAAAAGTAAAGAGTATAGAGTGTACCGACAAGATGATCGCAGCGAGAATGCTATGAGCGGGTATGGGACTGCTGCTGATCAGAGGTCTCCCCCAAGCTGATCCGGGACGTGTCCTCCTATATAGGCGAAATGTACCTGAAATGGAAGAAAAATAGAATGTCAATGTTGAAAGAAAAAATAAGCGTAGGAGATGTGTCGCTGCTCGACCGAGCACAATAGTTGCACGGTCAAGTAATGTAGGGGCAGTGTTGGTGTGCTGTGGGTTGCTCGACCGAGCAGCAGTAGTGCTCGGTCGAGTAGGGCAGAATAGGAGGGTGGATGACTGGACCGAGCACTGATTGTGCTCGGTCGAGTAGTGTCAATGGGGAGTGGGGCGGCTAATTGCCCGGTCGAGCACCATTCATGCTCGATCGAGCAGATGGGGTTGACCTAGGGGATTTTGGGGGCTAGAGCGGCGGCGGGGTGGTTCGATTGGAGAGGGGGGTGGGGGTGTTACAAGAGGGGGGTGGGGGTGAGGTTATGGGGGAGACGCCGTCGGAAATGGGTGGTGCCGGCGGCATTGCTCCCCGACCTGTACTCAATGTCAAATTGGTACCCTACCAGCTTCGAAAGCCAACGCTGGTGCTCCTCAGTCACCAACCTCTGCTCAAGCAGATACTTGAGGCTCCTCTGGTCTGTCCTGACCACGAACTCTCTCCCAAGTAGATACGGCCGCTACTTCTGCACCGCTAACACGATCGCCATCAACTCTCTCTCATACACCGACTTCAGCCGGACTCTAGCAGAAAGCACGTGGCTGTAGTAGGCTACGGGCCGCCCCAACTGCGTCAAAACTTCCCCCAAACCTACTCCCGATGCATCCGTCTCCACTGCAAATGCGATGCTGAAGTCAGGCAGCGCCAGCACCGGGGCCGTAGTCATGGCTACCTTCAAGGCCTCAAAGGCCTTGGTCGCTTCCTCCCCCCAAGCAAACCCATCCTTCTTCAAAAGGTCAGTAAGCGGCCGTGCAATCGTACTGTACCCCCTCACAAACTTCCGGTAGCAGCCCGTCAGTCCAAGGAAACCCTGTAATGCCCTCAAATAAGTATGCACTGGTCAGTCCAACATGGCCTCTATCTTCGCCATGTCCGCCGCTACTCCTTCCGCAAACACCACATGCCCAAGGTACTCTATCTGCAGCTGGCCGAAGCTACACTACTTCCGGTTCGCATACAACTGTTGTGCCCCCAACTCCCGAAAGACTGTCTCCAAATGCTCCACATGATCCTCCATGGTCCTGCTGTAAACCAAGATGTCGTCGAAGAAAACCAAGATGAACCTCCTCAAGTACGGCCGAAATACCTCGTTCATCAAGGCCTGGAAAGTGGAGGGAGCATTCGTCAATCCAAAAGGCATGACGAGACACTCATAGTGCCCCTCATGTGTGCGGAACGTCGTCTTCGGCACATCCTCGGGCCTCATCAGGATCTGGTGATAACCCGCCTTCAAGTCGATCTTCGAGAACACCACTGCACCATGCAGCTTGTCTAGCAGCTCGTCGATCACGGGAATGGAAAATCTGTCAGCCATCGTCTCCTTGTTTAGCGCCCTGCAGTCGACGCAGAACCGCCAACTCCCGTCCGTCTTCTTTACCAATAGAACTGGTGAAGAGAAAGGACTCACACTAGGCTGGATCACTCCTGCCTGCAACATCTCCCTGACCATCCTCTCAATCTCGTCCTTCTGCACATGAGGATATCGGTACGACCTCACGCTCACTGGTGCTGCTCCCTCTCTCAAGACTATCGCATGCTCATGTCTCCTCACCGGTGGTAGCCCCTGCGGGTCCTAAAAGACCTCCTAAAACCGCTCAAGCATCTGCTCAGCCACCTCGGGAATCTCTATCGGCTGCTCCTGCTTAACTCCAACTGCATGGCACTCTACTAAGTACCCCTCTCCATCCCTCTGTAAGGCCCGAGTAATGGCCTTAAATGCCACCAACGAAAAGCATAGGGTGGGGTCCCCTGTGAGTACCACCGTGCGGTCACCCTCCTCAAACTCCATCATGAGACGTTTCCAGTTCACCCGCACGTCCCTCAATTTCTTCAGCCACTACACGCCCAGAATGATATCGACATTCCCTAACTCCAGGGGTAAGAAATCCTCCATAATCTACACTCCCTGCAAGGTCATACACAACCCCTTGCAGAGCCCCTTTCTCTCCTCCATCTTCCCTGTCCCCAGCAAAACAGTAAACTTCTCCATGGTGCTCAACTGCAGCCCATGACGCTCCACCACTCGGCTAGAGATGAAATTGTGGGTGGCCCCACTGTCTATCAGCACTGTCACCGCCATATCGCCCAACTACCTTGACAACTTCATGGTGTGGTTCGGTATGAACCCCACCACGGATTTCAGGGAGACCTCCGCGAAGTCTATGTGAGACTTCTCCTCCTCCTCGAGTGGCTCCACCATGGGCTCCTCCTCGTCATCCCGACACTCCTCCTCATCTGGCACCATGATAATCTGTAGCAGGCGGCTCGAACATCTGTGGACAGGGGTGAACTTCTCATCGCAACGGAAACACAACCCCTTGGCATGCCTCTCCCTCACCTCCGCCTCCGTCATTCGTCGCCCAAGAGTAGCGGGGGCAAGTCTCTCCCCTAATCTCCGGTGCACCGGCAGGCGCCCTCGGCGCTGCCGCTGCTGGTGTAGGTCGGGGATTTTGGGTCCCATAAGTCCCACGTATCCTCCTCTGCTCCGTATGTTTCTCCTCTGCCTTCTGTGTGAGGCGAATCAGGTCCTCCAAGCCCACCGGGCTCTGCATCCTCAGCTCAGCTCGAATGGAGGGCTTGAGCCTCCCTATTAAGTTCCCCATGAGCGCCTCCTCTGTGACTCCAGGCACTCATCCTGATAGTAGCTCAAACTTCCTGACAAAGTCCTGCACCGTCCCCTCCTACCTGAGTACCCTGAGCTGCTCGTAAAAATCTCCTCATGGTGTCTCCTGGAATCGATCCATTAAGTAGGCTGTCAAATCCACCCACGAGGAAAAGGGACTGCTTACAACCTTCCACTGGTACCACGCCAAGGCCTCTCCCTCAAAGTAGATGCCCACCACCTTCAGGACCTCCTCCTCGGTAAAACCCATCGTCTGTAAGTACCTCTCCGCTCTGTAGATCCACCATCTGGATCACTCCCCTCAAACACGGGCATCTTCAGCTTCTTCAGTCGCCTATCAACATGAAACTCTGCTTGTCCCCGCCTCTACGGGTCCCAACGCCTATCTCCGTGGTTCCGAAGGGGATCGTAGTCCACATCTGCATACTCGTCCTCAGGCCAAAAAGGCCTACCGTCTGGTGCCAGCCCATGGAGTCCTCCAAAAGCTGCAGTAGCTGGTCGCTGCCCTCCTATTAGGGCTATTAACGAACAAGCTTGAACGAGCTTGAACAGGGAGCTTGGTTTTGTTCATGAACAAAATTCATGTTCAAGCTCTGTTCGTTTACTAACCGAGCTCTAAAAACCTGTTCAAGCTTGTTCGTTAAGCTTACCGAACGAACGTAAATGAACGTAAACGAACATTTACCGAGCTTGTTAACGAGTAGTTACTCGAACGTTCTGTTCGTTAACAAGACTTATCGAGCTTGTTCGTGAACATGTTGAGGAACATGTTCGTGAACACACAATCATTTTTGTTCATGAACAGATTTTCAATCAAACAAACGAACGTCAATTTTTTAATTGGGAATAATAATATTTAAACATAATTGCCAATGACTAAATCAATTAAATAAAAAGATTAAATATTTGCAGGACAAAAACAAATAAATCCAGTATAATAGCTCCAAAGATCCCATTACAAGCATCCATTCCAGACATAATAAAAAAATATAGTATTTGTCTAAATTTACTATTTTCGGTACATGTTCATTCACGAACACTTAACGAGCTTGTTCATGAACATCACTTAACGAGCTTGTTCACGAACACTTAACAAGCTTGTTCGTGAACATAAATGAACGAACACAGTTATGTTTAAGCTCTGTTTGTTTACTAACCGAACTCTAAAAATCTGTTCAAGCTTGTTCGTTAATCTTCCTAAACGAACGTAAACGAACATGTATCGAACTTGTTCACGAGTAGTTCGTCGAACGTTCTGTTCGTCAACAGCCCTACCTCCTATACCATCGAAATGGCCCCCCGGTCCTCGACCTCGCCTCGGAAAAACCCCCGCGCCCTCCCTAAGGCCTCCCGCTGCTTGCCGCCCCCCGTCGACAGCCCATTGGGCCTCATCCGCCATCGTCGGGACCCCCAGGGGCCAAGCATGGGCCCTAGGGTCCCGCCCGACATCGCCCGCTTGGGCACGCCCCCCCCAGCGGCCCGACGGTAGCCGCGCGGGGCCTCTGCCACTGTGGCAGAGCCCCACCGCCACTTGGCTGGGCTCGCGGCCCCTCTGGGGAAGTCGCCAGGTCTGGTCGACCCCCTGGGGGGTTCGCCTGGTCTGGCCGACCCCCAGGGAGTGGTCCCAGGCCAAGTTGACCCGCGCACGCGCCTTCTTCGCTTGCCCGTTCATCGTCGTTGCCCGGTTTCGTCGATACGACGACTTCCGACATCCAAACTGTTGCAAACTACACCGCAACCCTTGCATCTCGCGCCCTTAACTCATGGATCTCGGGATCCGAATCATCTTCAACCTCTGCCCATGATTTCTTTCCCTTTTCCTTAACTAGGGTTTGCAAAAACTCCATGATTTTTTGTTGATTTGCTTCGCTTTTTGCATGCTTCTCCTCTTGGGCTCGGTTGTTTTCCTCCATCTTCTTCTCAAGCCGATTGCTCATCGTCTCCATCGTGGTTCTGATCTCCTTGGTGATTTCTTCATGTAGGGCTTGAAGCTTCTCCTCAATGGTGGTTCTCGTGCCTTGCGCCATTAGATCTTATGAGCTCTGATACCAATTTGATACGATCTGCTTGGATCGATCTAGCCAATCAATTTAAAGGTGGAAAATTAAAAAGAGAGGAATATTTTTAGGGTTTTAGATTGAGAAGAACAATGGAAATCAATTGATAAAAGCCTCTTTCGAGAGGAGACTTGCTCTCTGAGCTTTTCATTGAACGAAACAAAAGCCTAAATCTCCTTCACTAAGGATGCTCAAGAGTTTCTCAACAATCTAAGCATAAGCAAATACAATGGCGGCTAGCCCTAATAAAGAAAATGAGGGGATTTACTAATTTGGCCTAGAGCAACCAAAATACCCCTAAGGCTAATAATAACTAATTAATGCCTCCACGTTTCCTCCTGTGCATGTAAGTGATCATGGGCGGTCCCTCCTTGTCCACCGCACATGGTGCGGCCTCCTCGGAGCGCGTGCCAGCTGATGATGCGGCATGGTCCGCATCAATACTCCCCTATGGCATCATCTTCTAGGAGCTCCAGATAATTAGCTCCTTCTTCTCGGAAATGCTCCTTCATAGACTTCTGCAATCGGAATTGGGCTTCTATATTACCCACATTCATTGATAGAGTCCCTTCACGAACATCAATCAGGACGCCGACCGTCGCCATGAAAGGGCGACCAAGTATGAGCTGGGAACTTCCTCCTTTTGGCGTATTCATGATCGCAAAATCCACCGGCACACACAATCCGGGATGTATTTGCAAAATGATGTCTCCAGCAATGCCCATCGGATACGTGATCGAGTGATCCGTCAGCTGTATTGACATGTTTGTGGGCTCCAACTCACTCCCAGTTTGTAGTCTTTCAAATATGGATAGCAGCATCAAGCTGATGCTCGCTTCCAAGTCGATCAGAGCACGGTTGATAGGCGTGCCTCCTATAGAGCATGTGACTGTGAAGCTTCCCGGATCCGGTAGCTTCCTCGGGAGATTGTTCTTTATGATGGAGGTAGAGTCTGCCATAAGCTTTATTTTCTCATGCTTCCGCTTTCCGGTAATGAGGTCTTTCAGAAACTTCGCATAGATAGGAATTTCTGTAATGGCATCCATAAAGGGGATGTTGAGCTGGATGCCCTTCAGAAGTTCCGTGAACTTTGAATACTTCTTCTCCATTTTAGCTAAAGCTAGTCTCTGTAGATATAGCGGAGGGGGTCGGCTTCCCTTATCCTTTGCAGCATTCTTAGGAGATGGCTCACCGAAACTAGTTGCATCTTCCCTTGGTGCCCATGTGACGGTGGGCATGGTGGAAGGCGAATCCTCCCTCTCTCCGTTCATGATAGGCTCGTCTACAGCCTCTTCCTCATCATTTGCCCATAGTGGCATCCTCTATTATGACTTGTTCTTTGATTGGGACCGTCACCATCACATTGTCAGTTGTCTGTCCTCCACGTGTGGTAACGGAGACCACGGCATTAGCTTGAGCCCTTGGATTCGGCTCTGGTTGCGAATGCAACCTCCCTTGATTCTTAAGCAACTGGGACATTTGACCCCTCAGCTCATCAAGCGACGTGTTTATGTTCTTGAATTGAGTTGACATGTCTTGGTTGAACCTGACTTGTCCGCTCATGAACGTCTTTAAGGTGATATCCAGATTGGAACGTTGTAGCGTTGGTGCATAGCATTGATGGGGTAGGCGATTATATTGGTACCCTGGTGGTCGATACGGCCCAGCTGGCCTAAATCCGCTCTGCTGTTGGTGTGGTGGATGTCTTTGTTTGAGGAGGGGGGCGGTGGCCTCTGAAACTGTGGAGGCTGGAGCCATCCACTTAGATTCCCGTAAGACAATCCGGGGTGGTTCCTTGCGGCTGGATGTTGCCATTGATTTCGCCCATCCCCTTGGACATATTGTACCGACTCAGATGATTCGGCTCCGTCATAATGTCCCTCACTGCGAACGTAACTTTGCTCTCCATATTCATCCGAAGGATGATAGGCTGGGTTGCTGGTAGTTGTTGGGATGGAGTCCAAACGTTGCTCGATCCTAGCCACCTGCTTACACAAGGTCTTAATGTGAGAATCGAGGTGGCTAACATCTTTTACCTCAGGGGGTCCTAGTGACAATGGTGCGCTCCTCGCTCCACTGTTGGTTATTCACCGCCATGTGCTCGAGTAGATCAATTGCCTCCTCAGGTGATTTGTTCAACAGGGCGCCTTGTACGACGGTATCAATTATCATCTTCGTGCTGGGTTGCAGACTGTTGTAGAAGCTTTGTACCAGATCCCATGACTGGTTTCCATGATGAGGACACTGATGTTGAAGGTCTTTGAACCTTTCCCATGCCTCGTAGAGAGATTCTTGCGGAAGCTGCTTGAAATTAGAGATTGCTCCTCTGATCCGCACCGTCTTGGAGGGCAGTTAAAATTTGTCTATGAAGGCAACTGCCAGTTGCTCCCATGTAGTGAAGTGGTTGGACAGATGGGCTCGTAGCCAATATGAAGCTTTATCCCTCAGGGTGAAGGGAAAAAGCCTTAGCTTAATGGCGTCGTCGCTCACATCTTTGGCTTTAAATGTATCGCACTTCGCCAAAAAAAGTGTCGATATGATGGTTTGGGTTCTCGTGCGGATGCCCATGGAAGGGATCCTGCTGCATCAGATTTATGAGCCCGGTCTTTAACTCAAAGCTCGCCGCCGCCAGTTGCGATCTCAAGATAGAGGAATTGTTTCCGAAGCTCAGTTTCATATGGTCCCGAATGGACCCGGTGCGAGGTGGAATGGCGGTGTTGTCTGCCATCTGATCAGAGGGCGTCTGACTTCTATTCAAGGCCCTGAGAGCTCTTGTTGTTTTCTCGATTTCAGGATCGAATAACAATTCTTTATCTAAAGCTCCAAAGCGAGTGATCATGCACAAGACAACTCAGAAAAACACCATGAGTAGCAAGATAATAATTAAAAAGAATAAAAAGGGTGAAAAGATAAGGAATGGTGAGATTTGCTAGCAAACTCTTCAAAATAAGATAAACTGAGATACACTGTAACCGTCCCCGGCAACGGTGCCATAAACTTGATCGAGCCGGAATCAACTCTGAAACGATGTCGTTTACCGCAAGCGCACGGTATAGTGGCAATCGGGTATCGAACACGGGAAAGCGGTGCTATACTACCTATCTACTCCTAGGTTGAGTTAGACTTGCAGGTTTATTGGTGGATGTGGAGTTAGAGGGTCGTAATGGTGATGGATACGAAGGTTGTGTCACTCAACGTCGCAAATAGGGGATTCTATACAAAGAAATAAATAAATAAAATATAAAAGATTAGGGCTTTAGGACTCACCACTAGGGCCGTCGGATGTCGATGCTAGGCTAGGACTATTACGTTGCATTGGGTTTATGGGGATGGTCTCTCAGCTTGTACCACTCTTGTGAATTAGAGCTTCAAGGTACTTCGGTGGCTCTCATTGACGCAATGGCAGTAGCCGTCAATGTAGTGATAAGTTTGTTGGTAGATCCCCTCAAGGCACGAGCCGGGCATGGTCACGAGCCTTAGTTGGATCTACTGACTCCCTAATTAAATCCTAAGGATACTCCTTAAGTTAATAAATTTCACAGAGTGTGGGTATGGTCTCAGTATGAGTCCTCCTAGGGATTTGACTGGATCAACCAAAGTAGAATCCCGTTTATACCCAACGCATCATAAAAATCCTATCTTTGCGTCTAGATCCTAAAATCCTAGGGCTAATCCATTAGCCATAGAGAAGATTATTCAAGCATAGCAAACGTTATGAAAACAATACAGATCATTGCTAGCATCATAGAAAAACAATAATAAGAACTAAAATAAGATTAAAGAGACAAAATATTTAGCTTGATACCATAGGAGGGGCCTATGGCGTAGCCTAACTCCCAAAAGATCCTCTCCAAAGGTCTCTAAAAAAGATCTTAAAACCTCCCAAGAGTCCCCCAAAAATGACGGCTATCCTTCAAATATATATCCCCTCCAAACCCTAGCAAAGAACCCCAGAAACCCTCTGAAATCCATGCCCAAAGCCAAATCCGGATGCAACTTAAGTTCTGGGCCCGCGGTGACTCGGGTCGAGTATGTGGCTGCTTGGTCGAGTCATCAGAAGTCTGGATTCATTGCCCGAAACGTCGCTCTGCCTGCTCGGACCGAGTAGGTGGCTGCTCGGTTGAGTAGGTGGCTGCTCGGTCGAGTCGTCAGAAGTCTGGATTCATTGTCCAAAACATCGCTCTGCCTGCTCGGACCGAGTAGGGTCTGCTCGGACCGAGTAGATAGTTGCTCGGTCGAGGAGGTGGTTGCTCGGTCAAGTAGGTGGTCAAGAACAGATTTCAGCACTGCAATATCAGCTTGCAGAAATTCTCTAGAGCTCATCCGACCTCCGATTGGCACGTTCTTGGTGGCGTTGGAACCTTCTTGAAGTCTACTATCTGGAAAAAATACAGAAAAATCCCAGATGATAGAATATTTGAAAATAATGCATGGCTATCCTGTTTTCAGCACTTTGGATCGCTCGATTCCTTCGTCGTATCATAGCTCGGTCGAGCGATGTGGAATCCATGAGTCATGGTATTATAGAACCATGCTTTCTTCATTCTTCTCTTCTTCACTCCTTCTCTCTTGCCCCTTCCTTGCTCCCCAGTAGCTTTGAGTCACCGAACACGGCGCCTCAGGAGTTTTGGTGTCGAAGCACGCGCTCTCTCCTCCAATATACTCCAAATCGCTCGATATTCCCTGAAATGCAACCAAACGCTCCTAAAGTAAAATAGTTCCAGTTATGAGCATAAAAGCGTATGAAATATGTAATTGAGCAATCATTTTGACGTGTAATCATATAGATAAAACATGGAATATAATGACACATCAGATATCACACAGGCTGGAGGTTGACCCGACTTCCAGACCCATGAAGCAAAAGAAGAGGAACATGGGGCGTGAAAAGATGAAGGTTGCAATCGAGGAAGTGGATCGACTTTGTAGGCAGGCTTCATTCGAGAAGTCAAATATCCTGATTGGCTCTCGAATGTCGCGATGGCGAAGAAGGCGAATGGAAAATGGTGAATGTGTGTCGACTTCATCGATCTCAATAAAGCATGTCCGAAATATAGTAACCCCCTGCCCTGTATCAACCATCTGGTCGACAGTGCTTCAGGCTATGAACTCCTCAGCTTCATGGACGCATTCTCAGGATATAACCAGATCCAGATGGCACCGAAAGATGAAGAGAAGACTTCTTTCATCACCGATCGAGGTATTTTCTGTTATACCAAAATGCTATTTGGTTTGAAGAATGCAGGGGCCACATACTAACACATGACGAATGGAGTCTTCAAGGCTCAAATCGGGCGGAACCTAGAAGTCTATGTAGACGACATGCTGGTCAAGTCGAGGAAACCGACGGATCACATTACAGATCTACGAGAGATATTCGCACAGATCTGACGATGCAACCTTTGGCTAAACCTTGCCAAATGTACATT
Source organism: Scilla litardierei (assembly GCA_030789695.1). Taxonomy (NCBI): domain Eukaryota; kingdom Viridiplantae; phylum Streptophyta; class Magnoliopsida; order Asparagales; family Asparagaceae; genus Scilla; species Scilla litardierei. Next base: position 151,701,929 of record CM061132.1, on the reverse strand, counting down.
TGGGGTTCGATTGGGGAAGTTTCTTGGTTTCATGCTGACGAATCGAGAGATCGAGGCTAACCCCGACAAGATCGCGACGATCGTAACGATGAAGGAGTCTTCGACCATAAGAGAACTCCAAAGACTGAACGGGAGAATAACTGCTTTGGGAAGGTTCTTGTCTAAGTTGACAGAGAGATCGTTGCCTTTCTTCAAAGTATTAAGAAAGGCGATAGCATCCGCCTCGAATGGCAAAAGGGTCATCAAGTGGGACACAGATTGCAAGAAAGCTTTCTCCGAATTGAAACAGTGCCTCCGCAGCCCACCACTCTTGACCAAGCCAGACAAGGATGACCAACTCATCATTTATCTGGCCGCTACCATGGAGGCCGTAAGCTTGACGCTCGTCAAAGAGGACTCGGGAGTGCAATGACCTATCTACTACGTTAGCCAAGTCCTTCGAGGTGCAGAAGTAAACTACTCAAGAATAGATAAGATGGCCTTTGCGCTGATCCAATCTGCGAGGATGCTACGACCATACTTCCAAGCACACACACCATCTTGGTCCTCACTGATAGTCCATTGGAACAGACCCTAAAGAGGTTGGATCGTTCGGGGAGAATGACGAAGTGGGGAGTCGAGCTGAGTGAATTCAACATCCAGTTCAAGCCGAGGACCACCATCAAAAGATAGGCTCTCGCCGACTTCATCGTCGAACTCACTTATGATGACAGCCCAACGGAAGAAGTATATATTACTAACATACAACCCGATGCTACATTTTCACCCTCGATAGGTCTCAATTCGTCAACCGATGCAATCGAAGACGAGGGAACGTCGATCGTACAAATTAACGGTTCAGCCACTCAAACCGGGAGCGAGGCCGGAATATTTGTCCAAATGTTAGCGGGCAACATATTCAAGTACGCTCTCTGCTTCGATTTTCAAACAGAAGCTTTGAGGCATGCGAAGACACAATACAGAGCTACATGCAAGTTGCTAAAACGGAGTTTGCCAAATTCAAACGAGTAGAAATCCATCATGGGCCAAGGTCGAAGAATCATCGAGCCGACGCCCTTTCGAAGCTCGCGTCATCCTCCCCCACATGACTAATTCGGATAGTGTATGTACAACGTCTATCATACCCCAGCATGCTGGAACAGGAACTGCTAAGCCTCGACCAATGAGTCACTTGGATGGATCCCATAATCCATTACCTGAGCACGGGGAAAAGCCGACCGACCCAGTAGAGGCGCGAAAGCTAGAACGGACGGTGTACCAATTCGTTCTTCTAGATTGTTCATTGTATAAAAGACGATGGACCAGGTATGATATTTTCCCCTACCTCAAATGTTTAGCCTCGCAGGAAGCGTTCTATATGATCTAAGAGATCCACAAGGGCGATTACGGGAACCATTGCGGGGAAAAGCAATAGCTTTGAAGGCCATAAGACAAGGTTACTTTTGGCCAACCATGTTCAAGGATGCAGTCGAGTACGTGTGAAAGTGTCCGACTTGCCAGAAATTCTCAAGGATCAGCTCGGCCCTCCAACTGATCTGATCCCCATCGTTAGTCCATTACCCTTCGCTAAGTGGGGACTGGACCTCTTGGGTCCGTTCAAGTAAGCAAGAGGGCAACAAAGATTTCAGATAGTGGCAATCAACTACTTCACAAAATGGATCGAGGCAGAGCCCCTATCACGAATCACCTGGAAGGAAGTCAGGAGCTTCGTCTGAAAATTCATTGTCTGTCGGTTTGGCATTCCACAATCCATTGTGACGGTCAATAGGATGCAATTCGACAGTGCTGGCTTCAAGTATTTCTACTCTGAGCTAAAGATCAGGCTACATTTTACCTCTGTTGCCCATCCCCAGTCCAATGGATTGGCAGAAGCTATTAACAAATGCATCCTTGGACCCCTTTGGAAGAGAATAACCGGTCTCGATGGAACCTGGCCGGAGTAGATCCCCGGTTTACTATGGTCGTACAGAATGACCTACAAAACCTCAACAGGTGAAACGCCATTCATGCTTGCTTATGGTTGCGAAGTTGTCGTCCAAGTGGAGGTTAATGAATGACCACTTCGTCTCCAATACTACGACAAAGAGAGAAACTCAGAAGAACTCGAACTCAACCTACAACTGGTCAACGAGGTTTGCGAGCGGGCTTTGGTGACCCTTATTGAACAAAAAGGATGCATGGCTCGGTATTTCAACTCCAAGGTGCGCGAATGGTATGCTCCTATTTTGCATGAAGTATCACATATTTTCATGACGTATTTCACCCTATAAACCTCCATTTTATACGCTTTTACGCTATTATTTGGAACAATATGACTTTCGGAGCTTTTATGCCCATTTTAGGGCTTTGGAGCGATATTGAAACCATTTGGAGTCAAAGAGACGATCGGCGATGTGAGAGCACCTAGAAAACTCATGATGACATGCCTGAGGTGCCAAGAAGAAGACGAGAGAAGGAGAAGAGAGTGAAAGATGAGAAGCTCGGGCCATCTTCAGTTTCCCAGGTAAGTTAGCACAGAAATGGCCACGACCTACTCGACCAAGCAGAGAGCCAGCTTGACCCAAGCCGTATCAAACAGAGTGACGATTTTGAACTATTCTCCAAGGCACTGTAGCTCAACCGAGCAGCAAAGCAACTCGACCGAGCAGTTCATCTACTCGACCCAAGTCGTTATCAAACAGAGCAGTGTTTTGGAGGGAATTCTGATCTATTGTAGCTCGACTGAGTAGAGGGGCTACTCGACCGAGTAGGGGGGCTACTCGACCGAGCACAAAGGCTACTCGGTCGAGTAAGGCAAGCGCCCAGATTTTCAGACAGCTTCTCACTCTTTTGAGATCTGTTATCATTATAGTTGGAAGAGTATTTTTCTCATATTTTTATGGGTAGTAGACTTCATGACGGTTCCAACGCCGCTAAGAACGCGCCAATCGAAGGTCAGATAAAATCTGGGTAATTTCTGAAAGTTAACGCTGCAGTGCTAAAATCGCCTACTCGACCGAGTGGTGTGTTCTACTCGACCGAGCTGGCTGGGGCCCAGAACTTAAGTTGTGGCTAAATTTGATTTTGGGCACGAATTTCAGAGGGTTTCTTAGGTTATTTGATAGGGTTTTTAGGGGACTATATATAGGGACTATAGCCGTCATTAGATGGGAGTTTTGGGGGAAGAGGTTAGTGATGGAAATTGAATTCCACCCCAAGTGATTTTGATGATGAGCACACCAAATGAAGCTTAGTGTACTAACTACACTACAATTAAGTGTGCAGGATATGCGAAGCTTTACTCATACTCAAAGAAGCGCAATCTACGCTCAAAGACAAGGACGAACGTAGCTAAGATCAAATAATGAAGTTCAAAGCTCAAATAGAACAAGAAGCTCAAGTGAAGCTCACATCTACTTCATCAAACTGATCAAGCTTCCGAAGACGTGTCCTAAGTCTATAGTGAGTGTGTTGTGTCTTTTTAGGGTATTGTTAAAGCCAAATCATATAGACAAACACACACACACACAAATGATTTGAAAATATTTTTGAATATCTTTTAAATCATCTTCAAAAATGTTTTTGAGAGCTTTATCTAGTCATCTTATAAATTCCGTAGTGAAACTCCACACACCCTGGAGTTAGCTACCTGTCTGACTAGCTGTGTCGCAGGAAAAATTCCTCTGGGAGTCGACTACCAAAGGCAGGGAGTCGACTACCAACTGAGAATCAAGATTTCCTGAAACACATTGGGAGTCGACTACCACTCCTAGGGAGTCGACTACCAGCTGTAAAAGTTTGACGTTTTTGACTTGAATTTTGAAATATCGTTGAGCGATTTTCTCCATAATTTTTGGGACAAAAGTCAAAGTATTTTTGAAATTCGAATTCTCAGTTTTGTCCTATAAATAGAGGACCGTTTTCATTGAGAAAAATACAACAACTATTGAATTCAAAATCTCTCGTGCAAACGCTCTAAAGTTCTAAGCTCGCATTCTTTCTTTAGCCAATTCTATTTTATTTGTGATCTTGCAAAATTCTGTTATTATTTTTAAAGATCATATTCTCGTTTTATTGGCTAACTGTTTTTCAAATCCGTATTACTTTTCTCTTGATTTTTGTTTAAAGGATTTTTGAAAAACATTAGATCTAGATCACAAAGAACTCATTCGTATCTTTGTGTGATCTAGAATCTTATTCTATCAAGCCACTACACGTAATTTTGTCTATCATTGTTTGGCTATAGAATCTGGGTGTAAAACCAATCTCCACCAATTTATTGTGGTGAATTGGATATCTATTTTATTGTGTTGTTGTTGGAACACTAGACAAGTCTAAGTGTTACCAGTTGGAAATTCTGGTCAAGACTAGGTCGTTGGAAATCCTAACGAGTGGAGTTAGGTACTTGTATTTGCCAAGGCAGATAGTGGAAAATCTCGTACCGGATTGGTCGGGGACTGGACATACCCAAAAGTTGTGGGGAACCAGGATAAAAATCCTTGTGTCTGCGATTGCTTATCTGTGTTTGTTTATCTTTGCTCTTACTTTATTATTTGCTAATTGTTGTTCATCTATTGCAAAGATCAACTTACTTTTATCCGCTGTGAATATAATATTTGTATCACTTGCAATCTTATCTGTGCTTATAAATACTCTGGGAGTCGACTACTGTTCATAGGGAGTCGACTACCTGCTGTGAAATTACTCTGTGTATTTTAAGATTATTTTGTTGATTAAGAACCAAGCGTAGATCGCTCTACTTGGTTTCTTAGGCAACATTAGAAGGACGTTTATTAACAATCGAAAAAGTTTACTATTTGCACATCACTATTCAACCCCCCTTCTAGTGTTGTTTGCCATCCACAGGATCCAACACTTGGTATCAGAGCAAGGTCAAAGCGATGGCATCAACAAACGTCTGCAACACTCACACTCCTCCGATCTTCAACGGCAATCTCTATTCTCAATGGAAAAGGAGAATGAAAATCTTCTTAGATGCACAAGATCTGAAATACATGAGATCTCTCAGAGAACCGTACGAGATTCCAAGCATACCGCAAACTCAATGGAGTCCTGATCAAGAGGAAGCCTACTTCAACAACATCAAGGTAATGCATTTACTTTACACTGGATTAACTGATCAAATGTTAGATCTTGTAGAAAAGGCAGAAACCACACATCAAATCTTAAACCTATTGGACGAAAGATTCGGATCAAGATCAAATGAGATACAAACACCCCCATGAAGATACCTCAAGTCAACAATGAATAACTATGCATGATGGCACGTCAAAACGACAAAAACGAGGTAAGTGATTCTAGTTCCGATGAGGAAAATGAGTTTGACATTGTAAGCGCATATGAAAACCTCTATAGAGAATATGAACGTTTGTCAAAGAAACACAAGGTACTAGACAAGAAACACAAGACTCTGAATAAGAACATGACAAATTAGTATGTGATCACGATGCACTGAAAACTGAACATGCTATTTACGTTTCCAGTTTAAATGATAGAATTGAGATACTTGAAAATGTTTTGAGCACGAGTAAGCTTAAACATGAAGATTTAGTTCTTAAGCTTGATGAGTTTAAGACAAATCCAAGTGCAAAAGCTACTCATTCACAAAAGCATGTATCCACAACACATAATAAGAATGCTCATGCTTCTACCTCTAGTAACAATTGTAAAAATGTTGTGCATACAAATGTTAGAAAGCATACTCTTGTGTATGGAAAAAATGTTGGACACAATACATCCCACATGTCACATAAACCACATGCTATACACAATGCGTATCAGAGATCACATTTTGTACACAAACCTCACAATGTACACAATATTAGACCTAACATGATATGGGTACCTAAACACTTATGTCTGCATGATAAAAATGTTTATGTTCATAATTTGACTAGAAGTATGCATGGATTTTATAATGATTCATTTGTTCATAGGAAATCAAACTCAAATCGAATTTGGGTTCCTAATAAGTAATTCTTTCATTTTGTACAAGCATTAGGGTATCCACATGCTTCTTGTATATTCTTTTGATACCCAACATTCAAGATTGCACATAACAATAAAATTGTATTTTCCCTAAGAAATCGGACCCAATTATAAGTGGGTACCAAACATGTCAAAATTATTTTCTTTCAGGACATATGGATAATGGATAGCAGATGCTCTGCACACATGACATGGAACGCAAGACTACTTAGCAATCTAAAAATGTATGATGGCGGAACTGTAACAGTTGGTGACAACAAGAAAGGTAAAATTGTCGGAATAGGTAATATCGACAGTCCTTCAAAATTGCTCATCAAAGATGTAAGCTTGGTGAAAGGATTAAAGCATAATCTGTTAAGCATAAGCTAACTATGCGATAAAGGTATGAAAGTTCTATTTACTATTGACTCCTGCTTAGTATATGACAAGGATATGAAAAATATTCTTGTTAAAGGTAAGCGAGTAGAAAATATCTATGTACTTAGACTAAATGAATATGAATCAAATGTATGTCTAATTGTTTCAACAAATGACCCTTTGCTCTGGCATAGACGATTTGGTCATGTGAACATCAAAAACATGGATAAGATTTCTAGGAAAGAGTTGGTGCAAGGACTTCCCAAAATAAATTTTAAATTGGATAAAATATGCAATTCATGTCAATTTGGCAAAATGCATAAGAGTTCATTTAAGAACATTGGAGCTCTTAGTTCTAATGGACCACTTAAACTACTTCATATGGACTTGTTTGGCCCAATTAGAACTCCATCCTTATGTAACTCTAGATACGTATTTGTCATAGTTGATGATTTTACTCGATATACGTAGGTATTATTCTTAACTCATAAGAATGATGCCTTTCGTGAATTCGAAATATTTTCAAAAGAATCGAACGTTTATACTCTTTGAAAATTATTTCTTTAAGAAGTGATCACGGTGGTGAATTTGAAAATGAACATTTTAAACTGTTTTGTGAAGAACGAGGCATTTCTCATACTTTTGCTTTTCCTAGAGCTGCTCCTCAAAATGGGGTAGTTGAAAGGAAAAATAGAACACTCCAAGAGTGTGCACGAACAATGTTATGTGAAAGCAACCTTCCAAAAAGTTTTTGGGCGGAAGCTGTAGCAACCGCGTGCTATATTCAAAATAAAGTTTTAATAAGAAAACCTTTCGAAAAGACCCCTTATGAATTACTGCTCCACCGAATTCCAAACGTATCTTACTTCAGAGTTTTTGGTTGTAATCTGCATACTAAAGATAACTTAGCTAAGTTTGACTTCAAAGCGGATGAAGGCATATTTATCGGTTACTCTTTACATAGTAAGGCATATAGAGTTTACAATAAAAGTTCCGAAACTATTGTTGAAACTCTACATGTAACATTTGATGAATCTCTACCTCATAATACTGCTCATAATGATGATGATAGCATAATCATTGCATCTACTCCCAATAATGAATCATCACTGCTAATGACATCTCTAGTTCTTTGCCTAAATCATTTCCTGAAGTCACATATCACCCACACACACAAGTCATAGGTGATATTGATGTAGGAATTAGAACTAGATCTCAAATAGAACATTTGACACATGTTGCATTTGTTTCGAACGTTGAGCCGAAAAAGGTAGAAGAAGCTTTTGCAGATGAAGCATGGATTGAAGCTATGCAAGAAGAACTTCTGCAATTTGAACACAATCAAGTATGGGAGTTAGTACCTAGACCGGAAGACCTTCCAGTTATCGGCACTAAATGGGTATATCAGAACAAACTAGACGAAGATGGAAATGTGATAAGAAATAAAGCAAGATTAGTGGCAAAAGGATACTCACAAGAAGAAGGTATAGATTTCGATGAAACTTTTGCTCATGTTGCTAGATTAGAATCTATTAGGATGTTACTCGCATTTGCAGCATATAAAAATTTCAAACTATACCAAATGGATGTAAAAAGCGCTTTCCTAAATGGATTCATAAAGGAGGAAGTCTACGTTGAGCAACCTCCTGGATTTGAACATGATAAGAATACAGGATTTGTTTACAAGTTAAATAAAGCCCTGTATGGTCTAAAACAAGCTCCAAGAGCTTGGTATGAAAGATTAAGAAAATTCTTGATTGACTCAAGTTACATAGTTGGAAAGATAGACACAACCTTATTTGTTAAGAAAATTCATGATGATAGTATTCTTATTCAAGTTTATGTATACGACATTATCTTCGGATCTACTAATGAAGATCTTTATCAAGAATTTGCTAAGCTAATGCAGGAAGAATTTGAAATGAGCCACATGGGAGAGCTCACATATTTTCTCGGCCTACAAATCAAGTAAGAAAAAGAAGGAACCTTTATTCATCAAATGAAGTATGCCAACGACCTGATCAAAAGGTTCGGGATGGAAACCGCATCAGGAAAGAACATACCGATGGCAACATCCACGTCTTTAGACAAAGACGAAGTAGGTAAAAAGGTCGACCAGAAAGAATATCGAGGTATGTTCGGATCTTTACTCTATTTAACTGCTAGCCGTCCTGACATTATGTTTAGTGTTTGTGCATGTGCTAGATTTCAATGTGATCCTATAGAATCACATCTGAAAACGGTAAAATACATATTTAGATATCTTAAGACCACTTCTGATTTTGGACTATTTTATGCCAAAAGCGGCACATTTAATTTAACTTCGTTTAGTGACGCAGACTATGCTGGTTGTAAAGCCACAAGAAAAAGCACAAGTGGAACATGTCATTTTCTTGGACATTCCCTTGTTTCGTGGTTTAGCAAAAAGCAAAGTTCAGTCTCACTATCTACCACTGAGGCAGAGTACATAGCCGCTGGACTTGCCTGTGCCCAAATTCTTTGGATGAAACAAGTTCTTATAGATTATGGTGTTAATACATCTACATTTGTAATTTATTGCGATAATAAAAGCACGATTAATCTCACTAAAAACTCCGTTCTTCATCCTAGAACAAAACATATTGATATCAGACACAGATTTATAGATGATCATTGTACCAAAAAGGGTGTTGAACTTAAATTTGTCTCCTCTGAATTGCAAATTGCAGATATTCTAACAAAACCCCTACAAAAAGATACATTCTCTAGACTTCGTAGAGAATTGGGTATTGTTAGTGAAAAGGAATTGAATAATGATCAATTATAATACTTTGTCATTAGTTTATTTTTGTTGATGACAAGGGGGAGAAAAATCTGAAATGCAAAAATAAAATCATATGTATTGTATTGTTTTGCAAACGGCTTCGATGCAGGGGGAGAACCGCATCAAAGCAGGGGGAGAAAGTATACTTTGTATTTTCAAAATTTCAACTTACTTCATTTTTCATTTAGGTGTCATCACCAAAAAGGGGGAGAGTGATGGAAATTGAATTCCACCCCAAGTGATTTTGATAATGAGCACACCAAATGAAGCTTAGTGTACTAACTACACTACAATTAAGTGTGCAGGATATGCGAAGCTTTACTCATACTCAAAGAAGCGCAATCTACGCTCAAAGACAAGGACGAACGTAGCTAAGATCAAATAATGAAGTTCAAAGCTCAAATAGAACAAGAAGCTCAAGTGAAGCTCACATCTACTTCATCAAACTGATCAAGCTTCCGAAGACGTGTCCTAAGTCTATAGTGAGTGTGTTGTATCTTTTTAGGGTATTGTTAAAGCCAAATCATATAGACAAACACACACACACACACACACAAACGATTTGAAAATATTTTTGAATATCTTTTAAATCATCTTCAAAAATGTTTTTGAGAGCTTTCTCTAGTCATCTTATAAATTCCGTAGTGAAACTCCACACACCCTGGAGTTAGCTACCTGTCTGACTAGCTGTGTCGCAGGAAAAACTCCTCTGGGAGTCGACTACCAAAGGCAGGGAGTCGACTACCAGCTGAGAATCAAGATTTCCTGAAACACACTGGGAGTCGACTACCACTCATAGGGAGTCGACTACCAGCTGTAAAAGTTTGACGTTTTTGACTTGAATTTTGAAATATCGTTGAGCGATTTTCTCCATAATTTTTGGGACAAAAGTCAAAGTATTTTTGAAATTCGAATTCTCAGTTTTGTCATATAAATAGAGGACCGTTTTCATTGAGAAAAATACAACAACTATTGAATTCAAAATCTCTCGTGCAAACGCTCTAAAGTTCTAAGCTTCATTCTTTCTTTAGCCAATTCTGTTTTATTTGCGATCTTGCAAAATTCTGTTATTATTTTTAAATATCATATTCTCGTTTTATTGGCTAACTGTTTTTCAAATCTGTATTACTTTTCTCTTGATTTTTGTTTAAAGGATTTTTGAAAAATATTAGATCTAGATCACAAAGAACTCATTCGTATCTTTGTGTGATCTAGAATCTTATTCTATCAAGCCACTACACGCAATTTTGTCTATCATTATTTGGCTATAGAATCTGGGTGTAAAACCAATCTCCACCAATTTATTGTGGTGAATTGGATATCTATTTTATTGTGTTGTTGTTGGAACACTAGACAAGTCTAGGTGTTGCCAGTTGGAAATCCTGGTCAAGACTAGGTCGTTGGAAATCCTAACGAGTGGAGTTAGGTACTTGTATTTGCCAAGGCAGATAGTGGAAAATCTCGTACCGGATTGGTCGGGGACTGGACGTACCCAAAAGTTGTGGGGAACCAGGATAAAAATCCTTGTGTCTGCGATTGCTTATCTGTGTTTGTTTATCTTTGCTCTTACTTTATTATTTGCTAATTGTTGTTCATCTATTGCAAAGATCAACTTACTTTTATCCGCTGTGAATATAATATTTGTATCACTTGCAATCTTATCTGTGCTTATAAATACTCTGGGAGTCGATTACTGTTCATAGGGAGTCGACTACCTGCTGTGAAATTAATCTGTGTATTTTAAGATTATTTTGTTGATTAAGAACCCAGCGTAGATCGCTCTACTTGGTTTCTTAGGCAACATTAGAAGGACGTTTATTAACAATCAAAAAAGTTTACTATTTGCACAACACTATTCAACCCCCCCCCCTTATAGTGTTGTTTGCCATCCACAGGATCCAACAGTTAGATCTTATTTTCTTTGGAGCTCTTGGAGACTCTTTTAGGAGTTAGGCCATGCCATATGCCCCTACTCTTGTATCAAGCTAAGTATTCTATCTCTTTAATTCTATTTTAGTTCTTCTTATTGATTGCTTATTGTTAATCTCTTCTTGATGCATGCAATGAAGTTTTCTATCGATTTCGTATCTCTTTCCATGATCCATGAGTAGTTCTATCTATGGCTGATGGATTAGCCCTGTGATTTTAGGATTTAGATGTAAAGTTATGATTTTTAGGTTGCGTTGGTTAAAAAGGAAAGTATTTTGGTAGATCTAGCAAAGTTTTTAGGAGATCTCGTACTGAGATTGTGCTAACGGTCGGTGGAATCGATTGGCTTAAGGAGTATCCTATAAACTTAATTAGAGAGTAAGTAGATTCAATTAGGGCTCGTGACCATGTCCGGCTCGTGTCTTGATGGGATCCACCGACGAACTATATTACTAATTGACGCCTATCGTCATTGTGTCAATGAGAGCCACCAAAATACATCGAAACTCTAACCCACAAGAGTGGCGTGAGTTGAGATCATTCTGACCACGAGAGTGTCATGAATATTGTCGATTCTTAATACACGGGTCGTGTGCGCCTATCGCAAGAGTGGGGTTAATGCGATACGTTAGATTCATGGTGCTTAGAGCCATGAATTCCACATCTTAATTGCGACAATCCCTAATAAAGCAAATGCAACGTAAGAGTCTTAACCTAGCATCGACATCCGATGATCCTAGGGGTGAGTCCTAATGCCATAGTCTTTTATTCCTATTTTTTGTGGAGTTCCTTGCTTGCGACATTGAGTGACACGACTTTTGCATCCATCACCATCACGACACTCCATAATACACATCCACCAATAAACATACAAGTCTAACCCAACCTAGGAGTAGATAAGTAGTATAGCACCGCTTTTCCGTGTTCGATACCCACTTGCCACTATACCGTACGCTTGTGATAAAACGATATCGTTTCGGAGTTAATTTCAGGTCGACCAAGTTTTTGGCGTCGTTGCCAAGAATGCGTTCCACCATATTATTTATTTATCACAATTAGGTTGATTAGACTGTGTTAAAAAGAGTGTGATTTTTTCCCACCACCACATTATTTCTTTTTTATCTTTATCTCTCTTGTGCCACTGACATTCTTCTCCAGGTTATTTACTTTGCTTGATCAGGTACAGTTGATGCAGCGATGGTGCTTCCAAATATGATGCGACCGGGTTCTATACGATCCTTCAAATATCTCGTTGCTACATTCAATCAGGCTGATGTAGAGTCTTTCAGGGAAGCCTTTTACAGGTTCGACGGAACGTTAGGAATGTTCCAAACAGAGTCAGACTATGTGTGGGATGGTTCCAAGCTATTTCCTCTCTTCACTAGAGGATTGCATGGACCCATATTGGAGTTCTTGAGGAGGATGCATCCGATAACCTTCGAGGACCTGAGATATGTAGCAGCTTTAGAAAGCTTATTGGATGCAGCTCGATCTTCTGGCTTATATGACGTCGAGGCAGGTGATCCAGCAGATCGTAAGCTTGTCGATTTTATTATGCATCGTGTGTCTGCTGCAGGTACAATTAAGGAGAATATTCACGTTTAGCTTGGGGGAGGTATTATGCACTTCGATATTGCCACTACTTACGAGAGATCGGCACCTAACACTGCAGAGCAGTTCATGCCGTCGTCACCTCCCCTTGCTACCCACATGAGTCAGAGCAAACCTATACCATCAGAGGATATTATTGAGGAGGTCGTGCCTACAGTAGCGGAGTAGACCATCGAGTAGGACATCTACACACAGATGGAGCCCGAATTGTGCCCCCCTCCATTCGAGCTACCGCAGCCACCCCCACCTTCTATAGAGGATAAGCACCCCTCAGAGGACCACCGACCAGTGCTTACTGCTCCCACTCAGGGAGACCTCTTTACCCACTCCATTTCTGAATCATGTTCCCAATTGATATTTATTTTGGTTCAGATCTTTTTGACTCGTCATACCTATTGCATGACACTTACAATTATGAACCGGAGGTATGCTTGGACGTGTCCTTGCTTGAAGAACCTGATGAGCATGACGAGGAGTCGCCTAAAGAGGTGACATATGCATTTGATCGGGATATACCTGATGAGCTTGGAGAGGACACCGAGGAGAGAGCAGACATGGTACTTGAGAGTATAGATTTATTTCCAAGGAAGTGTTGTCAACCATCCTTAATTTTAAATATTTATGTTGATGACCCTCTTTGGGAAACATTTGTTCAGGGGAAAGATCCTTCACAACGGACTGATGCATTCCGTTCTTCGCAGGATACAGGTGGACGCCTACGAGAAATGCTAGAGGATGCATCGCCGGAGTTCGTTGGTGTTAGTAGCTATACACAGCTGGCAGAGCCACAGAAGGTGCTAATAGGATAGCTGGATGCACCGATGTAGATACTGGATCTGGCCTTTTGCTATAGGTGATATCAATCCAGTAGTGCAGTATTTTTTACTTTAAATAAACACGAATCCTCTCGACAGTGAGAGGACCGTATAGATTTGCTTGATTATATTGATTAGAATAAATATCACCTCATATGATGGCAACAATAATCTTTTACACCCCAAACCCATTATATATATTAATTGCCATCTTCACATTTTGATATGTCCCACCATTTTGCTCACCACCATCGAGCATTTCTTTCAAGTAAAACATTACTTTCTTATTCGTTTGACTTGATCTTGCTTAGCGAAGCCGTGACATTTTTGATCAAGTCATTTGAATAAGACTGTTTGGTATAAGCTTAGGGGAAGGCGCTCTCGTGCATCATTGCATGTGCATGTAGTTGTATTAGGATTTCATGTCATTCTTTCATCATTTTTAATTCACCCCCTCATATTTATCGTTGTTCCTCATAATTACCTTTTATGATCACATTGAGGACAATGTGAAGTTTAAGCTTGGGGGAGTGCATTTCCATGGCATTTAGTTGCATTTTTACCTCATTTTAGGATTTGAAGAATTTTTCAAATTTTTTGCATCATCTTTTCAATTTTTCCATCTTATTTTCATTTTATGTGTGTCCATGCATCATATTGTGTGCTTGTTTTTCTTTTCCTTCTTCTCTTTTGTATTTATTTCTTTATTCTCTTTTCATTCATTTGCTAGATATGTTCCTTATGATGATATCTCTTATTGCTTTAGTAGCCATCACGATGCTTATATCTCTTGCCATGCTATTTGGAGTATTTCAGTATACTGCTATCCATGTGCCTGCTTATATATTCTTTTGATGATTCCTCTGTATGAATGCATGACACTAATTGATGCTGAATGTATGCAATAGTAGTTAGTATGCTTTTGTTGGAAATGCACCAAGATTCACACATCATTTGTATATCTGAAGCATCTGTATTATTGTCTTATTCACCTTCTATTGCATACCTCATATGATTGTACGCTTTACCGCTTGACTTCACTATTTATTGAGATGATTAAGAATATTCATGCTTACATATGAGTTTTAGTTGAGGTATTATCTTATTGAACTGTTTGCGCACATCTTATGAGTGAACCGAGTGTTACATCATTTCCTTCTCCACATATATCTTTTTATTCTCTACATGTTAATTGAGTTCACCCCTTGCAGCTACTCATACCGCATCTATTACCAAAAATCCATTGCAAAAGAAAAGTTAGCTCCAAAAAGTTCAAAAAGCCAAAAAGGAGCCAAAAACCAAAAATGCATATCATATAGCTACTACAAAAATCCAGAAAGAAAAATGAGAACCAAAAAGAAAAAGAAAAATATTTCTGTATCTCATTATTGGAGCCACAAAAATAATTGGAAAAACCAAGGCAAAATTTCCATTTTCACATATCCTTTTCATTTAGATGTGATGCCTCAAGCTAAGATTAGGGGGTGAATTCATTTGACCATAAGAGTGAGTACGCCATTAGAGTGAAGAGGTGCACAAATGGGGAAGGTTGATAATGCTGAAACGTAGTAAAATATTGTAGTTACGAAATTTTTTTATGATTCGATATAAATATGTGAATGCCATGATTTATTCCATTCTCCATTGCATGCTTGGTGAGATCTTATATGCTTCTGTTATAACTCTTGATTGAAAGGTGCATCGCCAATGACCTGCATATTAAATTCTATGAATTGCGTGAAGTGGATATGAGTTGATCGCATGAATTTAGAGAGTCCCTTTTGTTGTTCTTGAAAACTTGCATGTACCATGTTTAAGTAAGATATGAAATCTTTATAGCATGTGATTCATATTTTTCGATTTATCGTGATGTGTAGCTTATGGCTCGAGATCTGAGAGAATAATCTAGCGACCCCTTCCACTTCGTATTCTTTTTCGTTTTCTTATTTTAACCTCCCGGTGAGCTTCGTATTCGTCTTCCTCGAGGACGAGTAAGAGGTAAGTGTTGAGTATTGATTCCCCGGATTTGGTTTTGGATGATGAGCAAACATAAATATAGTGAACTAACTCTTTGTGAGCGCAGTTATGGAGATCGTTGTCAAAACACTACGTACATCAAAAGCGATATCTCAAGACTTCTCAATACGCGTGATCGTGTGCCTGAAGCTTCGTTGAAGCTCAAGGAGTTTTATTGAAGTCAAGAGTGAAGATTGAAGCTTTGAAGACGGTTCGTCATGTTTAATTTAATATCTTCTAGCTTCATAGAATAGAATGTTAAGCCTTGAGTAGGACTTACATTATAATCTTCATTTCGCTTATATCTTAGAGCTAGGATTATCATAGAAGCCATTAGAAACTTTCCCGAAGCCTATTGCTTCTTCCCTCGGCTTCTAGTGCATCTTAGTTGGTTCAAGTAGAAGAACCAACCGACTAGATGACGATCTAGTCGGTCGGCAATTCTTCTTGAACCGACTAGATGTCCTTGCTCAATTCAGCCTGGCACTGTTGATCAATTAGTCGGTCAAAGAAGGTTCACCGACCGAATAGATGACGATCTAGTCGGTTAGGAATCCTTCTCAGACCGACTAGTTATCATTGCCTCTGTACAGCCTATCTTACTGTTTACAGTTAGTCGGTCAAAGCACATCGACCGACCGACTAGTTAAGAAACTAGTCGGTTGGAAGTTGTTCTTAAACCGACTAGCTGTACTTATATTCAGCCTATTCGATTTCGACTCTTAGTCGGTCAAAGAACACTCACCGACCGACTAGTTGTGAAACTAGTCGGTTGGCAAGTCTTCTTAGACCGACTAGTTCCTTATTGTCTGAACTTTCTATTTTGGTTGTCGAGCTGTTAGTCGGTTCACGTTGAATCACCGACCGACTAGTTGAGGAACGAGTCGGTCAGTGATCCTTCTTTGACCGACTAGTCTGCTTCAGAATAGAGCCGTTGGAGCATTTATTGCACGAATTTCTCTCCTCTCTTTCCTCTATCCTATATATACTTGGAGGGGTTCTTTCATAGGATCCAAGGCTGCATATTTTGGGTTTTAGAGAAATCAAAGAGAAGCAAATCAACTACATTCTTAAGCTATCTCTTCTCACTAGAATCTCTCTCTCACTCTTATTTCCTAAGAGAGATTCATTGATTGTGAGCCTTCCAAGCCAAGGAGCTTGAATCAAGGTCATCAATTCCACCCTAGGCTTCCATTGCTGGTCAACTTCTTGGAGCTAGGGTTTGGTGACATCTTCTTCCTCAAAATCCCTCTTTGCCCTAATTTGGTAAGTATACTCAAGGCATATGATTTTGTGGTAAGTGTTTCATTATTTCATCGCATTTGATATTTGAATTGTTCTCTCGGTTGTGAGAGAAGTGTGTGATCCCGGGTTGTGGGAGTCACATGTTCATTTTGTATGATTTGGTTTTGTAGAGGGTTTTCTACAAGAATTTCATAGTGCAAAATCTTGGGTTAGTGGTTTCTAACTCAAGTATCCGGAGGGGATCCGGGTGGTTGGGACGTAGGATCACCGGGAACAAGTCGGGGAGACTTGGGTGGATCCGAACCCGTTACATGCTTTGTTTGCATTTGTCTATTCTTGTTGTTTGTAGTCTATTCCGCATTGTTGTTTGTGTGTCTGCACAATAATTAGTAATAACTCTCTTGATTATTTTAAAGTGCTATTCACCCCCCCTCTAGTACATGTGCAGTAGCTACGCAGGGCATTACAGTAAGCTTGTGGGATTTTGATATGCTCCTATTTTCCATGAATTATCACATATTTTCATGATGCATTTCACCCTCCAAACCCCCATTTATACGCTTTTATGCTATTATTTGGAACAATATGACTTTCGGAGCGTTTATGCACGTTTCAGGGATTTGGAGCGATATTGGAGCAATTTGGAGTCAATAAGACGATCGGCGACGTGAGAGCACCTAGAAGACTCATGATAACATGCCTGAGGTGCCAAAGAAGAAGACGAGAGAAGGAGAAGAGAGCGAAAGATGAGAAGCTCATGCCATCTTCAGCTTCCCAGGCGACTCGACCGAGTAACAACAGCTACGAAAACAGCGACGACTTACTCGACCGAGCCGACAGCCAGCTCGACCCGAGCTGCATCAAACAGAGCGATGATTTTTAGCTATTCTCCAAGGCATTGTAGCTCGACCGAGTAGCAAAGCAACTCGACCGAGCAGTTCATCTACTCGACCCGAGTCGTAATCAAACAGAGCAGCATTTTAGAGGGAGTTCTGATCTACTGTAGCTCGATCGAGTAAGGGGGCTACTCGACCGAGTAAGAGGGCTACTCGACCGAGCACGAAGGCTACTCGGTCGAGTAAGGCAAGCATCCAGATTTTCAGACAGAGTCTCATTCTTTTGAGATTTGCTATCATTCCAGTTGGCAAAGAGTTTTTCTCATATTTTTTATAGGTAGTAGACTTCATGACAGTTCCTATGCCGCCAAGAATGTGCCAATCGAAGGTCAGATGAAATCTGGGGAATTTATGTAAGTTGATGTTGTAGTGCTGAAATCACCTACTCGATCGAGTGCTGTGTTCTACTCGACCGAGCTGTCTGGGGCCCAGAACTTAAGTTGCGGCCAGAGTTGATTTTGGGCACGAATTTCAGAGGGTTTCTTAGGTTATTTGCTAGGGTTTTAAGGGGACTATATATAGGGATTGTAGCCGTCATTAGAGGGGAGTTTTTTTGGGGGGAAGGTTAGATCTTATTTTCTTTGGAGCTCTTGGAGACTCTTTTAGGAGTTAGGCCATGCCATAGGCCCCTCCTCTTGTATCAAGCTAAGTATTCTATCTCTTTAATTCTATTTTAGTTCCTCTTATTGATCGCTTATTGTTTATCTCTCATTGATGCATGCAATGAAGCTTTCTATCGATTCCATATCTCTTTCTATGATCCATGAGTAGTTCTATCTATGGCTGATGGATTAGCACTAGGATTTTAGGATTTAGATGTAAAGTTGGGATTTTTAGGTTGCGTTGGTTAAAAAGGGAGGTATTTTGGTCGATCTAGCAATGTTTGTAGGAGATCTCGTATTGAGATCGTGCCCACTGTCGGTGGAATCGATTGGCTTAAGGAGTATCCTATAAACTTAATTAGGGAGTTAGTGGATTTAATTAGGGCTCATGACCATGTCCGGCTCGTGTATTGATGGGATCCACCGACGAACTATATTACTAATTGACGGCTACCGTCATTGGATCAATGAGAGCCACCAAAATACATCGAAACTCTAACCCACGAGAGGCATGAGTTGAGATCATTCTGACCATGAGAGTGGCATGAATATTGGCTATTCTTAATCCATGGATCGTGTGCGCCTGTCGCGAGAGCGGGGTTAATGCAATACGTTAGATTCATGGCGCTTAGAGCCATGAATTCCACATATTAGATGCGACAATCCCTAATAAATCCAATGAAACGTAAGAGTCTTAACCTAGCATCGACATCCGACGATCCTAGTGGTGAGTCCTAATGCCCGAGTCTTTTATTCCTCTTTTTGTGGAGTTCCTTTCTTGTGACATTGAGTGACACGACTTTCACATCCATCACCTTCACGACACTCCTTAATACACATCCACCAATAAACCTGCAATTCTAACCCAACCGGGGAGTAGATAGGTAGTATAGCACTGCTTTCCCGTGTTCGATACCCGCTTGTTGCTATACCGTGCACTTGCGATAAAACGACATCGTTTCGGAGTTAATTCCAGGTCGACTAGCGGACGTAGCTTCTGCATAGGCGACTTGATGCTACGTAAGGCTGCCTTCACCCCACGAGATTCTCAAGCAAGGAAAGCTCGCTGCGAAGTGGGAAGGGCCTTACTAAGTGATCGATGTGCTCGGTTCGGCCACATATCGGCTCGCTACATTGGATGATAGGGAGCTACCCCATCCTTGGGATGCTGAGCATTTACAAAAATACTATCAATGATTGTACCAGTGATGGTGAATACATTGGGTGATCAAAACTTACCTTTGTTTTTTATCTTACGCGAATTTATGATAAATACAAAGTCGATTGTTTCGTATCTATCTAATGATTTCCTACCCTCGTCAGCCGTAAGTCGAAGGGGCCTCGCCCCTCGCCTCGAACGACCTTAGTCGTCGTCGGCCGTAAGTCAAAGGGGCCTCGTCCCTTGCCACCGAACGGCCATAGTCGTCGATCGTAAGTCGAAGGGGCCTCGTCCCTCGCCACTGAATGACCCTAGTCGTCAGCCGTAAGCCGGTGGATCACCCCTCGCCACTGAACGACGCCCGACCGTCATCAGCCGTAGGTCGAAGGGGCATCGTCCTTTACCACCGAACGACCCTAGTCGTCAGCTGTAAGCTGGGGGATCACCCCTCGCCATTGAACGACTTCCGACCGTGTCGACCGTAAGTCGCATGTGCCTCCCCCTTGTCATGTCCCGCTTCACATTATACTTGGGAGCGAGGACGCGAGTGGGTCTGCATGTGCTTAAAGCAAAGAAGGAGTACTTTTTTCTTCCTTCTTTGACTTAAGCACAATAAGCGTCCGTGGTTACAACATTTCAGGTCCTTGCATGCAAACTCAGAACAATACAGATTATCATTTTTTACAGAGTCAATGTCCAGAATTACATGTACACAAATAAGGCATAGCATGGCCATTAGAAATAGTTACATCAAAAGAAATTACATTGAATGTGATTACAACAACAAATATAAAATCTTTAGCAGTATTGCAGAAACACTTCGTTCCTCAGCAGTGGACCTCAGCATCCGAGTACTCCTGGTCAACCGGCTCAGTCTCAAAGTATACTCCTCTGTCTCAAACCTGACATATATTTCACAAGCAATTTCAGCGAGGGTCACTCTCAGTCTCAAGGAAATATACGTCAGCGAGGGTCACTCGGCAAGATATAAAATGTAGTAGAATTGACCTTCGACAAGGTTTTCAAAAGCAATTTTGTGACAGTTAAAGCATTATTGAATAAATGAGCAGTTTACAAGTTCTAAGCAGATTAGCATGGAGGTTCTATTTTAAATGGAAGCAGTAACAGTTTTGTTTTAAGTGGAAACATGGCAGTTCTGTTCTAAATGAAAGTAGTAGCAATTCTAAACATTATACCTGTTCAATATAACATTTTCAAGATGTTCATGAGTGTGTGCAATTTTGTAACTAAGGTTTACGTCGTTAGACGGTAAGCAAGTGAATCGACCTTCTCGTGCCCTCGAATGTGACCCGTTTACTTTCGACCTGTGCCCGCGAATCTAACCCCACCCACGTGTACTTTCTGGATCATAAGCCAGAATCAGCCAAACCGGCCATCATAAGTTGTAGTATTGGACCCGAGCCAGACTAGCCAAACCGGCCCACAGGAATAGCCAAATCTTGGCATGCAATATCTGTGTAGGGATGGCAGTAATGGCCTGACCCGCCTGGCCCGACCCAGTTTTGACCCGGCCCGACCTGGCCCGCAGCCGGGTCGGGGCAAGCTTGGGCTTTGTATGCGCCCCGCCCCGCCCCGGTAAACTATAGAGGTTCTAAAAACCCTACTATTTTGATGCGGACCATGCAGTCAACGAGTAACCCATAACTCATACTCTATTCCACTATTCTCCCAATTGGGCTAATTCCCAATTCCAACTTACCAAATAAATCAAAATTCTCCCAATTCACAAACAAAATTTTTATTTGTGATTCATATGGATGTCAGTAATGACCTGACCCGATCGGCCCGACACGGCCCGACCCGGTTTTGGTAAGAAAGTATCCTCCCCGCCCCGGCCCGCGACCCGACCCGCCCTGGCCTGTAGATGGGTCGGGGCAAGCTTGGGTAGTTAAATACCCGCACCGCCCCGCAATATTGTCATTCCTATATCTGTGATCAGCCAAACCAGCCTGCATATCTATGGTTTTCAAGAAGTTCGAGCAATTCATGTACATTCAACAATGTTCTGCACTTCATATCGTTACAAGGCATTGTCGATTTACTTAATAAATATCCACACACATGCACGCAGGTTTTTGATCTCGTCAATCGACTTAATGAAATGTCCTTGTAATGCCCTACCAGCTACTGCACAAGTACTAGAGGGGGGGTGAATAGTACTTTAAAATAATAAGGAGTATAATTCCAAATTAAAGTGCAAACAACTACCAAATCAATTTGCGGAAGCTTAAATTGAATGACAACACAAAATTAACAATGCTAACAAACGATGTTAATGGGTTCGGATCCACCCAAGTCTCCCCGACTTGTTCCCGGTGATCCTACGTCCCAACCACCCGGATCCCCTCCGGATACTTGAGTTAGAAACCCTAACTCAAGATTTCCACTATGAATATCTTGTGAAAAACCTTCACAAGATCAAATCATACATGCAATAGCAAACGTGAATCCCACAACCCGGGATCACAACCTTCTCTCACAACCGAGAGAATCACAAAGCAATATTAAAGAGTTTAATATGAAATAAACAATCTTACCACAAAATCCTATACCTTGAGTTTTTCTTACCCAAATGGTGAAATGAAGGATTTGAGGAAGATGAAGTCACCAAGACCTAGCACCAAGGAAATGACCAGCAATCGATGCCTAGGGATGATTTGGAGACTTGGATCAAGCAATAGCTTGAAGAGCTCACCAAGAACAAGCTTCTCTCTAGATGGATTCTAGATCTAGAAATGAGAGAGAATGGGTTTCTTGTGAGGAAGAGAGCTTTTGATTTGAGTGAGAATAGCTATCTCTTTTGATCTCAATGAATCTCTGAATGGAAGCTCTAACCTAGATAGAAATGACCTAGGTTCGTATTTATAGGGTCCCATAAAAACAAGTTAGGTCATTCACCAACGGATAGAAATCTGGGAGAATTAGTCGGTCAAAGAACAATCACTGACCGACTAGTTCATCAACTAGTCGGTCAGTCAAACAGCATGGACCGACTAAGAGAAGATCTGAGAAGAGATAGAATTTCAGACCTAGAAATCTAGTCGGTCCAAGAAGACTTTCTGACCGACTAGTTTCACAACTAGTCGGTCAGTCAATGAACGTAGACCGACTAAGAGGCAAAATGAAATAGTCTGAACACAAGTTGACTTAGTCGGTCCAAGAACAAAAGTTGACCGACTAGATTGTCAACTAGTCGGTCACCAAACGTTCTTAGACCGACTAACGATAAACAGTAGCTTAGGAGAAATTTAGCATGAACAGTAAGTCACAACTAGTCGGTCAAAGAAGCATCACTGACCGACTAGTTCACAAACTAGTCGGTCGGTGAGTCAACGTAGACCGACTAACTGTAAACAGTAAAGTCCAAGAAATTAAGGAATCAAACTAGTCGGTCCAAGAAGAGTTGCCGACCGACTAGATCACCATCTAGTCGGTCAGTACTTGTTCTTGTACCAACTAACATGCACAATAAAGTCCGAATTGAAGCGCGATGCTTCGAGGAAGTTAGAATGAACTTGTGCAAGGATCCTAGAGCTACGAAATGAGCGTAATGAAGATAGAAACGTAAGATATACTCAAGGCTTAACATTCTATATATCGAAGCTAAAAGACTATAAATAAAACCTTAATAAACGGTCTTCGAGAGCTTCGATTGATTCTTCATAACTTCCAAAACGGCGCAAGAGCTTCAACGAAGCTTTAGGCATGAATACGAGCTTTGGGAAGTGTTGAGATGTCGCTTTGAATGTTCTCGTGAAATTGGCGACGATCTCCAATACTGCGCTCACAAATTGTTAGTTCATGGATTATTTATGTTTGCTCATCATCAAAACCAAATCCGGGGAGTCCAATATTCAACATTCTCCCCCTTTTTGGTGATGACAAACCAACATAAATAATAATCAAAAATAATGATTCAAATGTAAAATACTTACTCCCCCTGCATTGATGACACGTTAATTCCAAAATGAATATATATGAATTGCATCAAGCAGACGAGTAAGATAAATAAAGAGAATCGATTTTTGAACTATCGGATTTTGAAAATCCTTATATATATCTTAACTCCCCCTGAATCTAACATATCAAACTAGATTCTTGGAAATTGAGTTAAATTTTCATTTGCGCTATTTATTATCATTATCTCTCCCCCTTTGGCATTATCCCAAAAATGGGGGGCATACAACGACAACAATTAGGAAATGGAAAATCCAACATCGGGAGTCGTAGACAATGACGATGGACCAAATTGACACCAAGGGAAAAGTGTGGAAATCAAAACAAGGTGTGCCAAATTGTCCATTATCAATAA
The DNA here is from genome assembly GCA_030789695.1 of Scilla litardierei. Taxonomy (NCBI): domain Eukaryota; kingdom Viridiplantae; phylum Streptophyta; class Magnoliopsida; order Asparagales; family Asparagaceae; genus Scilla; species Scilla litardierei. The sequence goes on along the minus strand of CM061132.1, from coordinate 151,678,175 downwards.
AAAGAACGATAATCAAAATCATAAAAAAAATACCAAATGTTTACTCATTTCTTGAATAAAGAAACATACTCTCCAATATTCAATATTCTTGGTTAAATATGTGCATGGAAAACAATTCTATATAATTATAGAAATATAATCTATTTAACCAAGCATTTAAGCATCGAGCGACGAAATCACATTGCAAGGACATTGAATGAGAATTAATGTGCACGATGAAGTAAATATCACAACATGAACATCGATGTATATATAGAAATGATAACATGTTGAGTACATCCAAAAAGATATCGAATATAAAAAGTACAGCATATCAAGTGCGATACATCATCTATATCAACATCAAAAAACGTACAACATCATCGTCTACATCAAAATAAACATCATCATCAATATCCAAAGTACATCAAAATACAACACATCAAAATATCCAACCGACATCCAGAAAACTCCAAAAGTACATCAAAACAACTCACAAACTCCATCCTATCCTAACCCAAAAACACTCTCAAAAAGGTAAATCATCCAATGAGCAGTGGAGAGTCCTCGGAACAGACGATCACGAGGAAGTGGCTGGATCTGCAGTGTCCGTGGGTCCAGTCGACGGAGTGGACTCAGGCTCTGCAGGGAGGAGAGGAGTGTCAACAGACGGGATCGTCGGGGTAGGAGTGGAAACAACTGGCTCAGCAGCAGGGGTCGCAGCAGCAGGGGTCTCAACAGCAGCAGGAGATAGATGTGCAGGCTCGACAGCAGGGTCAGCAGCAGGCTCAGAAGTCTGAAGTGCTGAAGCAGAAGTCTCTGGAGCACCGGAAGTGGTGCTATCTCCAGGAGCTGAAGTGGTAGCAGCAGCAGCAGCAGCAGTGGCCTCATCGCCACGGGCAAAGGAAGTGACAAGCTCGTCAATCTCCTCATCGTCCATCTCCTCGGCCTCAGAAACTGAAGGAGGAAGATCAATCCCCATCATACGAGCCATACGGCAGACGACCTCCTCAGTACGAGCCAAACGAGAGTCGTGCTGACGAAGAAGGTGTACGACATCGTCTAATGTGGCAGGAGGAGCGGGGGCTGCAGCAGCTGACGGAGTAGACTGGGAAGCAGATGCGGTAGACCTCTGCACGTGACGAAGCGCCGCTAGAGATTTCTTAACGGCCGTCGCGTTTAGAGGAGTACCCAAGGGACGCTCATCGTCAGGAGGGAGAGGGACTCGGAAATGACGAAACACGAGGGTCAACAGACAAGGGTATGGAATATGCGCAGATTTATTGGTCTTGCGTATACACTCGAAAGAGTCCATCTTATCGAGTATCACGCGAGCCCAATTAATCTCGCACCCCAAGAAAAGAGCGTAGATAAGCTTCAAAAATGGCTGGGAGGGAAGTGAAGAGGAGCCGTACTTGGGAAGCAAGCACGACTTCAGAATAAGATTCAGAACCCAGGCATTTGGCTTGAACGACTTTGAAGGAACTCCAATAAAGGCAGGAGGGATCACATGGAAGATGTCAGAAAGAACGGACTGATCCAAGGAAGATATATCGTCGACGGAAATGTCCGAAGGAAGGAGACCACACGACGAACAGCCAAGAATCTCCCCCAAGATTTCTGCTGTGAGAACTATAGGAGTTCCCAAGACAGTAGTCTCAATGGAGTGACTGGTATCGTACTGGCCTCGAACGCGATTGGCATAGAACAATTTCACTAGGCGAGGATATGGTTTAGGATTGGCCTTAAGATCGTATCGGAGATAATCAAGGAGACCACTATAGGAGAGGAGGTCTGCTAGGCCAAGGAAATCTGAAAACTGGACGTAGTGCTCCAATAGCATCGGGCAGTGTTCAATACGATTGTAGGCCGCGAGACACATAGGGTCATCACGACACAACGATATGTCAACACCCCCCGCTGGCATTGGGCCCTTTCCCTTTGGCTGGCGAGTCCTAGAACGGAGTGGAGGAGTGGGTTCCCTATGTCTAGGCTCATCCTCAGGCACAAACTCAGTGTCGGAATCGGGAGGAGTCGAGGGTGAGTGGAGTATGGGCTTTTTGGTCTTAGATTTGCGGGGTTTGACCGTCGCCGTCCTCTGCTTCTTCAGAGGAGGCGAAGACGGAGAAGCTTGGGTTGATTTGGCACGACGTTTAGGCTTAGGGGGATTCCTAGGGTCGGAAGGCCCTATAGACATAGGTGAAGCCCCATAAGAGGCGATAAGAATCCTCGTCTTTGCCATGGTCGAGGCACGACGAGTACAACCAAACGATGATAAGATCAAACACCAAAGCACAGACCCTAGAAGCACAAACACCAAACCCTAACACACTTCTAGAAATCCGAAACCCAAGCCCTAGATGAGATTCGAAACCCTAGGAGCTAGATGAGATATAAAACAAACCCTAGAGTAGGAATCGACCTAGGAGGAGGAGGGAGATACCTAGGGGGAGGAGGCGACGGCGACGGACGGCGGGGATGGCCGGAGAGATGGCCGGAGTCGACGGGAATACGAAGGGGCTCGGGAGGGTGTTTGGGTTTTTTGGGCTGGAGATGAGGTGAAGACCGACTAAAATGAATTTTAGTCGGAAGAGAATAGAGTTAAGTCGGTCTGGAAATCGAAAAGACACAAATGCCCTAACCCACTTAGTCGGTCACAGTTCAAGCACTGACCGACTAGATTACGATCTAGTCGGTCGGTCAATGAGCTTGAACCGACTAAGTCGAAACAGAGGCAAACAGAGATTTTTAGGGCTAGAATTAGTCGGTCGCAGTATATTCACTGACCGACTAGTTTTCAATCTAGTCGGTCGGTAAGTGTACTGTGACCGACTAAAGAAAGAAAAAGATAAGAGTTAGATAAATGCATGATCTAGTCGGTCTGAGTTCACTTGCTGACCGACTAGATGAGCATCTAGTCGGTTAACAAATGAACTGAAACCGACTAGAAGAGTCCAAAAATTGATAATTGATTTCTCTTCACAAACCACTTGGATGAAACATCTAAACACTCTCATTAGTCATCTAAATTACCCCATAAAACGTCGAAATCTTAAATACGACATAGAAATACGAATACGATCATAAATTCAAACATATCACATAAAATTCCCCAAAATTCAATAAATCTAGCATGAATGAAATATCGCAAAATATAATAGCATGCAAGATAATTGAATGAAATATGAATCCTATATCTCGGATTCACCCATAATCCCCAATTCTCGACGCAACCGCACAAAGGAGTCCTCCTTTAGGGGTTTCGTGAAAATATCGGCGATTTGCTTTTGGGTTTCAACGTACACTAAAATGATGTCCTTTTTAGCAACATGATCATCTAAGAAATGGTGTCGGACATCTATGTGTTTTGATCGGGAATGGTGCACCGGATTCTTTGAAAGACAGATAGCACTTTGGTTATCCACCATGATAGGGCTAGTATCACAGTGAATACCAAAATCCTTCAAAGTGTGTCTCATCCAAAGAACCTGGGCACAAGCGGCACCGGCGGCAATATATTCCGCCTCGGTGGTTGAAAGTGATACCGAATTTTGCTTCTTGGAAAACCAAGAGACAAGAGAATTTCCTAGAAAATGGCAAGTGCCACTAGTACTTTTCCTGTCGGATTTGCATCCCGCATAATCAGCGTCACTATATGAGACTAACTCATAAGTGCTAGATTTCGGATAAAGTAATCCAAAATCTAAAGTGTAACTTAGATAACGGAAAATACGCTTTACCGTTACTAAGTGAGACTCCTTAGGTTGAGACTGATAACAAGCACATACGCATACGGCAAACATAATATCAGGCCTACTTGCGGTAAGATAAAGTAAACTACCTATCATACCTCGATATAGACGAATGTCTACATCCTTACCGCCCGTATCCTTGTCAAGATGCGTAGTCGTGCTCATTGGAGTCTTTTTCCCGGAAGCACTTTCCATTCCAAATCGCTTAAGCAACTCCACCGTATACTTCGTTTGGTGGATGAAGATTGCATCGTTCAATTGGCGAATTTGGAGACCTAAGAAATATTTGAGTTCGCCCATGTGGCTCATCTCAAATTGTTCCTTCATAACATTAGAAAACTATTCGCAAAGAGTGAAGTTAGTAGCACCGAAAATGATATCATCAACATAAATTTGAACTAATAAAATATCATTATTCGCATGCTTAACAAAAAGTGTAGAATCGGCTTCGCCCATTTTAAAATTCAAATCTAAAAGAAAATTCTTTAGGCGATCATACCAAGCTCGAGGAGCTTGTCTCAAACCATAGAGAGCTTTCTTTAGTTTAAAAACATGATTTGGAAATTTTTCATTTATGAAGCCCGGAGGTTGAGAAACGTAAACTTCCTCAACAACATCTCCGTTTAAAAAAGCACTTTTAACATCCATTTGAAATAACTTAAAATTTTTATGGCATGCATAAGACAATAAAAGTCTAATTGATTCTAATTTAGCTACCGGAGCGAAGGATTCTTTGAAATCGATACCTTCCTCTTGGCGATAGCCTTGAGCAACTAACCTAGCTTTGTTCCGGACGACGACTTGATTTTCGTCGGTTTTGTTCTTGAAGATCCACTTTGTCCCTATGACGGTGTGGTTCTTCGATGGCATAGGAACAAGCTCCCATACCTCATTCCTCTCGAATTGAATGAGTTCCTCCTCCATGGCAAGGATCCAAGCACTATCTTCGCACGCTTCAACTATATTCTTTGGCTCTATCGATGAGGCAAAGGCACAATTGGCGAAGTGGTGGACTTGAGATCTCGTATTGACACTATCATTAATATTGCCATAACTTGCTCATGGGGATGGTCGCGAACGGTATGAAGCCGCTTGGGAATACCTTGATCACTAGGCACATTCTCAACAACTTCATTAGTTGGGTTAGTCTCAATAGAATCAATTGAATCAATAGTCTTAGAATTTTCAAATGAATCACATAAAACATACATAGAGTCATCATCATTTGAAATTCTAGAATTAGTAAAATTCTCATTAAAAGAGACATGAAGTGATTCCTCGATCGTAGAGGATCTTTTGTTGTATATCCGGTAGGCTTTGCTACGTGAGGAATACCCAACAAATATCCCCTCATCCGATCTCGGATCAAATTTGTCCAAATTATCATATGTGTTTTTAATAAAACATTTTGCGCCGAAAACACGAAAATGTTTAACTTGAGGCAATCTACCAAACAACAATTCATAGCAAGTTTGTTTGGTGCCGGGCCTCAAAAGTATTCTATTAAACACATAACAAGCGGTGTGTACCGCTTCCGCCCAAAATTGATAACCAAGTTGACTATCTTCGAGCATAGTGCGAGCACACTCCACAAGCGTTCTATTCTTCCTCTCAACAACACCATTTTGAGGAGGTGCGCGAGGGAAAGAAAACGTGTGAGTAATTCCAAGATCATCACAAAAATTTGAGAAAGACTCATTCTCAAATTCACCCACATGATCACTACGAATAGTGACAATGGTGGTTCCGATGAGATTTTGTACTTTCTTCATAAATATTGTGAAGTTTTCAAAAGCTTCATTTTTATTACATAAGAAAAATACCCATGTAAATCTTGAATAATCATCAACGATGACTAGTCCATATCTTGCATTTCCTAAGGAAGCAACTCTAGTTGGCCCAAATAAATCTAGATGTAATAGCTCTAGTGGCCGTTTCGTAGAAATGCTTTTCTTAGGTTTAAATGAAGATTTAGGAAGCTTGCCACGTTGACAAGAATCACAAAAACTTTTCTTTTCAAAAACAAGCTTCAGAAAACCTTTAATGGAATTTAATTTCGAAAGCTTATAAAGTGTTCCAAAGTTCACATGTCCAAAGCGTCGATGCCATAAGTGTTGTTCACTTGTGTTAGCAACGAGAAATTGTTCATATGACTTAGGAAGATCCAAAATATAAATATCTTTATGGCGTGTGCCGGAAAATAATAATTTATTATTATCATTTGAAATATGACACAATCCTTTCGCAAAGCTAACTTTGTAACCTTTGTCACAAAGTTGGCTTATTGAAATAAGATTATGATTTAAACCATCAACTAGATAAACATTACTAATTAATGGTTTAGAAGGGTTACCCACTTTACCAACACCGACGATGGTTCCGCTCTCGTTGCCTCCAAATACGACGCGATTTTCATTTGCAATGGGAACCACTCCGGAGAGCAATTGAGCGTCACCCGTCATGTGTTTCGAACACCCGCTATCGAGTATCCAATTCCCTTTGGATCTAAATTTAAATTTGTTGCTCCTTTTCCTTTTCTTTTCCTTGAGTACCTAAAGATAGAAACTTTCATATCATGGTACCCAAGGTCATTGGGTCCTCAAAGGTTAGACCTTTGGAAGCCAAGTCCAATTGGACTTAGACTTCCCCACATAATTTCTACTACGCACAACATCCGAAAAATAAGCATTCATATATACTTGTTTTTCTTCCATGCTTGTGTCCTTTGGGCTCCAAATAGTGAAAATTTTGGGAGCCATCATCCTATTGGGTGCATGCATGCGTTGTTGGTTTCTACGTGATGCATGTCGTGGATAGGCATAAGGAACATGATGGAATGGTGTACGACGAGAATTATTCATATGATGTTGTGGGTGAACATATGCATGTGTGGGAACACGTGCGTGAGGGTGTCTCACATTGTGTACACGTGCCCGAGAATGTGTTGCATAAAAATCATCATATGTGTGAGACGGTGGAGTAGGACGTGTGTTCCTACGTGGCATGGTATTTGTGTACATATAAGCATGCCCCTTCTTTGGAGGTCCACCCTGTAACGACCCGATTCCCGGGCCCGTTACTTTTTGGTATTTGCGCAGGTCCTGCAGTTAACCAGTGAAAACAAAATAGCCACGATGCAGAGATGTACAAAAATACCCAAATAGTGTCCAATTATTACATCCATATTGTACAAAGATTATCCAGCAATCGTACATGAAGGAAAGTAAATACAACTGGAAACAACTCTGAAAGCTGCAGACTCATGGTCAAATTCTGGCGCTATTAACTCTAGAGCATCTGCCTCCATATGTACGTCGTCTGCGGTGCCACAGAGATGGAACCGTAGGTAAGTCAACAATTCTAGCAATAGAAACAAAGTAGTGCAAAAGTATGGAACAGACTATAGTAAACAAAAGATGGTTATGCAGGTGCAAAAAGTAAAGTATGAGCTGATAGGTGTGTAAAAGTGATAATTAAAATACTGGTAACTATTCAGATGTGGTAAGTGATGCATAAAGTAAAGATGACTGTACAGGTGCAAAAGTAACGACTGTGGCGTGGAATGTGGAAGTAACGATATTTAAACCAATGGGATGTCAATAGTAAGACAACCAGGTTAACAATGTTTTGACCAATCGGTAATATGATGACAATAGGTAGACCTAGTAATACTTAGGATGGTTGTCGTTTGACTATCTATTAGTGTAGGCAGGTTTAATAATAAGAAGTCTAACTTAACTTCCAAATCAGCCAGTCAGTAAGGGCTTGAAGGCACATGTCACTTCAAAGACCGCAAGAACAAGTCCATTGGTTGACCAACCCCCTTCCCATTTCCTTTCTAGACACTGATTCAGTCGTAATTCAAGACCGCTCATTATTAAACCGTTCTATCACGTTCGAGTAGTCTCGACTTAGTCCGTAGAATAGTAGTAGTCGTGACTGAAGCAATGGTATCAATCAATTATCACTCAATCAAACTAGTGCATCGGTCTTAAATGCCGTAAGGGCCCAATAGTGTGCTCCGTAAATGCCCGAGGGCCCAATAGTGTTCTCAGTAAATGTGCTCCGTAAATGACCTAAGGCCCAATAGTGTGTTCTGACAATACCAACAACCATGAGCACAATACAGCAATCAAACTAGTGCATCAGCCTTGGCTCGAGTGTACGATATGCAACCAGAAGTGCACCCATCCCACGGAGCAACTCGTGGAATATCTACCTACCATTCCTGCAGGGTGATGGTACAGCTTAACTAATAAGGGTGGACCCGGTCACTCCCGCACACTTCGTAGCTCAAGACTACCCCGTATCCCGTGTATTATCATAGTCCAATGTTCATATCAGTGTTTGTATGTCCTCATGGGCCCTGTATCAATCAGCTAGTGCAACAGTCTTAGCTCGAGTGTACGATATGCAACCAGAAGTGCACCCATCCCACGGAGCAACTCGTGGAATATCTACCTACCATACCCTTGCAGGGTGATGGTACAGCTTAACTAATAAGGGTGGACCCGGTCACTCCCGCACACTTCGTAGCTCAAGACTACCCCATAACCCGTGTTGTATCACATTACACATTTACAATCATATCCATATTTGTGTCCGTATCCATGTCCGTATCCGTATCTGTATGGCCTCATAGGCCCATTATTCCGTACATCCAACAATGTGTACCACAATACATCCATTAATGAGTACACCAAATACATATATATGGTTTTTACTTGCTGAAAAGTCAAGGCAGAAGCCTCAACAGAGAATATCAGTCCTGAGCAATGCTTTGAAGTCCAACAACTATGATTTTTAATTCCATAAAAGTGTATTATCTCAATTTAGTCCGAGCAATACTTTGAAGTCCGACAACTATAATGTTTAATTCCATAAAAGTGCACTATCTCAGTTTAGTCTTTTGGTTATTCCACTATTGCTTAGTCCTATGGTTAATTAGGTCTCTAATCATTGGTCCAAGTCAAAGTTCTGAGACTAGATGCCATGTCCTAAGTTCATACGAGTACACATGCTAAATTTCTAAAGTTAGAATTAGAGTGACTTACCGGTTCGAGGTCGTTGTAGTAAGCCAGAGCCAGAGCTTCCAAGGGTTCTTGTACATGCAAACCTAAAAGATCACCGGTTAAAGGTTACACTATTTTCTATATATTTATCTCAATCGTTTTGTATTTTTATAATAGTTTAAAATAGGTCAAAAGAAAATAACGTGTCATTATCGCATGCAAGACATGTCCTGAATATTTTAACAAATATTTAGAATTAAGGACGTGTTATGCTCTTACGCATAGTAAAAAGTTATTATTGGTATTTAACTTCCAAATTTTCGCATTAATCACCATATTCTTATGATTGAGGTTAATGGATCAATGTGGGGGGCTTTTGACAAACATAGTGTCGATTTGATCAACCTAACAACTGAGCGTACACACACAACCCAAGTCCTCGGAAATACCACTTCATTCACAAGTTCGTCTGTATTAAATAGATCATATGGTTCAATCAAAAGGGAGATGCTGACTATACCCATTCAAACATTTCAACATCACAAAATGTAGTTTGGAGTTTTGAACCTCTTAAGACTTAAGAGGAATTTTCTTAGGAGCTTTGAATAACTGAAGTTAGAGAAAGCTCATATGCAGATGGCCTTAAAAATGATGCATATGGAAATGGAAATTGTTTCTCCAATTCTACATGTTAATTCAAAGCATGATGATTTGCAAGAAAAGACAAGATAAATTGACAAAGGAAAACATGGCATTTTTCATTAAATAGCCCAAACTGGACATAAATCAATCAAGAAACAAGAGTAAAATGATATCCTGATTCAACCTGGGAAAAGTTTAGTGAAGTGATGGTTTAATATCAATACTAGCTCACGTTAGTCCATCATTATGAGTTTATCTTGTAAAACAAATTATGTCCAACAGAAAACAAGTTTTCTTCTAACATCTTCCTTTAAAAGATAACCATTCAACAATGGCATACACAGTGTCTTTGAGTAATTGAAATGAAAAAAAAACTAAAATGATATTAAAACAGAAAGCATTGTCCATGAACTAGTGAGTGGTTTTGTAAACAAAGCCAAAATGAATCATTATTATCTAAATATTGTAGCATTTCAACATAAGGTATAGTTCAATTAACTTAAGTTGTGGAATAAAAGAAAGACTTAAAACAGGATGCAAATTTTTGGTCCTAGCAGTAAATGGGGATTGATTATCAAATTGTTGATAAAGGCTTATTATAGAGGATATGTGATTTTTAATACAGACCCGAAACAATCTGTGCAATAATGTGTAGCTTTATGCTTATTTGATTATGTATTAAAATTATGCTGGACATCTAATACGTTTAAACATTTCTTCTCATGACATGGGAGAAGGAAACACCAATGTATTAAAGAGGCTTAGTCCACATGGTATGATCAGACATTATCAACAGTTGATAAAAGCTTAATATGGATTATTAATATTGATATAGTTTGTGATAGATGAAACTGTGAATATGCTAGGGGAATATACTTACGAAGCGACGGGAAGAACCGTCGGCTCTGTCATTGGGTGTATGGGATGCACGGACGGCAGGCACGATGGCTCGTCGAGTATGACATGAAATGAAACTTGGCAGAGGGAGGCCCAGGAAGAGAGCTACGCCATTCTGGCATTTTGTCGAACGGTCGGTGGCTCGGGAAAAAGATGAGCAGCCAAGTGATACAACGAACACCCCCCGAGTGATAGGAGAGCATACACTCGCGTGTCGACATAACCTCAGAGGACATGGCCAGGGGAAAGGACACGGTCGAGGGACACACCCCAACGCTGAGCTCGTCAACATCGACAAATGGGAGCACAGACCAGAGAAGAGCTCATGACAGGGGAGCTCACCTTGAAAGAGTACATGGCAACTGGATCAATCATGAAGGCATGGAGCACAGGGCCAGAGGGGAGGGGATACCGCTGGCAGGGCTTTGCGGAGGCGGATCTGAGTGGTGCGGTGGGCGGTCGGTGGCGGGCCGGATTTCGACAGCGGCGCGGTGGGCGGTCGGTGGCGGAAACGTGAACGAGAGAGAGTCGGGGGGAGAGTGATCGGAAAGGGGGGTGTGAACGTGCTGTGAACGAGGGGGAGGAGAGAAACACAGTTAAATACTAAATTAATAATATTTAACTAATATAAACTTAATTAATGTGATCATTTAATAGAGTAGGAGGTGGTTAGAAGGGGGATGGATCTGGTTAAAAATGTGTAACCATGTTTTAAGCATGTGGGGGTGTTGCCGACACAAAAGGGTTAAGGGAAATGTTAACTAAGGTTAATTAGTATTAAGTAAAAGCAATTACCATGTAATTAGCAAAACTGAAATTACCATTTTGCCCCTGAGATGAAATGACTCCGAAAAATTACGAAAACATAGCCACGGGATCGTATTGTCACGAGGATCGCGAATACAAAGTCCGTTTCAGGGGTTGAGCTACGGAAATACTAGTTTTTGGCCAAAACGTTTAGGAAGCGGGTTTGCGGGTTCTCTATCGATTTGACTTTAGAAAATTACGAAATAAATATGGGAAGCACTAAATGATCATTGAATGTTACTGTAAAAGTTTGAAATCGTTTTGATGATGTTTGTATAGAAAATAAATTCATTAAGTCAAAACGGTAATAACTGAAAATGAATTTTATTAGAAATGTTTTGAGTATTTGATGAAATCCGATCTTACTAAAAATACTCCCTAACTAGTCCGGTACTTCAAAATATTTTTATAAGAAAATTTTGAAATCAGTAAAACTCTTGACAAACCATTATAAAATAGTTTAAAAATTGAAAAATTGGTCAAATACGTAAATAGTTTGTCTTGATGAAAACAGGCCGTTACACACCCAAAGTGGGTTTCTTTCCAAAAGAGGGTGTGGACGAGGTGGAAGCACCATTGGTAGATGAACTACCAATAGAGTGTTTGCTACCACTCGTAGAGTCACCGGAAGTTGGCCTAACAAAAGTAGTGGCCGCTTTGGATGGACATCCCATCGTATACCCCAAACCAATGTGGTGATTGGCCGGAAGTAAGTCACTTAGGATTTTATCCAAATGGTCCTTACCCTTATTGAATCTATTGATTCGGCCTAATGTGTTCTCATATTTCTCTTTGAGAGAACGCATAGAAGTATCTAATGTGGATACTTGCGATGTGAGCACATAAACACGAGATTTAAGATTCTCGTTCTCAATACTCAAAGTCGAGTTTTGAGAAGTTAAATCCGCTATCCTATGTTCTTCCGGATCATCAATGCTAACATGTTCAAGTTTAGATTTGAGATTAACAATCTCATTTCTTAACTCTTCAACAACGGTGTCGTTGTTGGTGATGATAGTCTTAGGCGAGGTTTGAATGTTAGCTAGGTCATCTTTTACTTTAGTATATCGATTTACTAATTTTGTGTATTTAGACCATAAATGAGAGTTAGCATCCCTAAGATCATCCATAGTTACCTCATCGCCTTCGTCGTCGCTATCATCGGAGGATGAAGATCCTTGATCATGCTCCTCTCTTGCCATGAAGCACATGTGCGCTTGCTCCACTTTCTCATCATCCGACTCTCCGCTTGAGGAATCCTCGGAGTCGGTGAATGTTGCTCCGACAAGTCCCTTTTTGTACCCCTTTTTGTACTTCTTTGACTTGTCGAACTTCGGCGCCTTCCACTTCTCCTTTTGCTTGTTTTGAGGACAATCCGCTTTGATGTGTCCTGGCTTATTGCATTTAAAGCACAAAGGTGGAGAGGCGTTAGTAGAAGTAAACTTAGATTTTTGTTTGAAGTTACCCTTTCGGAAGAAGCGATTGAACTTCTTTGCCATGAGTGCAATGGATTCCATGTCCATTTCTTCTTCCGAGTCCTCATCATCGGTAGAGGTGGATGAAGCCGCCTTGAATGCAATCGCCTTTTTCTTAGGCGCATCTTGGTTCAAATAGGACTTCATCTTTTCTTGTAACTTCACCTTGCTATCTTTGCGTACCCCGTATGACATCAAAGTACCCATTAGTTGAACTACGGCATATTTGTTCATGTCATTACCTTCCTCGATGGCGAAGGTACGTTTTTCCCAAGAAGAGGGAAGTCCTTCAATAAGCTTTGAGCACTTCTCCTTTTGAGTGTAGGACTTACCGAGGGCCTCTAACTCGTTTATTATGTCAACGAAGCGAGCGTAATATTCTTTCATCTTCTCGCCCTGTTGCATATGAAACAATTCGTAATCTTTGTTTACGACTACGAGTTTAGAGTCTCTTACCCTACTCGTCCCTTCATGAAGAATGAGGAGGGAGTTCCAAATTTGATATGCACTCTTACATGTGCATATCTTATTGAAGTCCTCGGGCTCCAATGCGCATTGCAAGGCGTTCATTGCCTTGGCATTGCTTACCTCCGCGGCGATCTCCGCGGTAGTCCATTTCTCAAAGTCTTCTTCTTCGGGTTCAATGTATTCCTTCATTGTGGTCCTCCATAAGGATGCACTCCGGAGGAAGGTTTCCATCCGACATTTCCAGTACCCGTAGTTGGTACCGTTGAAGAATGGAGGCCTCGTAGAGGAATGTCCTTCCATCACCGAAGATGCTCCTTCTCGGTTCCTGAAGGTGTCATAGTTGGAAGGTGGACGCACGGTCTTGTTGTCGTTGGCAGACATAGCTAAGTTTCTGGCTCCGATACCAGATGTAATGCCCTACCAGCTACTGCACAAGTACTAGAGGGGGGGTGAATAGTACTTTAAAATAATAAGGAGTATAATTCCAAATTAAAGTGCAAACAATTACCAAATCAATTTGCGGAAGCTTAAATTGAATGACAACACAAAATTAACAATGCTAACAAACGATGTTAATGGGTTCGGATCCACCCAAGTCTCCCCGACTTGTTCCCGGTGATCCTACGTCCCAACCACCCAGATCCCCTCCGAATACTTGAGTTAGAAACCCTAACTCAAGATTTCCACTATGAATATCTTGTGAAAAACCTTCACAAGATCAAATCATACATGCAATAGCAAACGTGAATCCCACAACCCGGGATCACAACCTTCTCTCACAACCGAGAGAATCACAAAGCAATATTAAAGAGTTTAATATGAAATAAACAATCTTACCACAAAATCCTATACCTTGAGTTTTTCTTACCCAAATGGTGAAATGAAGGATTTGAGGAAGATGAAGTCACCAAGACCTAGCACCAAGGAAATGACCAGCAATCGGTGCCTAGGGATGATTTGGAGACTTGGATCAAGCAATAGCTTGAAGAGCTCACCAAGAACAAGCTTCTCTCTAGATGGATTCTAGATCTAGAAATGAGAGAGAATGGGTTTCTTGTGAGGAAGAGAGCTTTTGATTTGAGTGAGAATAGCTATCTCTTTTGATCTCAATGAATCTCTGAATGGAAGCTCTAACCTAGATAGAAATGACCTAGGTTCGTATTTATAGGGTCCCATAAAAACAAGTTAGGTCATTCACCAACGGATAGAAATCTGGGAGAATTAGTCGGTCAAAGAACAATCACTGACCGACTAGTTCATCAACTAGTCGGTCAGTCAAACAGCATGAACCGACTAAGAGAAGATCTGAGAAGAGATAGAATTTCAGACCTAGAAATCTAGTCGGTCCAAGAAGACTTTCTGACTGACTAGTTTCACAACTAGTCGGTCAGTCAATGAACGTAGACCGACTAAGAGGCAAAATGAAATAGTCTGAACACAAGTTGACTTAGTCGGTCCAAGAACAAAAGTTGACCGACTAGATTGTCAACTAGTCGGTCACCAAACGTTCTTAGACCGACTAACGATAAACAGTAGCTTAGGAGAAATTTAGCATGAACAGTAAGTCACAACTAGTCGGTCAAAGAAGCATCACTGACCGACTAGTTCACAAACTAGTCGGTCGGTGAGTCAACGTAGACCGACTAACTGTAAACAGTAAAGTCCAAGAAATTAAGGAATCAAACTAGTCGGTCCAAGAAGAGTTGCCGACCGACTAGATCACCATCTAGTCGGTCAGTACTTGTTCTTGTACCAACTAACATGCACAATAAAGTCCGAATCGAAGCGCGATGCTTCGAGGAAGTTAGAATGAACTTGTGCAAGGATCCTAGAGCTACGAAATGAGCGTAATGAAGATAGAAACGTAAGATATACTCAAGGCTTAACATTCTATATATCGAAGCTAAAAGACTATAAATAAAACCTTAATAAACGGTCTTCGAGAGCTTCGATTGATTCTTCATAACTTCCAAAACGGCGCAAGAGCTTCAACGAAGCTTTAGGCATGAATACGAGCTTTGGGAAGTGTTGAGATGTCGCTTTGAATGTTCTCGTGAAATTGGCGACGATCTCCAATACTGCGCTCACAAATTGTTAGTTCATGGATTATTTATGTTTGCTCATCATCAAAACCAAATCCGGGGAGTCCAATATTCAACAGTCCTCACACACGCACACACAGATTTTTATCTCGCCATACACGAAAGTAAACACGTGAAGTTTGATGTCACATTTAGATGAACGATATTGAAAACATGTAGAAAGTGCACACTTGCCTGATTTAGACGATTATGTTGACCATAAGATCGCAACGAGATTCATGATTTATATGCGTCATCGGATTTTAAACATTAAGCTAAAGTGTTTAACTAATTATAATACTAATAAAATCTACCACATATTAATTCAGTTTAATAACTTACTAATAACATTAATAAATTAACTAATCGTACTGCTATTATATGTATAAACTGGTATATTACTAACAGCATGCATTAACATTATTGTACAACCTTACTAACATTATGTCATAAAGTAACTTACTTCTAATATAAACGAACTAACATCTAATCATGCACGCACGCGCACGCGCGCGCACACACACACACACATAGCTTATATATATACGTACTGATATTCTAACTCACTAACTTATATGCTAACATCTACTGTACACAATTATATACACTGTTCATGATATATGATTATAAAACTTAATTAACAATGTATACTTATATCTAACTGTATAACATACATTAATATTTAACCTTCCTACATTATACTGCTCATATATTATTTACTATCCATATAGTATCTAAACTTAAGTATACAACATACAGTTTATGTTTTCGTTCCTCTTTTGCTTCGTGTTGCAGCAGGAACGGAGGGCTTGGATGACGACGGTCAGCGGTGGTCGACGTCGGTGAATGACAGATGCTGGCGGCGGTCCGGGGGTGTGTACAACGGCTGTAGATGGGGTCTGTGCTGGCCATGGGGCGGTGGCGTTGGTCAGGGAGCTGGAGGAGATGGAGTCGGTGGGAGAGGGGGGGCATGAGTTGAGAGGGAGAGGAGGTGGTGCAGTTTGGTTTGTCGGAGGCTGTTGCAAAGGGAGGTGGGCTCGCTGTGGAATTGCGATGGTGTGGGTTGTTTGAGAGTGTCGGGGTCGGAGCCGTCAGAGGAAGTGTGGTGCTGGAGGAAGGTTGTCGGAGGAAGGCTGAGGTGGTGGTCGCGGTGGTGGTGACGACGTGCTGGTTAGGGAGAGGGGAGGAGGTTGTTGCCGAGGGCTTTGTGGGTGCTGCAGAAGCTTGGGGGTGGTCGAAGATGGCGGTGTGTGGGTGTTGTCAGGCGACGCTGGGCCGAGAAGGTGGTGGTTGGATCTGTGCTTGCGGAGACTCGGGTTGGTTGCTTGGGGTTGGAGGCTGTTGGCTACGGCGAAGGGGAGGCTGGCGTTGCGTTTGCTTGTGTGCTGTCAAAGGTGGATGCGGGGGTGTGGGTCTACCAAAGGGAGATGGTAGGATGCAGAGGAGGGCGCATGTTGTTTAGGGTGGTCGGAGTTGTCTGGAGCTTTAGTTGAGAGGAGGAGGTAACTATGTTTTCCTTGGGGAGGATAGGGAAATGGATAGAGATGAGATATTCTTGGTGATAAAACGTGGGTTTGTTGCATTGATGGGACCGTGGTTTTTGTTGCGTGAGTGAGTGGTGGATGTGGGTTTGCCTTGGATTTGATTCGTTCCTTCGTTTCGTTTTGATGTATAGAGAAATGATGGCAGTTGCTTGAAATAGTAGGGGAAGTGGGAAGCTGGTTGCAGGGTTTGGGGACGTGGGAGGAAAAACGGGAGTGAACGTGGAGGAAGCAAACATGGAGAACATCTCTCCAATAATGTGATTGATTGATGAATGAATTAGTTATGAGGATAAGATCTCCCTAACAATATAATAGATTAGGATTTATTACGATCCATCAGGGTAATATTTGATTAGGAAATCATGATATTAGATTTATCAGTTTAGTTATAATATAAGATTTAGAAAATCGATCTAGTTAAGATATTCAAACGATTTATTTAATTTAGAATATTAAGATATGATTTGGATAATCCATTTAATTAATATATTTAGATAAGATTTGATTTATGGAAAAAAATTTAATTAAATTATGTTGGATTAGGAGAATTAAGATAATTAAAGATTAACAATTTCGAACCTGCAATCAACGTCATCCCAAAATTATAAAGAAGACGTCGTCGCGATCGTGAAGCCGTAAGGATCATGTCGCGAAGCGATAAGGATCATGAATGCGAGGTCCGATCGTGCGTTCGAGCCAAGAAAATTAATAACTAAAATCAAACACAAATATACACATAATACCATATAGTAAGGAAGTACATACGAAATACGTACAACAGAAAAGTGGCCGTTACACCCCTCACCACCGAACGACCCTAGTCGTCAGCTGTAAGCCAGTGGATCACCCCGCACCACTGAACGACCCCCGGCAGTCGTCGGCTGTAAGCCGAATGGGCCTCGCCCCTCGCCACCAAACAACCCTCGACTTTCGTTGGCTCTGAGTCGAAGGGGCTTTGCCCCTCGCTACCAAACGAAACACACCCCCATGGTTTATGGTCTAGAAGATCGTATCTGTCACGTGAATGCGTCTAACTTGTCAACGACCCAGCCTACCATCGATTTATATGAAAACCAAAAATGTATGAAATTTCGTCGTTGAGTGGCCATACACACGCATATGCTCAAATGTATGAAAACTCAAAAGTTGCAAAAGTTTTTATTATTTTCATTTCAAAACCAAAAGACATGAAAACAAAAGGGCTACATAAAACATATGCTAAGTTCTATTAGCCTAGGAGGGAGGAGCGCCCCTCGGTACAAAGACGTTGTGGAAATCTTCCATCGCCTTTGTAAACCTTGCCATGAGCTCCTCCTTCTCCCTCGCGGCGGACCCCTCAAGCTCGGCAACGTTGGCCTGGAACTCAGCGGCCTCCGCTTTGCAAGCCCCTGCCCATCTCTCAGAGTCGAAAGATTTGGCTCGGAGCTAGATCGCTTCCCTCTTCGAAGCGTCAAGGTCCACCTGGAGCTGAGTTATCTCCATCTTCCATTGAAGTTCAGCGGACTTGCGGAGATTAGACATGGACGAGAGGCTATTTTTGGCCTCTACAGCCGTCCACTTGGCCTCTGCCTTAGCTGCGAGGGCTCTCTCCAGATCCTCCTCCACTTTCCTCGTCCGTGCTTCGAGCTCGGACGCCTTGCGCTCAGCGGCTTCCACCCGCCGACCTTATTCGATCAAGTCGATGGCCTGACGGTGCAACACAACGCCAGGGATGGACATCTGCAAAAGGGATCAGTCAGGGACAACCAAATTGCAAGTCAATCGACAGAAGGCAAACGACATACCTGATATCCGCTCCCCACAAAGAAGTTTGCTACCCGTTCGAGGTCCAACCCCAGAAGGAGCTCCAAATCCCTAGGGAGGACCGAATTCTCCACTAACTGAGCAGTCGCCCCAAAATCCAACATGGCCGACTCTTCCCTTCTGACGACGAAGGAAGGCCGATGCAGATCACCCTGCACAGGTCCTGAGGAGGGAGACAAAAGCTGGTTGAGCTGCCGGACTTGGTCGAACTTCGTGGGGATCGGGCCGACCAAAGAAACCAGTGATTCGATACCACCCCATGGCCATTTATCCAAAAGAGGCGATGTGGGAGTCTGAGGTGCCAAGGAAGTCTCGATCACCCCTGAGACTCGAGAGGGTCCACCCCCAGACATTTCGCCATGGGCGAAGGAGTAGGGTTTGTAACGCCCCGCTTCCCAAAAGACACCGGAAGCAAGAACGTTACGAGGTCCGCATGAACTGGAGCGGTGAAGCTCGAGTTCAATGAGCGTCTGTGATAAAAACACAGGGCAGGTCCTTGCATGCATTTCAGAGCAATAAGAATTATTCATAATTTAAAGCCACATCCAGAATAAAATGTCCGTACACGAAATCAAACGTCAAAGCCACAGCTGGGCCAAGGTAACAACAAGGAGAAACGCACATTAAACAACAACTGAAAGTAAACTAAGAGAAACAACAACGGTGAAGGTCTCTAGTCCTCTGTAGGGAGAGACTCGGCGTCTACGGAGAACTCCTGGCTCTCTAAGTCAGGTGTCTCGTAAGGATCCTCCTGGTACTCAGGCTCGGGATCTGACATACATCCAAAAAAATGAATGTATGTCAGCAAGGGTTTGCAAGAAGAGGTTAGAAAACCTAATGCAAGATATACAAAATAATACTGAATTTAAAAGGCATTAATGCATTTAACGAGATATCAACAAGTTTAAACATGCCGATTATAAAATGAAATAAAGTAAAATACTCCTATCATGCAATTCTAAGCAGTTTAAGAGAGGACCCCTTCATACGCCACAGGTCGTGATGAGTGGATTGTTCTTCTCACAGGGGTTTACCGTGATTGACTCTACCCCACCGCATACGAGTGGTGCTCTTGAAGAGACGACCCCTTCATACGCCTAGTGGCTGCTCAACCCTAACCCCACCCCAGATTTGTGCTGGAACACGAGCCAGCCTAGTCGACTCACACGACATCACGAAGTCACGATTTCGCCTTCGAGGCGCATGATTTCACGATGTCACACATTTGTTATCTATTTTAAGACATGCAGTAATTTAATAATATCATCATTTATTTTTATACAACATTTTCAATGATTACGAGAGTGTTGAACAACATTTACAATAATTTAACAACAATGTTGAACATATGGAATTAACGAACATGTCACGGAAACTAACTTTCTTTGCCATTGTTTAAAACTAAGGTATATCAAGTTATATGTCGTTGAGTCACATTTTCAGTCAAGGACGTCATGGTAGTAATTTCATGCGTCATTTCACGTGTAGATTTTGAGTTATACACCTTTACATGCAAAAGACTAAATGAGCATCTAACTTCAAAAATTCAATATAAATTGTATACTTGCCTGATTTCAGCGATTTTGGTGTCGTTGAGTTCGTCTTGACGGGTACTACTTTATGGTACGTCGGGTTCTCTGTTTCGGTTAAACACATCACTGAATTAGGTGCGTCTCAAGATAATCACAATATCAAAATAATCCCTGAATTAGGTTCGTCTGATTTTATTGGGTTCTCTATCTAGGGTGATGTTTATATTGTATTATATTTTTCTTATACTAACATGATAAGCCTTATTTTATTCTAATATTATTATCCTAACATTATTTACAACTACTAACATGCTGAAAATAAATAATACTAACAAGTTAACATTAAAATTAATACTAACAACCTACTAACCTTACGGCAGCAGTTCACGCAAGGGAGGGGGAGAAACTTACGCACGGGGGAGGGGTTGGCCGGCGTACGGCGGTACACAAGGGGTCGTCGGACGAGGCGTCTCTCGGCGGTGCCGCACGACGGCGCCCGCAGCAGCAGGCGGTGCCGGTAAGCAGCAGGGCGCGCGGGAGAGGGGGCTGGTCGGTGGTCGGAGCTCAGGGCGCTCGCGGCTGTCCTCAGGTGAGTGCGAGCACGGGAAAGAGATGGGGTTTGATCTGAAGTGGGTTGATTTCTGAAATTGTTTCAGATCTGGGTTTTCTTTTCAGTTTTCAAATTTAGTTTTGAGTTTGTTTGGGAAATTAATTTTGGGAAGAATTTGGGGGGATTGATTCTGGTTTTGAGGAAATTAGTGGGAGGATGATGGGTTTGATTTTTGGTTCGAGTTTGGGGCTGAATTGTGTTGATCAGGGAGAGGGGATGAAGATTATGTAGTGCCCTGAAAGCTACTGCACAAGTACTAGAGGGGGGTGAATAGTACTTTAAAATATTCAAGAGTCTAATTCCTAATTATTGTGCAATCACAAACAACTAAGCGGAATTACTAAGTACAACAAGAGAATCACAACGCAAATAAACGATGTAATGGGTTCGGATCCACCCAAGTCTGCCCGACTTGTTCCCGGTGATCCTACGTCCCAGACACCCGGATCCCTTCCGGCTACTTGAGTTAGAATCTACTAACACAAGGTTCCACTAAAAAACTTCTTGTAGAAACTACTACAAGATCAAACAATACAACAATTCGTATCGTGACTCCCACAAACCGGGATCACGAATTTCTCTCACAAACCGAGAGAAAATCACAAATAATAGATTTAATGAAATAGAAAGTGCTTACCACAAAATCCTATGCCTTGAGAAATACTTACAGATTTAGGGCAAGGAAGGATTTTGAGAAAGAGTGATCACGAAACCCTAGCACCACCAAGATGAACATCGTGAGATGGCTAGGGCAAAGATGACGGTCGTGATTCAACCTCTCGGGAGTATGAATGCACAAAGCTCAAGATCTCTTTGAGAATTAGGTCAAGAATTAGAGAGAGAGAGAGAGAGAGCTTATTTTAAGAGGGAGAGAGCGCTTGAAAATTGATAATAGAATCAATGAATTCGAGATCTGAAATCTCTCTGATAATAGACAAATTTCCATGTATGAAACGAGTCAAACAGATAAGGAAAGAATCAAAACAGATCAAGAAAAATCGTGGAAATAAAATCCCCAACAGCTGGAAAATTAAAGCTGCTTAATCGGTCTAAGAAGGATCACTGACCGATTAGTTTGAGAACTAGTCGGTCGGTGAACCTTCTTGGACCGACTAGAAGGTCGACAGAGAATATAGTGAAAATAGGGAGGGAAAACTAGTCGGTCTAAGAAGAAACACCAACAGACTAGTTGGACAACTAGTCGGTCGGTGAGCCTTCTTGGACCGACTAATTGGTCAACAGTAAGTATGCCAAAATACACAAGGATGACTAGTCGGTTCAAGAAAGATTTCCAACCGATTAGATTGACATCTAGTCGGTTGGTCCTTCTAATTGAACCAACTAAGATGCACACAAAGTATGGAACGAAGCGATAAGCTAAGGAAAAACTTTCTAAAGACTTCTAAGACAATCCTAGAGATAAGATAGGATAGAAATAAGGATAACTAGGCAAGTACTACTCAAGGCTTAACATTCTATGAAATGAAGCTAGAAGACCAAATAAATAACACGACAAACCATCTTCAAAGCTTCAACATGGAGAATCCGAATCCCTTGACTTCATTAGTAACTCCTTGAGCTTCAACGAAGCTTCAGGCACAACGATCACGCGCTCTAAGAAAGTCTTGAGACGTCGCTTGAGATCTACAAAGTAATTTGGCGACGATCTCCATAACTGCGCTCAAAGAGAATTAGTACACGATATTTATGTTTGTTCATCATCAAAACCAAATCAGGGGAATCAATACTCAACATTCTCCCCCTTTTTGGTGATGATAAACCAACATAAATATAAAGCAATAATAATGAGATCAATGAAATTTACTTACTCCCCCTGCATTGATGACTTGTTAGTTCCATATTAAATATTAAACACAAGCATCAAGCAGAAGATAAAAGTATAAAACATGATCCAATTATTGAAATATAGGATCGGAATCCATCTTTTTATCTTCACTCCCCCTGTATGAAATTAGATTCACTGTAATTGTTTAAATTCTCATTTAGCACAAAGTTTTTATTAATTCTCTCCCCCTTTTGCATTACCCAAAAAGAGCGGGAGGAAACAACGGCTACAACTAAGGCTAAAAGAAAATATAAACAAGAGAGGCGAAGACTAGGACAACGGTCCAAGCGACACCAAGGAAAATATCGAAGAGAACAAGGTGTGTCAACTAGACTATAGTCGAAAATCGAAAAGAGAAATCATCAAAAACAAAAGCAAATCAACGTATTGATGAAAGGAACATACTCTCCAATATCAACATTTTTAGCGAATTGAGTGCATGGAAAACAACTCATGTTTCCATCCAAACAAAGCTATATAATCAACAAAATCGTCGAGCGATGAAGTAAACATCAGAGACAAAAGTACATTGTGCACACATAGACGAACGACAATAGGATGGATATATATTCATATAGAAACATCAAAATTGATACATCCAGACTACCAAAAAAATATCGATCATCAGCAGATAGCAGTATATGGTGCACATCATACAACAATCCAACATACATTAAAAAGATATCACAAAACATTCAAAACAACCACCCATCTATCCTAACCCCACTCTCTCATAACAAGATGGATCATCCAAAGAGCGCAAAGGAGAGTCCTCCAAGGAAGGCTCGGGAGGCAGAGGCAAGATCTGCACCAGCAGCAGGCTGTGCAGACGGAGTGGTGGTCTTGGGAGCAACGGAGGTATCCACCGAAGGGATGGTGGCAGCAGGAGTGCTCTCAGGAGCACGAGCAGAAGAAGCACCAACAGAAGTACCCTCGGGGGCACAAACTGGAGAAGCAGCAGCACGCTTCTCATCCTCAACAGCATCCATGGCCTCCTCATCAGAGACCGTCGGAGGAACCTCCACACCCAAATGATCACAGATGCGAGCTAGCATCTCCTCACATCGCACGATACGAGCTTCCTGATCGCTCCAGGAAGCAGAAGAGGCAGCGGGAGACGACAGAGGAGGAACTGAAGGGATGGTCCGCTGAACATGACGCAAGGCTGCAAGAGACTTCTTGATGGCGGTCGCGTTCAGGGGAGGACCCAAGGGATGCTGATCGTCAGGAGGGAGGGGAACTCCAAAGCGACGAAAGACCAATGTCAAGAGGCACGGATAAGGAATATGTGCGGCCTTGATCGACTTACTGATGCACTCAAATGAGTCCATCTTGTCCAAAATGATGCGAGCCCAATTTATCTCGCTCTCATCAAAAAGGGCATAGATGAGCTTCAGGAAGGGCTGGGACGGCAAGCTGTAGGAGCCGTACTTCGGGAGAAGACACGACTTCAGAATCAAATTCAGGACCCACACATTCGGTTTGAAAGACTTGGAAGGAATTCCAATCATGGCAGGAGGAACAACGTGGAACATGTCGGCTAAGAGGGACTGATCAAGATCGTGGATATTATCCACAGAGATGTCAGAAGGGAGCAGACCAGACGAGGAGACCCCAAGTATTTGTCCTAAGAGCTCTGCCATGAGGACAATGGGCGTCCCCAAAGCAGTGGTCTTAATACAATGCTTGTCATCATACTCAACCCGAACTCGATTTGCATAGAAGAGTTTGACGAGCCGAGGGTAACGATGAGGATTCGCCTTGGGGTCGTGGCGAAGATAATCAAGGAGCCCGCTATAGGATAAGAGATCGGCGAGCTTAGGAAAATCAGAGAACTGGATATAGTGCTCGAGGATCAATGGGCAATGCTCGATACGGTTGTAGGCGGCTAGACACAATGGGTCATTGCGACATAGAGAGATATCCACCCCACCAGAAGGAATGGGAGCCTTCCCCTTTGACTGACGTGAGGTAGCGCGAGGAGGAGGGGTAGGTTCCTTCTCAGCAGCCTCAGTCTCTGGGATATAGTCATCGTCGGAGTCAGAGGGTGGTGTGGGAGCACGGTAGGGTCCAGGGGTCAAAATCTTTTGTTTGAGCTTGGACCGGGGCTTGGGAGCAGATTGGGTTATAGGTTTAGAGGGAGCCGCCTTCTTCTTCTTGAGAGGAGGCGAAGAGGATTATGGAGAAGTAGGCGACGAAGGTTACGGACGAGCGGATTTGGAGCGACGTTTGGGAGGATTAGGGTTAGATGGAGGATCTACGGTCATCGGAGAGGGACTGGAAGGGCGGATAGGGATACGAGTTCTCGCCATGAACTTGAGACGAGACATCACAAAATCTAAAGAAATCAAACCCTAAATACGGAGAGAAAGTAGGAGGAGATACCCTAGGAAGGAGGAGATCGACCCTGGAGGAAGAAGGGAGACCGGCGGCGACTGGATGCGGCCAGAGAAGGCGTCGGATGGCGGAGGAAGCTGAGTGGGTCGGCGGTTTAGGGTTTTAGGAAAGAGGGGCGCACCGATTAGAATGAATTCTAATCGGTGTGGAGATAGGCTAATCGGATTAAGTAGGTCCAAAGTCGAGATTGCCCTTGCCCATCTAGTCGGTCTGAGTTCAAGAGCTGACCGACTAAAACTCATTCTAGTCGGTCGGCAAATGAACTTGGACCGACTAAATGGTAGACAGCAAGAGAGGTCAACAAAAGGGCACGAACTAGTCGGTCTGAGTTCAATGTCTAACCGACTAGAAGTAAAACTAGTCGGTCTGGAGATGAAATGGGACCGACTAAGTGAGTTCAAAAATTTGAGAAATCGAAATTTTGAGTTCTCTCCAAAGAACATTTGGACAACCCATCAAAACACTCTCATACGCACTTATTCTACCCCATAAATCCAGAAAACCACAAATACGACGCGCAATTCGAGAAATCGATCATAACTCCAGCATAAATTGAGAATATCACAGCAAATCCAATAAAAAACATATGAAACTCATTATCATGCAAGATTATCTAAAAATATGAATCCTAAATCTCGGATTCACCCATAATCCCCAATTCTCGACGTAACCGCACAAAGGTATCTTCCTTGAGTGGTTTCGTGAAAATATCGGTGATTTGCTTCTGGGTTTCAACGTACACTAAAATGATGTCCTTTTTAGCTACATGATCATCTAAGAAATGGTGACAGACATCTATGTGTTTGGTACGGGAGTGGTGTACCAGATTCTTAGAGAGACATATTACACTTAGGTTGTCCACCATGATAGGGCAAGTATCACAGTTTATACCGAAGTCTTTAAGTGTGTGTCTCATCCAAAGAACCTGTGCACATGCAGCACCGGCGGCAATATATTCCGCCTCGGTTGTCACGCCCCACTTCCCAGTATACTTGGGGGCGAGAACGCGAGCGGGTCCGCATGTGCTTAAAGCAAAGAAGAGGTACTTATTTTTTTCTCTCTTCTTTGACTTAAGCACACTAAGCGTAATTTTAGCGAAGGCAGGTCCCTGCACGCGAATTTCTCAGAAACAGCACAAATATTTATTACATTACAATACAAGCGTCCAAAGTAAACACACAAACAATTAAGGCCTAGCATGGTCGTACAATCTGCTGAAAGCAAACACACCTGAAAATAATAATACAAATAATAAACTGAAATATAAATGTCCCGCTTTAGCCTTCCGCGGGGAGGATCTCAATGTCTTCGTAGCTCTGGTCAGCGGGGTCCACCTCTAAAGTGGGATCCTCAAAGGTAGGGTCTTCACGGTACTCTCTCTGAACCTAACATATATTTCATAACACGTTGAAATACATGTCAGCGATAAGCTCGGCAAGATATTCAAAGTAATGAAATGAGGAACAATTAGAAAAGGACAAAGAGCGTTAGTACACAGTTATGAATAATAAGTGCAGAAAAGTAAAGGACAAGCATGCATGTGTATTTTTTGCAGTTTAAAGTAAAGTAAAACAGTTGTATGTTGAGTATTTGATTGTTTGTGCACGTGATAAGTCCATGTCTGAGTAGGTATTATTCTTGATACACCCTATCATCGGGGGTTTACCGTGACGCTTCTTGCCATTCCAACCTGGGATATGGTCAAGCTGCTTACCTCCGTTAGTGTGGTTTTGGAGGTGGCGGTAAGGTGTTCAAGCAACAATTACGGACTCTACTACATGAACCAACCCCACCCAAGTGTACCGCCATATACTGGAACACGAGCCAGACTAGTCATATGTGACCCTACTGGAACACGAGCCAGACTAGTCACACATGACCTGACGGGAGTAGCCAACTCGGCTTTTTGTGTACGTTTATTTACTGATTGAGTTTCACCCCATCTGTAGTCGATGGTTTCACCCCGTCTGTATTCGACGGTTATCACATATGTGTAGTAACATACTCGTCTTTTCCAAATTTGTTTATCTTGTTAACATGCGAAAAGCAATAGCAGTCCAGTTAAGTAAAAAGAGCAATAAGTAAAGTGAAACATAATGTCTGGCTACTAGAATTTGTCAAACATATTGAAACTAGGTTTGATGCTAAGTTTTAAAGGCCAGGTTTGCAATTCAGTCTACACATGTTTCCGAGGGTCGTGACACACCCTCTGTTCCGTTTGGGTTCAATTTAATAACAAGTAAAGAAAGTTACTCTTAAAATGGATAAACATTGATAAAACGTTCATCTACTAAATAAATGCAACATGTGTGTTAAGAGTTTGTTAAAATGGTATGTTACACTAATTTAAGTAGTTGTCCCAAGTTTAATTACAATAAATACTTGCCTTGACGTGTGTGCGGGTGTCCAGGCGGTGGTAACGTGCGTCACGTTTTATCTGCGTTAAAGAATTGTGATATCAGTCTAAAGGTTACTAACCATTAAAAGACATTAAACTAACCTATTATAACGTTCACTTAGTGATTTATAAAGTAATTTTACTTAGCTTATTATATAAAAATCTTAGCTTAACAACTTACAAAAATCTTAACTTAATACCAACTTATCAATATTTAACCTACACAAGTTATTAACTAACCTGTCACAAGGCTAGACTAATAATAATATAACTTACAATAATAATAATTATTATAATAACTTACATTAAACTCCCCCTTCTCATTTACTCTCCCCCTCTCTTTGCTCTCTCGTTCTCTCTTGTCTCTTTTTTTTTCCTTTTTTTAACTCTCGCGGCAAAGGACGAAGGGGGCAAAGCAGCTGCGCTTGGAGCTTCTGGTGGCGGATTGGAGGGGGCGACCTCGAAGCGGCGGCAGCGAGCGGTTCCACGACGGGGGCGCGATTCGCAGCGATCGAGAGGCGGAGTGGTGGCGATTTAAGGGCGGTGGCTGATCGGAGCTCGGGCACGGCTGCGGGATCTGGGGCTTGGGCGGTGCGATCGAGGGCTCGGGGCGGTCCGCGGCTTCTCGAGGCTGAGCGGCGATCGGGGAAGGCGGCGGATCGGGCGGCGGTATGCGATCGACGATGGCGACGGCTTCGGGGCTTGGCGGCTTCGGGCTTGATGGCGTGGCAGCGTTCTTGAAGGCAGCACGGCGGATCACGGCGACGACGCTCATGGCACTGGGCGGCGATTCCACAGCAGCTTCGGGCGATCGGGGGCTCAGGGTAGAGCGATCGACAGCGGTGGCGGCCTGATTTGGGCTCGGGGGACGGCGAGGCTCTCGAGGGCGGCAACTGCGGCTCCTCGAAGGCGGGCGATCGAGGGGTTGATTATTGGGGATTTGTTTTGCTTGATCGCTGGTTGATGTTGATTTGTAATTGTTTTGGGGCTGATTTTGATTTTGGATTGTAATGGGTGGATGGCTGATTTGTGGAGGTGGAGATGTTGGGTGGTTTGGTCATATGGTGGAGGGGATGGTGGCTGGAGAGGGTGATGATGGTGGAGTTGGTGGCTGGTTGAAGGAGAGGTGTGTGATGATGATGATGCTGTTTTGGTGGTAGATGATGGTCTCTGTAGATTTGTTTTAAGGACGAGAAGAGGAGGGGAGACAGTATGAATAGGGTGGTTGTGTAGTAGAGGGCTTAAAAGCTCATGTCGGATCTCACCAACATACTGGTGAAATTTAAATTGGGTAGGGTTAGTTAGGGTAAATAGATGTTAAAAGTAATATATGAAAAGTAATTTAGTGAAAAATAATTTAGTAAAAATAACTTAGTTAAAATAATAAGTTAATTATAAATTAACCTGTAAATAGTGATTTAAACATTTACTAGCAATTAATTAATTAGAGATTAACTCTTAATTAAAGTAATTAGTAATTTAGTAATAATTACGATTTACAGCTAAAATTACGCTACGGTAAAACTGAAAATAACGACGTGCTCACGTCAACGCACAGACGAAAAATCACTCAGACGAAAATAACTGAATGAACGTAATAAAAATACATGCACACAGCAGTCAAACACGACTAGTAAAACAGGCCGTTACATCGGTGGTTGAAAGTGATACTGAATTCTGCTTCTTGGAAAACCAAGAGACAAGAGAATTTCCTATAAAATGGCAAGTGCCATTAGTACTTTTCCTGTCGGATTTGCATCCAGCATAATCTGCATCACTATATGAGATTAACTCATATGTGCTTGACTTTGGATAGAATAATCCGTAGTCGAGTGTATGACTTAAATAACGAAAAATTCGTTTAACCACTATTAAGTGTGATTCATTAGGTTGTGATTGATACCTAGCACAGACACATACTGCAAACATTATATCTGGCCGACTAGCAGTAAGATATAATAAACTACCTATCATACCTCGATATAGACGAATGTCTACATCTTTGCCGCCCGTGTCTTTATCGAGATGTGTAGTAGTGCTCATTGGTGTCTTCTTGCTAGAAGCATTCTCCATTCCAAATCGCTTTAGCAGCTCCACCGTGTACTTGGTTTGGTGGATGAAGATTCCATCGTTCATTTGGCGAATTTGGAGTCCTAAAAATATTTGAGCTCACCCATGTGGCTCATCTCGAACCGATCCTTCATGACATTAGAAAACTCTTCGCAAAGAGTGAAGTTAGTAGCACCGAAAATGATATCATCTACGTAAATTTGAACTAAAATGATATCATGATTAGCATACTTAACAAAAAACGTTGAATCAACCTCACCCATTTTGAAACCCAAATCCAAAAAAAAAGTTCTTTAGGCGGTCATACCAAGCTCTAGGAGCTTGCCTCAGACCATAAAGTGCTTTCTTTAGTTTGAAAACATGATTCGGAAAATTTTCATTTATAAAACCTGGAGGTTGAGAAACATATACTTCCTCAACGACATCTCTGTTTAAAAACGCACTCTTTACGTCCATTTGAAAAGGTTTGAAATCTTTATGGCATGCAAATGATAGTAATAACCTAATAGATTCTAATCTAGCTACAGGTGCAAAAGATTCCTCGAAATCAATACCTTCCTCTTGCCTGTAGCCTTGAGCAACTAACTGGGCTTTGTTCCGGATGACATTTTGGTTCTCGTCTGTCTTGTTCTTGAAGATCCACTTCGTTCCTATAACGTTGTGGTTCTTCGAAGGCAATGGAACTAGCTTCCAGATCTCATTCCTCTCAAACTGAATGAGCTCCTCTTCCATGGCTAGGACCCAAGAGCTATCTTTGCACGCTTCATTGATATTCTTTGGCTCCAGAGAAGAGACAAAGGCACACTGAGTGAAGAAGTTGACTTGGGACCTTGTTCTGACGATATCTTCCATGTTGCCAATAACTTGCTCATGGGGATGGTCACGAACTATTGGAAGCTTTCTGGGAACACCCTGGTCACTAGTAACATTCTCAAGAGAATCATTATTAGGGTTAGTTTCAGCAGAATCAATAGCATTAGATTTATCAGCAGGACCACTAACTGCTTCCATAGAATCATCGTAATCGATAATTCTAGGAGGGACAAAATCTTCATTAAATGAAATATGAAGAGATTCTTCGATCGTTGAGGTTCTTTTGTTGTATATCCGGTAGGCTTTGCTACAGGAGGAATATCCAACAAATATCCCCTCATCGGATCTTGGATCAAATTTGTCCAAACTACCATACGTGTTCTTGATAAAACATTTTGCACCAAAAACTCTAAAATATTTAACTTGAGGTAACCTACCAAACAACAATTCATAACAAGTTTGTTTGGTGCCGGGCCTCAAGAGTATCCTATTAAACACATAGCAAGCGGTATATACCGCTTCTGCCCAAAATTGATGGCGAAGGTGGCTATCATCAAGCATAGTGCGAGCGCATTCCACTAGCGTCCTATTGTTTCTCTCAACAACACCATTTTGAGGGGGTGCACGAGGAAAAGAGAAGGTGTGAGTAATATCAACCTCATCACAGAAGTTTGAGAAAGACTCGTTCTCAAATTCCCCTCTATGATCACTACGAATAGTGACAATGGTGGTTCCAATGAGATTTTGTACTTTCTTAACAAATACTGTGAAGTTTTCAAAAGCATCATTTTTATTAATTAAAGTAAATACCCAAGTAAATCTAGAAAAGTCATCAACGATGACAAGTCCATATCGGGCATTTCCTAATGAAGCAACTCTAGTTGACCCAAAAATATCTAGATGTAAAAGCTCTAGAGGCCGTTTAGAGGATATGTTTTTCTTAGGTTTGAATGACGATTTTGGAAGTTTGCCTCGTTGACATGAGGCGCAAAAGCTTTTCTTATTGAAGGAAAGCTTAGGGAATCATTTAATAGAATCTAGCTTGGATAGTTTGAAAAGTGTTCCAAAATTCGCATGACCAAAACGTCGATGCCATAAGTGTTGCTCACTTGTGTTGGCAATAAGACATTGTTCATGGGAATTTGGAATATCTAATATATATAAGTCCTTATGGCGTGTGCCAGAGAACAACACATTATTATTATCATATCTTAAAATATGGCACATTCCTTTCTCAAAGCTAACTTTGTAACCCTTGTCACAAAGTTGGCTTATTGAGATTAGATTGTAATTTAAGCATTTAACAAGGTAAACATCACTTATAAGGGGTTTAGAAGGGTTACCAACTTTTCCAACACCTATGATGGTTCCACTCTCGTTGCCTCCGAAGACCACTCGGTTCCATTTTCAATGGGTACCACTTCAGATAACAACTGAGCTTTATCAGTCATGTATTTTGAGCACCCGCTGTTAAGTATCCACCCGTTCTTGGAGCTAGATTTAGATTTGTTGATCCTCTTCTTTTTCTTGAGTACCTGAAGATAAAAATATAGTATCATGGTACCCAAGGTCATTGGGTCCTAAGGATTA
This sequence comes from Scilla litardierei, assembly GCA_030789695.1. Lineage (NCBI taxonomy): Eukaryota > Viridiplantae > Streptophyta > Magnoliopsida > Asparagales > Asparagaceae > Scilla > Scilla litardierei. The sequence continues at coordinate 151,646,459 of CM061132.1, read as the reverse complement.
GACCTTTGGAAGCCAAGTCCAATTGGACTTAGACTTCCCAATGTAATCATCATTGTGCACGACATTCATAAAATATGAGTTTATGTAGGCTTGTTTCTCATGCATGCTAGTGTCATTCGGGCCCCAAATAGTGAATGTCTTGGGAGCCATATTCCTATTGGGAGCATGCACATGTGGTTGATTTCTACGTGGTGCATGTGTTCTACGAGGAAGTGGCCTAGTGTATGCATGATGTGGATAAGCATGCGACACATGATGAAATGGTGGTGGTGACATATGATACGGTGCATAATGATAATCATTCATATAATAATGATGTGTGTGAACATATGCATGTGGGGGAACACGTGCGTGAGTGTGTCTCACTTGGTGTGCACGTGCTCGTGGATGTGGAGCATAGAAATCATCATAAGAGTGAATTTGTGGAGTAGGAGGTGTGTTCCTACGTGGCATAATATTTGTGTACATAAATGCATTACCCTTCTTTGGAGGTCCACCCAAATTGGGTTTCTTTCCAACAGGGGATGTGTACTTAGTGGAAGTACCATTGGTAGAAGAACTACCCATGGGGTGTTTACTCCCACTAGTTGAGGCATCGGAGGATGGCCTTACAAAGGTGGTGGAAGATTTGGATGAATTTTCCTTCTTATACCCAAAACCAATACGATGATTGGCCGGAAGTAAGTCATTTAGAATATTATCCAAATGGTCCTTGCCTTTGTTGAATTTTTTAATTCGGCCTATTGTGGACTCATATTTCTCAGTGAGAGAAAGTATTTTAGCATCCAAAGTGGACACTTGTGTTGTGAGTTCACAAACATGTGACTTGAGATTCTCATTCTCAATACTCAAAATTGAGTTTCGAGAAATCAAATCGGCTATCTCGTGTTCATCCGAATCCTTAAGGTTAACATGCTCAAGTTGAGACTTGAGATTTACAATCTCAGTTCTCAAGGTTTCAACAACGGTGTCGTTGTTGGTGATGCCAGGCTTAGGTGTGTTTTGAAGACTAGTTAGCTCATCTTTGATTTTAGTATATCTATTTACCAATTTAGAATACTTAGACCAAATTTGTTCATTAGCTAATCTTAGGTCATCCACAATTACCTCTTCACCTTCATCCTCGCTTTCATCTGAAGCAGTCTCTTGATTATGTTGCTCTCTTGCCATGAAGCACATGTGTGCTTTCTCCGACTCTCCACTTGAGGAGTCCTTGTCCGAGTCAGTGAATGTGCCGACAAGCCCTTTCTTGTACTCCTTCTTGTACTTTCTTGACTTGTTGAACTTGGGTGCCTTCTACTTCTCCTTTTGTTTATGAAGAGGACAATTGACCTTGATGTGTCCTGGCTTATTGCGTTTGAAACACAAAGGAGCAGAAGCATTAGTAGAACCAACTTTAGATTTGTTCTTGAAATTACCTTTTCGGAAGAACCGTTTGAATTTCTTTGCCATGAGGACCAAATATTCCATGTCCAACTCATCTTCCGATTCTTCACTATCGGTAGGAGTGGTAGGAGCGGTCTTGAAAGCAATCGCCTTTTTCTTCAGCTCTTCTTGCTTCAAGAATGCCTTTATCTTGTCCTGCATGTCATGCCCCGTTCCTCAGAATACCGGCATGTAATAATTTTTTTTTCTTTTTTTTCCAAGTATTCTGAAGAGTGAGGGTGATGAGAGAGAGAAAGAACGGAAAAGGAGAAACTGAACAAGATGGTCACTGCACACATGCTGGGATAGTACAAGTGAAGCTTCACAGTAATATCAAACAACACCACAGATAACTTAATACAGTAACAACATGTCATATATACAACTTCCATTAATGTACATAGCCCAGATACACCACTACACCTACTCCATCATTCTCCTCCTCCCAATACCACCATATCACACCACAAGACAACTCACATCAAATGCTATCCCTGAACCCGGCTCCAAATCACTTCCAACTAAGCTAACCCTGCTACCTGAAAAATAAGGAGGAGCACATCAATGTGTGCCCCAGTAGGAACCAACTTGGGTTTGGAACTCCATTTTAAGGTTACCAATTTACAAGGCAGGCCCAAGGAATAGAGCATGTAACTAAGTGATATAATGGAAATTAAATAGATAATCAAAAGAATCATACCTGCGGTCCAGCGACGAGCTACTGCAAGAAAGGGGTTAGCACGAATAATAATAATAATAATAACAATAATAATAACATGATGGCTCATGCAACCAATATCAAACACGATAAGTGCAAGTGCCTGAAGCATGACACCAAGCCACAAATTACGGGCAAAGGGGAGGGGAAGTGCTGCCAGCAGTAGAAATAACACACAAATCTTATTTTATGATTTCATAACTGAGTTAATTGGAACTTGGGTAAACTGTGTGATACCAGGATCTGGACTTCACCCCAAATGTGGGGTGAATATGGCACACGACGCAGTGGACACGGGCACTGTACGCCGGGCCTCTCAGTTGACTTCACCCCAAATTTGGGGTGAATATAGCACACGGCGCAGTGGACACGGGCACTGTACGCCGGGCCTCTCAGCTCCCCCGTCCCTGGCAGGAGTGAGGCTCTACCACAGTAACACAACCTCCGTATGTCCCCTCCACTCCCGGCAAGGCGAGTGGGTGTAAATATCACATATCACATAATCATTTCCCCCAACTTCTCAGTCCAGGCCTCATATCCACAGTTTACTCAAATCCCACTTAAAACCCGGGCTTTGCTAATTCACCCTCATTAGAGAGGACTGAGAATTATTCAATTTCATTGGTTAACATTATAAGTGACACGTTAGAGGTCTTGATGGCATGAGTATACACATATCACTTTAACTGTCCATTATCAAACATAGGGTCATGCACTCACGTGACATGCCATCTATCTCCACACATCATCCACTCACAAACATAACGTTCCCATGCCATTCAAGCATCTAATTTCACCAAACATCACCGTGGCACAAAGCAAACACTAACATGTGCACGTTACGCAAATTATTGGATTTTGCCTTCATTGAGGCATTTCATCGAACACCTGGCAGGCGTCAATTATATCAAAGCAACTCAATAACATTTACATGTGCCAAGGGTATGAATATTCATTTTTCCATACAACAATATTAAGCAAGAATAAACATGGCCAATTAACCACAATTAGTGAAAAGAATAGTACTTAACAAATTCAGCTTGCTGAAATTACAAGAACAACCATATAGATCAACATAATACATCCATTTTTCTTGGGAATTTGACAAAACTTTATAAATGAAAGTTGAAGATATATCAGTTACGGATCTACATATAACATTTCATGAAAAAATATTAAGTGTGTGATTTATGGTGAATTAATTGGTGAAGTGTGTCAAATCTGTTTTTCAGACAGATTTTTGGGTCTGTGTTCAAAGCCAATTTTGGGCATGTTCTAGTCAGAATGTCAACATAATAATCGCGATGGACTTTGAGAAAAACTTATTAGCTTTCCAAAAAGACTAAAATCATAAAATTCTAAGATGTGTGCAGCTCTGTAGGCCAAATTTACTAAACTGTGTCAACTCAAAAATTCAAACAGACATGCTGTAAAGATGGATTTATTTCTCCTAATTTCTGAATTGAACCTATATCAAAATTTATATGATTTTGGGGTAGAATTTCATGATATACAAGCTCATACTTTTTTCGAAATCCAATTCGATCTACAGTAACAGCTATTACAGAAACAACATACAACACAATTTCAGGGTTTCAAGGAGATTGTTTTGCTTGGAATTTTCAAGGGAAAATTGGTGAAATTGAATCATAGCATATAGATTTGATCACCCATACTACAAATTGAGTAAAACATAACATGAAACACCACAAAAAGAAACCCTAGAGTGATTTCCAAAACCAAGTTGATTCCTACCTCCAAAATTGGATTTTTCCTTCTCTTCTTCTTTCTTTCTTCTCCATCTTCTTCCATCTTGAATCCACTTGTGCTTCATAATTTTTGGTGAGCTAAATTAGGGGTTTCATATGTTAAAAATGGGGGAAAAGAGGGTAGGGGTGGCCGGCCATTGGGAGGGGAAAAAGAGAGAAAGGAAAATGAAAAGAGAAAGAGAAAGAAAAGTGAAGAAGAAAAGAGAAGGTTCTTCCTAAATATCTAACACTAAAAATTCATAAGGATAAGCATGCATGTAGTTAAATGACCAAAATACCCTCCACTATTCTAGGTATTTACAAGTTTGCCATTACTTTACGCACACACAACCTAGGTATGTACGCACAACAATTTAAGCCCAAATGACCGTTTTGCCCCTGACTTTTCTAAAAATTTACGGGAGTTGCCATTGACCCCTAACCCCTTTCACACTTGCATGGATCTTCTTATACACATCCACACACATCCATGCGTGCATACACGCATCACACACACGCGTTTAACACATTCCTGTTGTTTTGCACCGACGACGTCTTTCACACTTCTTTGCTTTCACACTTCGCATTCACTTCCCTTAGCCACGTATTACGGCCACCCTCTCACTACATCACATACATCGATATTTTTGTTTATCTCATGCCTACGTATGCACCGTAGATAGAAATACCACGCGTATTCAGTAGAATACATGTATAGTGCAAAATAGGGCATGACACTGCATCTTGATCTTGCTGTCCTTTCGTACCTCATATGACATCAAGGTACCTATTAGTTGAACAACAGTATATTTGGACATATCATTACCTTCCTCGATAGCGTAAGTTCGTTTTTCCCAACTCAAAGGAAGTCCGTCAATGATCTTAGCGACCTTCTCTTCTTGGGTATAGGTCTTCCCAAGGGCTTCCAACTCGTTGGTTATATCCACGAAGCGAGCATAGTACTCCTTAATTCTTTCACCCTGTTCCATGTGAAATAACTCGAATTCTTTGTTAGCAACGGTGAGTTTAGAGTGCTTTACCCTGCTCATTCCTTCGTGTAAGATTAGGAGTTGGTTCCAAATCTGATATGCACTCTTACAGGTGCATATCTTGTTGAAATCTTCAGGCTCCAGTGCACTTTGTAAGGCATTCATTGCCTTGACATTGTTCGCCTCCACGGTGACCTCCGCGGCAGTCCACTTTGTGAAGTCTTCTTCAGTGGGCTCAACATACTCCGTTAACGTGGCTCTCCATAGTGATGCACTCCGGAGGAAAGTTTTCATCCGGCATTTCCAGTACCCATAGTTGGTACCGTTGAAGCGAGGAGGCCTAGTTGAGGAGTGTCATTTGATCACTGAAGAGGCTCATTCACGATTCTTGTAGGGGCTGTAGTCGGAAGGTGGTCAAACGGCCTTGTTGTCGTTGTTTGTCATAGTTATGAACCTCGCTCTGATACCAAATGTAGTGCCCTGAAAGCTACTGCACAAGTACTAGAGGGGGGTGAATAGTACTTTAAAATATTCAAGAGTCTAATTCCTAATTATTGTGCAATCACAACAACTAAGCGGAATTACTAAGTACAACAAGAGAATCACAACGCAAACAAACGATGTAACGGGTTCGGATCCACCCAAGTCTCCCCGACTTGTTCCCGGTGATCCTATGTCCCAGACACCCGGATCCCTTCCGGCTACTTGAGTTAGAATCCACTAACTCAAGGTTCCACTAAACAACTTCTTGTAGAAACTACTACAAGATCAAACAATACAACAATTCGTATCGTGACTCCCACAAACCGGGATCACGAATTTCTCTAACAAACCGAGAGAAAATCACAAATAATAGATTTAATGAAATAGAAAGTGCTTACCACAAAATCCTATGCCTCGAGAAATACTTACAGATTTAGGGCAAGGAAGGATTTTGAGAAAGAGTGATCACGAAACCCTAGCACCACCAAGATGAACAGCGTGAGATGGCTAGGGCAAAGATGACGGTCGTGATTCAACCTCTCAGGAGTATGAATGCACAAAGCTCAAGATCTCTTTGAGAATTAGGTCAAGAATTAGAGAGAGAGAGAGAGAGAGCTTTTTTTAAGAGGGAGAGAGCGCTTGAAAATTGATAATAGAATCAATGAATTCGAGATCTGAAATCCCTCTGATAATATACAAATTTCCATGTATGAAACGAGTCAAACAGATAAGGAAAGAATCAAAACAGATCAAGAAAAATCGTGGAAATAAAATCTCCAGCGGCTGGAAAATTAAAGCTGCTTAATCGGTCTAAGAAGGATCACTGACCGATTAGTTTGAGAACTAGTCGGTCGGTGAACCTTCTTGGACCGACTAGAAGGTCGACAGAGAATATAGTGAAAATAGGGAGGGAAAACTAGTCGGTCTACGAAGAAACACCAATCGACTAGTTGGACAACTAGTCGGTCGGTGATCCTTCTTGGACCGACTAATTGGTCAACAGTAAGTATGCCAAAATACACAAGGATGACTAGTCGGTTCAAGAAGGATTTCCAACCGATTAGATTAACATCTAGTCGGTTGGTCCTTCTACTTGAACCAACTAAGATGCACACAAGGTATGGAATGAAGCGATAAGCTAAGGAAAAACTTTCTAAAGACACTTAAGACAATCCTAGAGATAAGCTAGGATAGAACTAAGGATAACTAGGCAAGTACTACTCAAGGCTTAACATTCTATGAAATGAAGCTAGAAGACCAAATAAATAACACGACAACCCATCTTCAAAGCTTCGACATGGAGAATCTGAATCCATTGACTTCATTAATAACTCCTGGAGCTTCAACGAAGCTTCAGGCACAACGATCACGCGCTCTAAGAAAGTCTTGGGACGTCGCTTGAGATCTACAAAGTAATTTGGCGACTATCTCCATAACTGCGCTCAAAGAGAATTAGTACACGATATTTATGTTTGTTCATCATCAAAACCAAATCAGGGGAATCAATACTCAACAGATTAGAGGAGACGTAGTGATGTATACGAATTTGTAATGAAATTTTAGTAATGCTTAGTCAAAAGATTCTTTCGGTTTTAATTTAATTCCATTTGTCCCATGCAGAATTATGGGTTTGATGGGGATTCATTTGTCTGTTAGATTAGTCAAGGCCATTTAATTAGATTAGGTTTTGATTAAGATGGGAATTAATTGTTTTGTTGACTTAAGCAAGGGGAATGCATCTGCCTTCAAAAACGTGTGCTGGGTTTTGAAATATTAAGCATGCATTAAATATTTAGTCAATGGGAATTAAAAGGGCTAGGTTAGCTTAGACTAAGTTTAGAAAAAAGTTAGACACACGTTTATCAAATTGAGGGGCTGCCGACAGGTGATGTTTAATTAGGGTAATTAGTAAAAGTTTAAAGTGATTAACAAATTGTAATTAGTAAGATAATTAAGTTAAAGTAGTATGTTAAACTTGATAGTTAATTAGTTATGATACGGTAAAAACGAAAAACAGCGACGCACCCGCGTCGACGCGTAGCAAAGAACGTACGGACGAAAAATTATTCAGACGACTGAAATAAAATACCGGTATGCACGATTTCAAACAGGTCTAAAAATACAGGCTGTTACATTCTACCCACCTTAAGAAAAATTTCGTCCTTGGAATTCTTATCAACTAATGAGCATGAAACAAATATGGATAACGCTCTCGTATTTCATCTTCCCGTTTCCAGGTAGATTCTCCTGGCGATCATGACGCCACATCACTCTGACTAGATCAACAGTCCTGTTTTTGAAGACTTTCTGGCATCGATCTAGGATCTCCACTGATTGCTGTTCATACGTCAGATCTGGTCGAACTGTAATCTCAGAGTAGTCCACAGCATGAGAAGGGTCGCTGATATAACGACGGAGCTGGGACACATGAAAGACGTCATGAACTCCCTCTAAAGACGGTGGCAATGCTAAGCGATAAGCTACTTCTCCAACTTGATCGAGCACATCGAAGGGTCCAATGAATCTCGGACTAAGCTTGCCTCGCTTCCCAAATCGGATCACTCCTCGATTCGGGGAGATCTTCAGAAACACATGATCTCCCGGCTGAAACTCTATTGGACGCCATTTAGCATCCGCCCAATGCTTGTAAAGGTCCTGAGCGATCTGAAGCTTGTCTCTGATATCTTGCATAACATCGACTGCTTCCACTATCATCTCTGGCCCCAAAAGCTCTCTATCACCGATGTCATCCCAGCTCAGTGGTGATCGACATTTCCTCCCGTATAGAGCAGCAAATGGCGCCATACCAATGCTTGCCTGATAGCTGTTGTAGTAGGAGAACTCCACCAGGTGCAGATGATTCTCCCATGAGCCTTTGAGATCCAGCATGAAGGCTATCATCATATCCTCCAAGATCTGTATGGTACGTTCTGACTGTCCATCTGTCTGCGGGTGATACACAGTACTGAATTTCAGACTGGTACCCAGATTGGTCTGCAGACTTTTCCAGAACTGAGACGTGAACCTCATATCTCGATCTGATACAATGCTCATATGGACTCCATGCAAGCGCATGATCTCCTCCATATAATTCCTGGCTAATATCTCTGTGGATTTCCTAACTCGAAAAGGTATAAAATGCGCAGACTTGGTCAATCGATCAACGATGACCCAGATTGCGTCGTTCTGCTTGGTGCTCCGAGGTAAGTTAGTCACAAAGTCCATCGTGATGTGCTGCCACTTTCGGTCTGGAATCGGCATAGGTTGTAGTAGTCCAGCAGTGCGATGATGTTCAGCCTTCACTTGCTGACACACGAGGCACTTGGCAACGCTCCGTGCCACACTTCTCTTCATCCCATGCCACCAGAAATTCTGACGAAAATGCTTGTACATCTTAGTACATCCAAGATGAATAGAATAAGGCGAACTGTGAGCCTCATTCATCAATTCTTCTCTGATATCTCCTACATGTATGCAGATCCTACTACCATATCTCAAAGATCCATCCTCGTGAATCAGAAAATCTGTCCGGAGTCCTGCTTTAACCTGCTCCCTGATCTTCTTCAACTTAGCATTTACAGCTTGAGCAGTCTTATCTGATCCACAATCGTCGACTTAATCTGCATGTTCATCATTGAAGAAGTGACTCCCAGTAGAACAGCTTCAACATCCATCTCTCGCAGATCCTGTTGCAATCTCCACTGAGCTGTGAGAATCATCACTTCGGGCAGTCGACTCAAGGCATCCGGTACGACATTCACCTTTCCTGGATGATACTGGAGGTCGATGTCGTAGTCTGTCATCAATTCCAACTATCTATACTGTCTCATATTCAGCTCCTTCTGGGTGAATATATATTTCAAACTTTTATGATCAGTGAAAATTTTCGCTTTCTCACTCAGTAAGAAATGTCGCCAGATCTTCAATGCAAAGACGACAGCGGCTAGCTCCAAATCATGGGTCGGATAATTTTTCTCATGGACATTCAACTGTCGCGAAGCATATGCAACCACATGATTGTGCTGGTGCAGAACACATCCAAGTCCCTTGCTCGATGCGTCGTAGAAAATCTCTAAGCCTCCGCTTCTGTCCGGGATAGCTAAGACTGGTGCAGTAGTCAGTCTCTCCTTCAAAGTAGAAAAGGCTTGCTCACAAGAATCTGACCAACTGAACTTAATATACTTCCTCGTCAATTTCGTCATCGGCTCAGCTATCCTCAAGAAATCATTGATAAATCTGCGGTAGTATCCAGCCAATCCAAGGAAACTCCTGATGTCCGATGCCGATCGAGGTGGAGGCCATTCACTGACTGCTCTGACCTTATCCGGATCCACTAAGATGCCAGCTCCTGATAATACATGCACAAGAAATGCAACTCTGACCAGCCAGAATTCACACTTGTTGTACTTGGCATACAGTCTATGGTGACGGAGCGTCTCTAATACCATCTTCAGGTGCTCTGCATGCTCCTCCTCGCTCCTCGAGTACACCAGGATGTCATCTATGAAGATCACTACGAACTTGTTAAGGAAATCGTAAAAGATAATGTTCATGAGATTCATGAACACTGCAGGAGCGTTGGTCACAGCGAACGGCATGACAACAAACTTATAATGCGCGTACTTAGTTCGAAAAGCTGTATTGGGCACATCTTCCTTCTTGACTCTGACTTGATGGTATCCGCTCCGGAGGTCCAACTTTGAAAATACTTTCAATCCACCAAGCTGATCGAAGATATCATCAATACGGGGCAGCGGGTACTTGTTCTTCACTGTGATCTGATTCAGCTCCTAATAATCAATATACATCCTTCTCGATCCATCCTTCTTCTTCACCAGCAAGACGGGTGCACCCCAGGGCGATACGCTGGGATGAATGGAACCCTTCTACAGCAGCTCATCCAATTGCTTCCTCAGCTCTTTCAACTCTACAGGAGCCATACGGTACGACGCCTTTGAAATCGGTTCAGCCCCTAACATAAGATCAATGCCGAACTCCAACGCTCGATCGGGCGACAATCCAGAAATGTCTTCCGGGAAGACGTCTTCGAAATATGTCACTACTGCAGGCTTCTCCAGTTTAGCTATCATGGATGTAACAGTCAATCTGTACGGCTGGGCCTGGAACTTGACAGGTCCAAGCGAACCTCCTCCGCTGACAAACTCGAACACTGGGTAATCAGGAATTTCGAATCCCACTTTCTTCTGATGACAGTCGATCGCGGCATAAAAGTTCCTAACCAGTCAATGCCGAGAATAGCATCGAAGTTGGGTAGGTCGTGGACAATGAAATCAACATATAATTCATGTCCACTAACCACCAACAGGCATGGTCTACATCACAGTGCAACCTTCACTACACCATTCCCATTTGTAATATTCCAACACTTGGAAAGTGTATAGGTGGGTATCGAGTGTTCGACTACGAACTTCCGAGATAGGATGCACATGGAAGCTCCAAAATCGAACAGGGTCAAGGCAGGGTGAGATGAAACTAAGATGACACATAAGGGTAACATGCAACTAGGTCAAACATGGATTTAACTAATCAAACATAAATGCTTAAATAGGGAAGACTACTCTAGAGGTTACCTGCAATCACGTCATCCTTGGCTTCAGCCTCAACGGCTGTCATAGTCAATGCTCGGCGCTTCGACAGATTGGCCTGCTGAAAGGCTCGATCCTGTGGAACCAGGGGCGGTCCATGTTGTCCAGGTGCAGGTACTGTCTGCTGAGCGGGTCCAGGTGCCCCAGCAGGTACGTGTCGAGAACTATGATGTCAATCATTTGCAGTATGGGCAGGCGATCCGCAGACCAAGCACTGATTCATCATCCTACTACAGTCTTTCTTCACATGACCAAGCTTGCCGCAGATATGGCAAGTCAGCTCAGCTCGGTTGGGGACAGGTACAGCTGGCCTCTTGAACTGTGTGGTCTGAATTGGACGAAGACCAGACCTAGGTGCACTCCTCAGCAGCTCCATCGGGCGCTTGCCCGCCTGACGTACCTTCTTCTGATTAGCGATTTGCTCGTGCTTCTTCGCAGCTATAAGGACTTGCTCGTGAGTGGTAAAGGTGCTCCCGGACGACACACTCTGTATGTCTAGATCTAAGCCATGTAGAAAGCGGTGTGCACAGTCCTCCTTGTCTGCTACCAGAGTAGGGGCAAATCGACTCAGCATGGTAAACTCGGCCTCATACTCGTCGACTGTCCTGGTGCCCTGCTCCAGGTTGATGAAGCGTTGTTGCATCTCCATCTTTGTAGCCTTTGGGAAGTACTGGGCATCAAACCTCTGACTGAAGGTAGCCCCTGGAATCGGCTTGATCAGCCTAGTCTCTTCAGCATCCCACTAGTGACGGGCATTATCTGTCAGCTGCTTCTTGGTGAGCTTCACCCAATAGTTTGGAATGACTCGGGCAAGATCCAAATTATCTGCAGTGCTGCGAAGCCATTCCTCGGTCGCTAGTGGGCCCTCTCGTCCAGAGAAGCTCGTCCGATGCATCTCTCAGAACTACTTGGCTCCATGCTCATAGCGGGGTGGTGGAGTAGCTGGTGCAGCCTGACGTCCCTATTGGACCAAATGGTGTTGAACCTCCAGCATCTCTCTCATAAATCCAAGCATCTGGCAGATGTCGTCCTCTCTGTCTCCAGCAGCTCCGGATCCAAGTCGGGTGTTTCGTCTCCCAGCCACTCTGAGATAAGAAGAGCATGGGTTAATCTTGTGTATACGATTACTCTAGATGTTTGGCTAATGAAAGAGTTCTAATTGTTCTGAATTTCGCAGTTACAGGACCTACACAGGCCACCACTAAAACCTGTAACGCACCGCTTCCCAAAAGACACGGAAGCAAGAACGTTACGAGGTCTGCATGAACTGGAGCGGTGAAGCTCAAGTTCAATGAGCGTCTGTGATAAAAACACAGGGCAGGTCCTTGCATGCATTTCAGAGCAATAAGAATTATTCATAATTTAAAGCCACATCCAGAATAAAATGTCCGTACACGAAATCAAACGTCAAATCCACAGCTGGGCCAAGGTAACAACAAGGAGAAACGCACATTAAACAACAACTGAAAGTAAACTAACAGAAAACAGCAACGGTGAAGGTCTCTAGTCCTCCGTAGGGAGAGACTCGGCGTCTACGGCAAACTCCTGGCTCTCTAAGTCAGGTGTCTCGTAAGGATCCTCCTGGTACTCAGGCTCAGGATCTGACATACATCCAAAAGCATGAATGTATGTCAGCAAGGGTCTGCAAGGAGAGGTTAGAAAACCTAAGGCAAGATATACAAAATAATACTGAATTTAAGAAGCATTAATGAATTTAACGAGATATCAACAAAAAGTTTAAACATGCCGATTATAAAATGAAATAAAGTAAAATACTCCTATCATCCAATTCTAAGCAGTTTAAGAAGTAAAGATTTTCTTTGATTCATTATCCTGTCAATTTAACTGAGACAATGATAGTAATTTCAAGTTCCATGTCAATATTTCATATCTCTCATAGGGTTCTCGCCTTTAGGTCGTGATGAGTGGATCGTTCTTCTCACGAGGGTTTACCGTGATTGACGCTACCCCACTGCATGCAGGTGGTGCTCTTGAAGAGAGGACCCCTTCATATGCCTAGTGGCCGCTCAACCCTAACCCCACCCCAGATTTGTGCTGGAACACGAGCCAGCCTAGTCAACTCACACGACATCATGAAGTCATGATTTCACCTTCGAGGCGCACGATTTCACGATGTCACACATTTGTTAACTATTTTAAGGCTTTGAGATACACTCCAACTCCAACCTCGTTCTTTCGAGGAAAACAAACCCTCTCATCCAAATTGGGCATCCTAACCCTAAAGGGAGGACAAAGGCAACCCAACCAAACCCCGGTAACCAGATCGAGGGAAAACTCGTGAACCATCTCCAAGATCACTCTGGGAGCTTTCGAATTCGGATCTCTTCGACGAATGGGAGGATCTGGTTCGATGCAGACCCATTTTCCCTTACCAGGAACTTCCTCGATTGGAGGAGTTCGGAGGCGCGCCGCGAGCTCTTCATAGGATGGCTCCTGTATCATAACGGTTGCGAACATGCCTAAATGGATCTAAAAGAGGAGTCAAGTTCAATCAAGAAAAGTACCTTAGAAAGAAGAAGCAAGCTCCAAAGAAGGCGACGACGAAGTCGAGCTTTCGAAACGAAGAAGAAGGCGGAACAGAAAAATCTTTTCTCCTCCCACACTTTTCTTTTATATGGAGGAGTTCAACCAACTAATGATCGATGAACGACACGTGTCCGAAGCCGGCCTCAAGAAGCGGTGGAGATCGATTCAAAGACAAAAGGGTTTTGGCGGCACAAATCAAATCAAATATTTCGAAAACTGTGTGCATTTAAGGAGATTACACATCATGCGGTCTCAATCAACGCAGTTTCTGAGGCACGAATGATGGGGGCCATTGTTAGTGCACGGGTACGGATCATGGAGAAGTATCTGCATACTCGACCCATTTAGCGCCAACGACCCGAAACCCGTCACTTAAGGCAGAGTAATATCGAGTCAAGCGAAGGGCTCACTCGACCGTTAAGCTCCCGCTAAAACTCAGAGGGAAGTTAATCGGGCCAAATAAATGGGCAGTCTTTAACTCGAATCCCAGAAAAGATCGCGCCCGAATCAATGCGGAACGGTTGCGTACAATCAATAATGAACTGCCTATAAATACCCGAAAGGACAAAGGTAAAGGGGTTGCAATTCCCAATGTACGAGATCTAATACATAAACTCTACTCTTTCAACATATATTTCTTCCACTAAAGAACTTGCGACGTCATATTTGAGACGAACCTCCGTGGGTCGATCTCAGCTGCTCCAAGCTCTCTCTCTTTCTTAAGTTTCTGTACTAACTTAAGCATCGGAGTGGATTTGGGTCGCGACCCAGATCTGACCCCCCTGACGTTTTTTTGTGGTATAGATCGTCGAGTCTCAATCTCATGTGAGGGTCGCTTCAGAGCTTCCCATCCTCGACCTATCAACGTGCAAGTTGTTCGAGGGTCGATCGAGCACCGCATCCCAATCAACATCCATCAACCGACCCTGGTTCTACCGGCCTTGGGTCCCATTCAACCCGCTGACGAGGCTCCGACTCAGCACGAAGGGTCCACGTTGGCTAGATAACGGTTTCGGTCATTTTTGGCCTTAACACCCATATTTCCCATATTTTTGAAAATACCCTCGGTTCTTCTTCTTCTATCTTTTTCTTCTTCTTTTAAAACATAATTGACATTAATTATACGTTAATTATACTTAATAATCTTGTATGGGCTGGAGATGGCGGCGGCTGGGTAGAGTGATGGATTAGGGTGGCTGGCAAAGACCGATGGGGGACGGAGGTGACTCTGCTTAAGGATGGTTAAGGGGTCTGGGTGGAGGGGGCCAGGGCTGATGGGATGGGTCCGTAAGGAGGAGCATGGAGCATGGGCTGGGGATGATGGGATGGGTCTGTGGGGAGGAGCAGGGGGCCGTGCTGGGGCTTGGTGCTGGGGTGGATGGGATGGAGGGTCGGGGCGGATCTGAGGGTTGGGATGGAGCTGAGGGGTTGAGGATCAAGGTGTCCATCGTGCCGGCCCGTTTGACCAGAATGTTGAGTATTGGTGTTTCATACTAATGTTGTTTTGATGATGATCACAACATTATGGTGTTGCTAATGACTCTATTGTTTTAGTCTCATGGTTAACATTTCAAGAATAACATTTTTGGAGACTTAAACAGTTGGTGCAAGGATGAACATCAAGAGAATCTATGCCATAGCTTGGACTCAAGGGGTGCCAAAGCTTGGAGATGATGGGGAGCATCAAGGCTTTCAAGATTGTAGCCATAGACTCTAAGGAAAGCAATGTAATCCATGTAACATTTCATTTATTGCTTTTCTCTTTCTGAGTATAGGTTTAATGTAATGCCTTGATAGATGGTCTTCTCATTCATGCATATGTATTTAACCATCTTAGTGAGCCTTAGGATTATCATAGAATCCAACCCAATAGGTTCATCTTGCCCAAAGACTCAATTGGAGTCTCTGGCTCTCCAACAGTCACCTGATGAAGGTTTTACAGTCAACTGGGTGATTCCAGTCGCCTGTCGAGCCTTCTGCAGTCGACTGTGGTGCACTGCTCAAGTCAGCCTTTTATTGACTCATACTTGAGCTTTTGGAACAGTCGACTGACTATCAATTTATAGTCGCATGTCTTCCAACAGTCGCATGTGACTTGTTCTACAGTCGATTGTGCCCAACTTGCATTGTCTAGGCTTCATCCCAATTTGCTAATGAGTCGACTGGTTTAGTATTTACAGCCGCATGTCTATTTTACAGTCGTCTGTATTCTGGTCATCAGTCGTCTGTCTACATTCAGTGCGCAAGTTGCATCTCTCTGTTTTATTCCATCCATTGCAGCAGTCACCTGCTGAAGGATTTATAGGCGCATATCATGTAGACAGTCGACTGTATAGTCTTCCTCAGTCGACTGTCCTGGCTCAGATTATAGCCGTTGGGAATTATTTAGCCGTTGAACAATCGAGTGTCATTTGTTTATCAGTCGACTGTCGATGACATTTTTGCCCAGATTCTAGCCGTTGCAGTTTTTTGTTTTTGGCTATTTCCTTGGGTTTTGGGAGTTCACATAGGTTTCTTCTATATATGAGATGGCTGAGTTCATTGGAACTTCTTGATGCTATTGCAAATCATTGGAGATTGATTAAGCCACTCTCAAACTCTCTTATTTCCCTCTTAGAGATCATTCTTTGCTTCGTGCATTGAAGTCAAGCTCAAGGAAAATCATCCAAGTGCAATTCTAGCAAATCTCATCACTTGGAGATCCTCTTCAATGACTTGCATTCATTTATGAGTAAGTTCATCTCAAGGCATAGGTAAGAGTATTTGTTTTACTTTGTTATTTCTTTGAAACCCTATCTTTCTGTGTGAGAGCTAGTTACTTTCTGTGTGAAAGTATAACCTTCTGTGTGAGGGTTGGTTGAGATCTCTCTGTGTGAGAGCAAAAGTCTTTCTGTATGAAAGCAATGAATCCTCTGTGTGAGGATCCAAATCCTCTGTGTGAGGTATCTCTGTGTGAGATTGTATTCACTTCTCTGTGTGAGAATTATAGTGGATATTGGTGTGGCTGGACGTACCCAAGTTTAGGGAAACAGGGTAACATCTTGTGTTTGTGTTTATTTTTTGTGATGTTTAAATTCCTCTTGCATTTGTTATTCCGCATTTGCAAGTTTAATTATTAAGTACGCAATTTGTGCCATTACACTATTCACCCCCCTCTAATGTGTTGTTGTTGGTATTGCAATGGTAAGACAATCCTTACACAGATGTCCCGGGCCGGGATGGGGCTAGGTCATCGAAGCCCGGGCCGAGACATGTTTTTTTAATTTAAAAAATTTTGAAAATATTTTAAAACCTTTAAAATTCATTAAACAATATGAAAAATTCTTTTAACTGAAAAAATATTTACAAATAATATATAATAGTTATAGATAGTATTAAATTTTTTTAAGATAGATAGTTTTAAAAAACATATTATTTTATTAAAAAATTACAAATAGTCTAATATGGAATTAAGTAGATATAAATGTATTCTATTGCTAAGTAGATAGAAATTTCTTTTGTCTGAGGGAAATATCGTATTTTCATAATACATTTCTAATGACACAATTACACCCTCTCCTTAATACGTGGATCAAAAACCTTGGCTAAAAGTAAATCATATAAACAGGAGTACTACTTAGATAGTTTTATATACATGTCTTCTATCATATGATGAAGAGTAGTGTTAGGGTCCACGTGGTCTCTATGCTTTACTAAAATTTTAGAAATTAAAACTAGTTGTTCTAAGCATAAATTTGATGTTGGGTAGTACACCCCTGAAAGTATATTTGTAGCAGTAAAAAATATCTCAAAAAATCATGAAGATGATCTACAGCTCTATACTCGTATTCACCAATTTCATACTATGGGTCACATGAAAGGTGCATACTTGCAAAATCAGTAAGCTGATCTATATTCTTTAGCATGGACTGCATCATTATATACGTTGAATCCCACCTATGTTGAACATTAAATCTAAAGGCTATGTACGGTCTTTGGCTAGTACGACACAGTTGTTTGTACTGATGTCTCCTAGTGACAGAAGTATGGATCAATAACATGAGATTCCTAATTCTTTCTAAATAAACCGAATCGTTTTTAAGTCCATCTTGAAATATCAAGTTCAAGACGTGACATGCACATCGTTGATGAAACAACAACCCATCCAGCTCAAGGTTCAAATTTATTTTTAAAAAACTAATTGCACTATTGTTACTGGACGCATTATCAAACTTTAATGTAAATTTTTGTCCAGTAATATTAAAATTATGAATAATAGACATTATCAAAGAAGAAATAGCACCACCCGTATAAGCATGCTCTAACATTTTAAATCCAATAATCGTATTGTTAAGCATGTAATCATAAGCTACATAATGAGCTGTAACACAAAAATTGGATGTGCCCCATTTTGGTGTCCATAATCATAAGCTATTATAGAATTTCATTTATCAAAAGTTTGCAGCAATTTAGCTTTTCCATCTTGAAATACCGACATAGCATCTATTCGAATAGTTTTCAGGCACTATTCTAAATGCAGTGTTAAGGGCCACTTGGTTAAAACGTTTTAATGTGGGGCTTTTTCCGTAACTAAATGTTAATCTTGGCATAAAACCAATTTAGCCATCTATTTTCTAATTGACTTAGCAGAATATGAGAAATTATACAGAGAGAAAGAAGATGCATATGAGTTTAAAGTGGACTGGTTAAAATCTTTTTTTGGTGAGGTGATATGTGTCTCTTAAGGTGTATTGTGCCGTCTGAAGAGTTGAAATCAAAATTTGCTCTGCATAGTTTGCAAACTTCCTGCTCGCTGGTTTTGACATCAATAGTTTCAATTGTAAAGTTCTGCCAAACTGTAAATTTTCGTGATCTGGGCTGGGTTTGTTATGTAGAAGTGTGAACAATAGGATTAGTATGTTGTGCATGAGTAGAAGTGTGTATAGAAGAAGTTTGTGTAGAAGTAGTATAAGCAGGTGTACCGAATACTACTGTGTGTGGATTATTAGTATCGAACCAGGCCCGTGTTTCGGGTTGTGACATATTAGCAAAGTCTGGTGTTTCCATAGGGCTGCCATTACACTCGTAAAATAACCATGCTCTTGAGTGTTACTAAGGTGCATGTTAACATTCATACGGTCGTTTGGTCCAGACATTATGATAATATATAAATAAAATTAAAGGAACCTGTTGTAGGGAGCAAACATAGATTGAGAGCGGAGGTAGCTTGCTAATTGACAGATAGGTGCGAGCGAACATAGATTTCTAGTTGAGACTTGAGAGATCGCCTTGACAGAGAGATGAGACTTGAGTGCTCGATCGTAGAGTTTATGCGAATAGTGAGTATGTGAGTCTATGATAGATTGATAGTTATAAAAAATTAGAGGAGGTGTGGGGCAATTTATAGGAATTTTTGGGCGTAAAAAGATCGAAAACACCCCCAATATGATCGTTTTTGACCGTTGGGGGGGGGTCTTTTAGGCCGAAAATGACCTAAAATCCATGGGGGGGTCTAAGAACGGTCATTTGACCTTTCCTATTGGAGCAGCGTGCACGTTCTAAATATAAAAAAAATTGAGGTCCGGCCCTGCTCGACGGGCTGTTGACCCCTTCGGAAGCCCCCACCGGCCCCTGTGCTAGGCCTCGACCACGGCCCGGTCAATGCTGACGAGCCCGGGCTAGGCCGGCCCGTTGACCGGGCCGGGCAGGCCGGACCGCGGGCTTTCGGGCCATTTGGCCATCTTGAGTTGGGGAGGATAGCAGAGAGGTTAGTGTTTTGCAATTATTTTTATGATTTTAATTAAATAAATAATTATTTATTTTAAGGGACTTGATTTGCATACTCACCGTTTTGATTTGCACCCGATACCCCTTAATTTTTTTGAAAAATAATGAACCTTTCATTTTCAAAAACCCCGAAATACACCCACCAAAAATTACTCCGTGCACACTTAGTGGTATCATAATTGCTGTTGTGCGTGGTAAGAAAAAATGACACACATACCAAATATGGTGCACTTCATGTGTTGACATCCAAAAATTACTTTTCCAAACATGGAGGTGTAAGGTATCAATCACAAAAAGTTTGAAAATTTAGAGGAGCAATTACAAGCACAAAATTTTTGCACTAAATTGATGCACACATAAAAAATTAATGTATATTTAGAGGATGTTAGAATATATAGAAGAAGTAGTCATATGGTGAAGTCCATAGCCATATATATTATATTAAGAGAGTTATAAGTCCATTGGATCCCAATGGACACCCACTAAGAGTGGGTTTAATGGTGGATGATAGTTGGTGTAGACCAAAGGTCTCCCCTATTCATAACACTCACCCTCATCCATCCATTCGTAGCACACGAATTCTTCTGGATCCAATATGCTAATATGGGTTGGATACTGCTGGATCCAGAATTACCGTGTTTGCCTCGTTAAAACCTTAGCTGTGGAAAACCCAGTGGGAAAAACCAACAATCTTACGAAAAAAGAGTACACCACACATGTTACTCCCCTTGATCCGTACAAGCTTCAGGTTTGTAGGTCTCTCAGCTGTCGCATCCCTATACAAGCTTTCTAAAAGTACATCCAGGCAATGACGTAGTAAACAGATCAGTTAAATTATTACAAGATTGAATCTGACGTACTTCAATCTGCTTCTGCTCCTGTAACTCGTGCGTCCAAAAGAACTTGGGAGAGATGTGCTTCGTCCTGTTGTCCTTTATGTGACCAGCTTGTAGTTGAGATATACAAGTTGCATTATCTTCAAAAATGGTTTGCTCAAGGTCGTCCGTCTTCAGGCCGGTCGTAACTAGAATGTGATGAATGACTGAACGAAGCCAGCCACGTTCTCTGCTAGCTTCATGGATTTCCGGGAGCTCTGAGAGGTTGGATAAGACTGCTGTGGTGGTCTGCTTCAAATATTTTCAGGAGATGTTCGTACCACCGAAAATGAACACCAGTCTGTGATTTCTTGGTATGTGGATCAGACCTGTAACATGTATCTGCATAACCAATCAAAGTGGAAAATCCACATTTCGGGATGTATAATCCCATGTCAACTGACCCTTGGAGGTATCGCAGAAGCTACTTTACTCCATTTTAGTGACGCTGCAGGTGCTGAAACTGTATCTGGATAGTAGGAAGACTGCGAACGCTATATCAGGACGCGTGCAGTTTGCCAGATATAGTAGTGCTCCAATAGAACTAAGGTAATGTACTTCAGGACCTAATATTTCCTCCCCCTCTTCCAGCGGTCGAATAGGGGTCTTTATGTATATCCAAAGATCTAACGACCATTGGTGTAATTAGAGGATGGTACTTATCCATATGGAAATTTTAAGTAATTTCATTGTGTATGTGGTTTGGTGTAACAGGATTCCTCCGCTGAGGTTTTCTATCTGTAAGCCAAGACTATATTTAGTCTTGCCTATGTCTTACATTACAAACGTTAGTTTGAGGCTTGCAGATATATCATCTTGCAGGAGATCCGATGAGGTGTAAGTCGTCTAATTAGACAGTTATTAATACGAATCCTATTCCCGTGGTTTTAATGAAAATACACGGGCAGACTTCATTATTGGTGAAACCTTGTTGAACAAGGAAATCACTCAATCTGTTATTCCACATTTTTTTCGATTGCTTAAGACCATATAATGATCTTTGCAGCTTAACAGAATAGACGTCCCGATGTCTATATTTTATTTCTGTTGGTATTTTGAAACCATCTGGAAGTTTCATATAGATATCTTTATCTATATTGCCATGTAGATATACAGTCACAATGTCTATGAGCTGCATTTCTAGGCTTTCCATTTAAGCTTGTTATGAATCGAAAATGTGATCGTATCCTTAACACAGGGAAGTATATTCATAATCTATCCCCGGTCGTTGGGAAAATCCCTGAGATATAAGCCGTGCTTTGTAGCGTACGATCTGATTATTCTTATTTATTTTCATTACGAATACCCACTTGTATCCCACATGTTTTACACCTCTTGGTGTCTGAACTACTGGTCGAAAGACTTTGCGTTTCAAGAGTGAGTCCAGCTCTACTCCTATTGCTTCGTTCCACTTTGGCCAATCATCTCTGCGTTTGTATTCAGCAAGAGATAGTGGATCGATATCATCGTCTCCTTTAGCGACGTGAACAACAATATCGAACGCGAAGTCGTCGACGACGACGGTGCTTTTTCTGTCCAATACCTCCCCAGAACGTACGAATTTTTATTATATTTCTCCTATATTGTCCTCTTCGGGGGACTGAAGGAATGGAGAGGTTACTGCTCTGAGCTCAACATCTTGTGGTGGGATATTCTATATTTCTCTAGGTATATTCCTCTTAAGAGGGAATTTATCATTGGAGCCCGGCGGTAGTCCTCTTTTTATGTGAGGTACCACCGATTCTGCTGCCGGTGGATTGCACCCATCTTTGGGGACGTCAATCCTAGCTGGCGTATTGATAGCAGGGATGTGTGATGTAATAATCTTCTGGGTATCATTAAATTTGTCCGGTAGTAAAAGTATTCTGAATGTGAAGAATCTTCTGGATCTCATCTTCACAGAGATTAGTACACGGATCATATTGAGACAAAGACTTAGTGTCCTAAGAAATGGTCTTTGAAGCTTCAGGCTTTTTGGTTTATGAGCCTGGTTTGGGAAATTTTTTTTGTCAAACTCACAATCTTCAAGACGAGCCTTAAACGCGTCGCCCGTCAGGGGCTCAAGGTATCTAATAATGGATGGTGAATCATACCCTACGTAGATACCAAGACGGTGTTGAGGACCCATTTTAGTCATCTGTGGGGGTGCTATGGGAACATGGAATACACAACCTAATACTCTCAAGTGAGAAATATTGATAGGTACGCCATGTGCAAGGTGCATCCGCTTTAAAATATGACCACTATAGGGTCGTATTCTGATAAGCGAAGCGGCATGCAAAATTGGCATGTCCCCATGCATCCACAGTGCTTCACATGGTCCTTCTATTATATTATATAGTCCCAAAATTGTAGCGACAGGACCTTTATAATTAATGATGCTATTAAAATAGCATCTATCATGAAGGATCGTGTGTGTTGAGGCACTATCCACTAGGCATTCATACGCCATATCTAGAAAACAATGTAAAAACTTATATGAAAGGTAAACCTACATTCGATTCATAATTAAGATAATGAAGGACATAATAGAAGATACATTTAAAACACTAATGATAAAGGCTGAAAAGATGACTAAATTTGCTTTAGTCAAGGAGGTCGTCATTCTCGAAATCCTAGGGGTTGAACCGAGTTGGAGGCTGCATGTCCACCAGATTTGTTTCTGCAGAAGGCTTCAGGCTTGCCATATACAAATCTTGGAGATAGCGTGGAGTACGACAGACCCTGGACCAATGTCCAGTCATGCCACATCTGTGGCATTTGTCTTTCCAATTTTTTCTTGGGAGCAGATGTCTGGTCAGAGGTATTCCTCTTACACGTATTTTTTTCATCCCCACATTATTCTTATTCTGGGGACGAGCTCTGGTCCGCTCTTCGCGGCTTTCCCTTTGTTGAAGCTTCCACTGTGCATGTTCTTCATCTTCTGGGAAGAAATTGTGTGAGCTTCAGGGAGAGCAGTAGAGCCAGCAGGGCATAGGTTATAAGTGGCCAGTAGAAGGTCTCTGTTCTGCTCTGCCATAAGAAGGCATGGGAGTAAATCAGAGTACATCATGAACTTGCGTTCACTATACTGTTGCATGAGAATAGCATCCTTCTCATGGAAATATGTATATGTTTTCTCAAGCATGCGGGTTTCCGAGACTTCTTCACCACACAACTTCAGGCGTGAGGTGATGTTATGGAGAGCTGAGTTATACTCAGCTACGGACTTGAAGTCATGCAGTCGGAGATATTCCCACTCATAACGTGCACGAGGGAGGATAACATCTTTCTGATGCTTATACATGTCCTCCAGTGCAGTCCACAACTCTAGTGGATCTTCTACAGTAAGATACTCGGCCTTTAGGGTCCGATCAATATGTCGCCTGATATAGATTATGGCTTTCGCCTTATCTACATCAGAGATTTTTGGTGTAGAAGTTGCCTCAGTAGTACCTGTTGCTGTGGGCGCAGGAGTAGAGATTGTGGCCATTAGGCCCTGTGCGCGCAAGTGAAACTTCGGATCCACATGCCAGCTCAAATAATTTTCTCCAGCCGCATCGAGAACTTCAAAGTCGACGCTCGCTATTTTGCCATTTATCTAAGCATGGAATAAGCATGAATTAATTATACATCCAAAATTAAAACATGCATAAAAGTAAAACTAAACTAGTTGTGGGGATCGGCTGGTCACCACCAAAAATAATAAAAGTCCAAAGTCCCATTATACATTTCGAAATACGAGAAAATTAAAATTACAAATTGGAAACCCTTGGGGGTCCCAGCATTAGCAATTTTCCTCCGTCTTTAGGCGAAGTTTCTCCGGGCTTTGGCTTTTACATTTAGTTCCTCACTATGTTTTCACTCAAAAAGAAAAAATAAAATGCGAGGAAAAATAAATGGTGGTGACTAATAACGGCCGATCCAAAAACCACAACATAGGCTTACTAACATTCCAGGCAATTTTTATAATATAGTTATGCAACATCATATGCATAAACAATACATTTTTTCAATATAGTAGGCAATTATATTGGATAAATATATTAAATTTGCGTTTTATAGTTACTTGGACCACGGGAAAACATCATTACACGTTAGGTTAGGTAACTAACCTAACGATAGAGCGGTCTCAGGATCCTTGTAATTTATTAAAACGTAATTTAATTTTTTAAAATCCAATTTAAAATAAGGCGAGTAAAAATTAATTACACATCAAATTTAATTTACAAATTTATTAATTGCCACAAATACCCCGAGAGGAGTTAATCAAACCCAATATCCTCAACCTGATTTTCCCTGATTTTTATGGATTTTTCCAGAATTTTTTCGGATTTATTCCGATATTTCCAAAATTTTCTGGAATTTTCAAGGTTTAATAGGGTATTTTCAGAATTATATATTAATTTCTGAATTTAAATTAATCTGGCCTGCATACCAGAGGCCCGCGGGCTGGCTGCGGGCTGCAGGCCCGTTAGCTAAAACAAAATACCTATTTATATTATCAATTTTGTTAATTACTGGGCTTCTGGCCCATCAGGAGAGGCACATGCCTCTTTTCCCCCTTAGGCTTTAAGGAGGGGGATGGATAGGAGCAGCTGTTAGGGGCAGCATGCTTTGGTCTGGTGGCATGGGGAAAAGCCCCCCTCGATAGGAGGGGTGGCGAATTGAGGGGCACCCCCGACAAGGAGGGTGCGACGACAATTACAGGTCCCCCGACTTGGGGGGAGGGCAGCTAATTTAACGGCCCCAGGCCCCCTCGACAGGAGGAGGGGGAGGTGAAGCGAACGGCCCAGGCTCCCCTCGACAGGATGGGAGACGCAGCGAACTGTCCAGCCCCCCTCGACAGGGGGGGCAAAATGGGCGGTGCACCCCTCCGAATTGGGCTGCGCCCCCTCGACAGGAGGGGGCGAATTGGATGGACCCCCTAGACATGGGGTGGCGCGGTGGCAGCCCCCCCTCGATAGGGGAGGGGACGGCGCATGGAGGTCTCTCGGGGGGGGGACCGGTGGGTTGTCCGAACGGATTCGAAGCCCCGCCCCGATTGTGGATGGGGCGTACGGCACAGAGAGTCATCTACTCTACGTTGCTGAACAGATCTAAAAGAAAATCTCAAGCAACAACAAGATCCATGAAATAAACTGAAGTTTTCAACGAAAATCAAGAGTCCAACAGTTGAACAAGGGACTAAGTGCTGCCTAAATCAAAGAAACTCTAGAATTCAAGCCAAGAACTAATCAGATCTACAGATTTCAAGGCCGCATGTCATGAAATCTCTCACCACCGAAGATGACGAGCGTCGGCATGAGTCCAGAGGAAGGAACAACCCCAAGGAAGGCGCCCCCCAACGAAGGGGGTGCTGTCCGGCGCCGAAGGGAGGCCCCCCGACAGGGGGGCGTTGCTCCGACGCCCAAAGGAGTCCCCCCCGACGGGGGAGGGGGCAGCGGCGTTCCGATGCGGAAGGAAGGCCCCCCGACAAGGAGGCGGCGTAACGTCGGTAGAACCCCCGACAGGGGTGGCAGCGGATCGTCGGCGCTTGGGCTGCCCAAATTTTTTTGTTTTGGTTTTCTTTTTAAAAAATTCATTTAATATATTAAAAACAGTGTTTTAACTGTTAATCTGAGTTTTGAAAGTTGATTTTCTAAAGATTTTGCTATATAGCACTTAGAAAATATATCACAGCTTTTGCAGCATGCGCATGTAAAGATGTTGATCTAGGGGTTTCTTAGAATTTACATCTAGATCTTAACCGCCGGATCTAGCGAAGGTCGGAGAAGGAAGCCCTATCCGCGTCCTCGCAAATCGTCCGTCGGCAGGGATTCGGCTCAGCTTTCAGAGCGTGCTGATAACGTATTGGAATATAGAGAAGAAGTAGTCATATGGTGAAGTCCATAGCCATATATATATATATATATATATATATATATATATATATATATATATATATATATATATATATATATATATATATATATATATAAATATAATATTAAGAGAGTTATGAGTCCCTTGGATCCCAAAGGGACACCCACTAGGAGTGAGTTTAATGGTGGATGAGAGTGGGTGGAGACCAAAGGTATCCCCCATTCATAACAGAGGAGCAATTTTTGGCCTAAATTGATTCTCTCACACATCACATATTTGGGTTGCACATACAATTTTTCCCCCTAAATTAATACACATT
This sequence comes from Scilla litardierei, assembly GCA_030789695.1. Classification (NCBI taxonomy): domain Eukaryota; kingdom Viridiplantae; phylum Streptophyta; class Magnoliopsida; order Asparagales; family Asparagaceae; genus Scilla; species Scilla litardierei. The sequence goes on along the minus strand of CM061132.1, from coordinate 151,620,139 downwards.
CCAAAAATTTGGCGCACATCGGGGCAAAACTTTATGCAAATACTAAATCCATTCTTGATCGTCAAAATGGAGGAGTAATATGTTCTTATCTGTTGTGCATGCGCGCGTGGATGAAAAAGTGCTGCACATACCAAAATTACTTAACACACACAATTTCAAAGAATTTTTCGTGCTTTGCACTGTGCGTAAAAAGTGCTGCACATACCAAAATTACTCTCGTTTACAACATGCAAATTTTACTCACATCACACAGCATGCAAAATTTTTGCATGTTATGCGCGACGAGTAATTTTGGTATGTGCAGCATTTTTTACTCCCGCCACACAACAAAGAGCCATATCATTTCAAATATTTCTTTCCATCCAGCAGAGATCAGAATATTTCTTCAGGGATTTTCGTGCACTAAAATTGTTTATGTAGCCAAATTGTTCGTGCCCTAAAATTGTTCTGTGAGATTGGCAGCTTTAAGGTTTTTCGTGCCCTAAAATTATTCGAAATATATCAACCACGACTTCAGATCATCCTTTAGTAGGTTTGTATATGTAATAATTTTTTAAATGAATTAAATTTAAATTATGCAATGTTACGTAGAAGCTTTGTTTACGAAGAAGAACTCAGAAACTAATTTAGGATTTTTTGGCTTATGAGTATTTTCTGTATTTATGGTTATGCACAGATCAAAAAGTAAACTAATATTATCTAATCAAATACGCGCGCGAAGTAAAATTTAAGTGATATGTGCGTAGAGTAAAACGGTGGGTAAGCAAAGCAGTTCCCTTATCTTAATGATGGTTACGTTTGAAATTCACTTTTTGAGAAGAATTTTCCATTTAAGCAGTCTGTGAACTCAAGGGCATGTTCAACAACTTGAAAGTGGTATTTGGAAAGTTGAGGAGGCGCGGAATACTGGATTGAAAAAAGTAAAGATGTTTTCTTTGGTCTTGCAAGTGGCGTAAAAAGTGAGTTTGAGAGTTTGGCGTGAGTCTTACGAAACTTTTTGTTGTTTCACTAGGGTTGAAAGTTTTAGAATGTTTCGTGTGTGGTCCAAAGGTTTGAAATAATAAATTACTTGTAATTGTCCTAATTTAATTAATTTAAATTATTTTTAAGTTAAATGACAACTTAGTTATTATTTTATTTAATGGTAATTATAATTATTAGTCGAAATTATAAATTATTAGTAGAAATTATAAATTATTATTTTTAAACTAACTGAATTAATTAAAACTAACCTGTTTAATTAAAGCTAACCTAAGTAATTAAACCGTTTAATTAATTAACGTTTTAATTAACAAGGGTTTAACGAGGAGCAAAGAGTGTAAGGCGACAAAGAATTGTCGTGTCTACTGTTCGCTTCTCTATCCGAGCATAGAAAAAATAAAAAATATTCAAACAAGGCGCTGCAATTGGTCCGTGACGAAGGAGAGAGAAGAGGGTCTACAACCACACATTCCAAACCGTAATCCGCGGAAAAAGCGAAGATTTTGATTAGAGAAAATTTTGCTCCTCCTCAGCGACACATCGGCATCAACGAGGCAATTTGTACACAGAAAATTTTGATGGAAAGAAACAGAAGCCCCATAATTTCCTAGTAAAAAGTGAACAGTGTAAACACTTTCTAGCCCATTGTGGAACAGGCCAGGAAAAGAGAAAAGAGTCGAGAGTTATGTGAACAGAGGGAAAAAAGGATAGTTTGGGATTAAAAAAGAATATGGTTGGTATTTTTATAAAAATTAAGCGGCCTGTGATCTGAGCTAAAAGGTCTGTTCGCATAGCAATTCCCCAAAATAATACTGGAGTCTCTCGCATTCCCGCTCGTTTCCCTTGCCCCGGTCTTTACCTTTTTCATTTAATCCCTTTTTACATTTATCATCCTACTGAACCCTAGATCGCAGGCTAATTCCTATCCCCCCACCCGCGATCTCTCTCTCGCCCCCCGCCCCCCTCTATCACAAGGCACAGATGGAGGAGTTCAACTCCAGGCTTTACGATAAGTACCAGAATCTCAAGGTAATTCTAATCATTCAGTTATAGTCCCAAAAATGTGCCTTTTTACTTCAATTTTCCCAGCAAATCGAGCTCAATTCATTTCAGAAGAGGAAGCTGATTGACGAGGAGGAGCTGGCTCAGAAAATGACTGATGAGATTAACAGCTATCAGCTTGGTATTTTATTTACCCAACTTAAAATTGTTTTGTCGTTCTCTGGTTCTCGAGTCTGATGCTAGAGTTTCGAACTGTTTCTAGGTGTTGACGATCTGATTGGAGAGTTGAAGAGTGAGAACAATCGATTGCGGTCTGAGATGTAAGTGTTTTATTGCTGAACTTTTGGTGCATTACAGAAATGGATGACTGGACTATTGGATCATTGGAGTGCAGAATGGATTTGAAGGAGAAATACTATGAGAGCCAGAAGTTACTGCTTGAAGAGGGCCAAAAGAGTGAGAGAAAAAACTACCTTTATTTTTGAAGTTGATGCATATGTACATGTTTGATTTACTATATATTTTTGGGGGAGTGAGGCAGAATTTGAGTGAAAAGGTTCTCATTTTTACAATGTACATGTTCCAGTTCTTAAGAATTTGTTGTCACAAAACTGTGTCAGAAAAAAAGAACCAAAATGAAAGCAAGTAAAACAATGTAGTCCACTTTGGCTTTTGACCATTATGATGTTCTTTCATCTTATAGACTTACTAACTGAAAGAATACTTTGGGTTAAGAGGGTAGTCTATGTTTTGGGCAAGCAAGCATCAAGATGAACAAATGAGTGTAGCACGTCATGCAGATGGTTATAATTAGGAGTCATGGAGAATTTATCTTCATATATATTGCACTTTACTCAAACCTCAAATGATTTTTTATTTTTTATTTTCACTAAAAATTGCTTAAATAGAAAGATGACAATTTCTGGAATTTGAAATAAAATTGTACAATGATTTAAACCAAGTTTTTAAATCTTGCTAATGTCCAGCACGCGATGCTAGACTCTGTAATTGCGTGCATGCCGGTATCTCAAATTGAATGAAGTTTCAGATATTGTACTATTATACTACTAAAATTATAGGTTTTCCATTAAATTTTTTTTTGTCTGTGTCACAGTGACTTCTACCATGAAGCAATGTCATGCTAGATACACATCAAACATTGTGTATTTTTTAGAGTTTTCACTGTTTAGGAGTGTTGCTTCCATCTTGCCATGGCCATATCAGTGCAACATAGATATTTATTTTGGGGTTATATTGCATGTACCTTTATTTCCAGGCAAGCTGCACTAATTTATATTGCTTATATTTTTGGTATTGTCATTACACTACATTGCCTTTGTTTGAAGATTTTAGTGGATATCAATAGTCATATAACATATCATGTGGTTCAATAACTGGTAACATTTCACAGCAAATCAGCTTTCGAAGGAACTAGGAAAACTTCGGAATGTTTTGATGCAGAAAAGTGAGGTACAACATAAAGAAGTTTCCGGAATCCTTTGTGCAACCCATCAAGAGGATCAAAATGTGGTATGCAAGTCCTTATCAATAATTTCATTTTGCCATGTTCTTGACAGATATTGTTATTGAATCTTACATTGCTGCCTGACTGATTATTTAACAATGTGTTGTCTTTCATTTCATGATACAAACTGACACAATGACCATGAAATGAAACTCATAGCCAGTCTGCGGTCAGAAAAACATGACCGATTCAGGTATGCCTTTTGTTGAAGGGTTTCATTTTAGTTGTAGCTTTGCAATTCATTGCAATTCATTTCATTATCCTCTAGGAGATGCAATAAGCGAAAGGCAACGAGCATGGACATTTCAGACTCTTTTGGAATACTTATTCAGCATGAAACTTTCGTTGGAACTTCAAGTTGACAGACTATGTATATTAGCTAAACATCACAGAAGTGGTAATTTCCTAACTTCAAGTGAAAAATTCTTAGTCTTATTCACAATCAAGAAAATTATGTATCACAAATCCCTTTCGTTAGTTACTCCAAATCCATTAAGATCATCTATTAATGAACAGAAAACTGTATCACCAGTCTCTCTGTAACATTACTGCTTTTAATATGCGGCTGAAATGATTTTTTGGGATCATTTGGGTCTTTCATGCATCTATAGTCTATTCAAACTGGCATGCCAACTTTCACTCGGAAAATGAGTTTTTATTTGGAAAACCCAAAAATGATGTTCTGAGATGGTACCATGTGAAATTGGGAACATTTTATTTTTACTGTGATGCTCATCTTTTTTCAACCTACCATGGTTCATCCTTAAATAATGTATTCCCGTGAAACTTTTCCTCTTATGTCGATGTATGCATCCTAATTCCATTAATCTAGTCGTGTTCTAACACGATAACTGATCTCTTGTAATCTCTTGTAAAAATGACATACTTCTTTTTTCTCAATAGTTGCTATTATGTCTAGTAGTTTATTTGCAAAGTTGTCCTTTAGCTATCCCATAACCATGCATACCATTGTCATCCTCTCTTACTCAGAAATATTCTCCTTGTTCATCTAATCTTTTACATTATTGTAAGCGTCTAAGTTTCTTTTTCAGCAAAAGCGGGTTGACCCCCAAATTATTTAACAAGCTTATATAATTGTCAACATGACAGCAAATCCCGAATACCTAGCCAAGTTAACTATGAGCACGGGAGCCCATGCTTTCAAACTTTGATGGCATTCGTTCTCTCTCTCCATGCTGACCATCCAGTTTGTGATTAGGTAGTGTTTGCTGTAGACTGCGGAATAAGCTACTAGAAGATGTATCATTAATATGATCTGCTATAGGTATTGCATCATGAAAATTTGTATACAATCTTCAAGTCATGTCCGTGTTGAACAAATGTAATGTTACACTTTCTGGGCCACCTTAGGTACATCTTAGGCCTCACTTTAGCGTATCCCAAAGACATTTTTTTAAATTTCTGATGTTTCTTTGACTCTTCACATAAATATTTTTACACTTTTCAGACACTGCTGATGTGTATTTAAGAGGTTAGAATATGTTTATGTTTACTTTTAAGGCTATATTTAGTATAATTGTTTTCTAACTTGAAATGCTTTCCTCATAGATAGAATTATAAATGTTCTACAAAGATTCATCAGATAATAACTTACATTAAATGCAATAAATTTTGGAGCATTGCACATGATAGACATTAAGCTTCATATGAGACAATGTAGATGGATATAAAAGACTTGTTGCCTATTTATATTTGTCCAAATAATCAACGATTCAAAAATCAATGATTAGTGTTTATCTAATACAAAGAATTATAGAAATTATGTTTTCAGTTGGTTTCTCGTCTCAAAATCTGATCCTAGTCATTCAGAGTGCTCATTTTCATGTCCACGGTTCTGTGGTCAGTGCTATACAATTGGATACTCACACAAATGCATGATTGGGTGGATGAAAGTCATTTGTATTTCAGGATTTCATGTCCACATTTGTGTGGACAATGATATACACCTGAACACACATCTGCACCATTGGGTAAATTTTTATCATTATGTCCATGTATATTTATGTTACATATTTGCGTCGTCTCGTATGTCTCAAATATTTGTGTGTGTGTATATTATAGGGAAACACCTTCATATCTGAGGTACGTAAGATGCTAAAGGGCTCATCCTTTTCAATACTTAAATGATTATATAATAGTTATTTGTAAGGATTTAATGTAGAAAAGGTGGCACCTGATCCATTGCATCAGATGCTTAGACACAAAAAAGGTGGGAAGTATAAGCCCCCACATGGGCTTGTACCAGTGTGGCCCCACTTTTTTGTGCCTTGCACCTGATCCAATGGATCAGGTGCCACATGCTCTACATTAATCCCTATTTGTAATTTGGTATTTTACCTTTTTAGAATCAAAAAAGGAAATCAGAATTTTAGTTTAGAGAATCCACTCCACCTAATATAATCATGTGTGTGTGTAAAGATATAACTGTTACAAGTTTTACAAACACGTACTTGTATACTCAGAACATATGATTTAGGTGTGGCAAACAAATCGGGGCGCGTTCGGGTCCAGTCCGGTTTGACCTGACCTGATATGGGTAAACACGTAGCCGATCCGGATTGAATCCAAGTCAGAGTTTTGAAACACGTGCCTAATCTAGCTATAATCCAGACCACCCGTAACCAACCCATTTTATCTGGCGGGTCTGTTGCGGGTCTGTTGCAGCATTTAGGTTACAAAGGTTTGTATTCTAAGTTAAATATGTTGAAAGGAAAAAGTATTTAAACACGGTAAGCAAGAATCAAACCCTCGTATCCACATTTTTACCAACCAGACTAACCAACAAAGCTTGCAAATTAATTTGAGTATGTCACTATAATACATATATACACATATATAATCTGTATATACCACTACCAAAAAGAAAATACACTGCTATAGCAGTAATCCATCCCTCGCCACCCTTTTGTTTGAAATGGCACTTACCAATATGTTAAGTGGAGTTTTTGTGGATGGTTATATATATATATATAATGAGGATAATATGTATGTGCAAAAGTGCAGGAAATTTCTACGCTGTCAACCCCAAAAAACAAAAAAAATTAAAATTTTTCTAGGTTGTACACAGTCTAAAACCTTAAAACCTCAAATATGGATAAACCATAAGAAATTGACCATCGATTCACACGTAATAAAAAATTCTGTTATGAAACTATTGAGTTTACAATGGTTATATCGATGGTCAAATGTCATTGGATTCACTTGATTTTTGGTATGATAATCATTCATACTAGGTAGTACAAACCCAAAAAATTAAAAAAAAGTAAAAATAATGTCTATGTGTCATCATGGAAAATATTCCTACGTTGACAACACATATACATTATTTTCATATATAATCTTATATATTTAAACAGTTTGGATTCAAGTCAAGTCGGGTTGGCGGGTCAAACCTGTACCCAATCTAGATTTTATCCGGGTCTATCAATTCAACCCAAATCCTACCCGATCGGCCCTCCAAGAATGTCAGAACTAATAGATGTGCTTACCAAAGTTGTTTCTCTTAAGATTTTTTCATCTTTATGTAACAAACTAGGCAAAAAGATATTTATCCTTCATCTTGAATGTAAGTGTTGGAATTTGTCATCATATTGTGGGTGGTAAAATGAACCCGAACTGAACCTGGCCCCGGGTTCAGGTAGGGTCGGGTTCATTTTGCCACCCATAATAAGATTGGGTCAGGTTCGAATCGGGTCGGGTTCATTTTGCCACACATAATATGATTACAAGTTCCAATGCTCACGTTCAATCTGAAGCATATAAGATATTTATGCCCAATTTATTACATAAGGATGAAAAAAAATCTTAAGAGAAATAATTTTGGTAAACACATCTACTAGTTGTTTCAATATTGAAAAGAAGTGTGTGCAAATTAATTTCTTGTCAACAACATTATAGACAAAATAATAGCACACCTCAATTTTTGTATATGGTATAAGCCATCATTCTATACTCGATGATTGCGCTTGAATGCAATGCCACAGTTAGATTCCAAGTAACAATGTTAGCTCCAAATATGTATAGTCCCTAATGTGGACTGCCTATCTTGTCGCATGCATATCTCGACTCTGAAAAAGCACAATGCTTCTTACAAGCAATGTTTTAAAAAGCATTTTTGGGACATGTTATAAGGCTCTCCTTAAGGCTTTTTAGCTCAAAACACACCGAGGCATGGGGATAAGGCACGCGGGATGTTGAAATATGCGCCTCAATTAATAAGGCTTATACAAGGCACATGCATCGCACATAAGATCTTACGTCAGAGCGCCTTATGTGAGGCACACACTTCACACATCCGCTTTATTCTCGCTCGCTCATAATGTCTTCCCCTTGCCTACATACTCTTTCTCTCTTTTCTATAGTGTTAGTTCCTCTTAATTTGTTATTAAGAATAATTAAAATTGAAACTTGAAGCTAACTATTTTGACTCATGATCTTTACAAACTCTTCAAGTAATATTTTTATTAATATTTTTATCAATATATTTGGCTTAAGGTTATATTTAATCAACATAGTAAGATTTTATACTGTAACGGCCTGTTTTCATTGTGTACGTATTTCCATAACAAAATGTTTTCAAACGATTTCAAAAATGGTAAATGAATTTTTTCTATTTTTTTCGTCGCTCAAATCTAAAATTGGACTTTGTATTCGTGATCCTCGTGACGATACAAACCCGTGGCTATGTTTTCGTAATTTTTCGGACACGTTTAATCTCAGGGGCAAAATCGTAATTTCGGTTTTACGTTTTACTAATTACGTTGTTAATTACTTTTACTTAATTACTAATTACCTTAATTATCTTAACCCAATTACCCTAACATCCCAATCTGTCGGCAGCCCCTTCACTTGCTGAAAACGTGGGGATCACGTTTAAAACTTTGCTAAGTCTAGTCAAAACATTCACCTAAGCCTTAATTACATGTAATTAATACCTATTAATATTTTATTATAATATTTTACTATAAATTAAACCCCACAGCCTCTCGTTTCTTCGTGCAGAGGCCCGAACCATCTCCTCCCTCAACTCTCCATCTCTCACTCACTCCTCAACCCATCCAAGCACCCTATCCTCCCTTCGAATCTCTCTCCCCCCTCTCACCGGAGACCCCCGCTCAGATCCGACCTGACCCCGGTCAACGAGCCTCCCCCAAACTCGCCCAAGCCTCCGCCAGCAGCTCCCCATCACCCCCACCCCATTCGAGGTCCCCTCCACCCACCGAACTCCCCTCGCTGCTGCTGCTGCTCGCCGTTGCCCCTCTTGCAAGCTCACCGTCGCCGCCAGACGCCGCCCCTCGCCCCTCCCCAGCGACACCCGCAGCACCGTCACGACCCCATGTCGAGCCATCCCCGTGACGTCGACAACCCCACAACCACAAACGCCGACGAACGCCACGAAGCTCCGAGCGCCCTCCTCGTCGCTTCGCCATCACCCCCTTCACCGCCCACATCCCGACAACCCTGGCGACGCCCGACACGCCGCCCCAAAACCCCTAGCTGCTGCTACGCTCCGCCACCCACCGCCACTGTCTCATCACCTCCGCCCACCTCTTGACGACCCCCCCGCTCTTCCGCCGCTCTCGCCACCCCTTTACATCGCCGCCGTTGCCGTCGTCGTCCCCGATGACCCAAGGAAGCCGCAAGCCCCTCCACGTTCCCTCGCTCCTCGTCGTCACTATCGCCGCCGTAAGCCCCGCCTGACGCCGCCGACGGGTCCGCCGTGTCGCACTATACCGCCTCCGCCGGTCGCCGACCCCCGCCGTCGCTCACGTCACCGTCGGCGACGTCGAGAACGCACCCCCAGCCCGCGCATCGTGGAGGAGTAGGGTATGGGTTTTTAAATATATACGTATACGTATATATACGTGTATATATACGCGTATATACATATGTAGTGTGTGTTTTTAGACTAAAAATCATAATAAATCCTATAGGCATCAGAAAAATACCAGACAAGGCCCAGAAAATCGAACGTGACGTTCCGAACACATTGGCGCTGATTTCATCTCGATCAGGCGAGTAGATTTTTCACAGTAAATTTTTAAAGCTAAAATCTAATTACGGTATTTTCACTTAATAATTCATAGCTTAAAATTTTCACCTAAACTGATATACGGAAAAAAATATATATTATAGTACTAAACGAGACGCTCGTTTTGACCGCTTATTTGAAGATTTCTGACGTGTATATTTTTCTGAATAAATCATGGAACATTTAGGATCGTTAATTTTTAATGACGTTTTAATTCTAAAAATTGTTTTCGAGCCTTTAAAAATCATTAAAAAGTACATATGACTTCATAAAATTAGTTTCTTCATATATAGAATTATTTACCTCTCATCTAGCCCATCTAAAAATATTTAGTACATATTTTGACGAGTTTTATAAAAATACGAACACGGTAAGAAAATAGATAGAAAATAGTGTGACCTTTAACCGGTTATTTCTTGTGTTTGCAGATACCGTTTCTCGTGCTCGAGCGCCCTAGGAAGCTCTAGCTCCAAACCCGGCTTACTATGACGATCCTCAAACCCGTAAGTCACTCTAATTATAATTTTAGAAATTTAGATAGTGTACTTTATGAACTTAGGACATCATATATAGGCTCAGAACGGCTATTGACTTGAACCAAATACTAGAGACCTAATCTAATAGGAAACTAATCAACTGAGGAACGACTATCTAATTAAGCATACGACATTACCAACTTTCAAACTTTGGTGGTTGTAACACACGACCGTCTACTTGGGTAAACTGTGTGCTAATGGAAATACCACATGCTCGAAGTATAGAATCAACATCATAGTTGTTGGACCTGTCTTTATCCTCAAATTTCTTAGCATCCGCTTTGCTTTACTTTCTGGTTTTCAATAAGAAAGTCAATCAGTGGTCTCGGTTTAACTATCATAGTAAATAAGGAACTACTCTTCTGTTTGTGAATATAATCAATGGAGCAGATGTGATAATCTCTATTCTTAACATTGGTTTCACCCAGTGTCTAGATCGTTGCGCCAAAGTTTGGATCACCCTGCTTGCGGGGATAGTGACCTGCTTGGCCAAACCTGACTGGCCGTGTATGCATGGATCAATGTTAGAATTCTAATTATCATCCGTGTGCAACTATTGATTATAAATACATTTGAATAAGTTCGACCTTTCATCACCACAATAACTCTCGTCCACCATTGTCTACCATGTTTTGAGGCCTTTTACTCGAAAACTTTCCATGAAACATTGATACACTTGTGCACGATTGCTTACGTTAAAACGGTCACATCACCTGCTGCATGCCATCTATGACTCAGTAAATGCTAATGAATGATCGTATGGAATATCACGTGATACATCTTGTGGAATATCTTGTGGAACATCTTGTGGAACATCCTGTAAAAAACATGTAATCGATACACACGACACTGGGGTTTGGTGTAACTCATTGTAGAGAAAGTGTGAGAGCTATGACCGGAGTCACCTCTCTCGTTTCGTCTCGTTATTTCTCAAAAGTATGTTGTAGTTGACACCCGGGATTTGCACCCCGCGGTAAACGAGGTGACCCATGGTTGCATATCATACTCTCCTACGCGAGTCATATAGTTAATTACTGCTAGCACCACAATGATCCCTTGATTGTACGTCTTGTTCAATACTTTGCATGTTTACTATTGTTACAGTTCATGCCTGCTAGTCTCTCTATTGCTATTACCATGGTCACTCTTGTACGTTACTCATTGTACTTGCACAATCACCTTTTACGTCGCTTATCGCACTTGCATGCATATCTGCTCTTACCTTACTTGTTGCACTTACATGATCATCTTTAATTGTTTACCATAGTCTGTTCCATACTTCTGCACTACTCTATTTCTATTGCTAGAATTGTTGTGACTTACCTACGGTTTCATCTTCGTGGCACCGTCAGACGACACATAGGTTGACGTAGATGCTCCTGAGTTCGCAGAGCCATAGTTCGATCCTGAGACTGCCGATTTTAAACTTGGAGTATATGTGTGATGTACTTTCTATGTATTTCTATTTCGCTTTACTTTTCATGTATTTAGTGTGAGAAATGCTATTGTGTTGTACTTTCAGTGTGATGGACTGTATTAATAAATGTATGCTAGTGTGAGTATTATTGTACATCTCTTCATCGTGTCTATATTGTTTTCACTGATGATCTGCAGACCTGCTATCGTAATCAAATAAGTAATGATCCCATGAGAGCGGGTCGTTACATACACAGAGAGAGAGAGATATATATATATGCGCTAAGATATTGCTATATCATAGTTAATTTTTTTTGGGAATGCATCAAAACATCATTAATATTTTTCTAAAAATAACATAAGCATTATATCTAATGTTTTTTTGCATCACTTAACACCCATGAGCTGTCAATTTTTTATATTAATAATCAAAATTACACTATTCTTCCTCTTCTTTCTTCCCCTTCTCAGACATTGCTTGTTTCTTCTTTATTTTATTTCTTCGTTTTCTTCTTCTGTTGCTTTCTTCACCTTCTCCTTTATTTTTCTATTGTTTGCTTTTGCCGTTCCCTTAATGTTAATCACGAGATCCTTGCCCCCATCCACTCTTCTATTTTTGTAGCGCCATATCTCCGGGTACAGTTACATCTTTCATTATTTATGCAAGTCTAGCAATGTACTAGTGAAAGCAATATATAACGAACATGAAATTTTATAAATGAAAACATTCTTTATTCATCTTTTGAGAGGGTACAAAAGCATATGCTGAAAAGGACAACTAGTCTCTCATACTGCCAATAAATGAAAACATGCTTGAAAAGTTTAAATAAAACTGTTCTTACTGATGCTAGCTCAGAAGTCTGAACGCTCTACTGGAAATTCTGACTCCTCGTACACTAGAGCCTCTTCGTAAGCTGGATCGTCAACTGTTGAAAAACATTTTAAAGAGACATTGGAGTAGACGATATCTACAATAAACTAACAATTATAACTTTACATGCAACCCTAATCCTAACAGGAAAGTAGCAACTAAACACTAATCTAAGTCAATCTAACTAAATCATTTCAATGTTATTATACTCACAATGTAAAGGAAAATAGCAAACTAAAGAACCACTCCGGTCCACAGGCGAGCTCACATGTGCCTCAATTCCATGGTCCAAAGGAGTCGATAGAGGGCCGAGTCAAATCGGTACAATTCAGCCAATGAGCGTGGTCTCCACCACTCTATCTATCTTTAACTATGAGTCCCCAAAACCCCGTGTCATTTCTATCTATTTCAATTTCTTTTTATTTATCCTCTAGTTCTATACTTCTTAAACTATGTAAAACAATCATGCACAAAACTGTAATGTCTATAGCAGTAAGTCCAATGTATCAATAATCTACAACAATAATTTATTTGAACAATTCTAGATACACACTTTATCTTCTAAGAATACCATAACCAATTTCTATAGTAAAAGAAAAACCCTACACAATTCACTCCAAGACATTTCTAAAACAATCAAACCTGTCAAACAATTTAAAACTGAAGAATAAACATTTTTGAAAAGAATAAAACTTCCATAGGATCAGATTCGTATCTAATTGGCATCTAAGGGTAATTTCTAGGGTCTATCAGCTCGAGAGAATTTCCTTAAAAATCTGAAAATAGGGACAACAATTAATCCCATTTGAAATCCCATAAATCAGTCACATATGCTATTGAAATTTATAATCAGCAAGCCAACACTAAAATCTATATTACATTTGATGACTGTTTTTGAACTCTAGGACTGACTAGGACAAGCTGACGAGGACAAAAGGGTTGATAGAAGAACGGCTGAGATTTAATCTCGAGGAATGAATGGTTGAGATGAGATTCTGTGGAAAGTTTTGGAGGGAAAAACATTTCTTGGAAAATGAAAGTTTCTGGGAAAATAAAAGTTTATGGGGAATGAAAGTTTCTGGGGAATAGCAGAGTGCATGCAATTAATGCAGTTGGAAAAAACTTTAACTTGCACTTATTACTGCAGATCGAATGCTGCTGCAGATCGAATGATTTCTTCCTCAATGCGGGGCCCACCATCTCTTCAACGCTTGGGGCAACAAGATGAGAACGAAGGCGCCTGCTAAAATTCTGTACGTTAATTTGTTGTTCCGCGCCGAAGGTGCCCGCTAAATTTTTTACGCTAATTTGTTTCGCGCCGAAGGCGCCCACGTCAAATTTGTTGTCCCATGTCGAATTTTGTTGTTTCACTCCGAAGACGCCCACATCGCTAAATATTTTTACGCTAATTTGTTCCGCGCAGTTTTGGCTGTGGAAATAATTTTTTGGGGAACAAATATTTTGCGGGGGAAAATCTTAAATGAACCGTGCCCGCGGGCACGGGTTATGACTAGTAAGCATATAGTGAATTGAACAGGAAAAAGAACTACACAGCCCATGGACAGAACAGCCGCAAAGAAAAACAGTCGGCATAAAATCCCAGAAACACAATCGCATGACACATCCAACCACAAAACTCAGGGAGCGAAACCCACTGAACAAATCCGTAGCCGTACAGCCGACTGAAGGGGAAAGCCCCGCGGCCAACCCAAAACCCCCAAAACCCCCAATTGATGATATGAGCTGCGACGCAAGTTGCCGCCTTGCTCGTGGGGTGCCTTATCTATCATAAGGGAAGAAATCCCTTTCATATATCAACGAATCATCATCTCTATTACGAAAACATCCAACAAAATTTCCAAAAAACCCTAACTTCTCGGCAAATAAAAATGCATGAAGGAAATAATCAAAGTTCATAGTAAATAAGGTTTACAGTGTACCCTAGACGCCAAGCCGAAAACACTGAATAAATCCAGAGACCAATCAGAGCTCATTCAGAAAAGTTTCGAAGAGAAAACCCAATTTTTTTTGCATGAAATCAAAACCCTAACTGATGGAGGTTAAATAGGAAAATCAAACCGTAAGATCAGAGAAGAAGTCCACACAACGTGGGCTACGTGATGGTGAGAGAGAGGTCATATCTTTACAACAACGATTGGAATCGACACAAATTTCGTCGAACAAAGTAATTGGCGACTGAAAACTTGTCGAGGGATTTGATACGATCCGGTGGATCGAATCAATAAAGTTCAGATTTTTAAAGGAGAAAAAAATATAAAAAGAGGATTTTTAGTGGACGTGAGATTGTGAAGAACAATATTTTGATAGATAATGAGTCTCTTTCGAGAGGAGACTCGCTCTCCTAGCTTTGATTGCACGGAACAAAGCCTAAATCCCTCACAAAAGATGCCTACAAATGTCTTCACAAAATAAGCATAAAATAAAAGAAAGACGGCTAGCCCTAATTTATAGAAAAAGTGGGGAATTACTAATCTAGTCTAGAATGACTAGAATACCCCTAGGCTAACCCTCCTACGTGGTACCGCGCCTCCTACGGCGCACGTAAGTAACTAAAGGAGGGGGGGTCCCACCATCATAGCCGCCGGCCCCTTTTAGGTGCGGATGCGGGTCAGGCTCCGCATCAATACCCCCCCAAAAGAGCCACCTTGTCCTCAAGGTGGAAATGGGGAAACTGCTCCTGGATCACTCGATATGCCTCCCATGTCGCATCACAGTCTAGTAGCCCCGCCCAGTGTATTAGCACCTCCCTCTGTCCGCGCGGCCCCTGACGAACAGCTCGGACCTCCAGTGGCTCCAGCATCACCTCCATCTCCTCAGTAAGTGTAGGCGGTATGGTAGAGGACACCGTCTGCTCCCCGATGGCTCGCCGAAGCTGCGACACATGAAAAACCGGATGTATCGTCGCAGTCGATGGCAACCTCAGCCTGTACGCCACCTGGCCAATCTTGGCCGCAATCTCAAAAGGTCCATAGAATCTCGCTGATAGCTTCTCGTTCCGCCTCCTCGCTAGCGACCTCTGTCTGTAAGGGCTCAGCTTCAGATAGACCATGTCACTCTCCTGGAAGTGCACATCCCGCCGATGCCCATCCGCCCTAGCCTTCATCACCTGCTGAGCTCGCAACAAATGCTTCTTCAGCTCCTCCATAATGCTCTCCTGCTCCCTCATATAGTCCTCTACCTGGGAGACCGGTGTCTGTCGCTCCCCAAATCGAAGTAGCTCTGGTGGGTCCTTGCCATATAGTACCCGAAAGGGGGTCGTACCTGCTGCTGAGTGGTACGAAGTATTGTACCAATACTCCGCCCAGGCTAACCACCGATACCACTGTCGTGGTGTCTCCGACGCGAAGCACCGCAGATATGTCTCGATGCTGCGGTTCACTACCTCCGTCTGCCCGTCGGTCTGAGGGTGATATGCGGTACTCCTCTTCAGCACTGTACCCTGGACACGAAATATCTCCCGCCAAAACCCACTCAGGAAAACCTGATCTCTGTCTGTGACGATGGAGTCTGGGATCCCATGTAACCGTATGACCTCTCTGGTGAAGGCTGCAGCCACTGAAACAGCCGTGTACGGATGTTTCAGCGGTATAAAATGGGCGTACTTACTCAACCTATCCACCACAACAAAATCACGGAGTACCCCTCTGACCTGGGTAGCCCGTCTATGAAATCCATCGTCACCTCCTCCCAGACCCGCTCAGGTAGTGCTAAGGGCTGCAAAAGTCCGGCTGGCGCCATGGCCATGTACTTGTGACGCTGGCACACGTCACAAGCAGCAACCAAATGTGCTATCGCTCTCCTCATACCAGGCCAGTAAACCTCCTGGGACATTCTCATATACGTCTGCTGCACCCCGGAATGTCCCCCAACCACCGAACTGTGGAACTCCTGAAATAATGCGGGTATGAAGGTGGACGCCTGCGGCAATACCAACCGCCCCTGGTATAATAGTCTCCGCCCCTCTAGTGAGTAACCCTGCGGGGCCTCCCCGCCTCCCTGCAGCTGCTCACGAATCAGTCTCAACTCCGGATCGGCCTCGGCCTCCTGCAGCATGGGCTCACTGTCTATCCATACCGGCAACGAGAGTGCTCTTAAGCGCACCCCCTCCCCTCTGCGTGATAAGGCGTCTGCCGCCTTATTCTCCAATCCCGGCCTGTACTCAATGACGAATCTGTACCCCACAAGCTTGTATAGCCAGCGCTGGTGCTCCTCTGTCACCAACCTCTGCTCCAATAGATACTTCAAACTGGGCTGGTCGGTCCTGACCACGAACTCCCTGCCCATCAGATACGTCCGCCACTTCTGGATCGCCAACACAATAGCCATCAGCTCCCTCTCGTATACAGACTTCAGCCGTGCTCTAGCTGAAAGCACCTGGCTGAAATAGGCTATCGGCCTCCCTAGCTGCATAAGGACCGCCCCCAATCCTACTCCTGACGCATCAGTCTCCACCACGAATGTGATGCTGAAGTCAGGCAACGCCAAGACTGGTGCTGTGGTCATCGCCTCCCTCAAGGCCTCAAAGGCCTTGGCCGCTGCCTCTCCCCACTGGAACCCATCCTTCTTTAGCTGATCTGTCAGTGGCCCGGCAATGGTGCTGTATCCCCTCACAAATTTCCGGTAGTAACCTGTCAGCCCGAGAAATCCTCGTAGTGCCCTCAGAGTGGTGGGTACCGGCCAGTCTAACATCGCCTCTATCTTCGCCCGGTCTGCTGCTACCCCGGCGGCCGACACCACATGTCCCAAGTACTCTATCTGCCCCTGACCGAAACTGCACTTCTTTCGGTTGGCATACAGCTGATGCCTCAGTAACTCTCGAAACGCCACCTCCAAATGGCCCACGTGCTCCCCCATAGTCCTGCTGTAGACCAGAATGTCGTCGAAGAAGACGAGTATGAACCTCCTCATGAACGGCCGGAAGACGTCGTTCATCAACGCCTGGAATGTAGAAGGAGCATTCGTCAAGCCAAACGGCATGACGAGAAACTCATAGTGGCCCTCGTGGGTACGAAATGCTGTCTTCGGCCTCATCAGGATCTGGTGATACCCCGCCTTCAGGTCAATCTTGGAGAACACCACTGCTCCATGCAACTCATCTAGCAGCTCGTCTATGACAGGGATAGGAAACCTGTCAGCCACTGTCTCCTTGTTCAGTGCCCGGTAGTCTACACAGAAGCGCCAACTCCCGTCCTTCTTCACCAAAAGGACCGGGCTCGAAAACGGGCTAACGCTGGGCTGTATCACCCCCGCCTGTAACATCTCCCCGACCATCCGCTCAATCTCATCCTTCTGCACGTGGGGGTAGCGGTAAGGACGCACACTCACCGGTGCAGCGCCATCCCTAAGGACTATCGCATGCTCGTGCCCTCTCTCTGGCGGTAGCCCCTGTGGGTCCTGAAAGACCTCCTGGTACTGTCCCAACACCTGCTCCACCTCCTCGGGAACCCCTGCATGCGGCTCCGGCTCTGCCCCTGCTAAACGGCACTCCACCAAGTACCCCTCCCCCTCTCTCCGTAAGGCTCGAGTGATGGCCTTGAAGGCCACCATCGATAAACATAGGGTCGGGTCCCCAGTGAGCACCACTGTCCGCTCTCCCTCCTCGAACTCCATCCTGAGTCGCTTCCAATTCACCCGCATGTCCCCCAGTTTCTTCAGCCACTGTACGCCCAGGATGATGTCAACATTGCCCAGCTCCAGGGGTAGGAAATCCTCCATGATCTGTACTCCCTACAAGGTCAGACACAGACCCTTGCAGAGCCCCTTGCTCTCCTCCATCTTCCCTGTCCCCAGCAGCACGGTAAACTTCTCCTGCGTACTCAGCTGCAGCCCATGTCTCTCCACTATCCGGCTGGAGATGAAGTTGTGGGTGGCCCCACTGTCGATCAGCACCGTCACCGCCGTGTCTCCTAGCTGCCCCGTCAACTTCATGGTCTGGTTCGGAGTGAACCACACCACAGAGTTTAGGGACACCTCCACGAAGTCTAGGTGAGACTTCTCCTCCTCTACTGGCGTCTCCTGCTCCACCTCGAACTCCTCCTCATCACCCACGTACCCCTCCTCGTCGGGCACCATGGTGATCTGCAGTAGACGGCTCGCACACCTGTGCCCAGGGGTGAACTTCTCGTCGCAACGGAAGCACAACCCCTTGGCTCTCTTCTCCTCACTTCAGCCTCCGTCATCCGTCGCCCCAGGGTAGCTGGGCGGCCCTCTCCTCGCGTCTCGGAAACGGTCGCAGGTGGTCTCGGTGCCGTGGCTGGTGGAGTAGGGCGGAAGCTCTGTGCCCCCCAAGCGCCCCGTATCCGCCTCTCCTCTGTGTGCTTCTCCTCCGCTTTATGTGCTAAGCGAAGGACGTCCTCCAAGGTAGCCGGGCTCTGCATCCGCAACTCAGCTCGTATCGACGGTTTCAGCCCCCTCATGAAGTTCCTGATCATCACCTCGTCGGTAACCCCCTTTACCCGGCTATTCAGCATCTCAAATCTCTCTACATATCTCTCACTGTCCCCTCCTGCCTCAGGGCCGACAGCTGCTCGTAGAAATCCCCTCTGCCGTCTCCTGGAATCGATCCACGATCATCACTGACAACTCCTCCCAGGTCCGAAAGGGGGACCAGACTATCTTCCACCGGTACCAAGCCAGAGCCTTCCCCTCAAAGTAAATCCCGATGGCCTTCAGGACCTCCTGCTCCGTCAGCCCCATCACCTGGAAATACCTCTCTGCTCGGTAGATCCACCCATCAGGGTCGGTGCCGTCAAAGGTCGGCATCTTCAGCTTCATCAACCACCGATCTGCGTTGATGTCGCCTAGCTGCCCCTATCTCCGCCTCGGTCACCACCCCGGACCACCTCGCCACCCCGAGCCTCCCTCGGGCCTCCCCCGTCAACCCCGTACAGCTCCTCTGGCCATGCAGGTCTCTCCCACGCCTCGGGCTGGTAGTAGTGCCCCGGAAACTCTGGTGGCCGTGCAAAATTGGGCCTCGGCCCAGGCGGAATGGTCTCTGCTCTCCAAAACTGGCCCGCCGGGGTCCCAATAGCTGCTCCCGAAGCCCATCCGCCTCCCATAGTCCCCAAAGTCCTCCCAGAATGGGGAACGAACCCCGCCACACCCCCGAAAGGGCGGGACGAAGTCGTCAGGCCCCCAGGTGGGCCGGCCCAGCCCGTCACGGCCTCGGAAGGCCCGACCCAACTCGCCGGGCCCTGAAATGGGCCGCAGCCCTCTCCCGCACCCCCGGATGGGGGTGCCGCACCTCCCGCGGCCCCGGCGGGGGGTGCCGCCTGCACCCCGGGCCCGCCGGAGTCGGCCGAGGCCCCTGGTGGCCCCGGCGGCTCCACCCAGGCCAGGGAGGGCATGGGGAAGCTCGCCGGGGGCGCCGAGGCCCCCGGTTGGCCGGGCGGTCTCGCCCAGGCATGGGGGAGCCTGGGCGGGGCCGTCGGCCCTAGGGCAGGCCCGATTGGGCCTGCCGCAACTTGTACGGACCCGCGCGGGTCCGTTGGTCCTTCCGCGCCGTCGATTTGATGGGGGGTTGCTGCCGTTGTTCCCGTTTGCCCTAGAGAGGCTGATTCTAGGGTAGATCCGCCCCTCTCTAGGGTTCCCTTGCATCGATCTCCTCCTTTCGCCATGGCGAGGGCTTGGATCATCTCCTTCAATTCTCGGAGATCTCGTCCTTGTTGCGCGGCATCCGTCCTCATCCCCCTAAGCTCGATCTGGATGTCTTCTTGCGAATGGGCGTGATCCTTGAGTGAATCCCCCATTGTTTTCTTCAACCCTTCGAATCGCTCTTCGATCTCTCGGTTGAGATCCTCCCGTAGCCCTTGAATCCTCTCCTCAATCGCATCCGCCTTCGATCGAGTACTCGCCGCCATTTGGATCTAGAGCTCTGATACCAATTTGATACGATCCGGTGGATCAAATCAATAAAGTTCAGATTTTTAAAGGAGAAAAAAATATAAAAAGAGGATTTTTAGTGGACTTGAGATTGTGAAGAACAATATTTTGATAGATAATGAGTCTCTTTCGAGAGGAGACTCGCTCTCCTAGCTTTGATTGCACGGAACAAAGCCTAAATCCCTCACAAAAGATGCCTACAAATGTCTTCACAAAATAAGCATAAAATAAAAGAAAGACGGCTAGCCCTAATTTATAGAAAAAGTGGGAAATTACTAATCTAGTCTAGAATGACTAGAATACCCCTAGGCTAACCCTTCTACGTGGTACCGCGCCTCCTACGACGCACGTAAGTAACTAAAGGAGGGGGGGGTCCCACCATCATAGCCGCCGGCCCCTATTGGGTGCGGATGCGGGTCAGGCTCCACATTAGAGTTGTTGGAGGCTCGGGGAGTTAAGAGGAGGCCGACGAGTGTGTGGGGCTCAAATTTAATGGCGATCGACGAATTTCTCCGAGGCGTTGTCGATTGGTCGGTCGCCATGCGCGAGAACGAACGAAAAAGAAACGAGGCTCGGGTCGATGGGGCTGCAGATGAGAAAAACGAGAAAGAGAGTAAACTTTGTTTTTAAATGGAAGCGGGGGCAAGTGGGCCTTGATTGTGGGCTTGGGTTGTAAAAAAAGAGAGTAATTACATCCTTCTTCTTACAATAAATTCCGTCCTCGAAATTGGAAGAATTAAGACTCCTCAAATAAGTAGGGATGACGCTGCTTTATTTCTTCTTCTCGTTCCCAAGTGGACTCGCCTGGCGCGTTAAGATGCCACAACACCTTCACCAAGTTGACAGTCTTGTTTCTCAAATCCTTCTGATGTCTATCAATAATTTCCACGTGCTGCTACTCGTATGTCAAGTCTGGATGCACAGAAATCTTTGAATGGTCCACCATATGTGCTAGATTCTCCACATTTTTTCGTAGCTGAGATATGTGGAACACATTATGCACTCCTTCTAAGGATGGAGACAGTGCAATCTTGTATTCCACTTCTCCTACTCGTTACAGCACGTCGAAAGGTCCAATGTAACGTGGACTAAGCTTTTCTCGACGGACAAAAGGAATTAAATCTCGATTTGGTGAAATCTTTGGAAAGACCTTGTCTCTTGGTTGAAACTTTAGATGTCTTCGTTTTGAATCTGCCCAATGATTGTACATGTCTTGCGTTATTTGCAGTTTCTCTCTGATTGTCCGCACTACATCGACCGCCTCTTCTATCTTCTCAGGTCCCATCAATTTTCGATCACCAACGTCGTCCCAGCTCAAGGGCGACCGACACTTCCTCCCATACACCGCTGCAACGGCACCATCCCAATGCTTGCCTAATGACTATTATTGTATGCAAATTCCACTTTGTGTAGGTGACCTTCCCAAGACCCCTTGAAATCCAACATAAATGCTCGCAATATGTCCTCCAAAATTTGAATGGTATGCTCCGACTGTCTATCTGTCTGGGGGTGATAAGCAGTGTTGGACTTGAGATGAGTGCCCAAATTCTTCTGTAAGCTTTTCCAGAAATGTGAAGTGAACATGGTATCTCTGTCTGAAACTATGCTCACTGGGACTCCGTGCAATCTCATAATCTCTTCCATGCATATCTTGGCAAGAACCTCCGTAGATTGACCAACTCTAAAAGGGATGAAGTGTGCTGACTTCATCAATCTGTCCATAATTAGCCACAAGCGTCGTTCTGTTTCTTGCTCCGGGATAAGACAGTCACGATGTTCATTGTGATATGCTGCCACTTCCACTCAGGAATAGGCAGTGGCTGTAATGATCCTGCAACTCGTTGGTGTTCAGCCTTCACCTGCTGGCACATTGAACACTTGGCCACGCTCCGTGCAACACTCTTTCATGCCACCAATACTGTTGTTTCAAATCCTGATACATCTTAGTTCCGCCTGCATGAATGAAATATGACGTACCATGAGCTTCCTTCAATAGCTCCTCTAATATCTCCAGAAGGTACGCAAAGTCTATTGTCAAATCTTAAAGATCTGTTTGTTGGATATTGGACTCCCCGGATTTGGTTTTGGATGATGAACAAACATAAATATAAACTAACACTTTGTGAGCGCAGTTATGGAGATCGTCGCCAAATTCACATGAATATCAATAACGACGTCTCAAGACTTCTCAAAGCACGTGATCGTATGCCTAAAGCTTCGTTGAAGCTTATGGACCTAAATAGAAGTCATGAAGATTCGATCGAAGCTATTGAAGACGGTATCGTCAAGTTTATTTAATAGTCTTTAAGCTTCTTTCGTAGAATGTTAAGCCTTGAGTAGGTCTTACGTTTTAATTCTTCATAACGCTCATATCTTAGCTCTAGGATCTTAGTAGAAGTCCATACAATTCTTCCCGAAGCTTCGCGCTTCGATTAGGGACTTCTTGTGCATGTTAGTTGGTTCAAGAAGAAGAACTGACCGACTAGATGGTGATCTAGTCGGTCAGCCAAGCTTCTTGGACCGACTAGTTTCTGTCAGTTAATTCTTAGCTCTTTACTGTTTACAGTTAGTCGGTCTAAGTTGACTCACCGACCGACTAGTCTGTGAACTAGTCGGTCAGTGATGCTTCTGTGACCGACTAGTTGAGCTTTCCCTGAACATGCACATTTTCACTTGAGCTACTGTTTATCATTAGTCGGTCTGTGCTCATTGATCGACCGACTAGTTGATGAACTAGTCGGTCAACTTTCCTTCTTGGACCGACTAGTTTAGTTTACTGTACATGCCAAATTTTTCACCATACTTACTGTTTATTGTTAGTCGGTCTATGTTCATTTGGTGACCGACTAGTTAGTGAATTAGTCGGTCAACATTTGTTCTTGGACCGACTAAGTCTAATTCTTCTCAGACTTCAGTTTTATCTGTTAGTCGGTCCACGTTGTGTAACCGACCGACTAGTTGTGAAACTAGTCGGTCAGCTACTCTTCTTAGACCGACTAGTTCCTTAGTCTGTACTTTGATCTTTTCTCAGTTTACTCATTAGTCAGTTTACGTTCAGTGACCGACCGACTAGTTGATAAACTAGTCGGTCGGTGATTGTTCTTTGACCGACTAGTTGGGTTCAGAAAAGAGCCGTTGGAGCCCTAATTGAAACGTTTTTCTCTCTCTCTCTTCATTCCTATAAATACTTGTTGGGCTGCATTCATTGCTGCCAAGGCTGATATTAATGCAAGTTTAGAGTTCAAGAGAAATCAATCCAAGCTCATTCAAAGCTCATTCCCTCCATTCAATAATCTCTCCTAACTCTTACTTCCAAAGAGAGATTCATTGAGTGTGAAGCCTTCCAAGCCAAGTGCTTGATTCTAGGTCACCAACATCCCCAAAGCTCTCCATCGCTGTTCTACATCTTGGAGCTAGGGTTTGGTGCTACTTCTTCCTCAAAATCATCCTTGCCCTAATTCGTAAGCAATACTCAAGGCATAGGTATTTTGTTCGGTAAGAAGTTTCTTTATTTCAATTCATATTTGATTTGTAAGTTTCACTCTCGGTTGTGAGAGTGTGGTTGTGATCCCGGGTTGTGGGAGTCACAAATTACATTTTGTATGATTTGACTTGTGGAGGTTTTTCACAAGTATTTCATAGTGGAAATCTTGAGTTAGGGTTTCTAACTCAAGTATCCGGAGGGGATCCGGGTGGTTGGGACGTAGGATCACCGGGAACAAGTCGGGGAGATTTGGGTGTATCCGAACCCAGTAACATCTCTTGTTAGCGTTGTTATTTTTGTGTTGTCATTCAATTTAAGCTTCCGCAAATTGATTTGGTAGTTGTTTGCATTTAATTTGGAATTATACTCCTTATTATTTTAAAGTACTATTCACCACCCCTCTAGTACTTGTGTAGTAGCTTGTAGGGCATTACATTTGGTATCAGAGCCAGATACACAGCTATGTCTGCCAACGACAACAAGACCGTGCGTCCACCTTCCAACTATGACACCTTCAGGAACCGTGAAGGAGCATCTTCGGTGATGGAGGGACATTCCTCTACGAGGCCTCCATTCTTCAACGGTACCAACTACGGGTACTGGAAATGCCGGATGGAAACCTTCCTCCGGAGTGCGTCTCTATGGAGGACCACAATGAAGGAATACATCGAGCCCGAAGAAGAAGACTTCGAGAAATGGACTACCGCGGAGGTCGCCGCGGAGGTAAGCAATGCCAAGGCAATGAACGCCTTGCAATGTGCATTGGAGCCCGAGGACTTCAATAAGATATGCACATGTAAGAGTGCATATCAAATTTGGAACTCCCTCCTCATTCTTCATGAAGGGACGAGTCGGGTAAGAGACTCTAAACTCGTAGTTGTAAACAAAGATTACGAAATGTTTCATATGCAACAGGGCGAGAAGATGAAGGAGTATTACGCTCGCTTCGTCGACATCATAAACGAGTTAGAGGCTCTTGGCAAATCCTACACCCAAAAGGAGAAGTGTTCGAAGCTTATCGAAGGACTTCCTTCTTCTTGGGAAAAGCGTACATTCGCCATCGAGGAAGGTAATGACATGAACAAGTACACCGTAGTTCAACTAATGGGTACTTTAATGTCATACGAGGTACGCAAGGATAGCAAGCTCAAATTGCAGGAAAAGATGAAGTCCTACCTAAAGCAAGACGAGCCAAAGAAGAAGGCCATTGCTTTCAAGGCCGCTCCATCCACATCCACATCAACCGATGATGAAGACTCGGAAAACGAGTTGGACTTGGAGTCCATGGCATTCATGGCCAAGAAGTTCAACCGTTTCTTCCGAAAAGGTAACTTCAAGAACAAAGCTAAATTTGGTTCTACTAACGCCTCTTCCTCTCCTTTATGTTTCAAGTGCAATAAGCCGGGACACATGAAAGCGAAGTGTCCCCTCAATAAGCACAAGGAGAAGTGGAAGGCGCCAAAGTATGACAAGTCCAAGAAGTACACGAAAGGAAACAAGAAGGGACTTGTCGGAGCTACCTTCACCGACTCCGATGATTCTTCAAGCGGAGAGTCGGACGATGAGCACGTGGAGCAAGCGCACATGTGTTTCATGGCAAGAGAGGAGCACGATCAAGGATCCTCCTCTTCCGATGATAGTGATGAAGAAAGCGATGAGGTAACCATGGATGACCTTAGGAATGCTAACTCTCAATTATGGTCAAAATACACTAAATTAGTAAATAGATATACTAAGGTAAAAGATGACTTAGCTAGCATTCAAACATCGCCTAAGACTATCATCACCAACAACGACACCGTTGTTGAAGAGTTAAGAAATGAGATTGATAATCTCAAATCTAAACTCGAACATGTTAGCATTGAGGATACGGAAGAACATAGGATAGAGGATTTGACTTCTCAAAACTCGACTTTGAGTATTGAGAACGAGAATCTTAAATCTCGTGTTTATGTGCTCACATCGCAAATATCCACTTTGGACATTTCTTTGCGTTCTCTCAAAGAGAAATATGAGGACACATTGGGCCGAATCAACAAATTCAACAAGGGTAAGGGCCACTTGGATAATATCCTAAAAGACTTACTTCCGGCCAAACACCACATTGGCTTGGGGTATATGATGGGAAATTCATCCAAGTCGGTCACTACTTTTGTAAGGCCAACTTCCGAAGCCTCAACGAGTGGGAGCAAACACTCTATTGGTAGTTCATCTACCAATGGTGCTTCCACCTCGTCCACACCCTCTTTTGGAAAGAAACCCACTTTGGGTGGACCTCCAAAGAAGGGGCATGCCTACATGTACACCAATACCATGCCACGTAGGAACACACGTCCTACTCCACCGTCTCACACATATGATGATTTTTATGCAACACATTCTCGGGCACGTGCACACAATGTGAGACACCCTCATGCACGTGCTCCCTCACATGCATATGTTCACCCACAACATCATATGAATAATTCTCATCGTGCACCATTCCATCATGTCCCTTATGCCTATCCACAACATGCATCACGTAGAAATCAACGTCGAATGCATGCACCCAATAGGATGAGGGCTCCCAAGATTTTCACAATTTGGAGCCCAAAGGACACAAGCATGGACGAAAAACAAATGTATATGAATGCTTATTTTTCGGATGTTGTGCATAGTAGAAATTATGTGGGGAAGTCTAAGTCCAATTGGACTTGGCTTCCAAAGGTCTAATCTTTTGGACCCAATGACCTTGGGTACCATGATATGAAATTCTCTATCTTTAGGTACTCAAGGAAAAGAAAAAGAAAAGGAGCAACAAATTTAAATTAAGCTCCAAGGGAAATTGGATACTCGATAGCGGGTGTTCAAAACACATGACGGGTGACGCTAGTTTGCTCTCCGGAGTGGTTCCCATAGCAAATGGAAACCACGTCGTATTTGGAGGCAACGAGAGCGGAACCATCATAGGTGTTGGTAAAGTGGGTAACCCTTCTAAACCCCTAATTAGTGATGTTTATCTTGTTAGTGGTTTAAATCACAATCTTATTTCAATAAGCCAACTTTGTGACAAAGGTTACAAAGTTAGCTTTGCGAAAGGATTGTGTCATATTTTAAGAAAAGATAATGATAAATTATTATTTTCCGGAACTCGTCATAAAGACATTTATATTTTGGATCTTCCTAAGTCATATGAACAATGCCTCGTTGCCAACACAAGTGAACAACACTTATGGCATCGACGCTTTGGACATGTGAACTTTGGAACACTTTATAAGCTTTCAAAATTAAATTCCATTAAAGGTTTTCCGAAGCTTGTTTTTGAAAAGAAAAGTTTTTGTGATTGTTGTCACGTGGCAAGCTTCCTAAATCTTCATTTAAACCTAAGAAAAGCATTTCTACTAAACGGCCACTAGAGCTATTACATCTAGACTTATTTGGGCCAACTAGAGTTGCTTCCTTAGGAAATGCAAGGTATGGACTTGTCATTGTAGATGACTATTCAAGATTTACATGGGTATTTTCATTGTGTAATAAAAATGAAGCTTTTGATAACTTCACAATTTTTGTTAAGAAAGTACAAAATCTCTTAGGAACCACCATTGTCACTATTCGTAGTGATCATGGAGGTGAATTTGAGAATGAGTCTTTTGAGACATTTTGTGATGAAGTCGGTATTACACACACCTTCTCTTTCCCTCGTGCACCTCCTCAAAATGGTGTAGTTGAGAGAAAGAATAGGACGCTAGTGGAGTGTGCTCGCACTATGCTTGATGATAGCCAACTTGGCCATCAATTTTGGGCGGAAGCGGTACACACCGCTTGCTATGTGTTTAATAGAATACTTTTGAGGCCCGGCACTAAACAAACTTGTTATGAATTGTTGTTTGGTAGGTTGCCTCAAGTTAAACATTTTCGTGTTTTTGGTTCGAAATGTTTTATTAAGAACACATATGGTAGTTTGGACAAATTCGATCCAAGATCCGATGAGGGGATTTTTGTTGGATATTCTTCGCGTAGCAAAGCCTACCGGATATTCAACAAACGAACCTCAACGATCGAGGAGTCGCTTCATGTATCTTTTAATGAAGGATTTGTTCCAACTAGAATTTCAAATGAAAATGATTCTATGGATGTTTTATGTGATTCACTTGATAATTCTAAGTCTAATGATTCTATTGATTCTATTGAGACTAACCCAACTAATGAAGTTGTTGAGAATGTTCCTAGTGATCAAGGTATTCCCAAACGGCTTCATACCGTTCGTGACCATCCTCATGAGCAAGTCATTGGCAATATCCATGATAGTGTCAAGACGAGATCGCAAGTGAACTACTTCGCTCATTGTGCCTTTGCCTCCTCGATAGAGCCAAAGAATATTAATGAAGCATGCGAAGATAGCGCTTGGATCTTAGCCATGGAGGAGGAGCTCATTCAATTCGAGAGAAATGAAGTTTGGGAGCTTGTTCCATTGCCATCGAAGAACCACACCGTCATAGGGACAAAGTGGATCTTCAAGAACAAAACCGACGAAAACCAAGTCGTCGTCCGGAACAAAGCTCGGTTAGTTGCTCAAGGCTATCGACAAGAGGAAGGTATTGATTTCGAAGAATCCTTCGCTCCGGTAGCTAGATTAGAATCAATTAGATTATTATTGTCTTTTGCATGCCATAAGGATTTTAAATTATTTCAAATGGATGTTAAAAGTGCATTTTTAAACGGAGATGTTGAGGAAGTTTACGTTTCTCAACCTCCGGGCTTCATAAATGAAAAATTTCCAAATCATGTTTTAAACTAAAGAAAGCGCTTTACGGCTTAAGACAAGCTCCTCGAGCTTGGTATGATCGCCTAAAGAATTTTCTTTTGGATTTGAATTTTAAAATGGGAGAAGCCGATTCTACAATTTTTGTTAAGCATGCGAATAATGATATAATTTTAGTTCAAATATATGTTGATGATATCATTTTCGGTGCTACTAACTTTGCTCTTTGCGAAGAGTTCTCTAATGTTATGAAGGAACAATTTGAGATGAGCCACATGGGTGAGCTCAAGTATTTCTTAGGTCTCCAAATTCGCCAAATGGACGATGCAATCTTCATCCACCAAACGAAGTATACGGTGGAGTTGCTAAAGCGATTTGGAATGGAGAGTGCTTCCGGGAAAAAGACTCCAATGAGCACGACAACGCATCTTGATAAAGATACGGGCGGTAAGGATGTAGACATTCGTCTATATCGAGGTATGATAGGTAGTTTGCTTTATCTTACCGCAAGTAGGCCCGATATTATGTTCGCCGTATGCGTATGTGCTCGTTATCAATCTCAACCTAAGGAATCTCACTTAGTAGCGGTAAAGCGTATTTTTCGCTATCTAAGTTACACTTTAGATTTTGGATTACTTTATCCGAAATCTAGCACATATGAGTTAATCTCATATAGTGATGCCGATTATGCGGGATGCAAATCCGACAGGAAAAGTACTAGTGGCACTTGCCATTTTATAGGAAATTCTCTTGTCTCTTGGTTTTCCAAGAAGCAAAATTCCGTATCACTTTCAACCACCGAGGCGGAATATATTGCCGCCGGTGCCGCGTGTGCTCAAGTTCTTTGGATGAGACACACACTTAAAGACTTTGGTATAAATTGTGATACTTGCACTATCATGGTTGACAACCAAAGTGCAATATGTCTTTCCAAGAACCCGGTACATCATTCCCGTTCGAAACACATAGATGTCCGACACCACTTTTTAGATGATCATGTTGCTAAAAAGGACATCATTTTAGTGTACGTTGAAACCCAAAAGCAAATCGCCGATATTTTCACGAAACCCCTAAAGGAGGACTCCTTTGTGCGGTTACGTCGAGAATTGGGGATTATGGGTGAATCCGAGATATAGGATTCATGTTTCATTCAATAATTTTGTATGCTATTATATTTGGCAATATCTCATTCATGCTAGAATTATTGGATTTTTCGGAATTTATGTGTTATTTTGATTTTTTTTCGTTCGATTTGTGCGTAATCGTCAAATTTTGAGTTTTCGATGTTTAATGGGGTAGTTTAGATGTTTATTGAGAGTTTTGAGATATATCGTCCAAGCGTATTAAGGAGAGAAATTGATTATCATTTTTTGGACTCCTTAGTCGGTTCATGTTCAGTGACCGACCGACTAGATTGAGATCTAGTCGGTCAGTGCTTGAACTGTGACCGATTAAATCTTGTCAGTAAATCTTGGATTCAGCCACTGTTTACAACTAGTCGGTTCAAGCTCATTGACCGACCGACTAGATCGTGATCTAGTCGGTCAGTGCTTGAACTGTGACCGACTAGTTGTGCCAGGGACTGTTTGGTAATTTGCGATCTCGACCGACTTAAAATGATTTTAGTCGGTCTATTCTCATTCTAATCGGTCAAGTTCTCTTTCTCCTCCAGCTCAAAACCCCGACCCTTCCACTTCCGATCGACTTCCGGCCTTGTTCCGATCATCTCCGCCGTCGCCGGCCGTCGTTCTTCCTCCTAGGGTAACCCTCTCTCCTCCCTCTCCTATCTAGGGTTCATTTTCAGTTTAGGGTTAGGTTTTTCTGCCTAGGTTTCTAGATCTCTTCCTCTAGGGTTTCGGATTTCCTAGGGTTGTGCTAGGATTCGTTGATTTGATCTCGTGTCTCGTGTAGTGCCGCGATTATGGCCCGAACACGAATCCCGATCACTCCCTCTAGCCCCTCTCCGATGACCGTTGATCCAATCTCTTCGGATCCCGATCATCCAACCCCTCCGAAGCGTAGAGCCAAGACCACCCTTCCTTCGTCGTCTTCGCCTCCTCTCAAGAAGAAGAGGACGACGACCGCTAAACCTAAAGGTCAACCGAAACCCAAACCCAAGCCTAAGCCTAAGGCCAAAATTCTTGCCTCTGCCTCTTCGTTCCATACTCCTACCGATTCCGATATGGAGTATAACCCCGAGACCGAGACTCATAGGGAACCCACTCCTCCTATTCATCTCGAGTCTAGCACCCACCCTCGTACGTCTACCCGTAAGCCTAAGGGAAAGGGTCCGATGCCGGTGGGCGGTGTCGATATTTCCTTATGTCGCGATGACCCTTTGTGTCTCGCGGCGTATAACCGTATCGAACATTGCCCGCTGCTTCTGGAGCATTTCGTCCAGTTTAGCGACTTTATAGGGTTAGCTGATCTGTCGTCGTCGGGTCTTCTCGATTACCTTCGATATGACCCGAAGGCGAATCCTCACCCCTACCCTAGATTAGTTAAGCTTTTCTATGCGAATAGGATCCGGGGTCAGTACGATCAGACCCACTCTGTTGAGACGACCGTTTTGGGGACTCCTATAGTCCTCACTGCGGAAATCTTAGGAGAGATTTTGGGTATCTCTTCGTCTGGCCTTCTTCCTTCTGATATCTCGGTAGATGATATTTCTTCTCTTGATCAGACCATCATTTCAGAGATTTTCCATCAGATCCCTCCTGCCATGATTGGCGTGCCATCTAAATCATTCAAGCCAAATGCGTGGGTTCTAAATCTGATTCTGAAGTCGTGCTTGCTTCCCAAGTACGGCTCCTCATCTTTACCATCCCAGCCATTTTTGAAGCTTATCTATGCGATCTTCATGGGGAGCTCGATTAATTGGGCTCGAATTATACTCGATAAGATTGACTCTTTCGAGTGTATTCGAAAGTCCAATAAATCGGCTCATATCCCATTTCCTTGCATGTTGACCCTCGTATTTCGTCATTTTCGTGTCACGTTGCCTCGTGACGATGAGCGTCCCCTTGGTCCTCCCCTGAATGCGACGGCCGTCAAGAAATCTCTTGCGGCGCTTCGTCACGTTCAGAGGACGACACCTTCAGCGTCTGTCCCTGCCTCTGCCAGTGCCTCTGCTGCTCCCTCTGCCACCCTGGATGAAGTCCTACGGATACTTCGTCGTCACGAGTCCCGCTTGGCTCGTACCGAGGAGGTGGTCTGCCGTATGGCTCGTCAGATGGGTGTTGAGCTTCCTCCTTCCGTGTCTGAGGATGAGGAGTTTGATGAGATGGCTGAGGAGGACATTGAGGAGCTCTGTCGTGCTTCGACTCGTGCCCCCGAGGGCGCTTCTGCTGGTACTGCTGCTGCTGGTGATACCTCTTCCGGTGCTGCTGTTGCTGCTACGTCTGCTGGTGCCCCCGAGAGCACACCTGTTGCCACCACTCCTGTGGTGGATACTCCGACTGGTGCTCCCGAGGCCACTACGGTCGCTGTTTCAGTGGTTGCCACTTCTGTCGTCGCTCCTGCTGATGCTTCGGACGTTCTTGCTGATCCAGTCACCTCCTCTGCTCCTGCTGAGCCTGCAGTTGCTTCTGGTCCTCCCGCTGCCTCTTGAGTTGCTTCGAGGCCTCTCCTGATACTCTTTGGATGATATATCTAGTTGTGAGAGATGTTGGGTAGGATAGTGTGTGTGGCTATGTATTTTGGATCATTGTGATGTTTTGTTTTGATATCTGTGCTGATGTATTTTGCATTCAGAGATGATGTATTTCTTTTTGTGATGATGTATGATGTATTTTTTGTGCCCCGATCTGTCGATCATCAGTATGTATATCGGTGATGTACTCTGCTTCATGCATTACATATATATATATATCTCAGTTGACATTTCATTATTTTGTGCAATGTATAATTTTTGTCTCTGATGTCTGATTTCGTCGCTCGACGATATTCACTTGGTTTAATAGAAATTTCTTCTATGAAAACATAGAATTGTTTTCCATGCACTAAATTAACCAAGAAATGTTGATATTGGATAGTATATTCCATAACTCAATCCGTTAAATTGATTTGAGTTTTGATGATTTCGTTTTACGATTTTTCGACGTTGGTATCTTTGACACGCCTTGATTCTATTCGTATTTTTCTCTTTGGTGTCACTTGAGCCTTCGTCGTATTCTACGACTCCCGTGCTTTTTAATTTGAGGCCATTGTTGTTGTCGTTGTTATCCTCCCGCTCTTTTTGCTTATGCCAAAGGGGGAGAGATATAATAATAACGATGTGCCAAATGAAAATTTAAAGCATTTCTCCAAGAATCTAACTTGATGTGTTAGATTCAGGGGGGGTTAAGATATATAAATGGATTTTCAAATCCGATATTTTAATAACCTTCATTTGGTATTTCAATAATTCAACAATCGATTCTCATTTAATATACTTCACTCGTCTGCTTGATGCGTATCATTTTTGTTTAAATTGGAATTAACGTGTCATCAATGCAGGGGGAGTAAGTAAATTTCATTTGAATTATTATTTTTGATTATTATTTATGTTAGTTTGTCATCACCAAAAAGGGGGAGAATGTTGGATATTGGACTCCCCGGATTTGGTTTTGGATGATGAACAAACATAAATATAAACTAACACTTTGTGAGCGCAGTTATGGAGATCGTCGCCAAATTCACATGAATATCAATAACGACGTCTCAAGACTTCTCAAAGCACGTGATCGTATGCCTAAAGCTTCGTTGAAGCTTATGGACCTAAATAGAAGTCATGAAGATTCGATCGAAGCTATTGAAGACGGTATCGTCAAGTTTATTTAATAGTCTTTAAGCTTCTTTCGTAGAATGTTAAGCCTTGAGTAGGTCTTACGTTTTAATTCTTCATAACGCTCATATCTTAGCTCTAGGATCTTAGTAGAAGTCCATACAATTCTTCCCGAAGCTTCGCGCTTCAATTAGGGACTTCTTGTGCATGTTAGTTGGTTCAAGAAGAAGAACTGACCGACTAGATGGTGATCTAGTCGGTCAGCCAAGCTTCTTGGACCGACTAGTTTCTGTCAGTTAATTCTTAGCTCTTTACTGTTTACAGTTAGTCGGTCTAAGTTGACTCACCGACCGACTAGTCTGTGAACTAGTCGGTCAGTGATGCTTCTGTGACCGACTAGTTGAGCTTTCCCTGAACATGCACATTTTCACTTGAGTTACTGTTTATCATTAGTCGGTCTGTGCTCATTGATCGACCGACTAGTTGATGAACTAGTCGGTCAACTTTCCTTCTTGGACCGACTAGTTTAGTTTACTGTACATGCCAAATTTTTCACCATACTTACTGTTTATTGTTAGTCGGTCTATGTTCATTTGGTGACCGACTAGTTAGTGAATTAGTCGGTCAACATTTGTTCTTGGACCGACTAAGTCTAATTCTTCTCAGACTTCAGTTTTATCTGTTAGTCGGTCCACGTTGTGTAACCGACCGACTAGTTGTGAAACTAGTCGGTCAGCTACTCTTCTTAGACCGACTAGTTCCTTAGTCTGTACTTTGATCTTTTCTCAGTTTACTCATTAGTCGGTTTACGTTCAGTGACCGACCGACTAGTTGATAAACTAGTCGGTCGGTGATTGTTCTTTGACCGACTAGTTGGGTTCAGAAAAGAGCCGTTGGAGCCCTAATTGAAACGTTTTTCTCTCTCTCTCTCTTCATTCCTATAAATACTTGTTGGGCTGCATTCATTGCTGCCAAGGCTGATATTAATGCAAGTTTAGAGTTCAAGAGAAATCAATCCAAGCTCATTCAAAGCTCATTCCCTCCATTCAATAATCTCTCCTAACTCTTACTTCCAAAGAGAGATTCATTGAGTGTGAAGCCTTCCAAGCCAAGTGCTTGATTCTAGGTCACCAACATCCCCAAAGCTCTCCATCGCTGTTCTACATCTTGGAGCTAGGGTTTGGTGCCACTTCTTCCTCAAAATCATCCTTGCCCTAATTCGTAAGCAATACTCAAGGCATAGGTATTTTGTTCGGTAAGAAGTTTCTTTATTTCAATTCATATTTGATTTGTAAGTTTCACTCTCGGTTGTGAGAGTGTGGTTGTGATCCCGGGTTGTGGGAGTCACAAATTACATTTTGTATGATTTGACTTGTGGAGGTTTTTCACAAGTATTTCATAGTGGAAATCTTGAGTTAGGGTTTCTAACTCAAGTATCCGGAGGGGATCCGGGTGGTTGGGACGTAGGATCACCGGGAACAAGTCGGGGAGATTTGGGTGGATCCGAACCCAGTAACATCTCTTGTTAGCGTTGTTATTTTTGTGTTGTCATTCAATTTAAGCTTCCGCAAATTGATTTGGTAGTTGTTTGCATTTAATTTGGAATTATACTCCTTATTATTTTAAAGTACTATTCACCCCCCCTCTAGTACTTGTGCAGTAGTTTGTAGGGCATTACACTGTTCGCATGTATCGTAAACTTTGGCCGCCGTCCAGCCATCACCAACTTTCTGATCCTCTGTAGCTTCGTATCTCCTCTTTGCGCAGCCTTGATCTTGTCCACCACGGTGGATTGTATCTGAAGATCCATCAATGATGAAGTCAACCCTGGTAGTATCATATTAATCTCCATCTCCCGTAACTCCTGCTGGAGCCTCCACTGAGTCGTAAGGGTAAGCACATCTGGAAATCTATTCAGTACATCAGCCACGACATTCACCTTTCCTGGGTAGTATTGAAAATCAATGTCTTAGTCTGCCATCAACTTGATACATCGCCTCTGTCGCATGTTAAGGTCATCGTGAAGATTTACTTTAAACTTTTGTGTTTTGTAAATACCTTGACATGCTCTCCGAGTGGGAAATGCCTCCAAATCTTCAAGGCAAAAATAACGGCGGCTAACTCTAAGTTATGGGTGTGGTAGTTTTGCTCATGTTTTTTCAATTGCCTTGATGCATAAGATACCACATGTCCATGCTGATGAAGTACACATCCGAGACCCTTGTTGGATGCGTCACAGAAAACTTTGAATCCTCCTGTTCGTCTGGAATGGTAAGCAATGGCGTGGTAGTCAATTCATTCTTCAGCTCCTGAAACGCCTGGTCGCAAGTTTTAGACCAAACATAGATCACATCTTTCCGTGTCAATCGGGTCATATTTCCATAATCTTCGAGAAGTTCTGAATGAACCTCCTATAATAACCAGACAAACTCAGAAATCTTCGAATCTCAGACACTGTCTTAGGAGCTGGCCACTTCTGAACGGCATCTACCTTCTCTGGATCTACTGCAATCCCTTCTCCTGATACCACATGGCCTAAAAATCGCACCTTATTCATCCCGAATTTGTAATTGCTATACTTAGCATACAACTGGTGTCGCTTCAAGGTTTCTAGAATCATCCTCAAATGTGATCTGTGCTCCCGTTCGCTCTTCGAATATATCAAGACGTCGTCAAGGTAAATCACCACGAACTTATACAAATACTCGTACAACACTTGGTTCATTAGATTTATGAATATCGCGGGTGCATTGGTCACACCAAACGGCATTACTAAGAATTCATATTGTCCGTATCTGGTGCTGAACGCCGTCTTGTGAATGTCCTTACGCTTGACTTTTAGCTGGTAATAACCGTTTTGCAGGTCCAACTTAGAAAAGATGGACGATCTTCCAAGCTGATCAAACAAGTCGTCGATACGTGGTAAAGTGTACTTCTTCACCGTCATTTTATTCAACTCCCTGTAGTCCACACACGTCCTATTAGTTCCATCCTTCTTCTTTACCAATAATATCAGGGCACTCCATGATGATGAGCTGGGTAGAATCCAGCCTTTTAGCAAAAGGCCGCTTAACTGGGTCCGGACTTCAATCAACTCTGATAGGGCCATACGGTAAGGATTCCTAGAGTAAGGTTGAGCTCCTGGCACTAGCTCAAGCGCAAACTCCACGACACAATCCAGATGCAATCCCGTAAGACTATCTGGAAATGTCTAGAAACTCCTGTACGATCTTCGGTCTTTCTGGCGTAACATCCAAGAAGTCAACACGATATCTGTAAATCTGGCTATGTACTCCATTGGTCCTTTGGATTTGCTCCTGCTAACGAACTCGAACCTCGAGTGGTTTATAATCTTGAACACTACTCTCTTGCGTCGACAATCAGTCATAGCGTGAAAGGTCCCTAGTCGGTCTATCTTGAATACAACATCGAAACTTGGTATATCAATTACTAAGAAGTCGGCGTAGATCTCTCATCTGCAAATAACTACGGGACAATCTGGATATCTGCTAGTAGTCTGCAACATACCGCTGCCTGTCTTGATGTCCCAACCAGAAGTGTGGTGAAATAGGAACATCGTGTGGGTTGATAAAACATGTTGGCATAAAACAATGTGAAGATTTGGAATCAAAAAGCGCAAAAGCGGATCTGCTAGCTACTAGCACAATATATACGGTCGCAAAATCTACGCCTAAGTATACTGTATACAATGTAACAAATTGAAAGAACACGGTAAATTTGTACATGTAATGACTTGGCATATAGCCTCGGCCTCATCTGCTGTCATAGTAAAAGTCTGGCGAATTTTGTGGTCGTGCCAGTTGAAATCCTTTTCGCTGCGGTGGGGGTCCACGATGAATATTTCCCATTGGAGCTGTGAGTGGGGTCCACGATGAGTGTTCCCTGCTGGAGCTGTAACGGGTACATCCATCGGTGCTGGAGCTGCTGGTCTCTGTCCCTTCTGGGGCAGTCTCTGGCAATGTGGTCAATCTGCTCCGCAAATCAGACATTGGTTCCGGAGGTATCGCTACTCAGACTTGACGTGTCCTAGTTTGTTACAGTAGTGACATACAGTCTGCAGTCGGCGCTGCGGTGGCTGCTGTGGATGTTGTAGAGCAGGCCTCTCGAAAGTTGTCTGCTGTACCGATCAGGGTACCCGTGGTTAGAAGTTGGAAGAGGTCGTCTATGAGAGGCAGTCCGCTTGTCGTTCTTGCTCTCCTTTTCGCTGCACGTATTCATAGTCTTGAGCTACAGAGGGTACTTCAGCAAGGGTCTTCAGCTTTAACCCAACCAATTGTTTTTGAATCCGGATGTTCAAGTCTTCTTGAAAACGCTATGCCCGGTCCAATGCATCGGACACTATGTTCTTCGCAAACATGCAAAACAATATGCCCGCAAGTTTCATACATCATATAGATCAACTTCTCAAGCTGACTACACACCTACTAAGTTTGGAAAATTTGGCGTTATACTCTTCCATGTTCGTGGAACCTTAACTCAGATTCATAAATTGGACTTGCAGTCCCCTCTTCGCCTCTGGGGAGAAATACAGAGCATTAAAGTTTTCCTTGAAAGTGCTCCATGTAATCGGTTGTACCAAGCGGGTTTCCTCTGAATCCCACCATTACCTGGCGTTTTGAATCAACTGTAGCTTAGCCATGTCACCCACGAATCGGCACGATCCGTGTCACTTTTAGCATGTCAATAGTGCACCGCATCCATTCTTCTGTTGCAAGGGGGTCATCTACGCCTTTAAAGATTGGCAGGTGCAGAGATCAAAAATGTTGTACTCCTTCACATTTGGGCTCGGGCTCCTTAAAGCCCGTATCATCTCTCGTAGGGTCTATTCTGAAATCTGGATCGTCGCTGCAGGCTGTTCAATGTTGTCGTCGTCGTCGTTGCTAACATTCCCGTTGTCGACGTTGTCATTGGGTTGGTTGTTGACGTCATGGTTACTGTCATTGGCATTGTCGATGTTTTTATGGAGGTTGTGGTCGACATCGTTGTTAACGTTGTGGATGGTACCGGGGCCACTCCCATTGCCTTGTTCCACTACCATATTCTCGTTGATGATAATCGAATTGTTTCCAGTGATACGTCCGCGACGGGTGTATGCTTTTGACATTCTGTATTCCAAAGGAGGATGTCAGTCGGACTGTTCATTTATGAATATTTCCTGTTTGCCCTATATTGTTTACGAGGTGTTTTGCGGGGACCTGCATGTGCTACCACTTGTAACGCCACATGTCCGGGTGTTGTTACATCTTTCATTATTTATGCAGGTCCAACAATATACCAGCGAATGCAATATATAACGAACATGACATTTTATAAATGAAAACATTCTTTATTCATCATTCGAGAGGATACAAAAGTATATACTGAAAATGACTACTAGTCTCTCACACTGACAATAAAAGAAAACATGCTTAAGAATTTAAATAAAACTCTCCTTGTTGATACTAGCTCAAAAGTCTGCACGCTCTACTGGAAAACTCTGACTCCTCGTACACTGTAGCCTCTTCGTAAGCTGGATCGTCACCTGTTGAAAAACATTTTAAAGAGAATGAAGTTGACGATATTTAAATAAACTAACAATTATAACTTTACATGTAATCATAATCCTAACAAGACATTTGCAACTAAACACTAATCTAAGTCAATCTAGCTAAATCATTTCAATATTCTTATACTCATAATGTAAATGAAAAGAGCGAACTGAAGAACCACCCCGGTCCACAGGCAAGCTCACATGTGCCTTAATTCCATGGTCCAAAGGAGTCGATATAGGACCCAGCCAAATCGGTACAATTCAGTCAATGAGCGTAGTCTTTGCCACTCTTCCTATCTTTAATTATGAGTCCCCAAAACTCGTGTCATTTTTATCTATTTTAATTTCTTTTCATTTATCCTCTAGTTCTATACTTTCTAAAGTATGTAAAATAATCATGCGCTAAACTGTAGTGTCTATAACAATAAGTAATGTATTAATAATCTACAATAACTTTATTTGCACAATTCTAGATACAAAGTTTATCTTCTAACAATTCTATAAATCAATTTCTATAGTAAAAGAAAAACCCTACACAATTCACTTCAAGACATTTCTAAAACAATCAAACCTTTCAAACAATTTAAAACTGAAGAATAAACATTTTTGAAAAGAATAAAACTTTCACAAGATCAGATTCATATCTAATTGGCATCCAAAGGTAATTTCTAGGGTCTACCAGCTCGAGAGAATTTCCTTAAAAAATGAAAATAGGAACATAAATTAATCCCATTTGAAATCCCACAAATCAGTCACATGCTACTGAAATTTCGGATCCACAAGCCCACACTAAAATAATCATATAATGAACTGAAGAGGAAAAAGAACTACACAGCCCGGGGCCAGAACGGCTGCAAAGAAAAACTGTTGGCAGAAAAATCCACAGAAGCACAATCGCATGACGCAGCCAACCACAAAACTGTAGGGAACAAAACCAACAAAACACAGTCGTACAATCGACTGAAGGGGAAAACCCTGGCGGCCAACCCTAAAAACCCCAACCCCAAATCGACAATACTAGCTGTGGCGTAAGTTATCGCTGTGCTCGTGGGATGCATTATCATCATAAGGGAAGAAATCTCTTTCATATAGCAACGAAACATCATCTCCATCACGAAAACATCCAACAAAATTTCTGAAAACCCCTAACTTTTCGGCAAATAAAAATGCATGAAGAAAATAATCGAAGTTTAGGGTAAATAGGGTCTACCGTGCTCCGTAGACGTTAAGCCAAAAACACCTAAGAAATCCAGAGACCAATTGGAGCTCAATCGGAAAAGTTTAGAAGAGAAAAACCAAATTTTTCGCATGAAATCAAAACCCTAAGCGATGAAAGTTAAATAGGAAAATCAAAACGTAAGATCGGAGAAGAATTCCACACAACGTGGGCTGTGCGATGGTGAGAGAGAGGACATATCTTTACAGCGACAGTTGGAATCGAAACACATTTCGTCGAACAAAGTAATTGGCGTCGGAAAAACGTGTCGATGGAGTGGCTGGAGGCTCGGGGAGTTAAGGGGAAGCCGGCGAGTGTGTGTGGGCTCAAATTTAATGGCAATCAACGAATTCTCCGAGTCGTTGTCGGTTGGTCAGTCGCTGTGTGCGAGAACGAACGAAAAAGAAACGAGGCTCGGGTCGATGGGGCTGCAGATGAGAAAAATGAGAAAGAGAGTAAACTTTGTTTTTAAAGGGAAGTGGGGGCCGTTGGGACTTGATTGTGGGCTTGTGCTGTAAAAAAGAGAGTCATTACAATTTTTGTCGGGATAAACTCCCCCCTTTCCGCTACTATCTCGGGCATCACCTTCGATGCTAGGGAGCAACATGATTGATCGGGGGAGGAGAAAAAAGGAGAACAAGAAGAATAAAAAAGAAATAAGGAGGAGGAGAAGACGAAGCAACATGAGAAGAAATGTCGACAAAGAAGAAGCATGAAGAGGAGAAGAAAGCAACAATGGCGGGACAAGGAGAAGAAATAAGATGAAAAAGGGGAAGGAGATATTTTGGTTATTAAAAGAAAATTTGACAGCTTAAGGGCGTTAAGCAATGCAAAAAATATTATGGTACTTCGATTATTTTTAAGGAACGTTAGAATTTTTTGAGTCCTCCCTAATTTTTTGTCCTTTTTCTTTAAGAAAAGATGAAATTCAGTATTGCATTTATTGGCAAAAAGTCATATGTACTTGTAAATATAAAATCTATAAATTATTAAATGCATATAATACTTAAAATTTCAATCTTAGTACATAATCCAAAAACACTTCTAATCACTACTCTTTCCTTAACTCCTCAATCTATTTATTAACCTTATGTTGCTTTTGTGAATGGTATTATTGATCATACTTTGCATGCTACAATATCCCCCAATAAAACCAAAAGCATAATGAAGTTTATCCACATTTGTTGTTACAAATATGTTTAACTACTTACATATGATGGTTATACAATATTAATAGTAATTTAAAAACATGAGACTTACGCCTCACGCCTTGATGCTTACGTCTTGCTTCATAAGAATGTCCAACGCCTTGCGTTGTGCATCCGCCTTCTTAAAGACTGCTTGACAGTGCTTCTTGACGATTGATCTCACGTGGTTTGTGTATAAATTAACTCAATAGTCCGACTGCATGTGCAATGTCTATAGTTTCCTACTGTGCAACATTCTCATGAGGTTATTTTATCTACACATTCTCCTCCAAATTATCATATATGAATGCATTTTTCACATCTTGCTGAAACATCTGTAACTACTGGCTTACAGCAATAGAGAAGATAACTTGAATATAGTTGAGTCTAGCCATTGTAGAGGTCTAAAGGTAGTCCACATCATATGTTTATCTAAACCCCTTGTAACAAGTTGATCCTTATACCTATCAACAATATGCAATAGGATAATGTAGGTCTAAGAAAACAAGATTATATCGGTCAGTAATAGACGATGGTTGACCAAATTTTGCTGCTAGAGGCACTAAATCAAAAGGACATTTTACAAACCCAAGAGACAGCTTATCAAGATCAAGCTATAGAATTTGAACAAAACACATACATCCAAAATACCAAGAAGGAACATAGAATGTGTGCTTATCAGGATATAGACACGAAATAGGAATGTCATCATGAAGCATACACCCAAGAGACACCATTAATTACTTGACATGTACAAAGTACTACATCTGCCCGAAGCTATTTGCGAACATTCATCTCAACCATTAAGTGTCCTAGCCCCATTTAAAAGATGACAACACCATTTTGTTGTGAAGTGTGAGAATATGTAGTTTGTTGCAAAATTCCATGCGACAAATAAAAACTACAAACTTCATGTGACACATATTCAGTGGCATTGTTGGTATGTAAAACAGAAATAAAGTTTTAAAATTGAATTTGCAGTTCACATTACAAAGGTTCTCGATGACACCGGGGACCTGTGTCATGTCTTTTAACAACACCCAAGTTATTCTTGAGAAACCATCCGCAAAAACCAGAAAATAACGAAAACCAAAAGAGGAAGCAATTCGACATTGAACTTATTGAACTTATACGTCTAAACACACCAACTCAATTTGGGATCGCTGCTAATAATCCAACTAGGATAGGAATTCCCGTGATGCTTTCCTAATTGAAGGGCTCATAACCTAAAGACGCAACAGAAAACTCAATGGACGCTACTTGTCGCAAAGTTTGCAAAGATGGATGGCCAAGCTAACAATAGCATAGCAATGGAGTCAAATGAAGAGGCACAACGAAATCCAAAGGTGAATCACTGGTACAACAAAATCCAAATGTGAATCACTACCATCCAAGTAGTAGAGACTTCCATTCTCGCGATCCAAACCAATCATCACTCCAATCAACAGATCCTAAATAACATATGAAGGGAAGGTCGTTCAACAATTTCATTCTTGGTAAGCAGGCTAATAGATATTCATGGTATTGTAGTTAATAGACAATAAACTAACAGGGAATTTAGGACACATTGTCTAAAGATAATCGAGATGTTGCATGAATTAAGCTTTTATCAACGATGGAAGATGATAAACCATCGGCCCCGTTGGTGAGATTCCCTGAGTCTCCAATTTTTTTGGAACATAACCTTTATAAAAATCCTAAACATGTTCAGGTTATGAAATTTGCATGAGAACTTAACTGCTTTGAGTGCGGACAGTGGAGAGTTAATCATCTCCCTGCACCCTTGAACTTCTTTATTTTTTTCATTTTACATGCTTCTTGGCTTATGCATTTATCCACTGCATGCATTTCTAGAATTGATTTTTAAGATTAAATTTTTGCAAGGTTGGGCTAAATGGGTGAAAGCTTTATTAAGCATCCATCGCAATGCATCTTTAATTTCGCGTAATGACAATTGACCAAATCCATTATTCCATTATCAAAATCTATAATGACAAGTGACAATAATCACAGCTTGCCTTTTAGTTTGATTTATAATTTTCATTCTTCTGGAGAATCCTTCTAACGATATTCAATATATAGCCAAAAATTCCTACTAAATTATAATTGTTTGGGAGGTTGCCGAACTGACAATTTTTCGACAAGAAAGCACAACATTTGTGGATCAGTTATGATGGAAAGTCGGTTTGCTCAGGACAACTACATGATGCTTGCTGGTCATTTCGCATCATTTTTTCCTTGGCATCTCAATGGGATGCTCTAATTAATCCCCAGGTTGAAGGTGTCTTTTTGATGGCTTAACTGCTGGTCAGAAATGTTTATTATTGGCCATTTAGGTTAACTGATTCTTGACTATCTATATTAGCATTAGATATTGTACCGAATAAGCAATTTTGTGTCCAACATGTAGTACTTCGAAATTTTCACTGACATGATATGAATATATTGAATTTAAATGTAGAAGATTTGAAGCTTAATTTGGTTATATCTTTGTGTTTATGGTAGAACTTGAATAGATCTGAAATTTATTCTTAGAAAACTGAAAGTAAAAGAGATAAATTGGCTACAATTTAAGGGGTAACCTCTCTCCCAAGACGCCAATTGATAGCAGACGTCTGCACCCTCCCGTAGAACGAAGAACCATCTCTCCGATTTCACAAAATAATCAAATCACACATGCCTAGGGCCGGCCGGCCTCCCTCCCCTTTTATATTAATCTATCTAATTGCCTAATTACCTAAATGCCCATACATTAATAAAATAACACAAAAACACCCAAAATATGGCCCTATTAGGCCGGATTTATCATTACTCCGCCACCGAAAACCACTTTGTCCTCAAGGTGGTGCATGAAGTCTCTGGCGGTCCTATTCCAAAGGGAAGGTCGTCATCCTCTCCAGCCTCTTCATCCTTCACTACATCG
The DNA here is from genome assembly GCA_030789695.1 of Scilla litardierei. Lineage (NCBI taxonomy): Eukaryota > Viridiplantae > Streptophyta > Magnoliopsida > Asparagales > Asparagaceae > Scilla > Scilla litardierei. Next base: position 151,575,987 of record CM061132.1, on the reverse strand, counting down.
TCCTCGTCGTCCTCCACTAGCAGTATCTGGAGCTTACGTACTCCGCAATGGTGCCTCGGGGTGAACCGCTCGCCGCATTTGAAGTACAGCCCCTTCTGTCTCCTCTGGCATATCACCGCCTTCATCAGTTTTCGAATCTTTATTCCTTGTAATGGCACCCTGCTCTTCTCCTGATTGGCTGAGTCTGTCACTGTCGCTGCCTTCTGCTGTCCTCCATTCATGGGTTGGCTGTGTGAAGATGAGCCACCCCTAATCCCTCCAGATCTCTTCGTCTCCATTAGGCGATTCTCCACCATCTGAGCGTACTCCATAGCCTCTATCAGGTCCCGAGGCTTCTGGGTGCGAACCTCCGTGCGAATCGTAGCCTTCAGCCCCTTCATGAAGGTGCTCTCTATCATCTCATCGAAAACTCCTCGTACTCGTCCTGAAAGTGCCACAAACTTCATGTAGTCCCTCACCGTGCCATCCTTCCTGAGGGAAAGTAGCTGCTCCTGCAAATTCCCCAGATGAGTGTCGCAGAATCTCTCCACCAAACCGCCCTTGATCTCCTCCCACGAGCGAAACGGCCGTCTCTCGTCCCTCTACTGGTACTACGCCAGCGTCTTCCCATCTAAACATACCGCCGCCGCCTCTAGCTTCTGATCCTTCGTCATGCGGGAGACCCTAAAAAATCTCTCCGCCATGTAAATCAATGCCACTGTATAACAGTCTGTTTTCGTCGTATACGTTTTTCCGTATTTAAACGATTTCAAACGATTTCAAAAATTGAGTAAAGGATTTTTTTTCTATTTTTTCGTCGCTCAAATCTGAAAATGGACTTCATTTTCATGATCCTTGCGACGATACGAACCTGTGATATTATTTTTGTAATTTTTCGGAGACGTTTAGTCTCAGGGGCAAAATCGTAATTTTCATTATTTAATTATCTTAATTACTTCTTATTATTAACCTAACTTAATTTCTTTCTAGCTTACATATCCCGTTAGCAGCCCACGAGGATATCACCTTATACATTTCCTCGGTTAGTCAATAACCTCCAACAAACACATTAATTGCATACTTATAATAATATTCTTATCACCTTGTTTAAACCCATGAGCCCCTTCTCATCTTCACAGCATAAGCCCCCCTCCACTCTCTGTCACTCTCTCCCTTCACCCCGACGAAGCCCCACCGTCGGCCTCCCTCCTCCGGGCTACACCAACCGCCGAGACCTCCACGGCTTCCCACCATCTTTCGCCGACAAGCTCCACCCTGAGCTCCAACCACCCCATCTTTCGGCCTTCTCCGCAACATCACCCAATTCCCCAAGCCTCGTCGAACGATTCCCCTGAGTTTCCAATGCTTTCTTCTCCAACCCATGCAACCACCGCAACACCCAAGCCCCTCCACCTCTCCTAGCTCCACCACTACATCCACCAGTATCATCGCCTCTGCCCCCACTTTCAACGTCTTCTCAACTCCTGCATGTGATATTGCTCATTATGGATAACCATTCTTTTAGCTCTTCATCAATTTTAACTAAGAACCGTCTGTCCTTTTTCTTCTGCCTGGTGCACTTGTGGGGTATCATTCATGTCTTTTGGAGAGGTATATTGTTATTCTATGATCATTCTTCACTGTCATGTATCTTCAGTTGTTTTCTCTGTAGTTTTCAATTTGCATCTTCATCTCCATTGCTCTTCGCCATCACCAACTCCATCGACCTCTTAAGCCTTTACCAACACAGACCCAACTCTCTATGCTATTATTATTATACTACTTTTTTCCCCTTCTCCTGAGCATCCCAACACGCTCACGAAGAACCCCACAAACGGCAGCCCCAAGCAAGAGCACGTCCTCTGGCGAGAACCGCCACCACTCCCTCATTCGGCTACCCCACCAGCGAACTGCCTCCGTCGTCCACCGACCGACGAAGACATCCCGACGTCCTCGAGACGCCATCAATGCCCGCTCTAGCCCGCTCATCTCCGGTGAGCTCTCAACGCACGCCGACGATCCCGCGAGCCACCCCTCCCCCTCATCGGTCTTCTCCTCGCTCCTATGGACGTCGACGACATTGCTGTTCGGTCTACCTTCGACGACGACTTCTCCAAACTCCCAACGCAAGCTAACCGAGGCCCCTTGTTTCATCTCGTCGGATCGACGCCGGACCACGCCGGATCGCCGCCTGCCCGTCGCTAGTAGGCCGGCCCACCAGCGCCGCTCCCCAGCCGACCTCCGACCAACCGCCCCCCACTCCTCGTCGCTGCCCATTGCAACAACCCGAACACGTGCACACATGAAGAAGCAAAGCACGTCAACAACTTACACATGAGGTAGAAGAGAAGAGGTGATTTAGAGAGAGAAAGAAAAGAGAGAAAACGGGTTTTAATATAAAAAAATGAAAAATGGAAATATAAGCCTCACACTAAAAATCTAAAAATACCAAAATGTTCTACGCGTTGTCGTGAGCGCGTTAGCGCCAGATTCGTCTCAATCCGATATTTATTTTTCAAGTTATGATTTTTCAAAGTTTACGGTAGTTAATTCAGATTTGATAAAAATACTTATATCTTTCATACTACACGAAAACCCATATGTATAAAAAATATTTTCGTATTCTACCAGTCGAGAGTAAAATTTCGACACATCATATGAGATTTTTCGACGTGTCTATTTTGTAAACAATTTGTCGAACATTTACGATTGTTAATTTCTAATTTCAAAAATTAGTTTTTTATTGATTTTAAATTCCGAATATTGATTCTAAGCTTTTAAAAATTATAAACAATAATTATAAGCTTTAGAAAAATATTTTCTTTCTAGATAAAATTATTTTACTCACTTCTAGGCTATCTAAAATTATTAATATGTATTTTGACGGGTTTTCAAGCTATAATAAAAATACAACCGAGTACGATAAATAGATAGAAAATAACATAACATTTAAGTGATTTAACCGATGATATCTTATGATAGCAGGTACCGTTTCTCTTACACGAGCACCCTTGAAAGCCATAGCTCCTGCCTCGGCTCACTACGACAATTCTCAAACCAGTACGTCACTCTAATTCTAGTTTTTAGAAGCTAAGCAAGTGTTCGAGCATGAACTTAGGACATCATATATATCCTCACTACGGCTATTGACTTGAACAAATGACTAGAGACCTAATTAAATAGGAAACTGAACTTATAATCTCAGAATGACTATTAACTGGAGCATACGATTTTACCAACTTTCAACTTTGGTAGTTGTAGCACGCAACCATCTACTTGGGTAAACTGTGTACTAATGGAAATACCATATGCTTGAAGCATGAGATCAACATCATAGTTGTTGGACTTGTCTTAATCCTCAAATTTCTTAGCATCTGCTTTGCTTTGCCTTCTGGTTTTAAATAAAAAGTCAATCAGTGATCCTAGTTTACCTATCATAGAGGTGTAGATCTAAATAGAGAACTATTCTACTGCTCGTTAATATAACCAATGGAGCAGATGTGATAATTGGCATTATTAATATTGATACCACCCGGTGTCTAGGATCGTTTGCGCCAAAGTTAGGATCACCCTGCTTGCAGGGATAGTGACCTGCTTAGCCAAACCTGACTGGCCATGTATGCATGGATCAATGTTAGGATTCCAATTATCATCAGTTTGCAACCATTAATTATAAATACTTTTAAAAGAGCAATTTCAACCTTTTCATCATCCTGATAACTCCCTCGTCTTGTCCACCCTTATTTACCATGTTCTGATTCTTATCACTTGAAAACCATGCATGGACTTTGGATACACTTGCTCACGTTTAAATAGTCACATCACTTGCTGCATGACATCTATAACTCAGTGAATGCTAATGAATTATCGAATGAACTATCTTGTGGAATATTTTGTGGTACATTCTGTGGAATATCTCGTAGAACATCTCGTAATAAACATATACTTGATTCACATGACACATCACTGGGGTTTGGGGTAATTCATAGTTTGAGAGAGTGTGGGAGTGACTGGAGTTCATCTACCTGCTGCCTACGTCGGCAAATATAGATGCATGTGTCGGCAAAACCTTACATGCTGCCTGTGTCGGTAAAACCTTACATACTGACTGCGTCGGCAAACACCTACCACTAACTGTGTCAGTTCCGTCTGGGTAAAGCACACCCAGGCAAGAGATGAACTCAATGGTTGCATATCATACTCTCCAACTTGAGTCACGTAGTTTAGTTACTACTTGCAAAACTACATTGCTGCCTGTTTGTCTTATTGTTGTTACTCCATATGCCGGCTTATCTTACTATTGTTGCTACCTTACATGCTTTGTTACCATGTCATATATGCCATGTCATAGTTATTGCTCTCATACATTACTTATCACACTTGCATGTATAACTGATGTTTCTTTACTTGTCTCATTTGCATGAATGTATGTAGTTAGTTAGTTTCCATAGCCTGTTCATTCACATGCTTGTACACTGCTTTTACTACTATTTCTAGAATTATTGTGACTGACCTACGGTTCCATTTTATGGCACCGACAGACGAAGAACAGATTGAAGAGGAGACCTATGAGTTTGAAAAGCCAGAGTTTGACCATAAGACTGCTGATTTTCTAGAGCTTAAGTTGTGTATTTTCAGCGGCACTTCTTTTCTTTCATATTTCCTTGTATAATATGGATTGTAATAAAATGGACCATATTTGAGTATTTTTGTACATCTCTGCATCGTGGCTATATTGTTTTCACTGGTGATCTGCAGACCTGCAAATAAATCAAATAAGTAATGGTCCCCTGAGAGCAGGTCTTACACACATGGTCATCCCCCTCGAACACATGCATCTTTAGCTTCCGCAACCTGTCCACCACGACGGTCCCCTGGTCTCCTCGCCCTTCTGCGTGTTTGGGCTGGTGATAATGCTGCCATCGCTCCTGATGCCGCTCATATCCCCTCCGCGGGCCTCCCTCACGATCTTCATAGCCTTCCCGATCTTCGTCGCCTGCGTAGAAGCTTCGATCTCCTCTCTCCCAATCCCCTCCTCCATCGTCGTCTCATGCATAGTCCTCATAAGTAGGGGGTGGGCGTGGTTGCCTCTGTGCTCCATAACAGGGGTTGTGGGGATCTCGAAACTCGTCATCCTTGTAGTCGAGCTCCCATGAGTAATATGGAGGTTCGTCGTCATCATATCACGGCACCGATTGGCCTCGAGAACCTCGTCGGCTTCTGAAATCCTCGCCAACACTGTTTCGTAGCCCAAAAGTGTCCGGTGGTTGATGATTTATGGCTCGGGAAGGTCGTTGGTCCCCATACCCCCCTGTGGGGGTTCAGTCACAGGCGACGCCCCCTGCCGGGCCCTTGCAGGGACTGCCGCCCCAAGCCAAAGCCCCCAGAGGGCTCAGTCATGGGCGGGGGCCCCTGCGGGGGCTGTCGCCCCTGTCGAATCCCCCAGGGGCTCTGCAAGGGGCGGGGCCCTTGCGGGGTCCCTGCTGGGGGCGGCGCCCCTTGCCGAGACAGTGGGAGGCCCCAGTAAGGGGCGGCGGCCCCTCCAGGAGCTTCTGCAAGGGCTGTCGCCCCTTGCCGGCCCCCCGGGAAGGGCCTGCAAGGGGCGTCAGCCCCTGGGTTGCCGCCTTGTGTGGTTTTCGGGCCCGCCTTGACACCATAGGGCTTCTGAAGACGTCGTCGTTCTTCGTGGACTACTCATTTTCCTTGAAGTAGTCGGCATCGGAAAGCATTCCCTCTTCAAAAGCTTCCACCTTTTCATTTCCTTTCTCCAAAGGTGTCTCCTTTTTCGTCGGATTAGGGTTTTCGCTCTCTTTTGATTGAATCGCCGTTGCGAGCCCCGCGATTTGTTGCACGATCTGGGCTAGGGTCTTCTCCACGCCGTCAAATCTTTGCGCCGTCATCACCTTGTCCTTTTCCGCCGAAACCCTAAGATCATACACGGCTTTCTTCGATTTCTTGATTTCGCCGTCATACTTTTCATCCAAAGCTTCAATTTTTTCCATGGATCTCGTTGCCGCTGCCATAGATCGACAAGCTCTGATACCAATTTTTTGATAGAACTCAAATAGGTCTGAAATTTGTTAGTATACAACTGAAAGTAAAAGAGATATATTGGCTACAATTTAAGGGGTAACCTCCATCCCAAGGCGCCGATTGATAGGGGACGTGTGCACCCTCCCGTAGAACGAAGAACCATCTCTTAGATTTTTCAAAATAATCAAATCACACATGACTAGGGCCAGCCGGCCTTCCTCACCTTTTATAATAATCTATCTAATTGCCTAATTACCCAAATGCCCCTACATTAATAAAATAACATAAAACCACCAAAAATATGGCCCTACTGTGTCGGATCTATCATTGATCTATCAGTTTATTATGAGGAAAGGATTTGACGTTGAGAGAACAACAATAGTGAAAAAGAAAAGTCAATGTGAAAAGAAAGATTGAAGCTTATAGGGTTGGAATGAAACGAATAAATAAATAGTCCACACAGGTGTCCTCTTATTCTCTGAAAATATAAAACTAGTTGATTGGAGAAGATTTTAGTGTCTTTTCATCTTGTTTTTGGGTTTACAGCGTTTAGAGCATGAATTTTAGTGACATCTCTTTGGTACTTACATTGCTAGGTAAAAACATTGATGATATCTGAGCAGAGTTAATGCTGAAATACCCTTACCCTTAAATTGGTGAACGTTCTAGTATATAATTTCGTCCATTCATCTTCAATGTTGTGTGATTTAGGTATAGAATTGCTCCTTTCCCACTTTATGAATTTTCTTCCAAAGGAGGTTCATATATGCTTATGTTTCACACTGAGTTGCTATTATTTCTTCAGATATGACCAATGTTCATTTATATATATGACTGGGTGCTATGTTGCATGATATGGCCATACTGATTCGCTGACACAGTCACAACCTGCTGCCCAAAAAAATTACACATGACGCGTGTCTGCTATGTGTGTCCCACGCATATCAAACACAACATGGTTTCACGGTAGAAGTGTCAAATGATACCTGGCTGAAATAAAACAAAGTGTAGTCAATGAAATATGCATGTAGACGATATCAATGAAAATTCTTATTGCAGTCCATTTTTCTCTCTCTTTCCTTCTCTTAAAGGTCGATGACTCCCATCTGCTCCCATGTAAAATTAGAAATGCATCTAAACATATCAGGCATCAACCAACTTTTAACTTGTGACATCCTGGTTAAAAACAAGCCTTTACCAACGCTTCAGGTGGCGGTGAAAAAGATGAGCTGTTTATCCCAGTGGCATTCTCTTCTATTTCCATCCTTTTCATGTGCAACCAATGTTGCTTAAGGCACCTCTTTGTAAAAAAAAAAAATACCGGTGCGTTAGTTTTTCCCGTTAGTTATTGACCGTCGATGATGGCCTGCAGGTTATACCTTCACCCTGACATGGATAAGGCACGAGTCTGGAGCAGATGGGGAGATGCGGTATCGAGCATCTACATTGGGGACACTGGACAGGATAGCTCATAAATGGATGAAGGAGGAGATATGTTTCAGCGTGACCATGTTTCCCATTTTCTTTCAAAGAGTGGAGCGAGTTCTTGGACATTCTTGATCAAAACCTTGAGATATGTCACCATGCAGTATTTAGCCCTGGGGTGCATTTTCATGTGCTGAAAATTACTGTGCTTGTGCAATGTTTTATAGGCTGGCTATGAGAATCTCATTCCAGGAGCTGTTTGTGCGCGGCGCGTTTTGGTGCGGTGGGGTGGGAATGGTCGGCGGACATCATACTTTTGAGGAATCCTCTGCTTTTGTAATCTGTACCTGGCATGTTTTTGTGGATATGTCAGGAAAATAAGTTAAGAGAGATGTATCTTTCTCACCCATGTTATCGGTAAACTGCCAGAATTTTTCATGTTTTCTACGAAAATAGCTAAACCATGGACATTAAAGTTAACCATCAAATGTTATCCCCGGTTTTCTTGTAATTTTTTTTAACTAAATACTATCTTTTATTATAAGGTTCCGTGACTTCAAGTGATCATGTGTGTGCATGTATGTTTTTTTGTGAACGAAAGTGCTCTTTCTCCACTTATTTTCTACTCTCAAAAGTTTGTTCTTATAAACATATCACTCTCTTAGTCGTGTGGACCTTGATCTTGGGTTTCTTCTTGAAGCTTTATCTTGGTTTACGGAGTTGAATAATATCTTCGATTGCAGGCAGCTTGTTATTATGGCTAGATCTGGAACCATAAAAAATTCAGGTCGTTTGTTTGGGTTATGCTAGCTGGATGCATGGTGATTGCAGTTTTTCAAGTGGGGTTTTGCCGAAGGAGAGGAGCTTTTTTTAAGAATTGCAATATTGTTTGAAAACGAGCTTGTTGTTATGGATGACCAAAGTGAAGGTGTTGCATTCAAAAATGTGAAATTGGCTATTTTGTTTAGTTTTTGGGGTATTCTATTCTTGTAAGATTATAATCTGGCATGTAATCCTACGTAAAATATATATGAAAGTTTATTATTTGTTTTAAATTCGATAATTTTTCGTGTTACTCTTCTAATTTGCTCGCATTTGCAACTGAAAATGGTGTCAAACTTGGAAAAGCAAACTGAAAAAAATATAGATATAATATGAAAATCACTGTCAATGATAACTCTCAGCGATGATAGACAAGTTGGTCCTTAGACTTGAGGTCATTGTACGAACCTGTATGTGACCGATGTCTCTTAGATCCCTGACCTAGCTTCGAGGCACGGCCTGTCGAAAGGTCTTTAGTTGGGTGACACTTGAAGCGTGTGAGGAGAGTAATGACGAAGAGAGGATTCGTCTCTCCCGTTTATGCGGAGTTAGTGTCGAACGTGTTGGTTCGGTCTTTAGTGAAAACTTTGGCCAAATTATGTTGGAAAAAGTCCAACATTGATAGACTAAAGACCGATAGAGACTAACCGAGTTCAAGCTATTAGGGTTGATAGTTGACCATACCATAGGCTTGGCTAAGCGACATAGTTTTGACGAAGGGATTGACATTGCGGCATTCATCACGGACACAGTCAAGGTGGTCCCAACAATACTCATGTCAATGAGTTAGCCACATAATGATGATACCGAAACAGGAACGACACCTGCTGCTCATAGTTACTGTCATCTATGGTTTCGAGCCCTACCTGTAGTAGGGCCAGTCTGTAGGGTCTCACACAGAGTGGGACATTCGTTAAGTAATAGGTAGAATTAAGAAGATAAATTGGATGTCTGTGAATTAATTGTGTCACAAAAGTTTTGCGATATAGCCCAAGAGGAATTAATGATGTGAGATTATCACATGAGATGCAAAGGATTTAATATATGTCGTAAAGGATTTGCGAGTATATTTATATTAAAGGCATAGAACAAGCTCAATCAGAAGTCCAGGAATGTCGTAGATTATTTTTGGTTTTTGATCCAAGTCCAATAAGGCTGAAAGAATATCAAAAACAAAAATAAAGATAGCAAAAAAACGGGAGTAAAAAAAATCCAGCCAAAAGATTTAGGCTGAGGTGCCCATGATGGGCACTGGGCTCGCCCAGCCCAGCGGGCGGGCAGGGTGACCGACCCTCAGGCGCCCCGCCCACAAGGACCCAGTGCTGGGTGGGTGGGGCCGCTGGTGGGCCCCACCAACTGGGGGGTTTCTTTTCTTTGGTGGCTGGAATTTTTCCAGCGAAATGAAGTTTTTTGGCCAATTTTGAACATACGTTTGATGGGTCAAACGGAGTCAGAATTGAGCACCGTTTATTTCTATGCGTTCACCATTCAGTACTTTTCGATTTGATATATGATATCGCTTACGAAGCTCAACTGTGAGGAAGGAAAATTTCGTTAAAGTTTGGCCTTCGTGAAGGCAAACTAATAATTGATTTTTCCTCTAAAATTTAGTCCCACATCAGATATGGTGAAAAGAGGAGGGGCCAGCTACCTATATAAATAGGGGCCAACCCCCTTCCTTGAAACTTGTATCGGTGCACCCCACACCAAGCCTTGAATCAAGGGAGCTCTCAAAAGTTAAGAGCAAACCTAGATCGAATAGGCTAAATTCGATTCCCGCTTTCCCTTATTCTTCATTGCTCCTGATCGGGCTCTAGCAAAGCTACGAAGGAGTTCGGATCGGATCCGAAGTCCTGACGGAGGATCCACTCAAGGTGAAAATTTCTGGAGCACATGGTTGGCTCGGCGACAAGGAGATTGTTCGCCGCGGGACACGATTTGGCTCAGGAGAAGCGGCTCAGCCCCAATGCGGGGCATTGGTTCGTAGGATTCTGCATCTCGCTACCGTGCGAGGCAAAGGTTAGTAGTTTAATTCATGCATTTATAATTGCAGTTAATTTTATAGATATATCTTTATTGGTTGGTCAGACCCACCCCAGGATAGTAGAGATTTTGGCTAGGGTTTAATTCTTTAGGGCTTAACTTAAAACTATTTTAAGTTGTTTTTCGCTACGTTGTTTTGCTTTCGTCGTCCGCTCGACTTATGCTGGACATCGATTTTATTGCCATAAGGACCCAGATAACCCTTCAAGATCAACTTCGGTATGTCGAGATGCGAGGTTCTAGATGTCTTGAACCAACTTGGTCAAGATATCGCATTGGACGAGAAGCCGACGAGCATGTCAGATTTGGAGTGGAGAACTCTGAATCGCAATGCATGTGGGACGATCCGACTGTATTTGACGAAGGAGAATAAGTACCTTTTCATGGAGGAGACAAATGCAAGAAAGTTTTGGAAAGAGCTTGGCGACAAATATATGAAGAAGTACATCCAAAACCGACTGCATTTCAAGAAGAAACTGTTCGGTTTGAAGCTTGAGGAGGGTATTTCTATTGAGAAACATCTCGACTACTTCAACAAGCTTCTAACCGACCTAAGGAACGTTGACGTGAAGGTCGACGATGAAGATAAAGCGATGGTCCTTCTCAATTCTCTACCCAATCATTACGAGCATTTGGTGTCAGTTCTTACTTACAGTAAGGACTCGATCACGTCTAAAGAGGTGTCCAATGCTCTTAAGAGCAATGAGTTCAGGAGGAACGATGAGTACACGAGAAACCGAGCTAACGAACTCTTATCGTGATAAGAGGCTAGAGCAATGAGAGGGCTAGAGCTCAAAAGGGGTATTTTCAACCTAAGTCCATGGACAAGAGTATAGGCCTCTTCCTAAGGACTTAGTGAACGACCAGTGTGCTTTCTGTAAAGAAAGAGGACATTGGGTCAAAGATTGTTTGAAGGCAAAGAAGAAGCACGACACTAGATCTAATGTCATTAAAGGCATTGAGGTTGAAGAGTGGGTACTAGTTGGTGCTTTGGAGAGCATGAATTTAGATAGTTTGGTGCTCGACTTAGGATGCTTCTTTTATATGACACCACATAGAGAGTACTTTCGACTTTTCATGAAGGAATAAGAGTACAGTCCTATTGGGTGATAATCGGGCTTGCAGCACAACAGGTGTCGGGATAGTTAGGATGAAGATGGTCGATGGTGTTACATGAGATATTGATGAGGTATGCTATATTCCCGATCTAAAGTGTAACCTCATATTGCTAGGTTCACTCGAAGCTAAGTGCTACCAAGTGACAATGGAGAATGGAGCTCTGAGGGTGACATGAGGAGCTATGATCATGATGAAGCGAAGGCGTAAAGGTAATCTATGCTACTTGGATGGCTCGGTCGTGACTGGCACAACAACTATGACCCGTAAGGCCGATAGAGACGACTCGCTATTCTGGCACATGCATCTAGGTCATGTTGGTGAAAAAGCTCTGCAAAAGCTTATAGATTGAGATCATCTAAGAGGAGCCAAGACCAGAAATATAGAGTTCTCCAAGCATTATGTCTTCGAAAAACAGGCACGAGCATCATTTGGTATGGCCATCCATAAGACGAATGGAGCGCTTGACTATGTTCACACCGACGTATGGGACCGACTAGGCCGACCTCATTGGAAGGTAACCACTACTTTGTATCTTTTATTGATGATTTCTCATGCAGGGTTTGGGTGTCTCCTCTAAAGTCTAAGGACCAAGTTCTGAGTATGTTCATAGAATGGAATAAGTTGGTCGAGACTCAAACAGGTCGAAAAGTCAGACGACTCCAAAGTGCAAACGGTGGAGAGTATAGGTCGAACACTTTCCAAGAGTTCTACAGAAATGAAGGGATTCAGAGACACTTCATCATCTGTGGTACACTTCATGATCTGTGGCATGCCACATCAGAATGGAGTAGCCGAGAGGATGAATCAGACTTTGCTAGAGAAAGTTTGATGTATGCTATCTATTGTCGGCTTATAGAAGGAGTTCTGAGTATAGGCCCTGGCATATGCGACCTATTTGGTTAATAGCCTACCTTCTGCAGCATTGGATGGATAACCTCCTTTGGAGTTCTGTCAGAAAAGCCAGTTCTCGATTATGAGTCTCTGCGTGTTCATGGCTGTCCAAGCTACTACAATGTGAAAGAAGACAAGTTCGATGCTAGAGCCATAAAAGCCATCTTATTGGGCTTTAGCGATCATGTCAAAGGATACAAGCTGTCAGTACTGTTGAAGAAGGAGCATAAACCAATGGTGGGGCCCAAAGAGACACAAATGAAGCAGGTCTACATGGAGGTGTCTAAGGTTCCAGACTGCTCGTTACTGACTCTAGCTAACTTTCACCAGAGACTGTAGACGATGTACTCTATACAGATGTTGGTGATGTTGGTGGTTTAAGCTCGGAAGGTGGAGATAGCTCGTCACCACAGATCACACAACAAATGGATTCCATAGCAGCTAGGATATCGAGGCATGAGATACGAAGAACTGCACGTTACACTGAGATGGTCTTATTTCCTTTTTCCAATGTAAGTATTGGCATACTCACTTCTTTTAGAGATATAGAGCAGTTTGAAGACCAAGGCAGGTGGAGGAGAGTAATGGATGAGGAGATGTAATCACTGATGAAGAATGAAACATGGGATTTGGTAGATCTTCCAAAAGGCAAGAAGGCGATATGGTGTAAGTGGGTCTACACCAAGAAGGACGAAGCCGAAGTTGGAGAAATTTGCTACAAAGCTCGTCTTGTGGCGAAGGACTATGTGCAGAGAGAAGACTTCGACTACGATGAGGTTTTCTCTCCGGTGATGAAGCACTGCTCAATTTGGATTCTATTGGCATTAGTTGCATAGCTCGACCTTGAGCTGGTACAACTAGATGTGAAGACGTCATTCTTGTATGGAGAGCTCGAGGAAGAGATCTATATGGCTCAGCCCGAAGGATATAAAAGTGGCGATTGGCTTTCATGTTGGCTGAAGAAGTCACATATGTGTCACATAGACAATGGTTTACGCATTTCGAACGCTTTATGACGAATGATAATTGATATGTTTGTACTCCCTATGATAATCACGTATTATTTTAGAGGCTGGATGATGTGTACTTCATCTATCTCTTGCTTTATGTTGATGATATGCTCATCACTTCATAACATAAAGTGGAGTTACAGATATTTAAGTCAGAGCTGAGTTGTGCATTTGAGATGAAGGACTAAGGCAAAGCATGAAGGATTCTTGGGACGGAGATCACAAGAGATTGAAGTGAAGGTATAGTTCATCTTTCACAAAGTCAATGTTTGAAGTCTGTCGTACAGAGATTTAGTTGTGAAATTATAAAGTCAGTAGCTACTTTGCTTTCACCTCACTTCAAGTTCTGTGCTGAGCATTGTTCGAAGAACGAAGATGAGAAGAAGCACATGGAGAGTATACTATATGCAAATATAGTAGGAGTCTTGATGTATGCTACAGTATATACACAACCCGACCTATCACATGTAGTTAGCATGGTGAGTAGATACATGCACAATCCGAGAAAAGTACAGTGGCAAGCTGTTCAATGGGTACTTAGATACGTCAATGGCACAATTGACGTCAGATTGACATATGTACAAGCTAACGATGGTCTGGGAGCTGTCAGATATGTCGATTTAAACTATGTTGGTGATTTGGTTAGAAGGAGATCCAGGCTACGTCTTCACCCTGTCAGGAGCTCCAATTTGTTGGTGGAGTATACTTCAGTCTACGGTGGCCTTGTCTACTGCGAAGGTAGAATACATGTCATTGACTAAAGCCGTGAAAGAGATATATGGCAGATGGGCTTAATGAATGATCTGAGAGTCTACCAAGACATGTATGATCTCCATTGTGATAGCCAAGTGCGGTGCACTTGGCTAAGAATCGGGTCTTCTATGCACGTACCAAGCAGATCAATGTGAGATACCACTTCATCTGAGACTATGTGGGAGAAGAAGACGATGACATCAATTTGCTGAAGATCAGAGCAGATGACAACCATGCAGACATGTTGACTAAGGTTGTATTTGGAGCTAAGTTTAAGCACTGCTTGGATTTGCTTAACGTTGTTTCGAGATGATGGCAATAGCGGCCCCAGTTTGGGGCATTGAAGCTTGGTGGAGCCAGGTGAGCCTTAATGGGGGCATTGAGCTCTTCGGAGAAAATTTAAGGGAACACAATTATACAAGGTTACTCTATCAAGGTGGTGCATTGAAGGTCGACTGTGAGGCATATGCCTAATTCTCGGGTGCATTGAAGGTCGATTGTGAGGCGTATGCCTAATTCTCGTCAAGGTGGAGATTTGTGAAAGTTGGCTCAATTGAGGCGCAGAAGAAGTATTGGAGATGTAGACGAGCTATCTTGTACAGAGCTAACTCGCTTGTACTCGGAGCCCGCTTATTTGCCTCTACACAAGTCAGATATGTAGATGCCGAGCTAATGGAATTCTACAATGCATGGACTCTCAAGTCAAAGGATTGGTGGCTCATAGTTCGAAAACTCTGAGGAGCTTCGGACGGCCCGGCTCAGCACTTCGTCAGCTCGGTCTTCAACATGAAGTTCGACAACATGGAGAGGCCAACCATATGATGCAGTATCCTATTCGGGATATAGTTTGTTGGGATATTGAGACACCCAAGTGGAGTTTTGATGATGTTCACAAATGATATGGTACTAAAGATCTTAATTCAAGCATGTAAGAAATATGATGATCAAAGTCTTAGAACAAAAGAAACATAAAAGCCATGTAGAACACAGATATGAAGTAGCTCAAGATATGAACATGGAGCCATTCAAGAGTCAAGTTCTGAAACATATGAAGACTCAAATGAAGACTCAAAGGCTTAAGACAATACAAACAAGACTCAATACTCTAGAGTGTGTAAAATTATGTAAGTAGAGTCTTAGGTTTAAAAGCCTAAATTTTGGAGTTACACACACACAAATATGATAAAAATGTTTTTAAATAGTATTAATATGTTTTTAAATATCGCTTTGAAAAGATTTCAAAGTATTTTAAAAGAGAAAAACTCATGTATCACAAAAAAGGTCCCGATATATGAAATGATCAAAGTACCCTTTGAATAGAGCTATAGAAATCATCCTTCAAGGGAGGACGTATATTATTCTATCCTAAACATTCTCTATTTGTATATCATATTTTGATGGCTTCTTTAGGTTTTGATACGAGTAGCAAAGGAGCCACGCACACATCCTGAATTCAACTCACTAACGTTGTTGTTGACTTTGTTGTGCAAATTATAAGATACTTAGAAGATAAATTCATCCAACTCATCCGCAACTCATCCGAGTACATCTATAACTATGGCATCAGTAGCAATTGCAGACTGTTTCATCATCTGTTTGCACAAAATTATTACCAAAGTTTGCATGTTGCAATTTTGTGGTTATATCAAATTTTTTGCCCCCAAAAAAACACAGCCTTCGGGTTATTTCATGTTTTTGCACACAAATTCACATTTTTGCATCTCTGTCTAGTTACACCATGTATTGGCCCCCGATGATGCCCATTTCCATTTCCCTTTATTTTTGATTCGACAGAAGTCCGTTAAACGCGCACGCGAACTGCAACCAAGTAGGATCAAACTCGTGCTGGAGAGCGAGGGAAATGTGGCTGGACCATAGGCCATTGGCACATTCCCATTTTTTTTTAAAGAACATAACTATAACACACAAAAGGGTAACGTTACGCTTCTAGATAATATAATTTCATGCAAAAAATAGAAAATGGTTTTTAAAAAATTTAAAAAAGTTTGTCTTATCTGAAGATCAGTGGCATAACCAGGAATTCTTTTTGCCCTGGGCGAAAAATAAAGATGATGTAAAGAATATTTTTAATGGTTTGCATGATGTATTAGCATAGGAATGCTCTATTAGCATATGAATCAAAAATCTAACCTAAGGTCTAAAAATTTTCTATGATAAATTCATAATTACCTTATAAATATATGTAAGAAATAAAAAATTTGCAATCAAACACATAACATCACCATTGTGTTAGACATTGGGCTGAAATGTTGATAGTACAAGAGATTTTTTTCATAAATAAATAATTATTGTATGTAATATGTTAGAAAAGAGATTTTTTTTATATAAATAAACGATTGTTGTTTGTAACATGTAACTGTAAAATACCCAGGCTGTTGTAAGTAATATGTAAGAAAAGAGATTTTTTTATAAATAAACTATTATTGTACGTAATGTGAAAAATGTAAAGGTTGTTGGATGATGATGAACTCAAGAGAGAAAGAGACAAGATTTCTTAGCAAAAGAATAAGTCACCTTAGCTAAGAGCCATGTTGCTCTATTTATATATCTCATAGTGGGGAGGCCAAAAGCCTCTAGGAGACCAAGGGTCCCCATTACTCTAAGTAATGGGGCCTAATGAATGGGTAATGAAGGAGGGGAGGCCAAAGGCCTCCCTCATTCATAACACTCCCCCTTACACATTCATCACTTCGGTCTCAGCTACTGAGGCAAGGGGTGGATACTTCTGGATCCCAGAGTAAGTGTGTTTGCCTCGTTAAAATCTTAGCTGTGGAAAACCCAGTGGGAAAACCCAACAGCTTAAGGAAAAAGAGTGCAACCCACATGTTACTCCCCCTGATCCGTACAAGCTTCAGGCTTGCAGGTCTTTCAACTGTCGCATACCAATGTTCTTTACAAGCTTTACAAAAGTACATTTAGGCAATGCCTTAGTAAAAAGATCAGCTAGGTTGTTGCATGACTGGATCTGTCGAACTTCAATCTGCTTGTCGTTCTTCTGCACGTGCGTCCAGAAAAACTTGGGAGAAATGTGCTTTGTCCTGTCGCCTTTGATGTAGCCCTTCTGAAGCTGAGCAATGCACGCGGCGTTGTCTTCGAATAGGGCAGTAGGCTCCAGATCACCGGTCTTCAGGCCAGTGGATTGGAGAATGTGTTGGACGATGGAGCGTAGCCAAAAACATTCTCTGCTCGCTTCATGGATCGCGATGAGCTCTGCATGGTTAGAAGATGTAGCAGCTGGGGAGCCTATGAGATCCATTACCGGGGAGTATGTATCTTCATAATCGATACCCGGTCTTTGGGAAAAACCCTTTGCTACAAGACGCGCCTTGTAGCGGACGATCAGATTTTGTTCATTTCTTTTTCTAATGAAAACCCACTTATATCCCACAGGTCTTACACCTACTGGTGTTTGGACTACAGGTCCAAAGACTTTGCGTTTCGAGAGTGAGTCCAGCTCTACTCTTATCGCCTCGTCCCACTTTGGCCAATCATCTCTGCGTTTACAATCCGCTAGAGAAAGTGGTTCGACGTCATCGTCGTATTCAGTGACGTGAACGGCAATAGTGAACGCAAAATCGTCGTCGACGACTGTGCTATGTCGGTCCAGTACCTCCCCAGTACGTACAAAGTTTAATGATGTTTCTCCTAATGTTTCCTCTGCGGGGGAAATTAGGAGGGGAGAGGTAGCTGTCCTGAGCTCAGTATCCTGTGGAGGGATAATCTTATTTTCACCAGGAATCTTCCTCTTTCGAGGAACTTTATCTTTTGAACCTGGTGGCCGTCCTCTTTTCAATTGAGGTACAGCCATTTCTGCTGCGGGTGGATTGCATCCATTTATAAGGATGTCAATCCTAGCTGGAGTGTTAGCAGCAGGGACGTGTGAACGGACGATCTTCTGGTTGTCCGTGAATTTATCCGGCAATTGGTGTACTGTATTCTGGATGTGAAGGATCTTCAGGATCTCATCTTCACACAGATTTGTACGCGGATCATAAAAGGACAAAGACTTATTTTCCCAATTAATGGTCTCCGAAGCTTCATGCTTCTTGGAATGTTTGCCCAACTTTGGAAAAGTTTTCTCATCGAATTCACAATCAGCAAGACGTGCCTTAAATGCGTCCCCCGTTAGGGGTTCTAGGTATCTAATAATCGAGGGTGAATCAAATCCAATATAGATTCCTAAACGACGTTGAGGACCCATTTTGGTCCTCTGAGGTGGTGCTATTGGAACATAGACCGCACAACCAAATATTCTCAAATGAGATATATCTAGAGTTGAGCCGTATGCTAGTTGCATCGGAGATAATGTATTGCCTCCAGAGGGGCGTATCCTGATAAGAGATGCGGCATGCAGAATAGCATGCCCCCAAGCATCCACCGGCAATTGGGATTGCATAAGCAATGGACGTGCAATCCATTGGAGTCTCTTTATAAGGGACTCTGCTAATCCATTCTGGGTGTGAACATGAGCTACTGGATGTTCAACTTCTATACCCGTTGCCTGGCAATAGTCTTCGAAGACTTGAGATGTGAATTCGTCCGCATTATCAAGACGTAGTTTCTTGATATGGTTATCGGGGAAATGAGCACGTAACCTAATTATCTGTGCCAACAGCTTTGGAAAAGCTAGGTTACGGGTGGACAAGAGGCACACATAAGACCATTTTGTGGATGCATCTATTAGTACCATGAAGTACCGAAATGGGCCACATTTGCTGGCACGTCTTCCCTTAAATATTTCGCAGATGGTCTTCTGGCCATCTTTACGAAGAGTGACATACATGTATTCAACCTTATTTTCATCTCTAGTTTCTAAGTGATATCCGTTTAAACGGATGTCCTTGAAACTTATGAGATTTCTATTTGATCTTGGAGAAAATAGTGCATTATTGATTTTTAGTCTTGTGTTATTTGGGAGCAATAATATTGCATCACCAGATCCTTCGATTATTTTGGACAGTCCTGAAATTGTAATGACAGGACCGTCATATTTACTTATGCTATTGAAATAGCATTCATCGCGAAGGATAGTGTGCGTCGAGGCACTGTCCACTAGGCACTCATACATCATCTATATAAGCCAAAAACGAAAATTTATTGATGGAAATGTAAAATGCATACATTCAAAATAAAAGATCGTCTTTATTAAGCATACTAGAGATGAAGCTACAATTTATTCTTTGAAAAGCATAGATAAAGATGAGGCTCAATCGAGCAGGTCGTCATTTTCGAAATCCTTGGAAGTGAACTTCGTCGGATTTTCCACATTTGCCATGTTTGTTTCAGGCGGAGGCTTCTGGCTCGCCTGATACAGAACCTGGAAGTGGCGAGGTGTGCGACAGTTTCTGGACCAATGTCCAGTCATGCCACAACGATGACATTTGTCCTCCCATGTCTTCTTTGGATTTGACACTGTATCAGTGTTCTTACGTTTCCAAGTGAAGTTTTTCTTCCCTTTGTTATTCTTGCTTTGGGGAGGAGCAATGGCTGGTTTCATAGGGGCATTTCCTTTGTTCTTTCTGCCCCTCTTCTTGTTCTTCCACTTCGGGGGGTGAACACTGTGGGCTTCTGGAATAGGAGCTGAGCCTGCCAGGCGCTGGTTATGAGTGGCCAGTAAAAGGTCTCTATTCTGCTCTGCCCTAAGGAGGCAAGAGAGCAGTTCAGAGAACTTCGTGAAATTGCGTTCACGATACTGCTGCATGAGGATAGCATCTTTCTCGTGAAACGAGGTAAATGTCTTTTCCAACATGCGGTGCTCCGAGACTTCTTCACCACACAACTTCAGGCGTGAGGTGATGTTGTGAAGTGCTGAGTTGTACTCAGCAACGGACTTGTAGTCCTGAAGTCGGAGGTTCTCCCACTCATAGCTGGCACGCGGGAGTATGACATCAATTTGATGTCTGTAGCGTGCCTCTAACGCTGTCCATAACTCCAGAGGGTCCTCTACCGTCAAGTATTCGGCCTTCAGGGTCCGATCTATGTGTCGTCTGATATAGATAATGGCTTTCGCCTTATCCATGTCAGAGACAGTGGTAGAGGTACTGCCAGCTGAAAGGGCCGCTTCTGGGGCTTTGCTAGCAGATGCATCGGATGCTGCGGGAGCCGATGATTGGGCCACTGCGGGGGCCAGAATGGAGTGCAGGAGCGCCATGGAGCGCAAGTGGAACTTCAGGTCCACTCGCCAGCTTAAGTAATTCTTGCCAGCTGCATCGAGCACATCGAAATCGACGCTTGCCAATTTGGCCATTTTATCTATGCAATTTAAAGATAATCATGAATTAAAATAAATTCAACAAACCATGCATAAATTAATAAGTAAAAATGCGGGGATCGGCCAGATACCCAAAATAATAAACAGTCCAAAGTTCGATTACAGTCCAAAGAAAAGAGATTGAAAAATACAACTTTGGAAACCCCGGGTGGGTCCCTATTTCTGCATCCGTCTTCTTATGCTGTTGCATCGAGCTTTGGCTTACACAGTCATGAATCGACTCCTTGCGGTCCAGCGGACGCGGCCAGGGAATTGACTAAGCCAGGACCACTTGTTACCCAGTCAAGCTAGGTTGGTCCAGCAAACTTAGCCAAGCACATTGACCGACATCATGTTGAAGGAGTTTTCATCAATTCTATGTGCTGTTGCATCGAGCTTGGGCTTTTAAATACAAATTTCCTCACTTACAAATTCTCTCAAAAGATAATAAAAGTGCAAGGAAAGTAAATAGGTATACAATGGCCGATCCCGAAAAACACATTTTTACTTATTTTAAACATCCACGCAGTTTATATGCTACAGGCATAAATTAAACAACCACGCATATATCTCAAGCATAAAAAAAATATGGAAAAAGTAAACTAGAAAATATAACTATCTCGTAGACCACGGGGAAACGTCATACACCGTTAGGTTAATTACCTAACGGCAGAGCGGTCTCAGGATCTTTGAGATGATTATATTTTTTTAAAAATTCTAGTAAACCATACATAATAATTTGCAAGAGAGATGTTTAAATAAATAGAGGAACATATAAATGTAATTATTGATTTTACAAAGTTTTTCTCATAAATTTCAATTTGCAAATTTAATTCTTCTTTAAAATTATGAAGAAGCCGAATTTCTGTAGAATTTTGTGGCTTCGGGCCAAAAATTATTTTTAGTATAAGCGCTTGTGGCCCGTTCCGCAGTTCTGCAAAATTGTTTGTCGCAATTATTATGGCTTCGAGCCAAAAATAAACAATTAGCCTCGGCTTCAGGCCTCGGCCTCGGCCTCGGGCCTCGGGCCTCGGGTCACGGTCACGGGCTCGGCCTCGGCCTCGGCCTCAGGGCTCGGCCTCGGGCTCGGGCTCGGCTTCGGCCTCGGCCTCAGGGCTCAGCCTGCCATCGGCCTCGGCCTCAGGGCTCGGCCTCGGCCTCAGGCTGCCCCCTTTCAGCGGGGGGGCGGCGGCGGCGCGGAAGGCCCCCCTCTCCACTGCAGGGGGGGGGGGGGGGGCATAGTCGGCATTGTGGGAAGGCCCCCTCCTCCGTCAGGGGGGAGGGGAGGATTTCATTCCGGTTCTTCTTCCCACCGAAGAATTTTAATTGCAAAAGGAAAAGTTTTTTCATAGAAAAAAAAAACTTTGTAATAAAATTTTTTTTTCTTTTATTAGACTAAATTTTTTTTTTACTTGTATTTTAAAACAATGTAAAAATTATTTAGTCTAATTTTATCTACAGGATTATAGGGTTTTACCTCTAGATCAATGATCTAGGGAAGAACGCGACGATGATCCGTAGAAATAATAATCCATGCTCCCGAACGCTAACAAAGGTAAAATGACAACGCTAAAATCAAACCCAGAACTTGTTGTCGAATGTCAAACGCCTTAGCCATTGAGGCTTTTCGGAGGGTGTGATGAGATTTTTTTATAAGTAAAGCATTATTATATTTAATACATAAGAAATGTAAACCAAAATGTGCCACTGCTGGGAGTCGAACCCAGAACTTGTTGTCAATTGCCGAAGACCTTAGCCACTGGGGCTTTTAAAAGGAAGTGAAAAAGTCTAATACTAATTTATTTTTAACATTTTTGTAGGGCAATTTACACCTAGTTACGACCCTGCTGAAGATTGAATTAGGTGTTGAAAAGTGCAGATGGTTTGAAACGAAGTCAATGTCAGAGAAAAGGACAACTGTCTTCATTCAAATTTTACATCCATTTCTTTAACAAATCACATTATAAACACACAAAAACAAAAAACAAAAATGCCCCAAGACTCGAAACTAGCCGTTACGACCCCCAGAAGACAAAACCGCGTGACCCTCCAACGGTCAGAAAATTTGAAATCCATCCCCCCAACAATTAAGCCCCCCAATCTGCAATTCATTGCATCATTGTCATCCAATAAAAATCATACCTTTTTAAGGCGCAACCCCCCTCACTCTCTCAAGATCCCATTCTTCTCCCCTAGAAAGAAGAAGAGATTCCATCGACCCATCTCTTCTTCTTTCTTCTTCCTCAATCCTCTCTCAGATTTGATTCACACCAAAGATGCCTCCCCACAGAGAGAACCGAGATGCCCATGATGACAACATCACCAACAACACTCCTCCGGGTGCCGCCCCCCTGCCCTCCGCCTCCTCGAAGCAGTCTCTGCCAGTCGCCAAGGGATCCGACGGCCAGTCGGTC
The DNA here is from genome assembly GCA_030789695.1 of Scilla litardierei. NCBI lineage: Eukaryota > Viridiplantae > Streptophyta > Magnoliopsida > Asparagales > Asparagaceae > Scilla > Scilla litardierei. Next base: position 151,553,227 of record CM061132.1, on the reverse strand, counting down.
TTGAAGAGGTCCACATATCCCCTCGCCTGCCTCTGTTTCGATTTTTTGACTCACTAACCGTTTTCTTCCTTCAAAAAATTCGCAGGCTGCAGTCTGAACTGATGTCCTTGATGGTAAGCACAAAATCGCAAGTCCTGTTCCTTTCTAAAAAAACTAAATTGTTTATCATACTGAATCTATTTCGCTTCGGTTGCTTTCTCTCGTTAATTACAAAGATGTGCGGGGATCCGGGCATCTCGGCGTTCCCCGAGGGAGACAACATTTTCTGCTGGAAGGGAACGATCACAGGCAGCAAGGACACTGTGTATGAGGGGTTGATCTACAAGCTCTCCCTCTCTTTCCCCGCAGACTACCCCTTCAAGCCCCCCAAGGTGAAGTTCGACACCGCTTGCTTCCACCCCAACGTCGACGTTTTCGGCAACATTTGCTTGGACATTCTCCAGGATAAATGGTCATCGGCTTATGACGTTCGAACCATTCTGCTATCGATTCAGAGCCTGTTGGGAGGTAAAAAAAAATCATTCTCCGTCTCAGTGCTGGGTTGTGTGCTGACGGTTTCTATGTTTTGCAGAACCGAACAATGAGTCTCCGCTGAATACTCAAGCCGCTGCGCTTTGGATCAATCAAGAAGGTTTGTTTGCTGTAATCAAGTTTTCTTTCTTCGTTTTTTTTTGAGATGATCAATATTATCATGTTGTGTTGTGTGCAGAGTTCAGGAAAATGGTGGAGAAACTCTACAAGCCGGCAGCATAGAGAGAGCTTCTATTTTTGCACTTGGATTTGTTATACAGCTCAAATGCAAGGGGGAGAGAGATTGAGGGGGGTTTTTTTTACTTCATTTTTATTTTCAGTATCTTTTTCCAGGAAGCTTCACTTGTTTATTGTAGTGATCCTTACCATGCTCTATTTTGTGTCATCACCGTTCACTTCATTATCTTCATAAAAAAGAGAAGCTGGTCGATCATTTTTGGCTCTCTATTTTTCATTCATATGGTTGCTGATGACATTAGATACTTGCGTAAATTCTATGAAGTATACTTCTTAAAGATATAAATATTACAGTGTGAGTTTGTCCGACATTCGACATACATGTATGTATGATCATCACTAGTTCATGATTGAAATGTTTGGGTTTCACTAAATTTACCAAGGAGCGTTCTCTCCCTCCTCCTATAACAGCACTGTGAAGTTGAGCTTGGTCAAAATGATGAATAAAAAAAAATTTATTTTTTTTCACTTCGACAATGGTTTTCTTAGGAGTATCTGAATACATATCAAATAGGGGGAATCCCTGTTTGTTGTTTGCCTTTCGACAATGGTTTTTATCCAAATGTGGCAGTATATATTGCCTTTCGACAATGGTTTCACTATTAACTTGCTCCTTTTCATATTTCATGGTGACACTCACTTGTTTCCATGATTGATGGTACAAATTGCTCTTTTTCCATGATTCAAATTTATTTGGTTGGTAGTGTTGGAATTTTCTGTAGATGGGTGTTAATAGTGTTATCCAAATAAAATCTTAACTTAAAATTTAATCCCTCTTGAGTCTACCTAAGGGATAAATTAGAGTTACCAAAATTTATTCTTAATCAACAAACTCAAATATTTACAGGTATAATAAGATAAGCAGCGGAAATATAAACCATGCAAATATAGAGATAAAAGCAAGAGACAAAGATTTACCATGATTCAGCACTTTGGTCTATGTCCAAAGTCACATCTTCAACAAGAAACCTCTTGTTGGGGAGGCAAGTGTACTATTTTCCATAGAGAGAAGTTAATAGTGGATTAAGTCCTAGTTGAGTGAGGAATTTCCAACAATACACCTCTTCAACAAGACAACCTGACCCACTTGAGGATTTTGTCTAATCACAAAGCAATAGAACAAATATCCTTGCCACCTCTCAAAGGAGGATTGTACAAACCTTGCTTTGATGGAGGTTTACAAATTTCATATAGCCAAGAATTGAAGCTTGAAAGTGTGTGTAGTGGCTAATAAAAACAAAGTTTAGTTCTTAATTAAATCAAGATGAAAGCTTGAGGTGATCAAAAACTTTAAGGCTAATCGAGAATTGCTTAAAATCTTGTTAAAAACTTTGGCCAAAAAAATCTTTTGAAGTGCTTTAAGAGGGCGTTAAAAACTTTTCTTTTTCTCAAAAAATAGCTCAACTAATTCATGATAAATCCATACAACAACCATTAATATATATGGGTGAATCTACCCAAAACAGACACCCCAAAATACCCTTCAACGGCTAGTAAAATGGTTAAAAAAATATTGCCGTGATATGCCAACGTTCAGTTACAAGTTGACTTATGTATACCGACTAGTCGACTTGTCCATGTACATTGGTCGACTTGTCAAATCATGTCTTGAGGAACCGTTGCTCTCTATTAAAATCAGTCGACCATAGTTCATGTATTAGTCAACTGCCGTTCAACAACCAGTCGACTAGTTTTATAGCTCCAATTGACTATTTTCTGACATGCTTTCTAGCCGGTTTCTAGGCTAAGTATCCAGTCGAAGAATGTATGTCAGATTGGTCGACTTGTGTGTCCAAGAAACTTAAGTTAAAGCCTAAAACACTAGGAAAATTTTTCAATATAATTTTAAAACTATTAAAAATATTTTCCTAAGTGTGTAGAGCTTCAATAATTGGCTTTGCAATGAAATCTAAGACATGAGTAAAAATACATCAAAAAGACTCAAAAATACCATTGTCTTGAATCTTTGATGTAGTCCACTTAAGCTTAGTCCATGTCTTGACTTCTAACTTTGGTGAGCTTCAACACTTGACTTGGTCTCCTTGCTATTAAGATATTAATTATTATAGTTAATTTATTGTCTCTCTCTTAGTATAGTGTGATACTCTTTTAGGTTCATGTATGAATCTCTTAGATTCTTGCGAGAGTCTTTTGTTTCTTGTGTTGGCACTTGAGTTTTGTGCTCAATCATGATTCATGGGTTATATATATGGGAGATATCTCTTGTAACCAATATAAATTATCTTCTTCTTCATCCACTTTTACATGGTATTGGAGCCATTCTTATCTAGGCTCCAAGTCTTCCGCTGCATCTCTCACGCCTCCCTCTTGGGGGAGGGGGACAACCACTCTAGCCCTCGTCAGGCGCCCTCACTTATGAGGGTCCACCATTGCACACACCATCTTTTGCGAGCTGCAACTCTTTCACAAATATAAGAGACACACAAAATAAAATAACTATAATAATTAATATCTTTATCACTTGCATCTTCTTTTGGTGAGCTCCATAAGCCTGTGGTATATGGTTATGAACTAATCATCTTTTGTAATCATCTTTTAATACATGCACACTCACAAACTTGATTGATACACTTAATTGTTTACTCATTATCAATGAATTAATATCCAACATTCTCCACCTTTTGACATGACAAACAATTGATACTAAAATATGAAATTTCAAAAAAAAAAATAATATGCTTACTCTCCCTGCATTGATGCTAAGCAAACTCAAAGCACATTTATTATATGTATCGCATATAACAATTGGTGTGATATAGTGAGTGTGTATGAGTTCAAACTACTGTGTGTCAATCAAGCTTTCATGTGTTCCATGTGTAAGAATTCAAGCTTATGTTGCATACCATGTGTTCTCATTGTTGTAAAAATTCAGAGATTAGAGGATGATGCTATTAAAAATTAGGGAAAGGAGTAGACTTATCAGTCAGCCGAGGCATGCTAGGCATTGTCCTTAAGAGTAGATTTCTGCCCCTCAGAGTGAATACTCGGTGCAAAGCAGGTCCAGCGGCTACCCTCCAGGATTCAACGACAACGGCCTTGTAAGTGTGCACTCACAGTACAAGGCTCTAGCGAGCAGTAACTATTCTTCAGTCGCACAGGAAGATGAAGAGATACTGATGGTCGCCAGACAAAAGCAAACATCACAACAGAACAACAACAAGACGAATGGTAGCATGTGGAAGGAAGAGAATGAGTTTTTACTATTCTGATTCTCTTGATAAGCTGAGTTTATATAGATGAAAATGTGACCGTTGGAATTCAGCCATCAATGAAAAAAATATGACTGTTAGAATTCAACCATCAATGAGAAAATGGCTGTTGTGAAATTAAACATCAATTAATGAAAATATGGCTGTTGAGAAAAATAAAAATGTAATGGTGTGCTATAATGAGTGTGTATGAGTTCAAGCTACTGTGTGTCAATCAAGCTTTCAAGTGTTCAATGTGTAAGAATTTAAGCTTATGTCATATACCATGTGTTGACATTGTTGTAAAAATTCAGAGATTAGAGGATGTGGCTATTAAAAATTAGGAAAAGGAGTAGACTTACCAGTAAGCCGAGGCGTGCTAGGCACTGTCCTTAAGAGTAGATTTCTGCCCACTCAGAGTGAATACTCGGTGTAAAGCAGATCCAGCGACTACCCTCCAGGATTCAACGACAATGGCCTTATAGTGTGCACTCACAGTACAAGGCTCCAGCGAGCAGTAAATATTCTTCGGTCGCACAGGAAGATAACGAGGTGCTAATGGTCGCCAAGACAGAAGCGGACATCACAACAGAACAGCAACATGACGAATGGCAGGAAGTGTGTGGAGGGAAGAGAATGAGTTTTCGCTATTCTGATTCGCTTGATAAGCTAAGTTTATATAGATGAAAATGTGATTGTTGGAATTCAGCCATCAATGAAAAAATATGACTGTTGGAATTCAGCCATCAGTGAGAAAAAATGGCTGTTGCGAAATTAAACAGCAATTTAATGAAAATATGGTTGTTGAGAAAAATAAAAACATAATGGGCATTTAAATTCTTTAAAGGTAAAGAGGGCTAAGAAATATGATGCAAAACTAGGGCACTCCGTGCGCGCACCCATGAACCCCACCTGCGTAGGCGCAAAGCCATCGCACACACGCTAAGGGTTTTCGGATCCGTCGTCCACATTTTCCATTCGGCTCAACCCGGTTTGGGCTCGGCCCCTTGCTTGGACTCATGCGCCCGCAAGCTTCCCCTCATTCCTAGCCCATATACAAGTCCAATAGTCCATTAACAAGAAGTCTATAATAAACTCCAACAAGAGAGTTCTCTCATTCAATATGGGACTAAAAATAAGGTTTGAATTGAAGAAATAAACCAAATATCCAACACACATATCACCAATATAGCATTTGCATGTGTTGAATAGCATGTGCTAGCAAATGTGTCATATGTGAGTGACAACATATTTTATGTTATAATACTCAATTTTTCTTCCATCCTTTTTGATAAGGTCTAAGGGATAGAAAACTGAGTAATAGAACATAAAATATGTTCATATGACACATTTGCTAGCACATGATATTCAACAGATACACATGACTTTGGCCCAGTGACAGTCCCCCTCTTTCCTAAATGTGAAGTATAGGGTTCGATGGTTGACTCGGAAAACGCGCAAGTGCACGCCTTCCACTCCCAAGCGTAGGAGTGTCAATGCAATATATAAATAACCGGTGAGTACCGGGTCGGATCACAGGGACAAGTCGTTCTACGTTCACAAATTTGATCGATAAAGAAAATTAAAGTGTTTTACAACTACCCAATTAACAGTGGATGAGTGGAGGAAAACGTGTGGAGAATCTAAAAATCTATCCTAAGTGGGTAGGGTTAGAGAACCAAATGTAGAGTTAGGATCGCTAGGAGAGAAAGCATGGGTTGAGGGTTCATTAAGTTTGGCGTTAATTAAGCTCTAATTACCGCATATAACATAATCGGTCATCCGGCTAAGGAAGCCCAATCGGAATATTTAGCGTTCATGAACATGAAATTTTGCAATAGGGATGGATTTATTATCACGACACTAATCAAGTTCGGAGCATGGATTCATCTCGAATTGTGCCCTCTCAGGACTTAGCCAATTAAATTTGTGCCCTAATAAATATCCAACATTCACATTCAAAATTGGGCAAAGAGGGAAATTAGGGCTACAATTAACAACCAACTCAATAAACCACAACCCAAGTAATTCAATACTACACAATTATAGCAAACAATAGGACAATTGCATTCAAAATTAACCCAAGTTTCATACAAAAATGAGATATCAAAATACAAAAGGGGAAAGGAGAGATTTCACCCAAGAACTCTCCCAAATGAGCACTTCCCTCCTCCTATTTGCCTTCCTCCAAGCATCTCCAAGCTCCACTAAGCTATCTCAAGCTTCTCCATGGCCTCCAAGCTCTTCTTCCCCCTCCAAAATTTAGCAAAAATAAGAACTAGGGCTGAAAAAACCCCCCAAATTCGCAATATAACCCCAGCACAGCTTATCGGGTCTGTTTTTAAGTCAAACGGGTCGGATTCTGGCCCAAACCGGTAAGCAATGCCAAAATCTGCAGAAAATTTCAGCACCGTCACTCTGTCTTACGAAAATTCTAGAAAAATCATCCGACCTCGGAATGACGTGTTCCAGGCGGCGATGGAACCGTAACAAAGTGTACAATCACAGAAAAATATCATTAGGCCAGGATATACACTGCAATGATAGAAGAATTCTTCACAAGATAGGCAAAGTTGCAGAAATTTTCAGCACCGTCACCCTGTCTTGCGAAAATTCTAGGAAAATCATCCGACCTCGGAATGACGTGTTCCAGGCGGCAATGAAACCGTAACAAAGTGTACAATCACAGAAAAATATCATTAGGCCAGAATATATACTAAAATGATAGCAGAATTCTGCACAAGAGGGGAAAAGCTGAATTTCCAGACCCGAAATTTTCAACACCATCACCATGTCTTCCAAAAAATGCAGTAAATTGCTCCGACCTCCAAAATTTCTGGAAAAATATGCGTTGGAATCGGGACTTCATGAAATTTGACTGAAAAATAATAGGAGACTAAGATGAAGATGATAATAAGTTGTAAAAATTGTATTTTATGCATATGTAAACGATAAGCTCCAAATTTAAGAGATATCAAAAATATGTATGAAACAAAGCTAAGATATGATTAATACATGCAGAAAAAGCACCGAAATGGGGGGATAAATATACAATTTTTACCCTGAATCATTCGATGCCGTCCAATATACCCAGAAAAAGTTCTCGATATCCACCGAATTGTCTTGAATTTCAAGTTAAATGTTAGGTGTGAGAGAATATGTGTATACACAAACTTAACAGGTTGAACCAGGTGAACTCAAGTTTGATCATCAAACCCAAATCCAAACATGTTAAGAACCATGTCTTTCATCTTGACCCAAATTAGACCCGAATATGGATAAGCTATCATCTATACTTGAAATTCGGGTCGAGTTCCGATTCAACCCTTCGGCTCAAAACATGTTTGCCAGCCCTGGTAGAAATAAAACAAATAGATGTAAACAAAAGATTTATTTATAATCAATGACAATTTTAGTTTAGAGACAATTTGCCAACATCTTCTTATTTCAAATTATGTGTGATTGATTATCCTTGCATGACATATTAAATTATTTATTTAAATACACATGCCAAGCAGATAATTAACAAAATAAATACCATACCATCAAAAAACCATTTTGTTTTAAACATATATTCATTTAAATATCTGATAGATGTACAAATCTTATATACTCATCCGAATCCGTCTAAATAAATAAATGCTTGGGGATAAAAAACCGCTTAAATGAACAAAATGGATGTTATTGAGAATCAATTCTATGGCAAAGGCCATAGGTGATATATATAGATTAAGAAGGATACAAAAGGTCCTTTAAAATTATGTTGGATACCAACGGTCCTTGATACCAAAGGTCTCAAGGCCCTATTCATAACACTTTCCCTTATTCATCCATCATTGTAAACTCGACATATGAATGCTTCAGGAGTCATAGTGCCAATTAGTACCAGGAGGGGTGGATACTTCTGGATCCTAAGCTAATGTGGTTGTCTCGTTAAAACCTTTGGCTATGAAAAACCCAGTGAGAAAAACCATAGTTTAAGGTAAAAGAGTACAACTCGACATTTAACTTCCCCTGATCTGTACAAGCTTCAGGCTTGCAGATCTTCTAGACAGCTATACATCAATCTCATCTACAACATTCCGAGAATAAATACAAAATACAAGCATCGCTCATCTGTACAAGTATCGCTCATATATGGCAGCTGCTGAATCTATGGGAGCTCCTTCTGAAAAGGTTTGCTCTGTCTCATCACTCTTGATGTAGCTTCCTTAAGGATGGGCTAGGAAAGTGGCATGGTCTGCTTACTTGGTAGATAGCTCCATGTCTCTAGTCTCTGACCCAGTCGTCACTGTGTCTATGAGGTACTTCAGGGTGTAGCTATGCATACTCTTGATTTGTTTCTTGGATGATGAGCTTCTCGGAATGGTAGGATGATGTTGCCATAGTCGCATGCTTTGCAGAGATCTACATGAGGTAGCTTTTCCTTCGTGGGTAAAGCCCGTACCCAAAGTTTGTTGTCATCACGATAATCTATAACCTGCATCTGCAAATACATTTAACATGGAGGATAATCCTTTATAATATTGACCCTTGGAGGTAGCGCAGAAGATGTGTAGCTCTGATCTAGTGACGCGCTACAGGAGCTGCATTGTATCTTGCTAACAGATTTACTGCCAATGCTATATAGAGTAGTGTGGAGTTGGCCGGATATAGGAGTGTACTAATGACACACAAGTAAGGCACTTCAGGACCTAGAATATCCTTCCCCTCTTCCAGCGAACGGAAGGGGTCTTTATGTAAATCCATACAACCAATTAGTGTATTTAGTGGATTACAATTGTCCATGTATATTCATCAACTTCGGGTGTATGAAGGTAAATGTCACATGATTTTCATCTTCTGAATGTTATGTTCATCTTCTGGATGTTATTTTCTTCTGCTGGATGATATTGTCATATGCTAGATGATAGTTTCATCTTCTGATGATAGTTTCATTCTCTGGATGAGAGTTTCATCTTCTAGGTGCTATATTCATCTTCTGGATGAGAGTTTCATCTTCTGAATGATAAGTCTGTAAGCCAAGATTTTTGCCTAGATCTTTCATATCATATATGATAGGTAGGCTTAATCAGATATTTTGGCTTTCTCTTCGGGAGATCCGATAAGATTTAAGTCATTTACAAATATTATCTCAAATCATTTTCTTTGCTCTATTAAAGATGCAAAGACAACATTTAGAAAGAGTCCTTATTTTCATTAGGAATTTTCTTGGTTGTATTTAATATTTTTCATAGAATAGATGTCTAAGATCTATTCAGGCAAATAAGGAAATTAAGAATAAATCCACAAGGGTATGCTGTCATAACATCCATAGCAGCAAAAAACCCAAACTTTTTCTTTGCCAATCGCAGGATTTTCGCAAACATAACTAGGGACCCTGATGCATCTGTTTTATCTGTAAGTGAGTCAAGCTCATTTTACTTGATTACTTCCTGGTTTCAGCGAAATGAACCTCTAAGATATATCATATTGCTTATAAAATATGATTTTATTTATTTTTATTTGTGTTTATTCAATACTCATTATGCCCACAGGTTTGATATCTTTTGATATCATGACTTCAGATCCAAACACATTGCTTTTCATAAGTGAGTCCAGCTCAACTTATTATTGCCGCGTTCCATATTTTGGCCAATCTCTACATTTGCTTCAGGAAACGGAGTGTGGAACAATATTTATAATTATCATTTAAACAACAATATGGAAGACTGAAAACAGGAGAAGTCCAGGACCAACTATGTCCTAATATAAAAAGAGAAAGGGAAGATATTATATCCTCGACATGGAATAAGCAATGGCAAACTAAGTCCAGTCCCAGAAGTTCTGGAATAGACACATACTGTTATTGCAATATGAAAAGGTCATTAATTTATGCCATAGATAGTATCTACAAAGCTAGTCTAAAAACGAAAGTCGATCTAGCTATTATATACTTAGCTACTCCTCGAGAATAAATAGACTTTTGAAAACAAATTTAAATATATTGCCATAACATTATTATTAGTGAGTTTCAACATAATTATAGACGTATGCTTTCAAAAGCATCTCTCCCTAATAATAGTTTAGTAGAAACTATTTTTTGGTACTGACTTAAAATTTATGCTTTGCAAATCTGAATACTCTATATAACGATGTCCCGTACTCTCAAAAATTAAGAATAGAAACTTACCCAGTTTCATGGATATTCGTTAAAACGAAATCCCTCATGAATGACTCAAGAATATTGAGTGTTCAAATGGACTTTCATAAGCCCTACATAAATTCGAGGAATTATTTGGAACACCTAAAGTGTCAAGAATCATCCAATTTTTAACTTTGTAACGATATTATATGCCACCATAGACTGATGATACAAGACATCATTAACCAATCCTATAAATCTAAAGAACACGAAGTTTCTTCAGAAGGGTGCGTTTTCATTATTCCATTTAATGGGAAAATGATTAAGAGGTCATATCCACTACATATGGACATTAACTCTCTTCACTTCCTCAAAAGAATTTAAGATGATATATTTACTATCATCATTAAAATAATAAGACCTTTGGGTCTGTTGAGAGTATTTGAGGGATAAAAGTGGACTTATCCACTCCTTACATAGGACTGATGATGTACCTTAGTGTACTTATCAATATATCTTCTACAAATGATCATAATCAAACATATTATCCAACAGCAGTCCAGTTTTTTCTCATCATATTTGACACATTATTAAATGGCAGGAACAATGGATAATACTGGGAAATTAGCCATAATTTGCAACTCGAATAAAGTCGAACACCCTAGAGTTTGTGTTCAAACCCAGAAATGGGTTATATGAATTAATCATTAAAATGATTTAAACGGATTACTTATCCATTAAAAGTCAAGTTGCTTGGTGACTGCATGTGGACATGTAATTGCACTGCATACCATCAAAATGCCTCCTAAGAACCTATTTATATGAGCCTGATCACCTCATATAAACAGTTTCTGAGAACCCCTAACGGGGGAAGCGTTTAGAGCACATCTTATAGATTGTGCCATGATGTGTCCACATCCCCATAACACCACTATAAACCATCAATATGTCGTCTTAGAAATATTTATCAGGCATAATTAACCCAAATAAATAGATTCTGAGCACTCCGAACGGGGGAAGCATTTAAAGCACATCTCATAGATTATGCCTTTGATGGGTCATTATATAAAGAATCGATAGTGAAGATTAGACCCTGAAGATCCTTCACATTCAGAACTCTTTAAATTCCCAGTATTAGGTCTTGACCATTTCAAATATATTGAACCGTGATGAGATCCTGAAGATCCACACTTCTGAAATTGTTAAATAGTTTTCAGACATATTTACTGACAATCCGAATATTGTCAAATTCACTCATCCTTGCTGCAAAAAATCTAGTTAGGATTGACATACCAAAAATAATGTATGCAATCCACCTGTAGTAGAAATGGATGTCTTCAATGAATGATAGGACATACCACGAGGTTCCAAAGAGATGAAAACTTTAGGAGACTTTTAAACAATACCACCACAAAAAAGTGAGCTCATCTCTATTCCTCTCCCTTTCCAGAACCTCTAGAAGAGATGAACCTGGAATAAATTGAAATATTATTGAATAATGTACGTACAGGGGAGGTGTTTGGATGAAGTGTGCATCTTATAAGAAGATGACATTAAAAGTTTTCGCATAAACCCTCGTATTTGGTCATTTTTATTTTATTTAACCAAAAGAGTGTTGACATATAAATTTGAACTTCTGGTTCAATTGTTAGATATAGATATGATTTTTAAACTTTTGAAAAATTATTTATATGTACCATAATATATGTGAGCATAAATGCATGAATTGTTTACAAAAACATTTCATGCAGATTATAAAGAATTTAAGTAGGCAATTCGTTTGAAGTATACAAAACAATTATATACATGAAGATAACCTAAGTAATGTCATGCAAACAAGGTATTAAATCAACTGTGCATTAATCTTTTGTTCATAAGATGCCTTGAATTATATGACCAAACCAAGAAAACTTCGTGGGATTTTAACCCAAAATGAAAATTTTCGTGAGGTATGCGACGGAAGCGGAGGCTTCGGGTTGCCCACGGTATGCACCGGGTCAATCGGGTCATGTTCAGGAAAAAAATTTTAAACTGAATATGCCTGAAAACATATTTTCTCGATATCCACAAACATCGTTTTATCCCCAAAAACATTTATATGATATCAATTCACTCTCATTTAATTCCCTGATTTTTCTGAAATTTTCCAGAATTTTCTGGATTTTATGAGATTTTAGGGAATTTATGAGCATTTTCTTAATTTATTATGCAAGATCCCCGTCGACGATGCATCCGACGACGGCGATGAGTTCGACTTCGAGTTTTCAATCGGATCCACATCAATTTCTTTTCCGATGGAATATGAGAGTTTTTTTTAATAAATGATCCAATGGCGTATTCTCTCTCACAAAAAGTATGGAAGACAAGAAAATAACAATGTGTAGAAGATTATGATATCATAGGTTATATCATCATACCCATTATTCTCTTTTATTCTTTTGCTTTGCAAAAATTTCAAATTACAATCAAATTGTAAACAATTATGGAAAGTTGCAGGCCTTGAAATTAAATCCATAAAGATTACCAAATTTGTATCTATGCCTCAACTTTATCTACATATCTATTATGGTATCTATCAAGATATTATTTTAAATCTTTATTTTGGTGATGTCTATGTTTCTATCCAGGAATACAAGGACAGTATTTGAACTTTGCATACCAAGTATTGATGCATCAATCAATCAGCATACAAGGATCCACAAAATGATGTATTGAGCCACTCTAGGAAAAATAATGCCATGTAACAAATCAAAAGGGAGCTCAAACCATTCTCTGTTCAAAATAAAAAAATGAGATTGCCGGCATGCCACAAAACAAGGGGATTTGTTGCTAACTTGCAACCGTAACACAAACGACAACAGAAGTTGCTGATTATTTTGCGACAGTTAAAATTTTAATCAATATTCAAGCACACTGTCATGCTGTCCATGGCCGTTTCAGGCGTAGATGGCCGTTTGGTGGCCGGATCTAAAAGCTTCAAGGCGGGATCTATGGAGATTTTGGGGTTTTAGGGTGCGACGGCTTCAGGCCAGGATCGATAAAATTTTAATTTTAATTTCAATGGCATCAAGAACTAGAAGTTCGGCACAAGATCACTATTTTAAAAAAATTTATATTGTAATTAGGTCTCTAAATCCTTAAAATCATGTTAAAAAACAACATGAAGAATAAAAAAATACGATTTTTGTACAAATCTAGAAATACTTCTAGATTTGTCGCGCTATGAAGCCTTTTCCACGCATCGATTCCTATCTCGAGTCGTCGCGAAAAAATTCGTTTGTACTTTTTGCCATCTTTTCCTTTTAAACGAGTCTGAACTTCGACATCTTTTCCTTCTAAACGAGCATAATCGTGCTAATAACGTGTTGAGAATCAATTCAATGGCAAAGGCCATAGGTCATATATCTATATATTAAAACACAAACTTTTTTGAATCCTAGGGCTGATTGGGACAAGTCCCAGTCACCAACAACGATCAAGATGCATCTACATCCTTTGCATCCAAGGGTTGAGATTTAATTCAAAAAAACCCACCACAATCACTACATTTGCACAGAATACCGTCCATTCCCCCTTTTTGCTAAAAAAACCCCTCATTTCACTTTTTACCCTAATACTCTACATACACCCACACTTATGCACTTTCCCCCTTTATTTTCGAGTGTTTCTTTTTTGATCCGTGTTAAATTTTTTTCTGGTATCCGCGCCAAAGCTAAATTTTTGCTCGTTTAAATTTTGGAGAGGGAAAATTTGAGGGGATATCTGAAATGAACCGTGCCCGAGACACGGGTTATAACTAATATAGATTACGAAGGATAGAAAAGGCCCTTAACAATTATGGTGGATACCAGGTGTCCTTGATACCCAAGGTCTCAATGTCCTATTCATTAGGTATTTTCTTTTCCTTCTTTTTCTCTCAACCAGGCCGGATAGACATCGGGTTTAGAACCCATCCCAACGGACCAACGGTTTGGTTTTGAAGAAGAAAAGGTCCCTGGCCCTGCAAATGAAATCAGATCAATATTTCCATTAATTGCCATAGACGATGGTTTTGATGATGCGCCGCCCGCTTCCTGAATCCATTTGACCAATTCTGAGTTTATTTACTCAGCTTTCAGGCGCTTGCCGCCCTTGCAGCAGAGTCCACATTGGATGAAGAAATATGCATGAAAGACAAATGCAACATTTTTTTTTACTTCACAGAATTCTACAACATTTTTTACACTTTTTTTCTTCTTTTTTTAAAATTCTTCACCTCGGAGGTTGGCTGAACAAAGCAGCAGTACTACTACATTAGAAACTGCATCTAGTAGCGTTCATATACAGAAAACGATAAGGTACACTGGGAGGGGGATCAACACTCAGCGTCTAAAGAGCCGATGAAGAACTACAACTTGCACTGCTCCAGAACTGAATCTAGCGAGGCTGCTGGATGATGCGGCGGGGGCTGAACTTGGGGCTCACATACTGCATCGGCTTCTCATGGTACTTGATAGGTTCCACCGCTGTCTTCGCGGTTGCGTTCCTGGGAGATTTCAGGCTCAGGCTCTTGATCAATTCCTCTGCATCATTTACACCTGTTAGAGAAACATACAGCCCATAAAATCATAAGATCCCACGGCCCAACAGAAGCCTTCCTCATCTACACACAGACGGATGATTCTAAACACCCACCATTAATCTTCCCATCCCCATGCCTCTGCCCCCCTGCTGCATAAAAGGGCTCTTGCTCTACAATATCGAAAGCCGCATGAAAGGCGGCTTCGTCCAGGGAGTCAAGACTGGAGAAGTCGTCGGTGATGCCAAGATCGAAAGATTCGGGCAGCATGTTGGCGACATCTTCGTCTTCATCCCCGTCGAAGGTCTCTTGCTCCTGGTGCTGGCGGAACCAGTGGTCGCGGAACCAGGACGTCGTCTTCACCAGCTCCCACCATTCGGGCGAGAAGTCTTCCACCTGCTGGTACGCCGCTGGGATGAAGAGAGGGGCGTTTGGGTTCAGCGTTGATCTTACCAAGGCACTCATTGCGCTTCCTTCACCTGCAAAAATCAATTGTAACTCACCTCTCAGTGATCTCTTCATGTTGTTTAAATACAGAAACAATAGTAAAAAGTGCTATTACTTATAATTACTTCACTTTATTATCATTTGTAACCAAATTAAGCATCAATTATGACAAAAGAATCAAATTCACATCCAACCAAATGAAAACTTGTTTTAATTTCCCATTAACAGCAAACACTTGATACAAAAAGCCTACGCCACATCAAAATAGCCACACGTGACAAATTGCGAGCTTTAGGTATTGTCGATTGACACATGATCATTGAAACCAGTATCAATTGAAAGTCATTTACTAGTGAAGGGTTACCATCAAACAAATACAAGCCCAAAATAATTTGCAACTAAAAATTAGTAATAATAAAAAGCTAAACAATTTAGACATGATAGAGCTCATCATCAACAAAGCATGGAAATCAAATCTACAGATCTAAGCCATCAAGAATACAGCTTTGATCAAGAGAACTAGCACTAAAGCAGAAATTTCTGGTGTAAGCTTTCTAGGATCATAGATCCAGCGCATAACAACTCAAATACAAGACAAACATAGATGGATCTCATCCAATAGAATCAAATCCGACTAAATGAAACAAGAGCATCAAAGATCACAGCTTTTAATCACTTCGGATCTCAGATCTCGATTCATTTCAGGTCAACGCTGTACGTATACTCAGATCTAGGATTAAGTCGAGCAAATCCAAGAAAAAACGTCATCAAACGAAGGTTTCGTGAGATCCGCAAGTTAACAGTTCAACAACGAGAAAATCAGACATCCATCCTAATAATAATTTAGACATCAGATCGTTTGAATCGTAAATCAGGTGGGTTCCAATCGTCCAGATCTATTCAATCCATGAATCTGAAATCAAATAATTTTACCTCTTCCGATAAAGATCTTGTCTTTGATCCCCGCTTCTTATCTTTCCTCTTTCGATCTATAAACCTGACAGATCAATGGAATAAAAATATCTGAAACAAAAGATGCGATGAGAACGGGAAGAATGAGAGTATAAATAGCCGCAGGTGGGTGTCACCCGGTTAATTTAAGGTTCGGTTACCGAATCTGGAACCTTTTGGTGCGACCGTTCGAGGAGCTAAGTGTGGCAGCTCAAGCTTACCACGCGGTGACGGCACTGCGTACGCGGTGTGATTCGCGTTACTGTTGGCAGCCAGCCAACGATGACCAAGAGAGGCGACTGGGACGATCTCGGATGCCCGTTGGATCGTCGGAAAATTATTGATGTTTCCCGCTTTTGCTAGAAACTTTACGTTAGCCCTTCATTAATACAATAATTTACATGATTGGGCACGTGAAATTTGCTTTAGGCCCCTTGATCCGGAAGGAAAATATTTCTTTGTGGTTCCAAATTCTAATCGTATCGAAAATAAAATAAAGGTTATCAATTTAGCAACGAGGTAGCTTGGAATCTTGCGAAAGTATTTAATTACATGGTTTTAAAGATTTTTTTTAAAAATAGATGTTTATACTCGATCGTGTGTGTGTGTGTTTGGGGGGTGGCGAACAGCAGGACAGAACATATGATGCAAAACTCGGGCATTCTGCGTACATACGCGCACACGTGCACCCCTCTGCGCCGGCGCGACGTCAGTGCACACACGCTAAGAGTTTCCGGATCAGTCGTCCACATTTTCCATTCGGCCCAATCCAATTTGAGCTCGGCTTTCTGTTTGGGCTCATGCACCCAGCCCATATATCAAGTCCAACAGCCCATTAACACGAAGTCAATAATAAACTCCAACAAGAGAATTCTTCCATGTAATGTGGGACTAAAAATACATTTTGAATTGAAGAAATATTGACCAAAAATCCAACACTTCCTAATTGTATCCTCTTTCTAATTATTTTGTCCACATTGAATATTTGAATATTTCAAATGGCTACTACATTCAATGTAACATGAGTTTATACTTTTGTGTGCAAAATCAAGCATCTTATTATTAGGGGTTAAAAAAGAAGAAAGTGTCAGCTTTTATCAATTCTCTTTGCTAATTAGTAAACTAATATAAAATCTAGTCCAAGTATTTCCGTATATACCCGTGCTTTGGAAACCAAACATCTATCTGACGTGGACTATGCCTAAAATGCAAAAGACGAATTGTCGGGTTAGGCTAAGTGGTCTAATCAAATGAAAATTTTGTTGGATGGTTACCGGCAAATCGAACGGCAAATGAAGGGTTTGAAATAATTTGTGTGTGGGTGGTAAATTGCATTGAGAGCACACGTTCTTCTTGATACCAGTAATTAAATATGGTCGATGTTGTTTTGGGACGTTTTCTCACCACAGTTCGGTAGTCTCGAGGGTCAGAGATCGACGTGGTTACATGAGACACATGTGTCCTTCAAGATCGGGTAGCGACGCGTTTGCTCGGTCCAGAATGTGCGAATCTGTGCGTCGGTAACCCGAAGGGTAGCTTCGGGATAACGACGGCCTCCTTGAGTGGAGAGTCGAACGAGCTCGGGATCGAGGCCATTCGTCTCTGGTGGATGAAGCGTCAAAGGGTAGATTCGGCGGAGTGAAGTCTCTTTGACCTGCGCGGACGAGAGAGCTCGTCAGGTGGGGTCGGACCTTGGTTCCGACCAAGTCCCCTCTGATGCTTAAGTCAGATACGATCTGAAAGGTGCCCGGTGGGATCGAGTACGGTTCACGGAGAACCAATACGCGAATCCTTAGGCCGGGCTATGGAGGAGAATTATTAGGTGGAAAGCAAGGTCGTTGGAGGAAGAATACCCGAGTGTAGAGTATTCAGAGTGCGGTCCTTTCGTCTTTCGTCTTAACCCGTTTTGGGAGGGCGTATCAGATCTTTATACTAACACTGAGACCTTATGAAGTAAATGACTAATTAATTATAAGTTGCACTTAGCCTCCAATTCAATTGATCTCATGTTATTATTAAATATCAATTATGTTTAATTACTGGTATCACATAAAATATGGAGGCAGAATGCAATTTACTCTCTCTCTCGATATTTTTACAAGACAGTAAGAAAATTTGCAATAAGTAGGGAAAATTTATGTGTGTGCCAACTGCCAACCCAAAAGTTTATAAGAGCATGCTCAATGTTAAAGATGTCAACTCCGTACAATGGAATGGAGTAATGATGTGTTTAGATACCAAATATGCTTGTTGAGTGTTGAGCAGACAAGTCTAGGTGTCAAGATGCTCTGTTCCACAATGGCAAGATATTCTCTTGATTCAAGGCTAGGAGAATACAAGAAACTGATGGAAAATATGAAAGAAAGAAACTAGCAATCAAAAGTAACAACAGTATATTATTTTAGAAAGCGGTGTGTTTTTAGAAACAAGGCTGTTTAGAATTAAGAAAGAGAATTTAAAATTCAAGGCAGCCTTAGCTAAATTTCAAGTCGGGTTTGGCTAAAGTTTATAATAGTTTTGAATAATTTTAAAAAGAATAATTGGAAACATACGACATATAGCCACATATGTCACCCTCTAAAACATCATCCTACCATAATGTTGCATTTGTTATGAATGAGGGAGGCCTTTGGCCTACCCTCCTTCATTACCCATTCATTAGGCCCCCATTACTTAGAGTAATGGGGACCCTTGGTCTCCTAGAGGCTTTTGGCCTCCCCACTATGAGATATATAAATAGAGCACCATGGCTCTTAGCCATGGTGACTTATTCTTAGCAATGAAATTCTCTCTCTCTCTCTCTTGAGTTCATTATCATACAACACGTTATCAGCACGTTTGCTCTAAAATTCTTTGAGCTTTTCATCCCGTCTCCCCTCAAAAATCCATCCCCTACGCGCGAAGGAATCTATTGTTGCGGCGTACCTTTGCGGCTCTCCGTTGCGGCGATCCGTTTTGGCGTATTAGGAGCGTTGATTTCTCTTTCTACGGATTTTCTATTTTTACGATCGTCCCTAGATTTTTTAATCTAGAGGTAATACTTTTTGATCCCGTAGAAAATTACAATATATTGATAAACATGATTTTACAAAGCTTATCTTAAAGTCTTGTATAAATCTGATTAATAACAAAAATTTAAAAAAAAAGAAATTTGTGGCCGGGAAATCTGAAGATGCAAATGCCTAAGATGTTATCACTTGTCACCATTTTGAATGGCGTGGGGCCTAGCCAAATTCATCGAACCCCTCTAAATGGCATGCTAAATTCAAAGCTTTTGTCTTGTTGGACCTAAAATTCTAGCAATATGTGCCAGTTTGCATACAGTGCATTAACACTAGCAATTAAGCATGACCTTGCATAAGCATCTTACTTACTGTGTGCAAAATCAAGGCAGCAACGTCAAATTTGAAAAATAATAATAATAATAATAATCGAAGAAGGAGATAAAACTGACAATGAAAAATGCTATGAGCTATATGCTATTATATTTAATAAATCATACTATCTGTATGTTTTATGGGCCTGCAATCCCATTCCGATTAATTATTATTTTGGTTTTCCAAATTGGGCCAGAAGCCCAGTTAATCCAATTGCAAATTTTATATGTCAATTAAAATTTTGCAACTGGGCCTGAAGCCCAAAGATTAATACTAAATTAATTTGGCTTTTTGGGCTAGAAGCCAAGTTAATAAAATTGCTTATTAAAATGATTAATATTTTACTTATGGGCCTGCAGCTCCAATGAAAATATTAATTTATTTTAATTTCTTGTTATGGGCCTGACGCCCAATTTGTCATATTGCTAAAATTATGTTAAACATCACTCTTGCATTATTAATTATTTATGGAATATTAAGATTTTTCAAAATATAATTATCTTAAAGATCCTGAGACCGCTCTGCCGTTAGTCAACTAACCTAACGGTGTATGACGTTTCCACGTGGTCTACGAGATAATCATATTTTCTAGTTTCCTTTACCATATGTTATGCTTGAGATATATGCGTGGTTGTTTATTTTTATGCCTGTAGCATATTTAGAACTGCGTGGATGTTTAAATAAGTAAAAATGTGTTTTTCGGGATCGGCCATTGTATACCTATTTACTTTCCTTGCACTTTTATTTTCTTTTGAGAGAATTTGTAAGTGAGGAAATTTGTATTTTAAAGCCAAAGCTCGATGCAACAGCACATAGAATTGATGAAAACTCCTTCAATGGATCATGATGTCGGTCAATGTGCTTGGCTAAGTTTGCTGGACCAACCTAGCTTGACTGGGTAACAAGTGGTCCTGGCTTAGTCAATTCCCTGGCCGCGTCCGCTGGACCGCAAGCAGTCGATTCATGACTGTGTAAGCCAAAGCTCGATGCAACAGCATATGAAGACGGAGATATAGGGACCCAGTTCAGTTTGGGTTTCCAAAGTTGTATTATTTTTTTTTCTATTATGGACTTTAAACGAACTTTGGACGGTGTACTATTTTGGGTATCTGGCCGATCCCCGCATTTTTACTTGTTTTTTTTCTTTATGCATGAATTTTTGAATTTTAATTAATTCATGCTCATTTTAAAATACGTAGATAAATGGCAAAATTGGCAAGCGTCGATTTCGAGGTCCTCGATTCTGCAGGGACAAATTACCTGAGTTGGCGAATGGACCTGAAGTTCCACTTGCGTTCAATGGCCCTCTTTGGGTTCATTTTGGCTCCTTCCTCGGCCCCAGCAGCGGCCGAAGCTTCTGCTACAGCTAGCAGCAGCCCCACAACCACTGTATCCGATGTAGATAAGGCGAAAGCCATAATCTACATTAGGAAGCATATAGATCGGACCTTAAAGGCCGAATACTTAACGGTTGAGAACCCGAAGGACCTGTGGACAGCACTGGAAGCACGGTATAAACATCAAATTGATGTTATATTACCCCGTGCCAGTTATGAGTGGGAAAACCTCAGACTTCAGGACTATAAGTCCGTCGCTGAGTATAATTCTGCACTTCATAACATCACCTCACGCCTGAAGTTGTGCGGTGAAGAAGTGACAGAACAGCGCATGTTGGAAAAAAACATTTACCTCGTTTCACGAGAAAGATGCAATCCTCATGCAGCAGTATCGTGAACGCAACTTCACGAGATTCTCCGATCTGATCTCATGCCTACTTAGAGCAGAGCAGAATCGAGATTTACTGCTAGCAACTCATAACTTACGTCCAGCTGGCACTGCCCCTATCCCTGAAGCCCACCACGTTTCTCCCCAGAAGTGGAAAAACAAGAGGAAGACTAAAAATACTAAAGGGAAAGCGGTAATGAAGCAACCAAGAGGTGCAGCTCCCCAGACAAACAAAAACAATAAAGGGAAAAGAAACTTCACTTGGAAGCGAAAGGACACCAAGCACGTGTCACTTCCAAAGAAGACCTGGGAGAACAAATGCCATAGATGCGGCATGACTGGCCATTGGTCCAGAAACTGCCGCACTCCTCGCCACCTACAGGATCTATATCAGGCGAGCCAGAAGTCTCGACCTGAAACAAACTTGGCAGGTGTACAGCCGCCAACAGTCTTTACTGCTAAAGACTTCGAGAACGACGATCTGCTAGATTGAGCATCATCATTTATCTATGCATTTAGAATTCGATGTATCTTCATCTGTTATTTGCTTTAGTGCGGACTTTTATTTATGAATGTTGTTTACATTTTCCCTCAAATAAAATTTCTTTTTTTTTGGCTTATATAGATGATGTCTGAGTGCCTAGTGGACAGTGCCTCGACGCACACAATCCTTCGCGATCATTGCTATTTTAATAGCTTAAACAAATATGACGGTCCTGTTATCACAATTTCAGGACTGTCCCAAATAATCGAAGGAACTGGTGAAGCAATTATATTGCTCCCAAATAACACAAGACTTCAAATTAATAATGCACTATTCTCTCCTATATCAAACAGAAATCTCGTAAGTTTCAAGGATTTCCGTTTAAACGGATATCACTTAGAGACCAGGAATAAAAATAAGGTTGAATATCTAATTGTAACTCGTCAAAAAGATGACCGGAAGATCATCTGCGAGCGATTCAAGGGACTCCCGTCGGGTCTATACCAAACATACATTCAACCAGTAGAAGCCAATATGATTGAACACCAGACGTGCCAATCACTACCAGAATTCCAACTCTGGCACAATAGACTTGGTCACCCTGGAACAGCAATGATGCGCCGCATCATCACTGAATTCCGTGGACACAAATTGAAGAACCTGAAGATTCTTCAAAAGGGTGAATTTCCATGTCTCCCTTGTTTTAAGGGAAAACTAATAACGAGACCATCCCTCCTGAAAGTGGGATTAGAGTCTCCTGGCTTCCTTGAGAGAATTCATGTTGACATTTGCGGGCCTATTCACCCCGCAAGTGGCCCATTTCGGTACTTCATGGTACTGATTGATGCATCAACCAAATGGTCTTATGTGTGCCTCTTGTCCACCCGCAACCTAGCTTTTCCAAAGCTATTGGCACAAATAATAAGGTTGCGTGCTCATTTCCCCGATAACCATATCAAGAAACTACGTCTTGATAATGCGGGAGAATTTACTTCACAAGTCTTCGAAGACTATTGCCGGGCAACGGGTATTGAAGTTGAACATCCGGTAGCACATGTTCACACCCAAAACGGATTAGCTGAGGCTCTTATAAAGAGACTCCAATGGATTGCACGTCCATTGCTTATGCAATCCCAGTTGCCTGTGGATGCTTGGGGGCATGCTATTTTACATGCCGCATCTCTTATTAGGATAAGACCCTCTGGAGGTCACACTTTATCCCCGATGCAACTAGCATACGTCGCACCTCCGGATATCTCTCATTTGAGAATATTTGGTTGTGCGGTATATGTCCCAATAGCACCACCACAGAGGACCAAAATGGGTCCTCAGCGTCGTCTAGGTATATATATTGGGTTTGATTCGCCCTCTATTATCAGATACCTTGAACCCCTGACGGGTGACGCATTCAAGGCACGTTTTGCAGACTGTGAATTTAATGAGAAATTTTTTCCAAAACTGGGCACACAGTCTAAGAAGCCAGAAGCTTCTGAGACCATTAGTTGGGACCAGAAGTCTTTGTCCCTATATGATCCGCGTACTAATCTGTGTGAAGATGAGATCCTGAAGATCCTTCACATCCAGAATACAGTACATCTTTTACCGGATAAATTCACGGACAACCAGAAGATTGTCTGTTCACACGTCCCTGCTGCCAATACGCCAGCTAGGATTGACATCCCAATAGATGGATGCAGCCCACCGGCAGCAGAATTGGTTGTACCTCAAATGAAAAGAGGACGCCCACCAGGTTCAAAAGATAAAGTTCCTCGAAAGAGGAAGACTCCTGGAGATACTAAGATTATCCCTCCACAGGATGCTGAGCTCAGACCAGCTACTTCTCCCCTCCTGATTTCCCCAGCAGAGGAAACAATAGGAGAAACATCATTAAATTTTGTACGTACTGGAGAAGTACTGGACAGAAATAGCATAGTCGTCGACGACGATTTTGCGTTCGACATTGCCGTTCACGTCACTGAATATGACGATGACGTCGAACCACGATCTCTAGCGGAATGTAAACGCAGAGATGATTGGCCAAAGTGGGACGAGGCAATAAGAGTAGAGCTGGACTCACTCTTGAAACGCAAAGTCTTTGGACCAGTAGTCCAAACACCAGTAGGTGTAAAACCTGTGGGATATAAGTGGGGTTTCATAAGAAAAAGAGATGAAAATAATGTGATCGTTCGCTATAAGGCACGCCTTGTAGCCCAGGGATTTTCCCAAAGACCGGGGATTGATTACGAAGATACGTATTCCCCGGTCATGGATTCGATCACCTTCCGATTTTTAATCAGCCTAACTTCTCTGGAAAGCCTAGAAATGCAGCTCATGGACGTTGTGACTGCATATCTATATGGCGATATAGATAAAAATATCTATATGAGACTTCCTGATGGGTTTAATCTACCCCCAGAGATGAAAGAGATACCTCAGGACGTATTCTCTGTAAGGCTACATAGATCATTATATGGTCTAAAACAATCGGGCAAGATGTGGTATAACAGACTAAGTGATTTTCTTGCACAGCAAGGATTCACGAATAACGAAGTCTGCCCGTGTATCTTTATCAAAAGAATGGGAACAAGATTTTTCATCATAGCTGTATATGTAGATGACTTAAATCTCATAGGATCTCCTGCAGAGATCAAAGAGATATCTGAAAGCCTTAAACATACTTTTGAAATGAAAGACCTAGGCAAAACAAAGTATTGTCTTGGCTTACAGATAGAACACCTAAGAGGTGGAATCCTATTACACCAATCTAATTATACAAAGAAACTTCTACGCAAGTTTCATATGGATAAATGTCATCCTTTAGGTACTCCTATGGTCGTAAGATCACTAGATGTACATAAGGACCCCTTCCGGCCACTGGAAGAGGGGGAGGAGATACTGGGTCCTGAAGTTCCCTACCTCAGTGCCATTGGAGCACTTCTATATCTGGCTAACTGTACGCGTCCCGATATAGCGTTTACAGTTAATCTACTAGCCAGACACAGTGCTGCGCCCACAAAGCGCCACTGGAACGGAGTAAAGCATCTTCTGCGATACCTTCAGGGTTCCATTGATCTTGGACTTTACTACCAGAGAGGTGCCTCCCCCAAATTGTTTGGTTATGCTGATGCAGGTTATCTCTCTGATCCGCACACGGCAAAATCTCAAACAGGTTTTGTATTTACCTACGGAGGTACTGCTATCTCTTGGAGATCGGTAAAACAAACCACTACTGCTACATCTTCCAACCATGCAGAGCTCATCGCAATCCATGAGGCGAGCAGAGAATGTTTTTGGCTACGCTCCGTCGTCCAACACATCCTCCAATCCACTGGCCTGAAGACCAGTGATCTGGAGCCTACTGCCCTATTCGAAGACAACGCCGCATGCATTGCTCAGCTTCAGAAGGGCTACATCAAAGGCGACAGGACAAAACACAGTTCTCCCAAGTTTTTCTGGACGCACGAGCAGAAGAACGACAAGCAGATTGAAGTTCGACAGATCCAGTCATGCAACAACTTAGCTGATCTTTTTACTAAGGCATTGCCTAAATGTACTTTTGTAAAGCTTGTAAAGAACATTGGTATGCGACAGTTGAAAGACCTGCAAGCCTGAAGCTTGTACGGATCAGGGGGAGTAACATGTGAGTTGCACTCTTTTTCCTTAAGCTGTTGGGTTTTCCCACTGGGTTTTCCACAGCTAAGGTTTTAACGAGGCAAACACACTTACTCTGGATCCAGAAGTATCCACCCCTTGCCTCAGTAGCTGAGACCGAAGTGATGAATGTGTAAGGGGGAGTGTTATGAATGAGGGAGGCCTTTGGCCTCCCCTCCTTCATTACCCATTCATTAGGCCCCCATTACTTAGAGTAATGGGGACCCTTGGTCTCCTAGAGGCTTTTGGCCTCCCCACTATGAGATATATAAATAGAGCATCATGGCTCTTAGCCATGGTGACTTATTCTTAGCAATGAAATTCTCTCTCTCTCTCTTGAGTTCATTATCATACAACAGCATTTTTATTTTATAATTTTCTTTATCCATTTCACCTCTTTCTTCTTTATATTTCTCTCTCCCATAACATGGACCATCTCTAACAATTTCACATTATAAGTCCCAACACTTGTTCATATTTCAACCACACACAAAAAGATACAAGGCCCATAAATGCATTTTCAACCTCTTTACAATCCATTTTTCAATCCAAAGAAACAAGAAAAATTCTACCATTTAGAAAGTTAATTTCTATACATTACAAGCATCTAAATGTCTCTAAGAACATCAACAGAGTTTGGGTGTGGCAGAAATGCAAACATTACAGTGGACATATGAAAACACTAGAACAAATAACGTAAAATATACGGATATCAGAGCAAAAGCAAGCGTGGTTCCTTTAAAAAAAATAAGATGAGAGAACATTGCTTGAGATCGTTTGGCAATATATAACAAAGACACCTGGATACGCCTATTAGAAACATTGAACATATTAATGCTGAGATCAACATGAAAAAAAAGGTTGATTGAAAAAGATAAACATGTAAATGATAAGAAATGAAATGAAAGATTATAGTATGACAGAAAAAGACAGCTTTAGACACTGGATGAGGATTGGGTTACCTAAAATAAACACATGCTTACTACATCAGAAGTGCAAGGGGCTGAGAGGCACACTGCACACCAGTGTCAAACAGAGAGAAAATTTGGAGTGTTGCCATTCTCATTACACTCTTTATTTAACGCATTACATTTAGTTACAAGCTTGCCATTACAGGTTACACATTTGCACGTTTCCGAATGGCAAGCCTGTAACTAAGTGGTATGTGTGTTCAGCAATTAGGTTTGTGTCGCATGGGAACTCTCGAAAATGATTGGCATTGTCAATTGAGAGCCATCGATCAAAAACTTTTTCTGATTCATAACAACTCAATATCGGCTTATCTCGTCTTTGGGAAACATCAGCCAAACGAAGATCTTTTGATTAGACGATCCAGGCTTTTTATTTCAATCTTCGTGTTTTCTAACATGAATACTCCAAACACCATATGGTTTTGTTACATCATATATCATATATGGCCGGTCATTGTTGGACCATTGCCATGTCGGCCCACGATCCATAGCTCTTGCGTTGAACGTGTCAACCCACACCTCCCTCATAAAGAGCCATTAATAATGTACAGTTACATTCTATAATGGCCTACTTCAATAGCCATTAAATAAGGAATTATAGGTCACTTTTATGGTGATAGTTACGCTAATAATGCCACATTATTAGCTTGGAGGTTACAAGCTAAGATGACATATAAAAGCCACAGAATACAATGGAAGAGGGGGAAGGCCAGATTCTACATGGAGTTATCACCAAACTTTATACTCAATACTCCACGTTACATTTCTTTCTCGTACATAGCTCGGCATGACGGTGATCGGATGACCTCCCTATAGGTCGATCCTAGCCACCCCGAGACCCTTTTGAGCCATCCATTGACTTGAGCGTCAAAGGGGATATGGTTGGGCCCCAGCCCCGACCCCACTGACGATTTTCCTATGAAACAAATCATAGATTGAGATCAATGGAGACATTGCGAAGCTAGGCCAGGTTTGAGTTCAACCTTCACCCAAGGAGCTCAATCCTAGCTCTCCAAGACCCAGAGTCTCCTCTCGACGGGTCCCACCTCTCAGCCGACAGAGTGTCCTCTCACTGAAAGCGTCCTCATCGGCCCACTTTACTGAAAGGCGGAACCCATCAGTCAACAGGTTTCATAGTATTTGGGCGTGCATTTAGGTTTGACAAATTTTTTGTATTGATTAATTTAAAACCAGGCTGATGTAAACTTGGTGTATTCACGTTTGTGCGTATTAAAAATCAACTTAGCCGGAGCTGCTCATTCAATTGGGGAATGGACGGTAAAATCTTCTCTTTTTAATTACTTTTTTACTGTTAAAGGAGGAAATTCTACCCGTGCCAATTGGCGCAGTGGTTTGGCCGTCCCTCCTAAGTGTGAGGTCGGCTCTTTTATGCTTTCCGTTGAATAAAAAAAAAGGGGAGGAAATTTCTTTATATAACATCTGCCGTCTATTATTCTCAGATTTCACTAAAATTGTGTAAGCTGTTTACAGTTAGCCGCCATTAGAGTGTGAAATTTGGCATTTGGCATAAAATGCACGCAACACACTCATTATTAATATAATTGCAAAAAAGATTGTAAGCACATGCTTGGCTGCGTTGGAATTGTTGTTGAAAATGCTTCAAACTTGGTTTTCTGTGCTTAACACGGCCATGCAGCGTTTGCACAGTCGTGCAATGTCCACATATACTACTCAACTTTTTAGGCAGACTGTGGCATAGCCGTGCCAAGCTCTGCACGGCCATGCACATTCAACAGAAACTGCACAGTCTGTTTCGCAGGCTGTGACACGATTGTGCCAATTCATGCACGGTTATGTCGACGGTAGACAGGCCAGACTTGTTTATTTGAGCTACGTTTTGGTTGAAACCTAATCTAATCGGACGGCTGAGATTCCACACGTCCCTAAATACTATTTAAACCATTCATATGGTTTAGTTTTCATAGAGAGAAGAGAAATAGAAGCTATTGCGAGCCGTCATCAAGTTTCTACTTCCTCGCGCGTCTTGACGCTCTAGGGCGTGTTTTAGTGAGTGATTTTCATTGATTTCTATTGAAATTCTTTGTAATCTTCTTCTAAGGATTCCTCTTTTCGGGTTAAGGGATTATTTGTAAGAGATTTTGGTTTCCTTCTCTTTTTGTGAGAGTAGAGATATCTTTTGGGTTTGGTGAGAAGATTTTGAACTCTAAGTTAGGAGTTGTTCATGCTCTCTTTTGTTGAAGAAGATTGAAGGAGTCCGAGTATAATTGATCTGTTCTTATTAGTGGAAACCGTCGTCGGAAAACTGGACGTATGCGCCGTTAGTGGGCCGAACCAGGGTAAACTCTGTGTCGCTTGATTTGGTGGTTTCCTGCTTTGGCTACTTGTTATATTTCTTGTTTGGTTGGATTGTGATTTTGTGGTTTATCTCTGTAAAATCGTGATATAGCGATCGTTGAATAGCTATTCGCTGAAGGCTTCCGCTGTCCTAGTATGGTTATTTTCCCAACAACATTTATGAAATTAAAATGCAAGTTGATCTCGAAATTCCGCATACCAAACCAGCCGTAAGAAGAAAATAAACATAATAAACTTTCTATGAGGACACAAAACGATCTACTTCGGCTCTGAAAGCCGCATGACATGTATTATGCCAAAATTTCGAGTCTCTTCATCAACAGTGTTAGAGAAATATTTGAACGAAGATGTTTATGTGAGCTTCTTTCTTTCACTGTTGGCGGCTTCACAAACCTACGAGTAATTTAAAAAGCTATAGTGGGCATAATTATTGATTTAGACCAGGTCCATCACACAAACAGCCATTATCTTTCGCTTTCATCTAATTACAGTGACAAATCAACCTCATCGCGGTAATCATCATTGTAATTAGTGCCCAAACGTCTTAATCTTCTGCCACCAAGGTGGGGGCCGGCCCACATTCGATGCCTTGTGCGGGCAGATAACAGGGATGGGCATAAAGAGAGACCACCACATGTCACCCGTGTCCACATTCA
Source organism: Scilla litardierei (assembly GCA_030789695.1). Taxonomy (NCBI): domain Eukaryota; kingdom Viridiplantae; phylum Streptophyta; class Magnoliopsida; order Asparagales; family Asparagaceae; genus Scilla; species Scilla litardierei. The sequence goes on along the minus strand of CM061132.1, from coordinate 151,523,969 downwards.
TTTGACCCATTCTCTCCGTGCCACGACCCCCACAACCCGGCGGGGCCCACCTTGCCCTCAACGACACTCAATAAATTTGTAATGGAGATGCTGATAGAAACTCGTTGTTATCTGATTAAGAAAGATTATGTGCATTGATGTGTTGTGTTCCTAATGGTAAAAAAACAAAATCAACTACAATCCATGTGCTTCTTTTTCTTTGGCCTGTAGAAACGCATCACGGTCGGCGTAGCTCATCGTTTTTGATTGAGCAGGTACCAACTGTTTTCCATCAATCTCTTATAACAATAATAAGTTTTAACATGTTCACTTGTATACGATGACGATGAATTCACCTTCACAATAGGCATGGAACACAAAAAAGCAAACACTTGTAAACTTTTGTCCCGTATAAAAGAGAATGCATCATGTCATCATGTCATCGTACATGAGAGATGGTTTGGATATCGTATGATACCATTATTCCCATATAATATTCAAGATTTGATGACGACTACTATCGGAATTTGTATTAGGTGAAGACTATCTACATCCCTATACATAGGGGTGTATGTAATTATTATATGCCAAAAAAGGGAAATACCCAGGGAGGGAGAGTGTGAATGATTTGGTGATTTGAAATAATTTGCTTTTTTAGCATACAATAATTACATACACACTCATATGTATAGGGGTGTATTTAGCCATTCTCTTTGTATTATTATTATTTTATTTGTTTGGTATTTTGACGATATTATGAAGCACATAATATATATGCCGTACATAATGTAAGAAATGACCCTACATGTAAGCGTATCTACACTACTCAAAATAGTAGTACAAGATCAGTAGCACATCGTAAACCGAAACAAAATTCAGATGCTGCAAATTTCGAACTAATGATACACCAATTACCAACGTAATTGTCAGACATAAGCACTATCAGTTGATAACCCCAAACACTAACAACAAAACAATACAGTGTCGATTTCTAATACTTGTGCACACACAGAGGGACCGAATTTTCTTCTTTTCTATTTTTGTCTTTTAAATTCACTCCAGCTCAATCAGATTCCGAAGTCTGCAAGAAATTCACTCCAGTTAAAGGTATGACCCTTTACACACAAAATCCAGATTCAATTGGACCAAAAAGTAAATTTTTTTTTAAGTTGGGTACAGCTTAAATATGTATTAATCTAACCTAACTGCGGTTATTAGTACAAAGTTAGCTATTTAAATATTAGTGAAGCTAGAGATAACATTATTTTCTCCCTTGTGTGGCTTGGAGGGCTTGAGGGGCCAGGAAGCTCAAAGGAAGTTAAGACTTCACATGGCACTGGCAGGCAGGGATCATTACATAATCTTGAAGGTTTATTAAAATATTAAAATCTGAAGACTTATGCTAATAAATTACAAAGTTAGGGATGATGATGCATCATAATGATCCTTCCAGCACATGGTGTGGGGGCCCAAATGGACTTAAGGGAAAGGGCACAGCGCATTGGTTTGGTGAACAACAAAGAAATATTCTTCATAAACTTGTAAATTAATCACAACATGATCAGTATATATATATGAAGCTATTCCTTGTAGATTTTGAGGCTAATTCTGTTTTTATCCTAGTCCTCTCACATTTCTAACCCACTTCTCTATTGAAAAAGAAATAGCATGATTGCTAAGTTGACTGGTTTACTGCATCAAATTCTATAACACTGCGATTAAATAATCAAATCAGTGCAGCTTGATTTGTTCAGTCCGGGACAATCGTCAATTTTTATTTTAAAAGAAACTAACAGATGCTTTGTGTGAGGGGGTGTTCTGCAATTTGAAAGCGTCAGCTGGAAGTGTGAAAGCGACTCGCTTTCAAGACATGAGAAATTTTCTTTCATGTGGAAGAAAACTTAAATAGAAAGCCTGATTCAATGTGTAAACTGAATCCATTTGGAGCAAATCAGAGGTATCAGTGTAAAAGGGTTTGATATTTAATTTCATGTTGGGATAATTTCGATGGTGGTTCTGCCATAGACTGTGTTTTGTCTTTGCCTTTGGGTTTAACAAAAAATGTAGAGGCTGAACATGAAGAAAGCCGTCCAAAATTTATGTTATGCTGGTCATAAGACTCATAAAAAAAGGAATACTCCCAAGTCTATATATAATACAAATGTAACCCATAATAAAATTTATTTTCTTCATGTTATAGTCCACCGAAACTGTACACATAAATCATCATTGATGCTTGTCAAGCTATTTCATTATCTAGATGAAGTGCGGAAGCAATTTAAGTCATGCACGTGTTCGCAAGTTTCATCATAAATTTCTTCTGTGTTTCCTTTTCTTTCCCTATAGCATGAAGGATAACCTGCATATAGTTCAACAGTCATGGGTCGACATATTCAGCTACAATGATCCTTGAAATGAAAAATGTCACAAGTTCTTTTGTCCTTCACTGATCCAACAAGTTATCAAAGATTTTATTATTTATTAGTTCTGCATGTTGACATCAAACTTTGAGATTAGTAGGTCTCACAGTCCTAAGTAAGCATGATCTTGGTGTCAAAGTTGCACCTTGCTAGTGCATTTTTAACAGTTGAATAAGAATCGGGGAGATACATGATTATTCAAATTGGTGAGGACATAACCATGAGTGAGACACCAACCTAGAACCTCACCGTATTATATAGACTCAACTTCAATTTTATTTTAACTCACTTTTCTATTAGTTCTGATGTCAATGTGGATTCATATTTGAGTTTGGAAGCCGGACTAAAGAAGAACAGCCATCCAAGAATAGGAATCGGGGGTACCAAGTTAGAATTCAAATTAGGAATCGGAGGGGAGGGTCATGTGTTTAGTCAACTTGGTACCATTATTCCCATATGATATTCATGATTTGATGACGACTATTATCGGAATTTGTATTATTATTATTTTATTTGTGTGTTATTTTGACGTTATTATGAGGCACATAATATAATAGCCCGTACATAATGTAAGAAATGACTATATATATAAGTGTATCTACACTACTCATAGTAGTAGTAAAAGATCAGTAGCACCTCGTAAACCGAAACACATTTCAGATGCTGCAAATTTCGAACCAATGATACACCAATCACCAACGTAATTGTCAGGGATAAGCCATATCAGTTGATAATCCTAAACACTAGCAACAAAACAATACCGTGTCAATTGCTAATACTTGTGCACGCACATGGAATAAAATTTCTTCTTTCTATTTTTGTCTTTTAAATTCTCACTCCAGCTCAATCAGATTCCGAAGTCTGCAAGAAATTTCTGCATTGTATCAGTGTGGGTCTAAAAGTTAAAGATATGACCATTTACACAAAATCCAGATTCAATTGGACCAAAAAGTATATATTTTTTGAAGTTGGGTACAGCTTAAATATGGATTAATCTAATCTAGTTGCGGTTATTAGTACAAAGTTAGCTATTTAAATATTAGTGAAGCTAGAGATAACATTATTTTCTCCCTTGTGTGGCTTGGGGGGGGGGGGGGGGGGGGGGGGGGGGGGGGGGGGGGGGCTTGAGGGGCCAGAAAGCTCAAAGGAAGTTAAGACTTCACATGGCAGGCATTGATCATTATATATCCTTGAAGGTTTATTAAAATATTAAAATTTGAAGGCTTATGCTTATAAATTACAAAGTTAGGGATGATGATGCATCATAATGATCCTTCCAGCACATGGTGTGGGGCCCAAATGGACTTAATGGAAATGGCACAGTGCATTGGTTTGGTGAACAACAAAGAAATATTCTTCATAAACTTGTAAATTAATCACAACATGATCAGTATATATATATATATATATATATATATATGAAGCTATTCCTTGTAGATTTTGAGACTAATTCTGTTTTTATCCTAGTCCTCTTACATTTCTAACCTACTTATATTGAAAAAAAATAGCATGCTTAGCTAAGTTGACAGGTTTATAATTATTTTAAGGGGTATGTTACTGCATCAAATTCTATAACAATGCGATTAAATAATCAAATCGGCAGTTTTGTCCATGCACTTGCAGCTTGATTTGTTCAGTCAGGGACAATTGTTATTTCTTATTTTAAAAGAAACTAACAGATGCTTTGTGTACGGGGGTGTTCTGCAATTTGAAAGCGTCAGCTGGAAGTGTGAAAGAGACTCGCTTTCAAGACATGAGAAATTTTCTTTCATGTGGAAGAAAACGTAGATAGAGAGCCTGATTAAAGGTGTGTAAACTGAATCCATTTGGGACAAATCAGAGGTATCGGTGTAAAAGGGTTTGAAATTTAATTTCATGTTGGGACCATTTCCATGGGGTTTCTGCCATAGACTGTTGTCTTTTGCATTTGGGTTTAAGAAAATGTAGATGCTGAACATGAAGAAAGTCGGCCAAAAATTATGTACTGCTGGTCATAAGACTCATAAAAAAGGAACACTCCCAAGTCTATATATAATAAAAATGTAACCCATAATAAAATTTATTTTCTTCATATTATAGTCCACCGAAAATGTACAGATAAATCATCATTGATTCTTGTCAAGCCATTTCATTGTCTATATGAAGTGCGGAAGAAATACAAGTCATGCACATGCCAAGAAGCCTGGAATTTTGCAATTTTCATCTTAAATTTCGTCTGTGTTTCATTTTCTTTCCCTATAACATGAAGGATAACATATTCAGCTATAATGATCCTTGAAAGGAAAAATGGCACAAGTTCTTTTGTCCTTCACTGATCCAATCAGTTATCAAAGATTTTATAATTTATTAGTTCTTCATGTTGACATCAAACTTTGAGATTAGTAGTTCTCACATTCCTAATTAAGCATGATCTTGGTGTCAAAGTTGCACCTTGCTAGTGCATTTTTAATAGTTGAATAAGAATCGGCGAGATACATGATTATTCAAATTGGTGCGGACATAACCATGAGTGAGAAACCAACCCACAACTTCACCCTATTATATAGAGACCCAACTTCAATTTTATTTTAACTCACTTTTCTATTAGTTCTGATGTCAAGGTGGATTCATATTTGAGACTAAATGATGTAGAACATGAACGATTTGGGAATTTTGGGGAAAAATAATTGGCTTCACACCAAGAGATCCAGTGCTTCACACCAAGGATTGGACCTTTCACAGGTTTTGGGGGAAAATTTCTTTCAAGTTTTCATCGATCCCAAAGTATCACGATACACAGCTTTAAATAGAAAAACAAACCCTCAATCCTCACATCCTACCCAATGTGGGACTAAACCAAAAGAGAGGAAAATACATTCAAATCTCAAAATGGGCTTGGGCCCATCCACAATGAACTGGGCTGAATCTGATTCCTCCTGCGCGTGTAAACCCTGATGTCCCCATCAACTCTCCCCGGGTGGGAAGAACTCGACTCCGACGAGTGTATGGCATGCTGGCTGTCATGGTGCTCAAGCAAATCTGGATCTAGCCTTTGGAGTTCTGTTTTGGTAATCCAAGTACAATCTGATTCTGACCGGCCTTTCCAACTCACCAAGTAACGCTGATAACCACCATGCCTGGTTGATATAACATGTTCATCTAATATGCGGTCAATCTGCTCTCTATGTGGATGTATGGGTGGTAAAGGAGTAGGCAAAGGAATAGCAGGGACACTCAAGTCATGTTGGGAGGGCTCAAAGAATAGGTCTGTGGGTATAGCTGATGGATCTTTATAAGCCACTAGATCTTCAATATTAAAAAGTTGAGCTTATCCCATAATCAACATGGAGATCTATCACATATGCATTAGAACCAATTTTCTTTAAGACTTTGAATGGGCCAGCACTACGAGCCTGCAGTTTCTTCAAGGTTCCGGGAGGAAACCTTTCAGATCTGAGTCACACCATAACATAGTCACCTTCATTAAACTCTTTGAAGCGCTTGTGAGTATCTGCAATGACCTTATATTTTTCATTGCTAGGATGAATTCTCCTGCTGATCTCTTTATGCAAGTCATGAATGTGTTGTGCAAATGACTCAGCTGACTCAGACACTCTATGATGATGCGACATGGGAATGAGGTCTATATGCTTTCTAGGTTTGTAACCATGAACTACCTCAAATGGACTCATGCCAATGGACCTATTTATTGACCCATTATATGCAAACTCGGCATTGGACAATATCAGATCCCAATTCCTAGGATTTTCACCCACTAAGCACCTGAGAAGATTCCCTAAACTACGGTTCACTACCTCAGTTTGACCATCAGTCTGGGGGTGGTAAGCAGTGGAGAACTTGAGCTTAGTGCCCATTATATGCCATAGGGTTTTCCAGAAGTAGCTCATGAATTTTACATCCCAATCAGACACTATGCTCTTGGGCAGACCATGGAGACGAACAACCCCATCAAAGTAAAGCTTGGCAATGTGTGAGGCGTCTAAAGTTTTGGAGCAAGGTATGAAGTGTGTCATCTTGGAGAATCGATCCACAATGACAAAGATTGAATCGTGCTTTTTAGGTGTGCGTGGGAGTCCTAGCACGGAATCCATACTAACGTCTTGCCAGGGACAATCTGGCACAGGTAATGGTGTGTAGAGGCCAGTATTCTGCTTTCTATGCTTAGCCATTTGACAAACTCGATATTGCCCCACCAGGGTGGCAACATCTCTCTTAAGGCTCGGCCAATAAAACTGACTCTCTACGGACTCAATCGTCTTATCTCTTCCAAAGTGCCCTGATAAACCTCCAGCATGTATCTCCCAAACAATAAAATCTCTCACAGAAGTACGGTGGATACATAACTGTGTGGCCCTAAAAAGATACACATACTGCAGGAAATATCCATCATGCTCACGTACTAACTCATCCTGAAGGATAGCAAAAATCTCGCTAAAGTCTGGGCACGACATGTAATCTTCCTTAATCCTCTCGAATCCTATCACCTGAACACTCATAGCAGATAATAGAGCCACCCTGCGACTGAGTGCATCAGCGGCCCTATTCTCAACCCCCGCTTTATGGTTGAGGACGAATGTATACTCCTGAAGGAAGCCAACCCACCGAGCGTGTCTAGAGTTTAGTTTCTTCTGGGAATTGAGGTATTTCAAGGCCTCATGATCCGAGTACAACACAAATTCTTGCGGTAGGAAATAATGTCTCCAATATCGTAATGCCTGCACTACCGCATAGAATTCCTTATCGTAGGTGGAGTAACGTAGTTTGGCATCACTAAGTTTCTCACTAAAGTATGCCACAGGATGCCCTTCTTGACTTAAAACTCCGCATATACCTAGACCTGACGCATCACATGCAACCTCAAATGCTTTCATGAAATCCGGGAGGCGCATTACAGGCGCTTTAGTCATACTTTTCTTTATATCCTCAAACGTCTTGGCGGCAGACTTGGTCCATATAAAGTCCCCCCTTTTCATACAGTTAGTGATTGGGGACATGATGGTGCTGAATCCCGCTATAAATCGACGGTAGAATATGGCTAACCCATGAAAACTCCTAACCTCATGTAGGTTGCGGGGTTCAGGCCAATCTACTATCGCTTGGATCTTTTGGGGATCCGCACGCACTCCCTCTGAGGAAACAACAAAACCTAAGAAGATGACGCTATCAGTCAGGAAGGAACACTTCTTAAGGTTTGCATAAAGGCACTCCTTCCTCAGGGTAATGCATACCTGCCGCAGATGGTCTATGTGTTGCCTCTTAGATTGGCTATAAATAAGGATGTCATCAAAGTATACGATTAGAAATTTCCCCATAAATGGTCGTAGTACTTGAGTCATCACTCTCATGAATGTGCTAGGGGCATTGAATAGGCCAAAAGGCCTGACCATCCACTCATATAAACCATCCTTCGTTTTAAAGGATGTTTTCCATTCGTCACCTGGGTGAACTCTAATCTGATGATAGCCACTCTTAAGATCGATCTTTGAAAATATTGTGGCGCCAGTCATCATATCAAGCATGTCATCGAGCCTAGGGATAGGAAAACGATACTTAACCGTGATTTTATTAATGGCACGGCTATCCACACACATTCTCCATGATCCATCCTTTTTGGGTGTGAGAAGAGCTGGCACTGCACATGGGCTCATACTTTCCCTGATAAAACCTTTGGCTAACAATTCGTCAACTTGCCTTTTCAGCTCGGCATGCTCAGTGGGGTTCATTCGGTAATGAGGCAAGTTGGGAAGTGTAGCTCCTGGGACTAAGTCTATGGCGTGCTGAATATCACGCATGGGTGGGAGACAGTCTGGGAGGTTTTCAGGAAAAATATCATGGAATTCTTTCATTATAGGCGTTATCTCTTCTGGGATCTCCTCCTGACTAGTCTCACAAATCTCTCTCGCAACTAACGCATACATGACTGAGTCCTTTCTAACTTCTCTCTTCAGCTCCTTAGGACTAATAATATGTAAGCTCTTGCCCTTAGTTGCTTCCTTCTTTTCAGGAGCGGTCATCTTGGGTTGTATGGGATTCAGCTTTATTTTCTTGCCTTCATGTGTAAAAGTACACGCGTTTGAGCGACCGAAAATCGTGACATCCATGTCAAAAAGCCAAGGCCTCCCCAAGATGATATGGCCAACATCCATGGGTAGTACATCGCACCAAATCTTGTCCTTATATGATCCGAACTGAATGGGGACAAGACATCTTTCTTTGATGCCAATGGATGAAGCATCCACCCATGATACCTTATAAGGACTAGGGTGGGGGACTGGCTGTAAACCTATGCGGGTAACGAGCTTAGATGACACATCATTTATGCAACTTCCATTATCAATGATCACTTTACTTTGCTTGTCACCATGCGTTACAAAAGTGTGAAAAATCGCAGTCCTACGCCCGTCATCACTCTCTTTGGCCTGAGCCAGTGCACAACGTACAACACCAAGTCTAGGATTTTCAGAGCGTGTATCAATAAGCTCTACTCTCGTGGGTATACTCTAAATACAGCTTAGTCTAGCTGATTCCTCATCGGTCTCATAGCATGCCTCAACTGGCTCATAAACTTCTTCTTCTTCATCTATGTGGTCACCTCCCTCGGGATCGTGTACTAACAAGGCCTTGGAAGGGCAGCTTCCTGCGAAGCGACCAAAACCTTGACACTTATAGCATTGGGTACGTGGACCGGCTCTAGAAGACTCACCCATAATTCCTTTTCCTTTGTCATTCATGTGGGTGGGGGTTCTCTGATCAGATCTAGGTTGGGGTGGACCCTGGGGTGGTTTGCTACCATTTGGTGCTAGGCGACGTGACAAATCTCGTGAATCGTAACGCCTAGCAACTGGAGCATGATGAAAGCTATCAATATCCAACACAATCTGATAAGCATGCTCTAGTGTGTGGACATCACGAAGGATGAGCTCCTTACGTAGATCAGGTCTAAGACCAGCCCTAAACCTAGACAATGTCACACTCACATCCTCCCTCACATCGCATCTCATCATATACTCGTCAAACTTATCGACGTATGTGCGAACCGATCCACTATCCTGGGTGAGATTCTGCCATTGGTCTAGGAGTCGCTGGTGATATGACGTGGGTAAATATTTCTCCTTTAGCTTCTCTTTCATCTCATCCCACATACCTATGGGCTCTTGCCTACTCTGGTCTAACATGCGCTCAATATTCTGCCAATACAACTTGGCAGGCCCAATAAGCTTCATCCTCGCAAACCTCACTTTTCTCTCCTCAGACATATCATACCATCCAAAATAATGGTCCATATCGGCCATCCAATCGATAAAAGTCTGGGGATTCAGACGACCATCAAAAGTGGGTGCGTCTACCTTAATGCCCCTAATCACACTATCGTCTCTGTCACGTCGGTCGTGAGGGGCTCTCTCTAGAATGCCTAGGTGGACTAGGCGTGTGTCTGTCATGACGGTGCCTCTCTTTAGAATGCCTGGGTGGACTAGGCCCTCGTCTCTAGGGGTGGCAAAATCAGCCCGACCCGACCCGAACCCGGTATCCTTACCCGGGTATGGGTAGGGGTCAATCCGGGTCAACTAGGAAACGGTTTGACCCGACCCGACCTGGATAAAATCCGGGTCGGGTATGGGTTTGGCATGTCAACCCGGATGACCCGAATTCGACCCGGTTTACTTTCTATATATATATATAAATTTATATAATAACTTCAATACACAGTTGCAATGGGAGTTATGCTTATACGATTTGAATTGTTGTCATCTTCTTTAAGAGGTCTTGGATTTAATTCCCTTTACATACAACTTTTTTGTTAATTTTATTACTTTCGTTAATAAACTTGTAAAGTTAATTATACTTCCTTACTGTCATCAGTGCGGTTTAAGCGACGAGCTACTGGAAATTATGCAACACTTAATAAATCGTCGGTGGCTCTTAATAAATAGCTAGATATCGAAAAATGAGCAGTAGTGTATAAGTCAAATCTTAACCCGACGGGTGAACCCGAACCCGACCGGGAAATTTTTCGGGTCACCCGAACCCGACCCGGATTCAATCCGGGTCGGATTAGGGTTTACCCCTATCCGGGTCGGGTCAAATCTGATCCGACCCGAACCCGAAACCACCCGACCCGTTTGCCACCCCTACTCGTCTCTCATGATGGGGTCTCTCTCTATTTCGCCTAGGTGGACTAGGCGTACTATGTGCATGTGAATCCTCATTTGAAGCCCTATGTCTAGTGTGCTCTAGGCGTAGTACCTGATCAAGACACTCACGAGACTCTGATCTACCTTCCCGGACTTGGGTTTCTAACGCAGCTAACCGGTTAATGACATCCCTCAAGATATGTTGGTCAGCATCCATGGTATTTGAGTTCTGATAAATCCTGCCACTACGTGTGGACATGCAATGCAAATACCTCTAAATGATGAACACTTGACTAATGTCTCTCTCTTTTTTACTTTTCCCTTTTTTTGAATGTGAATGCGATGTTAACTAATGAGGCTTCCTATATGATGCAGGTGGATGATGGAGAGATCAACTAGGAGAAGTCAATGAGCAATCCAAAATTTCAAGTCATATGCAGTTCTCGCAGCAAATTCAAATATTTTAATTTGGGAGATTGTAATGATGATTTGTGATCTGTAATGTGATTATTCAAATGTCTTACTGAAAATAAGTCTTGTCGCACTATGATAGTAAGCTTAAGCTCTTCTTTTAATACTAAGCTTTATGGCTCTAGGCAAAAAGTGGTCCTATATTGGTGTTTGTCTTTTGGCTTGCAAAGAAGGCTAGCAGCAGTATTGTAATAAGGGGATAATGAAAAGCTCACAGCAGATAGTCTCGTAAAGTAGATGAACAGGTCAAGATAGTGTGGCAACGCGTCCGTGGTTGAGTCTTCTAAGCACCGGCACGAACCGTTCTGAATTTGGACTCCGAACAAACCTGAAATCTCCAAAATACAATTGTTGCGCAGAAAATATCTTAAAAATAAGCAGGAAGTATTCTGAAAATGACAGAAGTTACTGTAAATGCACTGTAACAGTCGTGGGGCTGAATTTCAGCGACGATCTGCAGGAATCTGCAGGCGGTTGAAGGTGGTGGCGAGATCTGAAAGGCTGCCGTGAGATCTGTTGAGCGGCAAGACCTGTAGATGAAGGAGAGGCGGCAAAATCTGTTGGAGCGGCGGGTCTGTTGAACGGTGGCGGCGAGATCTGTCAAACAGCAGCTTCGCAACGACGAGGAAGTGAGAGCCTCGTAGCGACGAGCAGACAGGAGGGCGGTGAGGTGGATCTGAGACGCGGATTGAAATCTGGGGGCGTGATCTCCGGCTTGAGATTCGTAGGTGACGGTAGCGGCGTGATCTCCGGCGTGATCTCGGGGAAGCGGAGATCTGTGTGTGGGGGTGGCAGCGGCGTGTTCTGATGGGCGGCGGCGAGATCAGAGTGGGCGGCGAGCGACGAAGATCGTGCGACGGCGAGCGACTAAGATCGTGCGACGAAGATCGTGCGACAAACGGCGAGTAGATCTGGGCAAGAGGCGACGAGGTCGAACGGCGAGCGGGGTCGAGCGGCGAATGGCGGCCGCGTGCTGGTTTCGTGAGAGCTGATAGCTCGACGAGTGTGGGAGAACGTGAAGGAAATCGGGCGGCCATCTCTCGAGGGAGACGAAGGTGAAGTAGCGTGAGTGGGATTAAGGGTTTCTCTCTTTTTTAATGGGGGGAAGCGGCGGCTAGAAAAAAGAAACTAGGGTTTGGAAATTTGTGTAGGGGAATTGGGGGAAGTTTTTTTTATAGAAAAGAAAGGAACCTGGCTCTGATACCAATTTGATGTAGAACACGAACGATTTGGGAATTTTGGGGGAAAATAATTGGCTTCACACCAAGAGATCCAGGGCTTCACACCAAGGATTGGACCTTTCACAGGTTTTGGGGGAAAATTTCTTTCAAGTTTTCATCGATCCCAAAGTATCACGATACACAGTTTTAAAGAGAAAAACAACCCCTCAATCCTCACATCCTACCCAATGTGGGACTAAACCAAAAGAGAGGAAAATACATTCAAATCTCAAAATGGGCTTGGGCCCATCCACAATGAACTGGGCTGAATCCGATTCCTCCTGCGCGTGTAAACCCTGATGTCCCCATCACTAAAGAAGAATAGCCAGCCAAGAAAAGGAATCGGGGGTACCAAGTTAGAATTCAAATAGGAATCGGAGGGTCATGCGTTCAGTCAACTTGGTGAGGACACAATCTTGGTTGGGGCATTCAAATTCAAAAGTTTAAGCTAGTTTATGCTATCGGATAGGATCCTAACTTTAATTTTATAATCCTCATTTTTTTCTATTTTCTTTTTCCGATACGAGACTACTTTTTTCTTAACAACCACATTCTATAAAATGATGGATTTAAGTGAATGTCTCACGTTGGATGAAGATTTCAAGTTAGGTCCTAAATGGTTGAAAACTAAGGTCCCATTTGTTTTGTTGAATGTGTGTTTTGGAATCTTGATGTGGCGTGGAATTTGATGATGGGAAGACTAAACTTTTTTGTTTGTTTGGAAGGAAAGTGGGTTGGAAAGCAGGGGTTGAAAAAGTAGTTGTTCGATTGGCACCCTCTCCCACTTCCCACCTAGGAGATGAGTGATCGACGCCCAGTGCGCGCGCTTTAAAATACTTTCCATTGTATCAAAAAAGTAGTTGTAGGGCACATGTAACTCATTTGTGTTTGGGCATTGTAAGAAAATTGGATTTGAAAAGTTGCGGGGTCCACATTTTAGGAGTTAGTTTAATTTTAAAAGTTAACTAGCGAATGCCCGTGCCCGGAGGGCACGGTGAAGGTTGTCTCCCGGGTGCGAAACCGATGGGACAGCCGGTTCACGGGCGACATGGCGACATGGGCAGTCGTCTCCCGAGTGCAAGAACGACGGGGACAATCGTCTCCTGGACGCAATACGGATGCCGAAAAGAAACCCTGGGTCAATCATCGCAGAGGGTACAAAAGTAAGGAACAAAGCGAAAAAACACGGATTCAAAGCGGAAAAAAGAGCGATTACAAATCTGTAAATATGAGGAAGATGGTGAGTCCTAGGGTTTTATGAAAAAACAATGGCAAACTTGCAAATAAGGGGAATGTGGTAGGCTTTTGTTTTGGGGTTCCACCAAAACACCCAACTCCACTCCCAACCACTCACCCACATTCCATTGGGCCCCCTCACTCTCCCAAACATTTTGTCCTTGTCATATTTTGATGACATGTAGGACAAAGATTCAAAAAAGTCATTAGTTGTATAATAGATTTAAAATTAATGTATTTATTTAAACCAATATTAAATATTAATAAATACAAAACAATAATAAATTAATCCTAATAAACATTATAATATTTTTTTAAATATAATTACACTACGGTTTATTTAACTTTTAAGAAATGTTATTATCTAACTTAAATTAGTTAATTAACTTCCTAAAATTAATTATTTATCTTTTAATTTAATTTACTATTATTTAGCTTAATTTAATATCAAAATTATTTTTTGGGAGTGAACATCGATTTTGATTAGAGTGAACAATGATAATCAAATTTGATGTTCACTCTTGTGAACTAAATTTTTTTGAAAAAAAACTTAAATGCATGCCCCAACCCACATGAGCCCACCCACCCTAAATTTTGTCAGAATCACCAGAAAATACGACGATTGTAGTTCTCAAGTTTTATTGCTGGCGTAGCACATGCCATGTCAAGGACACCTAAGATAAAATTGGGGGCAACATTTCAAATCTACTTGTTTCATACCCTTTAGATTCCCCACACAAATTCTTTTTGGGACTCACAAACAATGTAAAATATGGAATCTAAAACCACTTTCCAGATCAAAGTTTGTGAAACAAGCAGATCCTAAGTGAGACGATCCTAAGTGAGACCTTTCACTGGTAAAATCTTTGAAGGTTTCTTCATGCCTGGTCGAAACTAACTGAAAACTGTGTGAGATCTGGCACCTATAAGATCTTGAAAGTCATAAGATGTTTTCCTGAAAGATTACAAAAGCCGACTAGGATAAACTTGATTTCTTTAGGGAATGTTTGTTTCGCAAACTCTGGTCTGAAAAATGGTTTCAGATTCCAGATTTTTCACTGTTTGTGAGTCCCACAGAATTTTGTGTGGAATCTATAAGGTGTGAAACAAATAGATTAGAAACTCAACCCTTAAATTTATTCGAGGTGTCGCTGAGGTAGCATGTCGGCAAAAGTTGAGAACCACAATCGTCGTATTTTCCAATGATTGGAGCAAAATTTTAGGCTGGGCAGCCCCACGCATGTTGGGGCGTGCGTTAAGAGTTTTTTCAAAGGGTCCATAGGAGTGAATATCAATTTTGATCAGTGAACACTGATAATCGAATGATAATCAAAATCGAAGTTCACTCCCATAAAATAATTTAATATTAAATTAAATAAAAAGATAATTAATTAATTTTAGTGAGTTAAGTAACTAATTTTAATTAGATAATAAATTGTTGGGTTAACTTAAATAATTAAATAAAACACAGTTTAATTATATTAAAAAATTGTTGTTTTCAAATTTCGTGTTTTGTGCCTGACACGGCCGTGCTACTGTTAGCACGTTAGCACGGCCGTGCCTTATTTACAGAGACTCGGATTGCAGCACGGCCGGCAGCATGGCCCTGTTGCCTGTAATCGGTCCAAATACGAGATCTCGGTTAGGGGTTTGATCTAAAACCTAATCTGATCGAACGGCTGAGATTCCACACAATCCATGGAGCTATTTAAACACCTCTTAGGGTTTATTTTAGAGAGAGCATGTGCCGTCATCAAGTTTTTGATGCGATTTGGGCGTTTTGTGGACTAAAATAGGATTTTTTAGGGGTTGGGACAATAAAAATAGTGTTTTTATAATGAATCGCAGATCTAAAAATATAGAATTAGTTCTACAAAGTGGAATTAAATGCTAAATAATAACTAGGAATGGACGAACAATTAGCTAGGGAATAATCTCGGGCACTAAGTAGGAAACTACTCACAAAATCAATTCTTCGATAACCCCTCTAGGGCCGGCCGGCCCCTTGCTTATGGGAGGCTAATTGCATAATTAGTCAATGACGAAATGGCCCAACATAAAGTATCAAGATTTACAAGTTTGTCGTCGGGTCCGTGGACCAGTACCTTTGCCTCATTGCATAAACCTGCATCCCTCCTTGGGTCACACCCCCTTGGGCTTCCCGTGCCGCATCATTACTTCCCCCAAAGTGCCACCTTGTTCTCAAGGTGGAAGTCTGGAAATTGGTCACAGATCACTCCACGGGCCTCCCAAGTAGCATCGTAGTCTGGCAGGCCCCGCCACCTGATAATCACTTCTTGTCTTCCTTCTGCGTTCTGCCGAACTCCCTTGAGCTCCTGTGATTCAAGTAACACCATCATGTCATCTGTCAATGTGGGAGGAAGAGTAGGAGAGAGTGTGTGGTCTCCAATAGCCCGATGTAGCTACGACACGTGGAACGCTGGATGGATGGTTGATGTAGTATGTAACTTTAGTCGATATGCCACCTTTCCAATCTGGGCGGTCACCTCAAATGGCACATAGTAGCAGGCCGCCAACTTCTCATTGCTCCTATTTGCCAGTGTCTTCTGTCTGTAGGCTACAGCATGAGATATACCATATCCCCCACTGCAAATTGCACATCTCTCATGTGCTCATCAGCCTTAGCTTTCATGATCTACTGGGCCAGCAATAAATGCCTCTTCAGATCCTCCAAGTGTCTGTCCCGCTCCTCTAAGTTCTCCTCTACCTGAGATACTGGAGTTATGCCATGGGTGTAATGGATCAGCTGGGGAGGATCTAGTCCATAAAGAATGTGAAAATGGGTGTTCTGTGCTACCGAGAGATACGAAGTGTTGTACCAATATTCTGCCCACGCCAGCCACCTGGCCCACTATCTTGCGAGTTTAAAGTAAAACACCTCAAATATGTCTCCACACTCTTATTCACCACCTCTGTCTAGCCATCCGTCTGTGGGTGATAGTTTGTGCTTCTCTTCAGCTTAGTCCCCTGCACCTTGAACAGCTCCTTCCAAAAGCTGCCCATAAAAACCTTATCGCGATCTGACACTACCAAAGCAAGGAACCCATGTAGGCGGACCACCTCCCTCATGAAAGCCGTAGCCACGGTGACTGCTGTAAAAGGGTGCCGCAACGGAATGAAGTGTGCATACTTGCTAGGCAGTCCACTACTACAAGTATAACAGTGAAGCCCTCTGAACGTGGTAGCCTCTCAATAAAGTCCATGCTAATATCCTCCCAAACTCTCTCAGGTGGAGCTGATGGCTGTAGTAGTCCTGCGGGAGCAATCACTAAATATTTGTGGCGTTGACAAACGTCACACTCTGCTATCATCCTAGCCCTATTATAGTGCCTCCCGTATCCGTGCCAACCCCTCATCAGCCTCAATCTCTAAACTCAAGGGTTCCCAGTCTAATAGGACTGGCACAGATATAGCTGCCACATCTGTTGTCTCCTCTCTGCGTGACAGAGCATCTGCTGCATTGTTCTCCAATCTTGGCATGTACTGTATCTCGAAGGTGCAGTGAACCAGCTTGGAGAGCCATTTCTGATGCTCCTCGGTGACCATGCGCTGCTCCAGCAGGTACTTTAAACTCCTCTGGTAGGTCCTCACGATAAATCTCCTCCCAAGTAAATAAGGCCGCCACTTGTAAATGGAGAGCACAATCGACATTAACTCCCGCTCATACATTGATTTCAATCTGGCTCGTTCTGATAGAGTCTGACTAAAATAGGCTACCGGCTGCTGGTCCTGCATCAGCACAACCAGAAGCATATGAGTCTATCACGAAGGGCTTGCTGAAGTCTGGTAATGCTAACACTAGCACGGTCGTCATCGCCTGCTTCAAGGCCTCAAATGTCGTGGTAGCCTCCTCACCCCACTGGAAACTATCCTTAAGATGCTCCGTCAATGACCAAGCAATCGCGCTGTATCCCTGGACAAATTTCATGTAGTACCCTGTAAGGCCCAAGAAGCCCGGTAAGCTTCATAGTGTTGTGGGTCGCAGCCAGTCTAACATTGCTGCAATCTTCTCACTGTCGGTCGCTACACCCTTAGCTGAAACCACGTGCCCCAAGTACTCCACCTACGGCTAGACCCGACCGCGGTTCGGTTCCGGTTCGGTTCCGGTTCCGAACCGCCGGTTCCGGTTCCGGCAAAACCCGGAACCGGAACCGAACCGCTTTAGAAGCGGTTCGGTTCCGGTTCCGGTTCTCGGCCGGTTCCGGTTCTGGTTCCGGTTCTGGTTTCATTTCGGTTCCGGTTCCGGTTTGGTTCCGGTTTGGGGTCGGTTCCGGTTCGATTGTGATGAAAATATATGAAAAGTAAACAAAATTTAAAGGTTATAACTTAAAAAAGAAATATAACTTGTCACTAATCAACTTAATGCAAGTTACATATGAGAAACTTGAGTATGTAACAAACCAAACCAAGTAATGTGAGAAAACTTTGTGAGAAAATTGAGAATGTGAGCAAATTGGTCAAAATCGAATCGGTTCTCCGGTTCCGGAACCGAGGAACCGAACCGGGGAACCTGGGAACCGGAACCGCCGGTTCCGGTTCGGTTCCACAAAAGGGCAAACCGGAACCGAACCGGCTTGGCACGGTTCCGGTTCCGGTTCTTGGAACCGGTCGGCCGGTTCCGGTTCGGTTCGGTTCCAAATCGGTTCGGTTCCGGTTCGGTTCCGGTTCGGTTCCACGGTTCGAACCGAACCGTGGTCGGGTCTACCTACGGCTGTCTAAAGAGGCATTTCTTTCTGTTGGCAAATAACTGATGTTCATGTAGCTCATGCAACACCGCCTGCAAATGCCCCATATGCTCCTCCAAACTGCGACTGTAAATGAGTATATCGTCAAAAAATACCAGGACAAACCTCCGTAGGTAGGGCTGAAACACCTTATTCATCAAGGCTTGGAAAGTCGCTGGAACATTCGTCAAGCTAAAAGGCATGACGAGGAACTCATAGTGCCCCTCATAAGTTCGAAGCGCTGTCTTGGCCACGTCTGCTGCCCTCATCCAGATCTGATGGTACCTATACTTTAGATCGATCTTTAAAAATATCACCACCCCATGGGAGCTCGTCAAGTAGCTCGGCAATCACTGGAATAGGAAACTTATCTGGCATTGTTTCCTCATTCAGAGCTCAGTAGTTCACGCAGAATCTACAACTACCATCCTTCTTCTTCACAAGCAATACTGGGCTAGAAAATAGGCTTACGCTCGGCTGAATCACCCATGCCTGTAATATATCACCAATCAACCTCTCGATCTCATCCTTCTGCACCTGGGGGTATCTATACGGCCAAACGCTGATGGGAGACACCCCCTCTCGTAAGACTATGGCTTGCTCATGATCCCTAGGTGGTGGAAGCCCATGTGGAGTCTGAAATACATCCTCGTACTGGCTCAGCAGCTGCTCTAACTCCGACGCCATCATCTGCTCCTGGTCATGTGTCCTCTCCTCCAGCGTTACCCCCCGCAGCTCTACTAAGTATCATCCTTCTGACGTGTGAATAGCGTGTGGCATGGCCTTGTAAGACACCATGGACCGACATAAGCTGGGGTCTCCCTGTAGCACAACCGTCCTCCATCCGTCCTGATACTCCAACCTGAGCAGCTTCCAGTTGGTTTTGGTCTTACCCAATGTCTGCAACAATTTCATCCCAAGGATGATATCTGTGTTCCCCAACTCCAGAGGAAGAAAATCTGCGATGATCTGTATCTCCTGAATCGTCACGACAACGCCCTGATAGACACCGCTGATATGTGCCACCTGACCTTTGCCAAACACTACTACATATCTCTCCGTGTCACTCAGCTGTATCCTCTGCTCATCTACTAATCTGTTGGATAAGAAGTTATGGGTAGCCCCACTATCCACCAACACGATCACGTCATGATCGCCCACCATTCCCTTCAATTTCATGGTGTGGTTCGGTGTGAACCCCACCACGAAATTGAGGAAAACCTCAGCTACGTCCAAGTGCTGGTGCTCTTACTCCTCATCCTCGCCAGCCTCTAGCTCCACCACATCGTCCTCCTCATCGTTCGCTATCAGAATCTGAAGAGTCTGATCCCCTCACCGATGCCCTGGAGTGAATCTCTCGTCACATTTGAAGTACTGAACCTTGGCACGCTTGTCCCGAATCTCCGCCTCTTTCATCCTCCGTATCTGGTCTCCTGGTCGTGGCTCCACCCTCTTCTATTTGCTGGCTGCTATAACTACCAGAGTGGTGGTCACCCGCTGTCCTCCTGTCGGTGCATGTCCTCGGAAATAGGTGCCCCCGAAGTCCTACGGGCCATCCTCTCTGAGTCCTGATGATCCTCCACCATCCTCGCCAGATTCATCATCTCTCGTAGATCCCCATGCCTTAGTTGTCTTAGCACCGATCTAATATTGGGTTTCAACCCCTTCATAAAGCACCCCTCCAAGGACTCTTCTGACACCCCACGAACTCTGCTACATAGCATTTCAAACTTCTTGATGTAGTCTCTCACAGTCACATCCTGCCTCAACGCATACAGCCTCTCATAAGCTCCACCTGCCTGCATCTCCCCAAAATGCTCCAGTAAGAGGGTGGTAAACTCCTCCCACGTACGGAATGGCATCTGTTGTTGTGTCCATCTAAACCATCCAAGTGCCTCTCCCTCCAAGCAGACTCGCACTGCCTTGAGTCAGTCCTCCTCCTGTACCACCGCCACCTTGATATCTCTCCACGCGATACAACCAGTCATCGGGATCCCCTCCCTCGAAAATAGGCATCTTCAGCTTTCTCACCCGCTTCTCCGAAGCAAATCCCCCTGGACCCCCTCTCTCCTGTGGGCGGTCCTGGTGCCCCTGCCGAAACTGATGTGGTACATCATGCACATACCCCGTAGCGGGGTTCCGTGCTCCCCCATCTACACTATCCCACAGCACGTCGCCCCAACCTGCTCCACCACCCCGATCATTACCATGTTGTCGTCTGTAGTTCCCTTGGGGGTCCTCTATGTGGGCCTTGGCGCCCTCTCCAATCTCTGAAAACTCCCCCAAAAGGTGGTGGATGAGTAGACGGTCCTCCAAAAAATTGTTGATGTGCTCATGTGTGCTGAAATCCTCTAACGGGACAACTCTGTGGCTGAAATGAAGGTGCATGTATCTGTCGGGCCCCGTACTGGGCCCACGAAGCTTCTGGAAGAGGTGGCGGGGCCTATCGGCCCCAAATTAGGACCGGCAGGCCCTCAGAAGTATGGGGCGGAGCCTGTCGGTGCCCCTGGAAGTCGCCGACCCCAGAACTGGGCATGTGGGGTCCGCGTGAGCTGAAGGGGTCTGTCGGCCCCTAGGGGGTTGGCTGGCCCCCAGCAGTGGGTCGGGGGGTCGGCTGGCTCTCCCCTTGGGCTGGCGCACCCCCCCGGAGGCGGCGGGATGTCGGCCGACGCTGCCGAAGATTTTGGGAGCCTCCGATCTGATTTTCCTACCTCTCGTCCCCCTCTTCGTCTTCCAAAAAAATACGTATCGGCGTCGGCGAGTAGCCCTTCGACAAAAATATCATCTTTCTCCTTTTCTTTCACCAAAGATGGCTCCTTTTTGCTCCGCCTAGCTTTTTGTCCATCGCCTCCATCAAGCCATACCTTGTTACCGCCGCAGTTTGTTGTATGGCCTCTATAATTTACTCGAACCGCCAATCCACAAGGCTTGCGTGTTCACCCGCACTTTTCTTGATCTCTTGGATCTCCTCGTCGAATCTACTCTCGAACTTCTCTAGTTTCTCCTCCAACAAATCAATCCGCTCTTTGGATCTTGTCGTCGACATGGATCTTCTCGCTCTGTTACCAAATTGATGCGATTAGGGCTTTTTTGTGAACTAAAAATAAGATTTTTAGGGTTTGGGACAATAAAAATAAGGGTTTTATAACGAATCACAGATCTAAAAATATAGAATTAATTCTACAAAGTGGAATTAAAGGCTAAATAATAACTAGGAATGGAAGAACAATTAGCTAGGGAATAATCTAGAGCACTAAGTAGAAGAGTACTCACAAAATCAATTCTTCGATAACCCCACTAAGGCCGGCCGGCCCCTTACTTATGTGATGCTAATTGCATAATTAGTCAATGACGAAACGGCCCCCCATGAAGTATCAGAATTTACAAGTTTGTCGTCGAATCCGTGGACCCACGCCTTCGCCTCCTTGCATAAACCCGCAGCCCTTATTGGGCCGCACCCTCTTGGGCCTCCTGCGTCGCATCAGTTACTTCTTCCTCGCGCGTCTTGGAGCTTTGAGGCATGAATTGGTGAGTGATCTTCTTGAGATTTCTTTGTAAAATTCATTATAATCTTCTTCTTGTTATCTCTCTTTTCGGGTTGAGGGATTTTAGGTGAGAGCTTTTGTTTTCTTCTCTTTTGGTGAGATTTAAGATCTCCATTGGTTTTTATGAGAAGAGTTTGAACTCCACGCTTGGACTTATTGTTGCTCTCTTTTGATTGAAGAAGATTAAAGAAGTCGGTGTAATTCCTCTGATCATATTAGTGGAAACCATCATCAGGAAGCTGGACGTAGGTCGTTAGTAGACCGAACCAGGGTAAGCTCTATGTTACTTGATTTATGCTTTCATGCTTTTGTTAATTTTCGTATATTTGTTTTTGGTTGGATATTGTGCTATTGTGGTGTATCTCTGAAAGATCGCGGCGTAGCGATTGCTAGGTAGTTATCCGCCTTTAGATGGGACCTCTTCCGTTATTCGTCTTCCGTTTGCAGGATTTTATCCCAATAAATGGTATCAAAGCTATCAGGTTGTCGAAGGTTAGTCAATGACATAGACATATTCAACATTTGGATAGAAGATCGAGAAGTTTACAGGAAAGAATAGCTTCGCTCTTTTGTATATGAGGGTGAAGACTATGCTCAAGCACGAATGGCTTTATAGTATAATCTTTGACAAGAAATCTATTCCAGAATCTGTCACAGACTATATGAGATAAGAGCTAGAGATGAAAGCACACAACGCTATTCAGATGACCTTATCAGACAAGATCTTTTGCAAGGTTGCGAAAGAGGAGACAACAGAGGCGTTGTGGAAAAGGCTTAAATTTTTGTACCTGACGAAATCACTCACAGGAAGACTTATCTGTGACAGAAATTGTTCATGCTCAAGATGAAAGAGAGGACATCGTTACAGGATCATCTTGATCAACTGAATCAGTTGGTGTTGGATCTGCAAGACGTGAAAGAGAATGTCAGTGATGAGTAACAAGTAATTGCACTGCTTTGTTCTTTACCTGTGGAGTATTCACACTTTGTTGAGACCATGACACAATAGAAGGTCAAAATCTCTTTGGAGGAGGTCGAGGCAGCTCTACGCTTGCATGAGCTTAGAAAGAAGGTGTGAGGGGCGACACAAGCACTGATGATCAGGATATGGCTCTCTTGGGGGTCGTCAAGGTGGACGATCCAAATCTAGCTCCAAGTTTGGGAGACCCAAGTCCAAGGGTCAAATTAGTATCGACCAGACATGGCATTATTGTAAAAAGGCAGGACACTGGAAGAAGTGCCCACTGTTAAAGTTCAAGGGTAAAGAGTCTGCTCAGCCAGTAGCAGCTTTTGGAGGTGCATGCATTGATACTGATAATGAAGAAATATTGCCTGTCTTCTTTGGAAGACAATCGGACTTCATGGATTCTTGATTCAGGGTGTGATTCCCACATGACTCCGCTGCGGAGTCATTTCGTGGCATATACTTCTAAAGATGGACCAGATGTGTTCATATGGAACAGAGCTATGTCCAGAGTGGTTGGGGTCGGCACAGTTCGGTTCAAGATGGAAGATGAAGCCATTTGAACACTTACGAGTGTTAGGCATGTAACAGATTTGCAGCGGAATTTGATTTTTCTTAGAGCCTTGACAGGTGTGGGGTGTTGCGTGGTGCTCAAGAGTGTCTACGGGTGTCCAGGGGAGGTCGTTTTGTGATGGCGGCGAGGAATGTTGGCAACATTTATAGGCTTCAGGGTCAGACGATGTTGAGTCAAAAGTCTGGTGCACCAGAGAGCTCTAGTGGAGGAGCGTTTGAGACTCATAAGGACGTCGTGACAGAGAAGCGTGGTCGGTTGCAGGATGGGATAGATGCGGTGTGCAGCGAAGGATCGTCAGGAGACAGAGTCCAAAGTACATCTCATCGTGGTTCAGCTCCATGTGCATCTCAGATTGTCTACGGGGAAGCATGTAGCTTCAGGGAAGAGTTGCAATCCTCGGGAGGATGTGTTGTTGAGCGCAAGGAGGAGTTAAGCATTTGGGTAGAGCAGTTACAGCACACCGATGCGCACTCACGCAGGCGGCGTGGGTGACATGGCTCAAGGTGGGCGAGGCATGGTTCGTCCAAGGGATCATCTGGAGTGCGCAGACCCAGCAGTTCAAAGATGATCGTGAGCATGGGAATTTACGGAGATCGTGGTGGTGCTGAGGTAAAGTCCTATTTGAGAGTTAAATCCAAAGGCGGTGAGTTGAGTTCGTCGAAGCCGGATGAAGATGTTGCTCTCACTTCATGTTTGGGGAAGGCGGTGCCCAGTGCTTCCTCAGAGGGTAGAGATGAATCAACTCAGACGACTACATTGGAGTGTGGACATGGATCGACTTTGAATACTTTGGGAGACAGGCTTGGTGTCAGTTTAGTCGATGATGGAGCATAAGATCGTGGTGTCAACCTCAAAGAGAGATCGCTACAGGTAGGGTGGGGAGCATGGTTTAGTTCTTGAAGCTCAAGAGGTGTTTGGGCTCGAAAGGTCTCTTGGAGCGTTGATGCGCCGAAGGGCGCGGTTTCCGATGACACGTTGGTGTTTCTTTGATCAGATGGAGAGGTCTGGAATCTAGGTAGAGCCATGAAGAGCCTTGATGACAAGGTTCGTTGGAAGAAATTTGGAGCATGGTAGAGTTTGTTGTTTTGTGCTTCAAATTTCATGTTTTGGGCTTGGCACGGTCATGCTACTGTTAGCACGGCCGTGTCTTATTTACAGAGACTCAGATTGCAGCACGGACGGCACTACGGCCGTGTCACCTGTAGTCGGCCTAAATACGAGATCTAGGTTAGGGTTTTGATCTAAAACCTAATCTAATCGGACGGCTGAGATTCCACACGACCCATGAAGCTATTTAAACCCCTCTTAGGGTTTATTTTAGACAGAGCATGTGACGTCATCATGTTTCTTCTTCCTCACGCGTCTTGGAGCTTTTGGACATGAATTGGTGAGTGATCGTCTTGAGATTTCTTTGTAAAATTCATTGTAATCGTCTTCTTGTTATCTCTCTTTTCGGGTTGAGGGATTTTGGGTGAGAGCTTTTGTTTTCTTCACTTTTGGTGAGATTTGATATCTCCATTAAGTTTTGTGAGAAGAGTTTGAAATTCGTGCTTGGAGTTATTGGTGCTCTCTTTTGATTGAAGAAGATTGAAGAAGTCAATGTAATTCTCTCTGGTCATATTAGTGGAAACCGTCATCGGAAAGCTGGACGTAGGCCGTTAGTGGGCCGAACCAGGATAAACTCTGTGTCGCTTGATTTGTAATTTCATGTTTTTGTTACTTTTCGTATTACTTGTTTTTGGTTGGATATTGTGCTATTGTGGTGTATCTCTGAAAGATCGCGGCGTAGCGATTGTTGTGTAACTATCCACCTTTTGAAGGGGCCGCTTACGTTGTTCGTCTTCCGTTTGCAGGATTTTATCCCAACAAAAATAATTTGTTTTGTATTTATTAATATTTAAAACTTTTAAATAAATTAATTAACTTTAAATTAACTTTTAAAATTAAACTAACTCCTAAAACGTGGATCACACCACTTCTTTCCAAATCTAAATTATTTACACCATAAAAACACGAAAAAGTTAGCTCCATTATTATTTTCCAACTGATACGTTTCACCTCACTTTCTTTCCAAACAAACAAAAAATTTTACTCATCCTAGACTTAGATTCCACGTCACCTCACGATTCCAAAACACACTTTCAACAAAACAAATGGGCCCTTGTCCGCCAACCACAAACAAAAGGTCAAACTTTCTGAAAAATCAATGTTTTGCACAAGTTGGAAGAACAATTTTGGATCTGCAAGGACAGAAACTGATTCATATATTCTGACAAAATTTGCAAAAATTTATGTGTGCACTTCCCTTGCTGCAGTTTCAGTTATGCAAATCAAATTAAGATGTAAAAATAATAATAAACATAAAAACTGGGCTATCCATCCTAGTACTTGCTGACACACCATGAAAGAAATGAAAGATTTCCATGACGTTGTCTGTAAAGGTCAACAAAAAATATACAACAAACTAGTTTATTAACAAACCATGCAGAAACTATACTGACCTTTTTCATGCTACTATAAAAATCATGAACTTTTCAAGGCTGATAATGCATCCCGTGTTGTAGCAGAGATAACGGCATCAGAAGCATTTGGCAAGTAATAATATTTGCCTGCACGATCAGACAGAAAAAAGAGTTGGGAAGTCCTGTCAAAAGCAAAAGGTTTGGATAATGATAATGTACCTTGAGCCACCCTAGCAATCTCTTTTGCAAACCCAGTAGATACAAACTTGTTTTCGGTATCTATAACCAGGAGTGACATCCCTGCCTTGTATATCTTTCCGGCAACATCTAAGATTTCATCCTTGAAGACCAAAGAATGAAAATGAGCGTCAGAAGCATACATTTAATGATTTCACCATGCAAAAGATGGCTTGTGATGGATATGGCTTGTACAATTCACACAAATATGATGATGAAGACACAAGCAGATACAAGTGTACATCACGTTTGAGAAACATGAATAATACTTTCATACTCTTGATTTGATTCTTTTGCTTCATGCTTCAAATTGATCAAGCAATTACAACGAGTGCATCCATGATGAAAATTAAGGTAGCATGCCTTAATCTGCTATCCAAAATGTAATCACCAAACATATACTTGTAAGAATGACGTACAAATTCGACGACCTCTTCTCAGAAGATGTCATTTCTTCCAAATTAACACAAGATCCGGGAAGAATTTTCTTCACGTAATAACACAAAGAATGGCAATTGCACACCGACAACGAAAGGGGTTAAGATCAGCTCGATTTACTAATCATGCAAATATACACTAGACGAAAACAGTTTACGCTCTGCAAAATCAAACTTATGTATGATAGTTTCCTATTACTACATGCAGAAAAAATAAGTAGAAATTTATGTATACATGTTTCAGAACACTAGTGCCTGATTTTACACGCTTTCGCTTTAACAAGTGGCTTGCATATATGGAACTCTTAGCATGGAGCTTATTCCTATTACAGGTGAAATTATAACGAAAAAAATATCCCTAAAGAGAACAATTTGTGTTCAAGTTTATGTTACTATAAGTTTTTTAACATCTTGGACAGCACGGAAACCCCCCCCCCCCCAACCAAACGGTTCTGAATTTTATGGTATTAAAATCGTTTTGATCTTAGTGAAAACCCTCGTCCGTCAACTCCAACCCTACAATGCATTTCCAACAAAAAGTGGGCATGAACCACATCATAAACTGTTGAGATTATGAGCAGAACGGTGCACCAACACTCCAGACATGTATAGGGTCCCATATCACATGGTCCAGATTCTTCTGAACCAGCAGCTTCTATCATACAAGATATAAACTGAGTAAAAATACTCTACCTTGAATCAATGTTGCAGCCTTTCAGGTTTTTGGACACATGGTCTCCTCTATAAAGTAGATAGACATGCTTCCAAGAGATTTAACAACTCTTTGGTTATTAACCTACACACGTGACTAACACATAATCCTACAAACAATGTAACTATATACTTCTACTTTCAAAAATATAATATGCTCACTCCATAATAAATTTGAGCAAAGGTAGAAGGGTTTTGCATCCAACCTATAAAAGTGGCCCATTTCTTTATACATGAAGTAAAAGTTGATGACTAACAATCCTACAGACTGGTATGGCCTTCACACAACTAATGTTACAGGTGCAAAACAACGAAGCCAGATTAAAACTTCATCAAACTTTGATAGACACTGGGATTGTTTTAGCATTTTGAAACTATAAATAGATATGTATATGTTAAATAAAGAAGCAAAGAGGTCACTTGTAAGTTGTAACAACTTTGTCAAGGCAATAATATGACGGGAAAGATTCTCATATTTAGGATAAAACCCCGGAAATATATTCCACATCTTTGCATGAGACCAAGTGTAGCTAGATATATGATATATAATCTTGACGTGGGCATGCTGCCTGTAATTTTCTAAAGAATGTTGGAAATTGTATAAGCGTGTGCTGATAATCCCTCGTTAGCTATGTATATGATTCTAATAAGTGCTCTTGGTATCTGGATTGACCGACCTTCAATTCTTGGGAAGAAGGCTTAGGAACATCAGTAGCAGCAGCAGCTTCAGGATCCGTTGATCGCTTCAGTGAGATGTTCGCCCTTCCATCAGTAATTGCAACAATCATGATACGACCAACATCTCCACTCTTCTCCGCATTAAGCCCAACTCTAACAGCCTAAACAAAAGGAAAATATGCACAATTAGGAAAGAAATTTTAGAAAAATATAACCAAAAAGAAAAAATAGATTTTATCGGATAAATAATAAATCTGACCGTGCTAAGACCATGAGCTAATGGTGAACCGCCACCACATGGGAGTCTCTCCAGACGTTTCCTAGCCATGGCAATTGACCTTGACGGAGGAAGTAAAACTTCTGCAGAGTCTCCCCGGAAAGGGATGATAGATACCTAATAAAAGAGAAATTGCATATTTTTGTCAAAACTTCTAGATAGTGCAGCCTAACAAGTGATAAGGAAGATGCTCTACTGAACATCGTCTTTCGAAATGACTCCTACATTAACCATAAACTTGCCATGAAGGTTTCTCATCAATCCAACAAATAAAATTGTAGATATGCTAATGAAATTTAAAAAACACACATAAGAAGAGTGCAACATCAGAATTATCAGTTAACCAATAAAGTAAGAAACATACAGAGCTGCCACATAAAATCATACAAACCGTATACAGTATTACGCCACCTTGGCTTTTTAAGAAATGATAGAAAGAGATGGTAGAGGGTGTTGAGATGTACTACTTAATCAAGAAACACAGCATAGTTCCTAGCAAGATGTACTACTTAATCAAGAAACAGAACCTACAGTTATACAATAGAAAGCTACAATCTTGCAGCAACTGAATCTCTAAAATTGTAGCATGCATTAGATGTAGAATACTAGGAGATCGTTTGCCAAGGTATGCAAAAATAAAATTTGTAGATGAAAGGGTAAATCAAACTTTCTTCTGAGTATCACCAATGCACTATGCCAAATCCAATTGTATGGTAAACATATGCAATATGCTGAACCCAACTGGAAAAACAAAACTTTAATGTGTATTTGTGTAGACCGTAAATGCATCTGAATAGAGACATTAATAACCTGGTCTCTGCTTGTATAGCTTTCTGCTAGCAATTTTAATGCTGCACCTTTAGCATTTTGCATACGGTTTAATGCCATACTACCACTAGCATCAACCACAAAGATTACCTGCCATAAAAGAAATTGAAAACCAAATATTAAACAAAGAAAAGTATATTCTATATTACTAAGGGCTGATATTGGTGGCCCTGCATAATTGTCGTGATGCCATTAAATGAATAGAAATGATTGGCAAGGGAATTCGATATTGTGGTGATCAATTACATCGTAAAACAAAAGGAGAAAGGAAACATATTGCAGGTTATTATTCGTCAATTAATTGTATTCACGTACCAGGGCACCTGCTTTCCGTGCCATTCGTTTTGCTCTCATATCAGTTTTTTCTACAAATACTTTTTTAGTCTTCTGAATATCCTTTTCCCTTCGCAGCTTTTGATAAGGTGCAGCTGCTCTGAGTGTTGCATCAACCGCTAGTCTTTTTACAGGGCCCTGCATTGAAGAGTAAATCATGTCCAGGACCAAGAAGCAAGTAGAAAACAGCTATCATAAATCAAATGATATCGAGTGCATTAGATCAATCAGTAGCATCATACTCAACGCTACAGCTAGGAATTTCCCAGTACACCTATCCGGATAAAAGGATAACATACATATTGAAAAATATTATCAAGACTATGGAAAACAAGAGCAGACCTTCGGAATCATAGGCTTTATATATCGGCCTCTATCCTCTGAAAATATTACATTCTTGGCACGGCCTGCTTTCCCTCGCCGCCTCTGTGCTTGTTGCGCAAAGAAGAGGAGTTTTTCATCTACAAGACCACCTTCAGCATCAAAGATAAACTCCTCAGGTAATTGAGGCTCTTGTTGTTCATTTTCCTGGTCATCCTGGTCATCATCCTCCTGATAATAGATAGATTTTTAGCTTCATCGTGGGTAGGTTTAGGGGTCAGAAAACGGAATAACAAAATGTAGAAATGTTTCTATTTAAAACAAATCCAAAAGCACAGAGAACACATGACCATTTTCATCCCACCTGTTCTTCCTCATTTTGATCCTCAGTGGAGTCTTGTGGAGGGGGTGGAGGGGGTGGAGGGGGTGGCTGATTTTGTTCTTGTTGTGGGTTATCATTGACAATTGAACGAGGAAGGATAACCAGCTCTACCTGCATAAGGAGAGGAAAAAAATCAGATTTCACATGTCTTGAAGATACTGTCATCTAAAATATAGATACATATTACATATTGGGTAGCTTAGAATTAGAACCACTAGAAGTATCAAATGGACTTTATGCATGTATAAGAAACTAGTTAATAGTATTGGGAAGAAATGAAATGATGGAAGAGACAAGTAACAAAATACCAGCAGTAATTAGTTAAGTATAGACAAGAAATCTTCAGATGTATATTATAGAATTTGATGCAAAAAATTGACAGTTTCAGGCTTGAACTATGACCCACAATAGAACCATTAGAAGATTAGGGAGTCCTGACGAAGAACCAGAAAGATTTGGGAAAATTTGAGAAAGATTTTAGGGAAGAACAAAGTAATCTAGGATGTCTAGGCTTATGATACGATTTGGGTTAATCGTAGCAAAAGTTCCGATTTTTAGTGGAAAGAAAGAAAAGAAATTTGATTTGGACAATAGAAATTGATATTAAGATAGACGATCACTTCTGGAGTGGATCTCTCCCTAGCTTGAATTGATGGATCAAGCCTAATCCCCCAAATCCTTAACAAGAAACTACTCTCAAATGATCGTTCTTCGATAAAAATAAACTAGGGCCGGCTCGTAGGCTTTTAACCCCTCCTAAACATGAAAATAAGTAAAAGACTAATAAGCCCTCTAATGGCTAAACACACAACTCGACTAATGAGCAAAAGGATCAAATTGCTAAACACACAACTCGCCAATGAGCAAAAGGGTAAGTCACCCCCGTGGGTGAGCGCCGCTCCGCTTGGTGTAGACCCGGATCGCATCATTACTCCCACACAAAAAATGAACCTTGTCCTCAAGGTTGCAGTCTGATGAAGGTGTCCATCTTCTCTAATCTAAGTGTGGGCGCGGCTCTGCCTCGTCCCCACCTCCGTCAAGCATCACCACAAGATCCTCCTCTGCGGCCACCTCCAGCTGAATGGCCCTCCCTATGCAACGATGTCCTGGTGTGAACCTCTCGTCACACTTGAAGCAAAGGCCCTTGGCCCTCCGCTCCCTCATCTCGGCTTCTGTCATGCGGCGAGTCTGCCCTCCCGACCGCGTCTCCGTCGCATCCCCCTTGCCGTCGCTGGTGCCCCCACAGTGGTCTGAGTTGTCTCAGTAGGTGCTGGACTGCGGTATGTCGATCCGCCCCCGGACCCCCTAGACTTTCTCTCTTCAGCCAACCTATCCTCCACTCTCCTAGCCACTCGCATCATGGCTGCTGGCCCCTGAGGGTCATGTACTCCCAGCTCCGCTCTCACGGCTGGCTTCAGCCCCTTCAAAAAATTCCCCTCCAGCGATTCCGCAGACACACCATCCACTCGGCTCGCGAGTGTCTCGAACTTCGTGATATAGTTCCTCACGGTCCCATCCTGTCGCAAGGTGTACAACTGCTCAAACAGCCCTCCCACGTGGGTCTCCTGAAACCTCTCCATGAGGCACTCTGTCAGCTCCCTCCACGTCCGTATCGGCCTATGCTTCTGGGTCCACATGTACCACCCAAGAGCCTCACCCTCGAAGCTCAATGCTACCACCCTCAGTCTCTCCGCCTCCGTGAAGCCTGTGACATCAAAATACCTCTCTATCTGGTAAATCCACCCATCGGGGTCCTTCCCATCGAACAGCGGTGCCTTCAACTTCCTCATCCTCGTCTCTGGATTGGTGTCACCTCGTGGTGGCCATTCCCCGTTGGTTACTTGACGCCTCTGGTAAGGATGCTCCTCTGCTCTCCACCGTCCTTCATCTCCCCTGGCCCTCTCGTTGGCGAGTCCGCCCACATCATCCCACACATCAATATGCTTCCGCCGGGGTCCCCCACGTAGCCACCCCTCTCCGACTCCCCCAAAAGGAGGGGGAAATTCTCCTGCAGGCCCCAGATGGGCCCGTCCATCCTTGCCGCCCCCCACAGGGTCCGCCCACCTCCTGTGGACCCCAAGTGGGTCTGCCACCCTCCTCCGCCCCCCATGGGGGGCGGATCTCCATCTGCGGGCCCCAGGTGGGCCCGCCTGCCATTTCCGCCCCCGCCGGGGGCGGAATCCCTCCCGCGCCCCAGATTGGGGGCGCCATCCTCCGCAGCCCCCCATGGGGGGCGGAAAACCCCCAGCGGGCCCCAGGTGGGCCCGCTGTTGTTCGCCGCCCCCAAAAGGGGGCGGTTGACCTCCGGCGGCCCCGTTTCGGGGCCGCCCGCCTTCACCGCCCCCAGTTGGGGGCGGCCGATCACCGGCGGGCCCCTGGTGGGCCCGCCCGTCCTCCCTTCGTCCCGTGGCGTCCTCCCATGAAGGGGAAGTCCCTCCTTCAAACCCTAGGGCTAGGGCTTGCCTTCCGCCATCACCGTTTTCCGAGTTTGTTCGCGAGATCAGATCTGAAGATCCGGACGATTTCGGATCCGGATCTCGCTGAAAAAATTGCTGCTGAAATATCTTCGCCATCTCGGCAAACCCCTCCTTCATCTCGCGCGAGTATCGCTCCGACATCCGATTTATCTTCTCATCCATGGTTGCGCTCAGATCTGCCTTGATCTCTTCCTTCATATCCGTCATCTCCTTCCGCAACCCTGAGATCTCCGCATCCAGTCGCTCCTCCAGAGTTTTCGTCGCAGTCGCTCGTGTGCTCGCCATAGAATCGAGTGCTCCGATACCAAATTGATACGATTTGGGTTAATCGTAGCAAAAGTTCCGATTTTTAGTGGAAAGAAAGAAAAGAAATTTGATTTGGACAATAGAAATTGATATTAAGATAGGCGATCCCTTCTGGAGTGGATCTCTCCCTAGCTTGAATTGATGGATCAAGCCTAATCCCACAAATCCATAACAAGAAACTACTCTCAAATGATCGTTCTTCGATAAAAATAAACTAGGGCCGGCTCGTAGGCTTTTAATCCCTCCTAAACATGAAAATAAGTAAAAGACTAATAAGCCCTCTAATGGCTAAACACACAACTCGACTAATGAGCAAAAGGATCAAATTGCTAAACACACAACTCGCCAATGAGCAAAAGGGTAAGTCACCCACGTGGGTGCGCGCCGCTCCGCTTGGTGTAGACCCGGATCGCATCAGCTTATCACCAAGGAGTTGACTTCTATCAACATATACCTTTTGCAGGTTTTGGGGCTTAATCACTTAAACTTTTCATTGATTAATAAAACTAGTTTTGGGATATTTTTTAGGCTTATAACTGAGACCATCCACTCCTCCCAATCAATGTGGGACATAATTTATTACATAATAAAAAAGAAAATAACTACATAAAAGTAGGCCTAACAAGTGGCACCACCTAGGCTCAAACACAGCCATAGTAAACTAGGTTGAGTCACACGTCTTTGTCTGCGTGTGTACACTTAGATGTCCACATCAACTCTCCATGGGTGGAAAGAACTTGGCCCCGGCAAGTATAAAGCCGGGTATCTGTAATAATGCTTAAGTAAATCTATATCTATTTTATGTAGCTCTGCTCTGTATATCCAAGTACTATCTGAATCTGATGCCCTTCCAACTAACCAAGTAGCACATATAACTACCTTTTCTCGTTGATATTACATGTTCATCTAAGATGCGGTTAATCTGCTCCTTGTAAATAGATAGAGATGGTAATTTTACCAGTGATTGTATTATAGGGACGGTCATCTCATCATGTAAAGGCTCAAAGAAAGGATTTATGGGTGTTGCTGCTAGACCCTTACAAGTCACTAAATCTTCAATATTAAAAGTTGAGCTTAAATCACAATCTGCGCAAAGGTCTAAAACACATGCATTAGAACCAATATTTCTCAGGATTTTGAATGGGCCAGCACTGCGAGCTTGCAGTTTCTTTAAGATTCAGAAGAAACCCTCTCGGGTCTAATTCGGATCACTACATTGTCGCATGCATTAAATTCTTTAAAACGTCTATGTGTATCTGCAATAGCTTCATATCATTCATTGCTAGAATAAATCCTCCTACTGATCTATTTATGCAAATCATAAATGTGTTGTGCAAACAATTCAGCTGACTCTGACACCCTATACTGATACGGAATGGAAATGTGATCTAGTCTTCCTAGGTTTATACCGTTAAACGACTTCAGATGGACACATGCCAATAAACCTATTCACTAAACTATTATATGCAAACTCGAAGGTTGGTAACATCAGATACTAATTCTTAGGATTCTCACCCACTAACATCAAAGGAGATTTCCTAAACTCCGGTTTACTGCCTCAGTTTCATCGGTCCGAGGGTGGTAAGTAGTGAAGAATTTTAGCTTGGTGCCCATCATATACCATAGGGTTTCCAAAAGTAACTCATGAATTTCGTGTACATATCTTAAACAATTGTTTAGGAAGACCATGTAATTGTATAACCTCGTCGAAATACAGCCTAGCAATGTGAGATTCATCAGAGGTTTTGGAACATAAGATAAAATGTGCCATTTATGAAATCAGGCCACTACAACAAAGATGGGGTTGTGTTTATTAGGTGTGCGCGTGAGTTCTAAAAACAAATCCATACTAACATCCTGTTATGGACAATCAGGTACGGGTAATTATGCATAAAGTCCAATGTATTGCTTTTGATGGTTAGCCAATTGATAAATACAACATTGCTTGGCAAGTCTAGCAACATCTCTCTTGAGGCTAGGCTGACTCTTTACTGCTTTTATCGTTTTGTCATGCCCAAAATGTCCTGATAACCCCTAGCATGAATCTCTCAAATAATGAAATCTCTTACAAATGTACATGAGATACATAACTCAGTGACCCTGAATAGATACCCATCCAACAGTAAATATCTCACTCGCGAACTAACTCATCCTGAAGGATGCTATAGTTCTTGTTAAAATCAGGACATGATGTGTAGTCTTGATCCTCTCAAACCCAATAACCTCAACACTCATTATAGACAATAGAGCGACTCTGCGACTGAATGAATGTACAATCTTATTCTCAATCTCTGCTTTATGATTAAAGACAAATGTGTATTCTTAAAGAAATTTAACCCAACGACCATGTTTAGAATTTAGTTTCTTCTGGGAAATGAGATATCTTAAGGCTTTCTAATTTGAGACTAAGACAAATTCTTGCAGTAGAAGATAATGCATCTAATATCGTAATGCATGCACTACCATATAGAACTCCTTGTTATAGATGAAGTATTTAAGTATGGCATCACATAGTTTTTAACAAAAATATGTCATAAGATGACCTTCTTGGCTTAGTGCTCCGCATATCCCTATACATGAAGTATCACATGCGACTTCAAATACTTTCATGATATCTAAGAGTTGCATAATAGATGTTTCAGTCATACATCTCTTAATATCAAATGTCTTAACAGCACACTTAGTCCATAAAAACTCTCTTTTTCATACAATCAATGATGGGAGACATGATAGTGCCAAATCCCTTTGTAAACCGATGGTAAAATATAGCTAAACCATTAAAGCTTCGAACTTCGTGTATATTACGGGGTTCAGACCACTCTACAATCGCATGGACCTTCTGGGGATCTGCACAAACTCCATCAAAGGAGACGACAAAACATAAGATGACGCAAGCTGTCATGAAGGAACACTTCTTTAAGTTTACGTAAAGGCTCTCTCTTCTCAGAGTGATACAGACTTGCTATAAATAGTCTATATGTTACATCATCAATTGATTATAGATGAGGATGTCATTAAAGTACACAACTAAATTTTTTTCAGGAATGGTTTGAGTACATGAGTCATAACTAGCATGAAAGTGCTAGGAGCATTAGATAGTTCAAATGGCATAACCATCCATTCATACAACCCATCCTTCGTCTTGAAGGCTATTTTCGATTTATCTTTGGGACAAACTCGAATCTGATGGTACCCACTCTTAAGTTTAATTTTTGAAAATATGATGACATCAACCATCATGACAAGCATGTCACCCAGCCTAGGAATAGAAAAACGATATTTAACCGTGATTTTATTAATTGTAAGACTATCCATACACATCCTCCATGATCCATCTATTTGTGTGTGAGGAGAGCCGACACATCACATAGACTCAAACTTTTCCTGATAGATCTCTTAGCTAACAGCTCGACAACTTGCCTCTTTAACTCGGCATGCTTAGTGGGATTCAAACGGTAAAGAAACAAATTTGGAAGGGTAGCTTTTAGGACGGTCTATAATGTGATGATGTCACGTATAGGCGATAGACAATCTGAAAGGTCCTCATGGAACCATCACAAAATTCCTTCAAGTTTGACGTTATCTCTTCAAGTATCTCTTCATGATAAGGATCACTCACTTCTCTCGCGACTAAGGCGAATGCAGTTGGGTCCTTTGTGACTTCTCTTTCGAGCTCCTTTGGACTTGTGATATGTAAGATTTTACCATTCATCATTTTCCTTCTTCTCTAGAGCGGCTATCTTGGGTTGAATGGGATTCAGTTAGATTTTCTTACCTTCATGACGAGCATGAATTCGAACAACCAAAAATCGTAACATCCATTTCAAAAAACCAAAGTCTTCCCAAGATGATATGTCCTAAATCCATTGGTAGCACATTACACCATCTTAACCTTATATGAGGTGAATTGAATTGGGACAAGAAATCTTTCTGTAATACTAATGGATGAGGCATCCACCAACGACACCTTGTAAGAACTAAGGTAGGGGACTAGCTGCAATCCTATGTGGGAAATGAGAGTGAACGAAACAACATAGATGCAACTCCCGCTGTCAATAATCACTTTACAACTCCTAATCAAACGTGTGTGCGCTCCATGTTAGTCATTCAATAATCCTAGTGCTCAATGTTGGTCATTCAATCGATAAAAATCTTAGGATCTAGCTGGCCATCAAACGCGTGTGTGGACCTTAATACTCCTAATCACACTCTCATCTGGGTCACGTCTCTCAAAAAGGGATATCTCCCTATGATGTCTAGGAGGACTGGAAGTCATATTCGTTGTGAACCCTCAGCTGATTTCTTCTGAAAAATTTTCTCTAGATATAATACAGTCTATAAGCTTATAGACCTCAGATCTACTCTTATGTACAACTGCTTCTAAGGTACCTAGCCGATTAAGAATCTCTGTCAACAGTTTCTATAGGTCAGGATTCATATGGATCACAGTATACATGTCAGGAATACTCTACCATTATGTATGGCCATGCAATGAAAATAACACTAAATGTATGACATTGTGTAAATATTATTGTACTTTTTTACCGAAGAGCCGGAAGCCATCCTCATAGCAGCCATGTCCCAAATTTATTAATAACCATCACTTATTGCGAAGGAATACTGTGGTAACATAGAGGACATTTGTGGTTCACAATACTTCAACAAAAAACAAAAAGCACAAAAAATTACCACAAGCATCCGAAATACTAAAAACCCCAGCAAAACCAACTAAAAATATAAACTAAACATGCCTATATGACTCATCAATCTAAACATGCCTAATATAAGATGTACCCATTTTATGTAATCTATACAAACTTTTGATTAATCAAGGAAACTGAGCACTACTAGTAAATAAATTATTCCTTCTCATAACATCAAGCCGAGCTAATGCATCAGCCACCTTATTTCCCTCTGTGTACAAGTGCTTTATAGAAAAATCCAATCTTTCTAATAAACCGGAAAGTTGTTCCCAAAACTTCCACAAATACCAGACTGAACATTTGCATCCTCTTATCCACCTCATTACAATATCTGAATCACATTCAACATCAATACTATTATAACCACACTGTTTACACATCTTTATTCCCTCTATCACCATGCGTAACTAAACTTCATTGATAGAACAAAAGCCAGACTTTAGAAAACCCAATAATAAGAGAACATGTACAATTTCTGAGAGTTCCACCACCACCAGCTGATCCAGGATTTCCAAAACTGCTCACATCCACATTAAGTTTCAACCTCTTTTGGCTTGGTTTTAGCCATCTCACCACTTTAAACATTTTCTTCTTTTTTATTTCAGCCACCGGAACCTCCAGATTTTGCAATATCATGTCATCAACTTCATTTAAACGTTCCACAATAGACAAGTTCATTTAAACCAAAGAATTCTGTAAGTATTATTGTACTTATTAACAAATATTATTTCTATTTTTAATTGATAAGATTGTAATATGCTAATGCAATTTCCTACATGATGTAGGACGAATGAATAAAGAGATCAGTTAGAGGTCATAAGCAAATTAGATCTAAGCTAGTTGCAAACGTTTACAGTAATTTCAAATTTTTAATTGAGTGTAATGTAAAAATATGCTGCAAGGTGTAATGTCTAGCAATTCAATCTCTTAATGAAATTTGTTCACTTGCAGTTTAATTGCAATTATGATTCTCTCCTTTAATAATGATTATTTAGGGCGCAAATGATATGAAAAATCTATATTATTTTTGGTTTTTGGTTTTTATATTGCTTCTGTGTGTTTGATAAGTGGAAAGAAGAAAACCAGCAGCAAATTGAAAGTAAAATGCTCGGTTAAAACATCCCACCGGATCTT
This sequence comes from Scilla litardierei, assembly GCA_030789695.1. NCBI lineage: Eukaryota > Viridiplantae > Streptophyta > Magnoliopsida > Asparagales > Asparagaceae > Scilla > Scilla litardierei. The sequence goes on along the minus strand of CM061132.1, from coordinate 151,485,397 downwards.
CCCGAACAGAGGATGAACATGCCCACTGAAGGCGGCTACGTGTGGTTGATTGAGATGGCTAGCCACTAACGCAAATGGTTACTAAATTAGCACTAAAGATGATTCTGGAATCTTCGAAACAACAAGGCAGAATAAAAATCAGTAAGAAAATACCCCAAAATCGCAAGCCGCATTGTGCGAGTGCGGCTTAGTCAAGCCGTCAACTGGGTTAACACGACTCAGCCCAAGCCGTCTTCGGATTGGCTCGTCGGCCCAATTGGCTCGGATTTAAACTGATGAACAGTGTCAGCTCAGATTGAGCCGACGAACAGTATCAGCTCAGTCAACGACATGGAACGACATTACTTAACTGCTTGGCTCGATGTCAGGGCCGGTTTGCTGATGCCACTACCATATTGATCTGGCACGATCAGCACCAACGTCGATTTCCGACGATTGTATATATGATTCACCATCGGGATTGTCTTTGGGTTCGTCGGGACACAGGCAAGCTGCTGTGGAGATCAACGCTCTTGACCGTTGACAGTGATGGTGCCAACGATGTTCAGAAATTGGTGGCGATGTTTCAGTGCGATTTGGCCTACGATGTCGATGTCATTGGTTGTAGACAGCATTGGTGGAGGAGCGGGATGCCTTGGGGACGATGATTGTGTTGTTGGACTAGATTGGGGTGATAGCGGAGGCTTAGGGTTAGCGTTAAGGTTAGGGTTTCGGATTTGTATTTTTATTGATCTGAGAGTTGTGAAGAGAAAGATGAGATCTTTTAGCTCTAATACCAAATGTAATGTACAACTAGAAAGATTTAGGAAAAATTAAGGAAGAATTTGTGAAATAATACAGAAATCTAGGATTCCAACACTCTTTACAACGGAGTTGACTTCTCATCAACATAAACCTTTCTCAGTTTTTGGGATTTAATCATTCAAACTTTTCATTGATTAAAAAATCAGTTTTGGGGTCTATTTATAGGCTTATAACTGAGATTATCCCCTCCCACCAGCATGTGACTAATTACATATAATAAAAAGAAAAAAGAAAAAAGAAAATTATAAAAATCAGCCTAACAAGTGGCTCTACCTAACTCGAACACTGCCATAATGAACTAGATTATGAACTAGTTACACTGCCATAATGAACTAGATTATGAACTAGATTGAGTCTGTCTCTGTTTGTATGTGTTCACTTGGATGTCCCCATCAAGTCCCTACCACAACACCTGCATAAAAAAATCATCCAACATTAATTGAAAAAAGATTACTTACTTTATTTTAGACCTCGAACATAATATCTCAAGTAAAGTGGCATTCCTAGGTAAAATCATTATTATCTGTTTCGGCACTTATTTCATTCTTTGAAGTACAAAGTATTTGTTGTCTGTTGATTGGCCTTCATGTTATCTTAGCTCTTAACTTCATTCTTATGCAAGACCAACGATATCAAAAACTCATATCTTCAAACTTTTCAAGCCATAGCATGTTTCATTGGTCATTCCATAATGGGTCCAATTTTCCATAGAAAGTGGTAACAAAGCACAAATGTGGCCTAAGTGAAGAATATAAAACTCAATGTAAGGCCCACTTTGAGCGGGATCATCAAGATATACCCGTAGGCGATGCAGGAACAAGGCCTACATAATAGCTATAAGGTGACGGGAAGGTCATGTAACTCCTACGGTGCTTATGTTGTTTGTGTGGACCCATCACATTTGTGTGGACCCATCACACATGAAGTTGGAGAGTTGATAAGGATTCATGTGTGATTGACAACCAAAAAGTAGAAGGAAAAAGTGAAATACAACGTTTGGATCCAGATTAATCATATTAAACTTCTGGATCAGATGTGGTTGACAAACAATATTATATCTCCATCACTTGACCACCGGGTGTTCATATTTGTGATAACGCAAGCTGGCATTATAAATTGAAACTGGCAATGGAAAATTTACAAAACTAGATGTCAGATTATGATAGGATCCAGATCTGATTTTGGATAAAATAGGATTTTTATGGAAAAGATGTGATTCTTATGAGAAAGATGGGATTTTTAGGGCTAAAAGTCGGATATGGGAGAAAGGTGAAAGTTTTATTGATAATAGACAATGGATACAACGATCGATGGCCTCTTTCAAGAGGACCGCTCTCTCAAGCTTCAATTCGATAGGGAGCCGAACTCTCCTACTAGATCTAATGGATCTAAACCTATTCTCTTCTTTCTCTCAATTTTTTCTCAAATCTTCACCTAAAGCCTCTCACTATTCTCCCCCCTGATTTATAATAAAACTCCTAATGAGCCGTCACCCCTAAATTACTAAAATACACATGACTTAATATTTCAGCCCAAAATTTAAAGATCGGCCCCCTGGATCCCTAAAATTACAGTTTTACCCATATGCCTAAAAATTACAGATTTGCTAATGATAGATCATAAACCTAATCCTAACATTACTCGTTTCCTAAATAACCACCTTGTTCTTAAGGTGGTGCATGAAATCTGTAGGTCACGTTATTTCGAGTGTGGGTGCATGTCCCCTCCTGGGTCAAAACTCGGAATGCCTCCGTCGCCATCATCGTTGCCCTCGAAACGGCCATCGCCTTTCTGTGGGTCTCCTTTGGCTCTGCCGAAGATTTGTGTGGCTCTCCCGCTGTCGCAGGGCCATCCAAAGTCTTCACCGTCTTTCATGTGGAAGCCACCGTGATCGTCAAGTCCGCGTGAAGGTCCACATGTCCAAAGTGCTATCGTCGAGGCCCAAGAAAGCCTTTGTCTACAACCCGGGGCTTGCGAGCCCCTTTGGAAGGCCACCCAAGAGCTCACGGGTCCCAGTGCGGCCCACTCAAGGCCTTTCAAGGTCTGGGCGGCCCGTCAGGACCTCACGGTCCCATGGCCCGCCCAAGGGCCGTTAGGCCTTGGGCGGCCCACCTGGGACTCTGATACCAATTTGATAGGAACTTCTAGTGTTTTGGGGGATAAAAATCAAATATTTATAAATGAAAAGAGAAATACAAAGGATATGTGGTCTCAATTCGAGAGAAGGACCGCTCTCCTATCTTTGATTCGAGATAAAGCCTAACTCTCCCAAGATCTACTTTAGTTTACCCCTAATCTCTTTTTTCTTTTTCCAAATTAAACATAAAGAAAGAGCCCTAGCCCCCATATATAATAGACTAATTTGTACAAAATTAAAAGATGCTCTTGAAGCTAAAATTACAAGTTTGCCAACCGCACCTCCTATCTAACAATATATAACTGAGTGAGAAAGTTTCTGCTAATAAAATAAATGAAGCAATCTTTGCCATGGTAAAACATGAACAAAATACCTTGCTATTTTTGCAGGGCCAAGCCATGTTTGAAGGACATGGACACGCCTGCATAGGGACGACACGACACTGACACGATGATACTTAAAACTTTAAAAGTATACTAGAAGTAGAAGTATAGTATCCAGTTCATGTGTCTGACACGTGTGTCTAATACATATCCGACACATCGCGGCTCGATGATTCAAGTGTCCGTGTTACATAGGGGCCAAGAGAGCTATAACAGTTGCTAACAAAACCTACTGAACTGGTCAAGGTGCAGTCATTTCATAAACACTGAGATATTAATTAATTAAATTTCATTACTAGTTGAAACATTGCAAATTCTATATGACTGAGAGTAAACATAACAAGCAAAATCATAGTCAATTGGAAGGTTAAGCAGTAACATGCATGGCATGTATAGGTTCTGAAGTTAGTGATATATTTCTTCGAGGACAAAGAGATCAATACACATGTTTAAGAAGACAATACTCAACAGCTTTCTTGAGGTCATCAACATAGACTTTTTCACGTCCTTCCAAAGCAGCTAGACATTTAGCCACCCGTGCAGCATACAGCTCAGCTCGATGACCCTGTATACACATGCAATAGTTAAAACAACTAAAAATAGTGTCTCACAAATTCTATAAAAGCACAGGTACAGTGAATCATGCTTTTAGGGAATCATCTTCATTTGATAGTTTATGAGAATAAATATTGCACCTTTTGCTTACTTCGGTACTTATAACTAATAATTTTTTATTATGATTTTCAAAGAACATAAATAATGGCAACGCGTGTATCTGATCACATAAATGAATTGTAAAATTACCAAAACCAATGAATATATCATAATCATCATAATAGTAACAAGTAGGGCAGTTTATAGCCTTCACAATAACCCATATCAGTACATATAGACAACATCAGCATAAATCTCAGAAAGAAAGATAAAGATATTATGTGTTATGAAACCATGTCAATATAATAAAATTTCTAAGTGGCGGGGGTGGAATGGGGTTGGATTGTGTCGAGAGGGGTATGGAATGGAACTTCGGAGACAAATGGAATTAAAAAGAATGTTCCAAAGTCCAAACAATTCTCTGTACAATTAAGTGCATCCCCAATGAAAACAAAATCATAGGCAAAATTCCATGCATCAATTATCATGTTGCCATACAAAAATAAATAAATTCACACCCTACAAATAGAACTTAACTCTTGGGAAGGGATGATGGGGATATATTCCTCTGTTGAATCAGATGTGTGAACATACCATTTCCAAGTAAGATGGCATGTGTAGCCTACAAAAGAAAAGATGAAAAGCTAGATGGGATAAGGTTGGTTGAAGAAGATAGTAACTCCCGGTTAATTGCTATTATTTAACATCTAGTCTATGAAACTAGTTGCTGGTCAACCTTAACCGTTCAGAAATTAAGTCAACGTTCAGTTAGAGGGCCGTTATGGGCTACAATGGATTATGAGCACCATGAAAAATTAATCCAACACTCAGGAATATTTAACAATTATTTCATATATTGGATGAGAACAAAAAATAATGCCCATCCAGATGTCACCTATAATTCATAGAAACAACATTTGCATTTTTCCTGTAACATACTTTCAACATGTTGGCATAGAACGAAAAGAACCAGCAAAATCTGTCATACTTTGTTGGTGAAAGGCCTAAGAATTTTTATTTGACCACCTCAATTCTCATTAGCTGGAAGTATATGAGTTTTGAAGGTAACCATGCAATTAAGAAGCAACAACAACTATAATAATACAAATCTATGTTCCAGACTTGAAGTAAGACTTAGGGAGGGAAGAAAATCTGCTTCACTTCATAATGAAAGAATACCAGTAATAGCAACTTCTTCAGAGATGCAAGAAATTATTGATATATAAGTTGAATCATATGCATGAGAATACTTGAATGAAGAAAGAAAGATCAAGTATATTGGAAGTGTTCAATAATATGAACCTGGCAACCACCTCGCACTGCTTCCATGACGAGGTATTTTAGTTGTTCTCTGCTGATGCTTACATCCTTCAAATATTCTCTTGCCAATATAATCTGAATCAGAAAATTTCTAATGTTCAATCTCTAGTTCCAACATTGTTTTTAGTTTACAACTGAAAACTTGATTTTGTATTGTAATGTAAGATGATATATTGTAATGTCGGACAAATATCCTCAAACTATATATGAATAAAGATAGATACTGCAAAGCACTTATTAGAGATTGATGGTAAAAATGGCATATAAATTTTCTATGATCCAAATAATCTCTCGGGGATTCCAAGACGGGCAACCTCACCACAAAATTTCCATGCTGTGAACACTTGTACTGGTTAAACAGTTACCTTTGACATGAAGCAGTCATACTACCCTCAAATGATTTGTGCAACTGGTTAAAGTAAAAATAAAAAATGTTTTCATAATTAAAGAAGCATCCAAAGTAAGTAAATATCTGCTTTGCCCTATCAACATTTTTATCCATAAAGAGAGAGGCTTGGCCACTTTGGTACCCTACAGCAATGGCTAGACGTTACATGAAATATGTATTTAAGTAACCGTATACTAGGATATTCAATTATTTGTCAACTAAAATCAATGTGTCATATTCAGTGTAGACTTCCATGGGGAGAACACATATCTAGATAGCATAATTCCATTTCCTCATGCAAATGTACAAGACTTGATTCTATTCGGACTAGACTGACATCTTAAATCAAGTTCGGTAAAGTAATTCATTAGAAATAACGTTGGAATGGGTAGTCAAGCATTACATAAAGATGCTCCTTTGGTGGTGCAGTCATAAATCATAATTGCAGTGCTCCTTCCTATGCAGTAAACTTTTGCAATTTTTCTGCATTTGTAGTAATATTCGTGCGTCAAAATATTGTCTAACTTAAATATTTTATAAAAAAACCCAAAAAACATATTTGGAGCTTCAGATCATACTTCAAAAAAGATCCATGATAGCTAGTAAGCTGCTGATGGGCTCCTTACCTATCAGCGGCAGCGCACCAAGGGGAGGACCGGCCCAATAACTTAATCTCAGGAGGGGTGTATTCGCAATTCTTTGGAATTCTCTTATTAGTTTTATTTTAATAATGGAAAACTTGTGATTAGCTAGCAATTAGATTTTTATTAAAAGGGGGATTAGCCACCGGCCCAAGGCATGCTATTTGGTGAGAATTTCGTAGAGGATAGATAATTCTTCGTGTTCTTCGGGAAGGTGCGGACGTCCTTTATCAATCGGCATCTTGGGAGGGAGGTTACCTCTTTATTGTAGCCAATTTATCTTAATAAAGTTTCAGTTTTTATCAATTTATTTTTAGTTTTAATCGAGTTCTATAATTTTGGTATCAAAGCATCAAGATCCATGGCAGCGGCGATGACGAGATCCAAGGAAAAGTTTGAGGCTTTGGAGGAAAAATTTAATGGGGAGATCGTGGGCATAAAGAAAAGCCTAGCGGTGCATGATGAACGATTTACGAAGATCGACGAGACAAAGAATCAACACAGCAAAGCCCTATCAAAAATCATCTTTCAACTTGGGAAGATCTAAGTCGAAATTGAACGGAGGCGATGCAAACCCTAAAATAGCGAAAAAGGCGTTATCTTTGGACAAGGGGAAGCACGTAGCGAGGAATTTCGAAGACGTGAAGCTCACCGATCTCGACGACAGTGATCCAGACACGGAAGAATACCACCAAAAGGTTGGCAACCCTAGCCGGGCCTCCCAGTGGCTCCCGCATAACACGAGGGGACCTAGGGCTTCCCACAGGGTCCCGCAGGCCCCTATGGGGCTCGGCAAGGCCTGAGGCCCCTCCCATAGGGCCGCCAGGCCTCGGCAAGCAGGCGGCAGGACCGCTGGGGCCCCGTCGGCCCCTTCCCAAGGCCGCCAGGGCCCCGCCGACCCACAGCGACCCCCCAGGGTTCCGGCACATGGCGAGGAGTAGAGGAGCCCCGCGGAGGATTTCAGCCCTATTCTGACGATCAGGCGCGTGATTTTGACGATGGTTTCAACCCGGTGGATTTTTAGGAGTATGGTGATGCTGGGGGAGGGTTTCAGGACCATCTCGACCCCGGTATGGCGATAACAGACGATGACCCCCACCCCGCACCTATGAGAGGCATCCTGGAGATACTGGGAGATGTTATAGAGACTTTCGGGAGGAGCACGAGAATAGGTTTGGAGGCGACGGTTAGGGAGGACATGGTGGTCGAGGAGGAGGCCCACGAGGGGGTCACAACGTCCATGATGGACGCCCATGGGGTATGAGCGGCACCAGGAGAGGTGGCTGTACTACCACCAGCCCAGGCACTGCGGAAGACGAGGAGACCAGTGGATATACACGATGGACACGCTGCGGAAGCTGAAGTTGTATGTATTCGAGGGGGAGGACCCGGTGGCATGGATTTACAGGGCGTAGAGATTTTTTTAGGGTCTCTCGTATGACGGAGGAGCAGAAGTTGGAGGCAGGTGCTATATGTCTAGATGAAAAGGCCCTCGCTTGGTACCAGTGGAGAGATGAGAGTCTGACATTCCGCTCTTGGGAGTAGACCCGACCGCGGCTCGGTTCCGGTTCGGTTCCGGTTCCGAACCGCCGGTTCCGGTTCCGACAAAACCCGGAACCGGAACCGAACCGCTTTAGAAGCGGTTCGGTTCCGGTTCCGGTTCCGGTTCTCGGCCGGTTCCGGTTCCGGTTCCAGTTCTGGTTTCATTTCAGTTCCGGTTCCGATTTGGTTCCGGTTTGGGGTCGGTTCCGGTTCGGTCGTGATGAAAATATATGAAAAGTAAACAAAATTTAAAGGCTATAACTTAAAAAAGAAATATATCTTGTCACTAATCAACTTCATGCAAGTTACATATGAGAAAATTGAGTATGTAACAAACCAAACCAGGGAATGTGAGAAAACTTTGTGAGAAAATTGAGAATGTGAGCAAATTGGCCGAAACCGAATCGGTTCCCCGGTTCCGGAACCGGGGAACCGAACCGGGGAACCGGAACCGCCGGTTCCGGTTCGGTTCCACAAAAGGGCAAACCGGAACCGAACCGGCTTGGCACGGTTCCGGTTCCGGTTCTTGGAACCGGTCGGCCGGTTCCGGTTCGGTTCGGTTCCAAATCGGTTCGGTTCCGGTTCGGTTCCACGGTTCGAACCGAACCGTGGTCGGGTCTACTTGGGAGATCAAGGATGGGCTGGTGGACAGATTCAGAGATCGTCATCTGGAAAATTTGAGGGAGCAGCGAGTGGCACTCAGGCAGGATGGCATCGTGAGGGATTACCTAGAAAACTTTGAGGCACTGTCAGTACGGGTGCATGGAGTGTCTGATGAGATGATGGAGAGCACCTTCATGAATGGGCTAAAGCCTACTGTACGCGCAAAGGTCCGCATCCAGAAGCCTCAGGACTTGATGGAGGCCATGGAGTATGCTCAGATAGAGAAGCACCGCCAGATGGAGGATAGGATGGCGGGAGGTGTTTGGAGTGAGACATGTTTTCCGCAGCCAGACATCGATGGGAGGATATGAGGGCGGGAGGTGTTTGGAGTGAGACATGTTTTCCGCAGCCAGACATCTATGGGAGGACAGAAGGGGACTACATGAGCGGAGCAGGCCACTAAGGAGAAGGGTAGAGAGAAGAGTAGTGCACCACAGGCTCGGGGACAGTTTAGGAGGATGACTGACGCAGATTTGAGGGAGAAGCGGCAGAAGGGTCTCTGTTTCAGATACGATAAGAGGTTCACACCAAGCCAAAGGTGCACGGGGCGCAAGCTTCAGGTGCTGTTACTTGAGGACGAGGACGATGAGGTTGTTGTTGAGGATGAGACTGCTGAGGAGGAGGAGGATACAGAGCACCGTCAGTTGGACATGGCAGATGTTTCCCTTAACTTCGTGGTAGGATTCACACAGAACCATACCATAAAGTTGATAGGGAATATTGGTGACCAGGAGGTGACGGTTCTGATCGACAGTGGAGCTACCCACAATTTCATCTCCAGGAGGGTGGTGGCACTGCAAGGACTTCAGCTGACAGACATTGGTAGTTTCCGTGTTATGACGGGGACGGGAAAGAAGGAGAGTGACCGTGGAGTTTGTCGTGAACTTGTGCTGACGCCTGACGTTGTAGCGGTTTCAAGTGATAGAGGACTTCCTGCCCCTAGACTTGGGAAGTACCGATGTCATCTTGGGTATGATATGGCTACAGATGCTAGGGGAGATGACGGTGAACTGAAAGCTGCTCAGGATGAAATTCTAGGAGGACGAGAGAGCAGTGGTCCTCCAAGGGGACCCCAGTCTGTGCAGAGTCTTGGTCTCGCTGAAGACCATGGTGAGGACCATCCAGGCAGAGGGGGTGGCTTTGTGGGAGCTACACATATTAGCAGGAGAGTGTGGTGTTGAGGCCGGTGGTGATCAGCCGATTCCAGGGGATGCTCAGACGATGTTGGAGAATTTTGAGGTCTTTCAGGAACCTCGGGGCCTTCCATCAGCGTGAGACCATACCTCTACCTACAGGCACAAAAGGACGAGATAGAGCGAAAGGTGACGAAGATGGTGCAGGCTGGTGGTATCCATCCCAGTGTGAGCCCTTTTCCAGTCCTGTGTTATTAGTGAAGAAGAAGGATAGGAGCTGGCACTTCTGTGTAGACTACATAACATTAAATAAGGAGACGATGCCTGACAAGTTCCATATACATGTGATTGACAAGCTCCTGGATGAGTTGTATGGGTCAGCCATATTTTCGAAGATCGACCTCAAATCAGGCTAACATCAGATCAGGATGCGTGGAAAGGATGTACCCAAGACTGCTTTCAGGATGCATGAGGACCACTATGAGTTTTTAGTCATGCCGTTTGGTTTGACTAACGCACCAGCTACTTTCCAGGCTCTGATAAATGAGGTATTCCGTCCCTACCTTCGACAATTTGTATTGGTGTTTTTCGATGATATCCTTGTGTACAGTCGTTCCCTGGAAGAGCACTTGGACCACCTGCAGGTCGTCTTTCAGGAGTTGCAGTACCACCACCTATTTGTGAACAAGAAGAAGTGCTTATTTGGACAGTCACGGTTGAAGGGACATGTGGTGTCCTCAGAGGGCGTAGCAGCGGATAGGGAAAAGATAGCGGCAATGTTGGACTAGCCGCGCCCCACCACTCTCAGGGGGTTGAGGGAATTTCTGTGTCTGACAGGCTACTATCGGAGGTTCGTGCAGGGATATGGTACGATCGTTTGGCCACTCACGGAGCTACTAAAGAAGAATCAGTTCGTTTGGAGAGACGAGGCGACGCTTGCTTTAAGGCCTTGAAAAAAGGCCATGACGATCGTACCGGTCCTGGTGTTTCCAGACTTTTCCAGGCCACATGGACTTGGGGCGGTGCTTATGCAGGACCGGCGACTTATTGCTTACTACAGCCAGGTGCTTACAGCGAGAGTCAGATTGAGGTCCGTCTACGAGCGGGAGTTGATGGCTATTGTCCTATCCATTCAAAAGTGGAGGCCATATTTGTTGGGGATGAGTTTTTTGATTCGTATTGATCAGAGGAGTCTCAAATACCTGTTGGAGCAGCGCATGGTTGCAGAAGAGCATCAGAAGTAGCTGTGGAAGCTTATGGGATACATGTTTGAGATCGATTATCGCCCATGGTTGGAGAACAAGGCTGCAGATGCACTTTCACGGCGGGATGAGGATATACACTTGGCAGCCTTGTCGGTTTCGGTACTACAGGACTGGGAGCCACTGCAGTAGGAGATTGAGCATGACCAGGAGTTGGCAGACATACAGGCAGCACTATTATAGGGGTCTTCAGAGCATCCAGGCTATGCTTTACAAGACGACCAACTGTTATATTCGGGGCGCCTGGTACTACCGAGAACAACTACACACATCTCAGTTATACTTCAGGAGTTTCACAGCAGTGTAGTGGGCGGACATTCTGGGGTCCTCAAGACCTATCAGAGACTGGCGAAAGAGGTCTATTAGAAAGGTATGAAGAAGGATGTTTCGAGGATGGTGACGGAGTGTGACATGTACCAGCGTCACAAGTATATGGCGATGACCCCTGGTGGTTTGCTACAGCACTTATCCTTGCTAGAGCGAGCTTGGGAGGATCTTTCCATGGACTTTATTAATGGGTTGCCTAAGTCTGGAGAATACACAGTCATATTTGTTGTGGTAGACCGCCTCAGCAAATATGCACATTTTATACCACTTAGGCATCCTTACAGTGCAGTGTCGGTGGCGGAAGTGTTTCTGAGAGAGGTCATTCGCTTGCATGAGCCGCCAAAGTCTATTGTCTCTAATAGGGACAAAGTATTCGTAAGCAGATTCTGGAAGGAGCTTTTCAGGCTGCAGGGCGCGGTGTTGAGGCGGAGCATGGCGTATCATTCCCAGACTGACTGACTGAAGTCGTCAACATGAGTATTGAGACGTACTTGCGGAGCTTCATTTCATAGAGCCTCAAGGAGTGGTCCAGATGGTTAGCTTGGGCAGAGTATTGGTACAATACATCATATCATACAGCAGCTCAGACGACTCCTTTCAGGATTTTATATGTACTCGACCCCTCACATTTATCGCATTATGGGCAAGAGACAACGCCAGTCTCGGAGGTGGAGCATTACTTTGCACAGTCTCGAAGGTGGAGCAGCACTTGGCAGAGAGGGATCGGATTTTAGAGGAGCTAATGCTCCATCTGGCTAGAGCTCAGCAGATCATGAAGGTAATGGCTGACCTACACCGCATGGACGTGCAGTTTGACGTGGACGACATGGTATACCTAAAGTTGAGACCTTACATGCAGAAGTCCTTATCCAACAGGAGGAATGAGAAGCTAGCTCCTCGATACTTTGGGCCTTACAAGGTAGAGGCCAAAGTGGGGCCAGTTGCATATAGATTGAAGTTGCCCTCCGGATCTGTCATCCATCCTGTATTCAGTGTGTCCCAGCTACGCCAGACGATTGGTGAACATATACCTTCTCCATCACTTTCAGAGACGTTGACAGATGACATGGAGGTGATCTTGGAGCCTGAGAAGCTGAAGGGGGTACGCATGGGGAGCGCTGGAGAGCGGAAAGTGTTGGTGCGGTGGAAAAGCTTGCCTGAGCACGAGAGCACGTGGGAGTTAATGGGCGTCATGACGCAGCAGTTTTCAGACTTCCACCTTTAGGCCAAGGTGGTTCTTTTGGGAGGGAGTAGTGATGGGCTACTTACCTATCAGCGACGGCGCACCAAGGGGAGGACCGGCCCAATAACTTAATCTCAGTGGCGTGTTCGCAATTCTTTGGAATTCTCTTATTAGTTTTATTTTAATAATGGCAAACTTGTGATTAGCTAGCAATTAGATTATTATTAAAAGGGGGAATAACCGCCGGCCCTAGGCATGCTATTTGGTGAGAATTTTGTGAAGGAGAGATAATTGTTCGTGTTCTTTGAAAAGGTGCGGACGTCCCTTATCAATCGGCGTCTTGGGAGGGAGGTTGCCTCTTTATTGTAGCCAATTTATCTTAATAAAGTTTTAGTTTTTATCAATTTATTTTCAGTTTTAGTCGAGTTCTATCAGCTGCATATAGTTAGGCTCGCTACATCTAAATAATAACTGATCATTTAAACAAATTATACAGTAGAAAGAAAACATAATATTTTGTCACCACAAACCCATGCAATATCTTTCTGTCCACGGAAGCATTAAGACAGTGGGGGTAGCCACAAAATGTGTCGGTACTAGATAAGAACCTTGGTAAATGGAAACAGTTAATGCCAACTTAAAATGTATGAGACATTTGGATAATATACGAGGAAGATTATGATATTTCACAACACTTGGGAAATATAAATGCCATGATAAAGTTTATAACTTGAATTGTACCATCGAAAAGGAGTAATTACTGCATAATTGTGGCAACTATGTATCCGAATTATTATTCATCTTCACCTCATCACTCAAATTCAGTCTAAAGTCGGCATTTTTTAAAAACTAGTTTGAGATCCTTACCTGAATGAGTGAAGTCCTTCTAAATTTTTTAAAGAGGTATTTCAAAATTCTTAATTTATTAGGGATATTTTGTAAACATTTATGCATAGGTTTAGAAGAGTTTGAGGCATTGTTGCATTCTGAGTACTTCAGAAATCAGGCAGTTTTAAATAAGAAAAGTGGGTAGAGGCAATAAGAATAGGGGTTTGGGCGGACAATGATCAAAAAAGGAGTAGAGTGTCAGGGAATTTCTATTATTTTTCATGTGTCTTCCTCATTTTGGGCTGTCTGCAATCACTAATGAGGCTCTCGAAGATTTTTACTATTTTTGTTAAGCTAGGCCATAAACCTTGTATGAAGATTGCAAAGACGGTTCTTGTAAAGAACTGAAGTCTTCGTAGGGTGTGGCTTTCATCTGATGATTTTGACCCCATTCAAGGAAAGGATTAGGTGATGAACAAATGAAGTGTAATCTCTTTCTAACATGGAAAATACAAAAAATGGCACGCTTTTCTTTTTCTTTTTTTGTGAATGAGATTTTGAGTTTTTATGGGATAAGGATGTATGTGTGGGGATCGGTGTTGGCATGTGTGCATACACAAATGCATGGATCGAGGAGGCTGGTTGGGTTGAACCCATAAAGAGGAATAAAGAGGAAAATGAGTTACGCCTCATGGGAGGTAAACCAAGCTCACTCTCTTGCCAGCCTTAGAAATAACCATAGTTTGTACAAAAGGTCGTTAATAAACCTTGCTTTGTAGCCAAACACTCACATCTACAGAAGATATCCCCAAGCATTTCTAATAATGACTGGTAATTTAATCCTTCCCTTGTTTCTTTACTTGAAATCAGTTAACCAATCTAACCCTTCATCTTAATGCTTCCTTCTTCAACCATTGGCCAACAGGAGGATCCATAAGGGGTATGTAATGAGCAAAAAATAATAAAACATAATGATCAGAAATTAGACAAGTAAGATCTGACGTTAATACCATGTGGAAGAGTTACATGGTATTTATGAATCAAAGAAATGCTAGTTGCAAATGTTGTCCAGAGTGTATTCATAATGCCTTCAATTAATTAGTTTTGAACGGTTATTACCTGAGTTGCAAAATTACCTGAGTTTTAGCAAATTCAGATTCTTCCTCTACCATCTTGAACACCTCTGTGCTGGATTCTTGAAATTGTGTAGCAATTCCTACAGCTGCTACCCTGTCGTCAAAACTCATGGGAAGATCTGCGCTGCATAATAAAGGCTCTTGGGAGTTAAGGATAAGGAAATCAAATAATCACCGCCTATTTGAAACAAAGATCCCTGTAAATGGGATACTAATGTGCTCATCCCAGAGAAACCCATTAAATATTCAGCATCGAAATGCTTGATAGAGGTTGCAAATGTTAAATAACAGTAACAGTTTTAAGTACCTTAGATTAATTGCAATTCGATCAAGTAGGTGTTCTCGTACAGAGCCTTCTTCCGGGTTGTAAGTAGCAATGAGAAGCGGCTTACATGGATGACGGAAGCTTATTCCTTCTCTTTCCACAATATTAACTCCTTCAGTCAAGACATTTAGAAGCAGATTGCTAATACCGTCATCCAAAAGATTTATCTCGTCAACATATAATACTCCTCTGTGAGCTTCAGCAAGTAATCCTGGTTGGAATACTGTTGTTCCAGATTTTACAGACTCCTCGACATCAACAGATCCTATCAATCTATCTTCAGTGACACCAAGTGGTATCTGTAATGTGTCAAGAAATTATTATTAGCCAACAATTGATAACACAAAATTAATGTAATCATCAATTAATTTTAATGAACCATACCTGGACAAAAGGTGACTTCACAATTTCAGTCTTCAAATCAGCATCATCATCATACTCTACTCGTTCAGCTAAGCCATCTTCCCACCTAAAAGACAACAAACAGAACAAAAAAGTACACCATCAAAGATCTTTTTGGAAGTTCTTACATAAATGTGAGTGCAACATTTGAAGCCATGTGTGTATGGCACGCGATGTTGAAATTTCAACCACATAGAATGAGCGCCATATTATTATTGCACGAGGTGTTGAAATTTCAACCACGTAGTATGAGCGCCATTTTCTTATCGCACATGGTGTTGATATTCAACCACATAGAATGAGCAGTCACAACAACTTATAATATAGCAGTCAACCAGAATTGCAAGAATAATAAATTATATCGAACAATGCTTTATGATATAGAAACAGCAGGAAATAAAAGCTGCTGCTCAAGTCAGCTGTTTAAGCGTATTGATCATTTCCCTAGAAGAATATAAGGAAATAGTACAGAACAAAAGCCTGAAGCTTCTCGATACATTATGAACCTGACGAAGTATGTTATAGCATATTTGATTGATAAATGCATATGACGAGGGATAAAAAAATTAAAATCATAGAAGAATATTAACTAGAATCTGCAAGACATTAAAAAGGAGGAGGAGGAGAATATTCTGAAGTAGCTTATGACCAGGGATATTATACATGCTTACTTGGTGGTAAGTAATATCCAAGTAACAAAACTGCTAAGAGCATATCATGTAAAGTGTTATCTGACCATGCTACTCGTAGTTGTGATACGAAGTGGAGATGCATGTACGTGCCAGTCAGAAACATATACCCTTTCTCTCCACATAATTTATGATTAAGTTTCATGACTGCAGTGGTAGGTACATGCAAGTTGAAGGATCCAACTCACTAGCAATGTTTTTCTTGAAGAACAAATAGCACCAACCTAACTCTTTGCATAAACTGAAACAAACATTGTTTATTCTGTCTGTATTTTTCGGCCTATCAATCAAGTAACTTCCCTTAGATGACTATGCAATCAAAACTAATCCAACTAAGTTCATCTGTTAATTTACACATGCTTGGATCCCCATCCTGAATGTTGTGTTTTAGCTTATAATCGCAAAATTTTCATGGTTGCATGACACCAACCAGCAAGCAAAATCAATATATCCAAAATTTATAACGGAACCAGCAGAAATATATTAATGAACTTACTCCTCAGGACAGCTCGGATCTGCATTTGCTATTGAACCAAAAACCACTTCGATTGGAGGAAGGATTGCATGCAACCCACGTGCCATTACTGTCTTTGCAGTTCCCCGCTTACCGGAGATGGCAATTCCTCCAATCTCACGATCAATAGCACCAAGAAGTAAAGCGGTCTTGATTGCATCCTATAAATATAATGAAAACTTATAATATTAAAACACAAAAGAAATTTTGAGAACAAACATTTTGAGATCAAACATAGTTCGAAGGACTCAAATTTCAATGACCACACTCAAAAAATGGAAATGTTCTCACCCTTTATCTCTGGTATTGTTACTATTAGAAATGTTGAATACCTCGCTATGGAAATGGGCCCTCGAGTCTCTTGATTACAGACGAACATTTCGATAGTTGGGCGAGGTCTTCCAAAGATGAGTTCACTTGATTGGGAAAGAGTTGCAGAAGAGGGTCTAGGGTTTCGTTGGGGTTGAATATTTATGGATAAATTAGGGATTCAATAGATTTGGGAAGAACAAGGGGTTCAATGAGAGATTTGGGAATTTGAGAATAACTAGATCTTGAGTTGATGATTTAAAGACAATTCTAGGCATTTGATACAAAGAATAGAAGACAGTGATTTTGGTCTCTCGCTTGTAGATCGAATTGATCACTAACTCCAACACATCATGTTCGGAAGATTTCTTCACGTCTCGCATCCTAGTGAGTCACTCACCAACTCACAGCACATCTCAAGCAGGGATATTGCAAGAAAATATAGCTTTATTCATTCTTATTCTATGAACTGATGTCAAAAGTCAAGTACAAGCTTATTTATAGCTTGAGCCTTACACTACAAGCACAAACCATGCTAAAACAAAATTAAAACAAAAAAGAAAATAAAACAAAAAGACTATGAAGGCCTAATAAATCAACGTGCACAACATGTGCAAAACATAAAATTAAATTAAATAAAAGAATCTAAAAACAAAATCCTAAATACCAACCTAAAATTGACAATATCTCAAAATTGGATTTCCTTAGTAGGCTTCAACAAATCAGCTTTAGCAAAAATAGAGAGCATCCATCGTTGGTCCTGCATCATAACTCCTTTGATTGGAGTAAACCCATTCTCGAGTTTTGAAGTGAAGCAGAATAAAAAAGACTTGCATTCCAAAAGCAAGACGAAATTTGGTAAAACTAAATGCAAAACCTGTCGACGTTTAGGTGGTAAGAGATCTGAAATCACACAACTAGTATATGCTCAGTCTTGTGGTCTAAATATGATTCACGCTTAAGTTTATGCTTTGGCTTATGAGCATCAAATGGCATAGCTTGGAGCTTAAATTTGGGATTAGCCTGTAGCTTTGATTTATTGGACTTTCTCTAGAACTTTATCTCTGACATTGGTTCTAACTCAAGCTCGAAATCTTACTTTAACTCCAATTCGAAACCTACAAGCTTAGACTATGGATCAGACTCTAGCTCAAGCCGAGGTTGTTTCTGGACCTACCTCTGATGGCTTATTCATGTGCAATTAAAGCTCGATCTTTACGTCTAGAAGTAGCATGTTGATCTTCTTACATACATTTACTTGTGGCTCTTTTTCTAGCTCCCTCCGTGAATCTATTGATGGTCGGACCAAACAACAATTTGGATGTAGCTTAGGAAAATACTAATGGCTTAGCTTAATTTTCATCGAGGATCAACATCGACAAGACTTCATACTCATTTTATGCTAGCATTGGGCTTCCCCAATAAGCTTTATTGAGCATGCCGCCACTTCTTTTTCATCAATCAAGTTAAAGAGAGAAGAATTTTCTACAAGAAACTCCTAATCTTTGTACTGATAAACATATCCTCGAAAAATTAAGACAACTTTGACTGCATCTCTTAAATAAATCCTTTGTGGTGACCCTTGTAATAGCGATCCATAAAAACCCATGGAAATTTGATGAGTTGGCTTCCATAGAAGTCTTTGAAGAAAATCCGCATGAAAATATTAAAAACAACCACAAAATAAAAATAGCTCAAATCTAGCTTTGTTAGCTCATTCTACAGCTCAATTTAAGTCATTTAATAGGATTTCACTTAGAGTGTCTGTTTGGGCCGATGCATGATTCTTAACTCAGCCTGACTCCATCTGAGCAAGCCTGCACGACTTGGCCTAGTTACGACAGCTTAGCTTGACTCACATTAAGCCAATAACATCATAACCGGCTCAAAGTAAGCCAATTTACCCAAAAACAACTTGAGTCAAGGCGATCTCTTAAAACAACCACAACAATAAAACTTAACGATCACGAATGACACCGACTGATGTTATGGGGTTGTTGTGGAGACTCTGTGATGGTGGTGGCTTTGGGGAGTGACAACGATGGTGTTGGTACCGTCGATGATGATTTTGAATCTCAGCGACGAGTCCAATGGAAGGAGACATTGCTAATAAAAGAAATGCATAGAGATAATGGTATCGTTGGATGAAGATGCCAGTGATATTAAGGCAGTGACTTTGGTAATGATAAATAATTGTTAATGATTGAAGTCGACGATGATGATCAGAATTTGAAGAAGGCAATGATTGTGATGGCAAATTTGCTCAGAGAACACAAGAAAAGTTGAAGAAGGTGATGATGTTGTAGATGATGATGAAGACACATGTGATGATGAAGAGCGCAGATACGATGAGGTTGGGTTTGGATCTAGTGGAGGATAATGAAAAATACAATTTTATTATTGAAGATCTTTTGGATTTTTTGGAAACAACATTAGGGTTACAGAGTATTGGAATTTTTTTGCTATTTTTAGTCTGATATTGAATGGGTTGTTTAAAAAGTAGATTTAGGATTTGTTCTGGTATAACATTTATAAAGGGATAAAGGATTTAATAGATTTGAGAAATATTAGGGTTTCTATAGGAGATTTAAGGATTTGGGGATAACAATATCCGGGGTAAATGATTTATGATACAAGGATAAAGATAGGGATTTGGCTCTCTCAACTTGTAAATAGAATCAATCATCAACTTTAAGTTTTTAACACCTCAAGTGTGAAAGATTTATGCGGGCCGTGCATCTTGGCAACTCACTCACCAATTCAAAACATATCTCATGTAGATAGAGTTGACAAAACTATGGCATTATTCATTCTCATTTATTGAACAGATTCAATAGTTTGATACAAGCTTATTTATAGCCTAGAGCTTTAAGCACCACATGTACTAAAACAATATAAAAATAAATAAATAATAGTAGAGAAGACTCTAGAAGCCCAATAAATTGATATGTATGCATATGTGCAGCTTACAAAACTAAGCTAAAATAAAAGAAGGTAAAAGAAAATTTCTAAATACTAAACTAAAATTTTCAATCTCTCAAAGTTAGATCTCCTTGGTAGGCTTCAACAAGTCTACCATGGCAAAAATAAAGAGAATCCACAATTTGTTAGACATCACATCTGCACAATTATAGTGAAACCAAGTGATGTTGGCAAGCAGGTGTTGCTTAAATATTTCCAAAAAAAGATAAAGGATGTATTTCCCAACATGTGTGCAATGGATATGGATCCAAACATCCTAATATAGGTATCCGGATGTATAAAAATGTATTTTATCAAATATATTTAATAAAATATATAATTGGCTATTGATGGGAGAGGATTAATTCATGATCTTCAAGTGGTATAGGGTTTGAGTTGCTGTTCTCTTATACATATAAATGTTGTTTACTGATAAATATATTTCACATCTCCTGGATTTTCAGAAGTAATGTGAATCCATGTCAAGGCAATAAAAGCTTTTAAGAGAGCATGTTTGCACATTCGAACCCTGAGTCATTATTGAATTAGTTGGCATTTCTTCCTCCCTCACAATCCTTGAATTAACACCATAAAGTGCTTACATGTATCCACAAGTTTCTCATGCAACTCCTGCTCTTGTTATTTTTTATTATTGTACATTTTAAATAGGGAAGAATAATTAATAGGTGAAATATCTGCTTCCATCATAAAAATTATATTATGTTTCTTGAGGAAGGATGAAGTTATTCTTTTTTTTTTCTGTTGGTTACACGCGAACGCATGCCCCGTTATACCTCAGATATTTCACCTACACACCCCCACACACAACCCAAAAAAAATTACTGTTGCCCCCCCCCCCCCCCCCCCCCCCCAAAAAAAAAAAAAAAAAAAAAAAAAAACACCCACACACACAACCCAAAAAAGAAAAAGAAAAAAGAAAAGCATAATTACTAAAATTAACAGTTGTAAAGTTTCTACATGGGGAGTCATTAAATTTTCCTCTCGTGGACTCTATTATAAGTTTTGCGTAGCACCTGTGCATTCCCAGAAAGAAGATTTAGTTTTCCCGAATTGACCTGCTAATCGATGCATAAAGATAGAGAGCACACTCCTCAAGAACAAAAAGAGTCGCATCATTTTTTCTTCCATCGACTACTACAATTTTTAACCCTAACCACCATTCATTGTTCAGTTACAAAAAAAAGCTCATTGTAATGGGCATCTGCAGGTGATGGCACAGATACTTCATGGTCTCCCTTCTGCTTATTTTATTTTGTGCTTAGTTACTATTTAGGATGTTCCAAACGCCGCAAGGTCATCATAGCTTCAGTGATAACATAAATTCTTCGTGAAAGTTACATTTATATGCTCCCATTCTTTACATAAACATAATCCTCGCTTCAAAAATCCGCCTAATTGTCAATTCATGAACACGGAAACTTGAAATTAGGAGGAAAGAAAAGAATGTACCTGGCCGACGACAGCGGCCAAGGGAAAATACCGCCGTCCGTAGCTCGAACGCTCTGCTCCTTTTTGCTGCTGCTGCTGATTTTGCTTCGTGATGGCGCCATTTGTGGACTCGATCGTTGCGGACTCCGCTGCCACCGCGCGAATGAGCGCTCGCCGAGCGAACCTGCGGTTCTTGGAAGAAGAGGAAGAGGAAGATGACGAGGAAGGAGACGCTAGCAATGGGGTTAGTTTGGGAGAATGGAGATTTGGGAATGTTAAGAGAGAAATAGAGACAGTCGCCATTGGAGAGCAGCTTCAAGTGAGGGAGGGAGGAGGCAAATGCTACCCCTTATCTCTCTGAAATTCTATCGTGGGAATTGATTTGCGCACCCACCAATTTACTGCGCGCACATACCACTTATTTACAAATTTGATATTATTTCTGCGCACATGTCACTTATTTACAAGTTTGCCACTGAAATGATCCATCCTGAATTACTAAATTTTCCAAGGAAAAAAATCCCATAAAGATCCATCCGGGTTTCATCTGGGTTTCGCCAAAGAAAAACTGCATTGATGTGAGATTATCATCTCCTCACTTTACTCTTATTCTGCAACAATAAATGAAACACATCTACTTGTTGTCGTTCTTGCAAGTGCATGATTATAGGACCAGATGATACTATCCTGATGGTTAGTCCAGTATTGCACCTGCATTGTTGTGAGATTTAATGGATGAAAATCTACTGTTAAGATCAGGGTCCTATGACAAATCTCTTCTTAAAATTCATATAGCTTCATCCTTTGATATTTTTCATCTATTTCCAATGGGAAGTTCTTTAGTTATTGCAAACTTTTGCAAATAAACAAGTTTGATGAATGACAGATTTTATTAACAATCCCATGTCCACATGTGTATGCCACTGTGTTTGCTGGATAATTTCAAACGTGAGAATTGTATGGATTTAAATATATTCTCAAAAGTACTGCATTTTCTTCAAATCATCAGCCGGCAAATTTATAGCTTTCTGATAAACAAAGACGGATCAGACACATTGCAGCCCAATGTGATTTCATACACATGATTTTCATAGTTAATTCACACATGCTGAATGTAGTCATCAATCTCGTGTCTCACTAACAACAGTTATATTTCACCAGCTTATTCTGATCATTTCTCCACCTCTTTGAGCTCATGCAACGTGAACATGATAACCTGAGAGACCAAAATGAAAATAAAAAAAACACATATATGAACATCAAATGCACACAATGCAGCGATATGAAAGCTGTTCTGTCTTACTTCCGCACTGCGTTCCTGAAGGGATTGGGCGGCCGCAGTTGGCAGCGACAGCCACGGCTTTTTTCATGTCGATGAACTCCTCGACCTCCTTGTTGACATGGCTGCAGACGCACTTGACGTCCGCGGTCTTGACCACGGCACAGCATTCCGCCGAGACATCGTCTGGGTTCGATCCGACCCATTGCACGTACCTTGCGCACTCGCTTATAAGCTCGCCGATCTGGCCGTCACATGATCCAGCCTGAGCTCGCACGTCAGAGAGAGAGACACCAAGAATCATCAAAGCGAGAGAGAAAATGAAGCATGGCCTGTTGATATCGCTGCCATTCTCTATGTCCTTCTATATTGTTTGCAGCATTGATACATCGTATGTTGCTATAAATGCTGTTTTGTCACAAGAAACGCATGCTAAGTTTGTGTGTGCAACAACTTTCTCTCTGCCTCTCACGGTATTTATTCTCTCACAAACTATGCATGATGAGATGATCTAGAAGTTCAGCTCCTTTGTTGACTATCACAGCCATGTTTTTTTTATTGTCTTCTACTAGCTGACCAATTCAAATGCAGAATCACATCTATACATGCCAATATCTCCTTTGCTATTCCAAGCGGTTTTTTGAAACCTTGGGATCTTCTGTTTATCAACGCATAACCGGAATTTAAACAAATCAAGAAAGGGTATTGGTTAGTTTTCTCAAATCATACTTTTGTTTGAAAATATTTTTCTTAAAGTTAATCTTTTTTCTTAAAAATATTTGTATCCCTAATAGTTTATTTTAATTAGTGGCCATCTTTTATACCTTATGATAGAAACCCACGGAACGGAGCGGGCCAAGCACACGGCCCAGGTGGGGGTTGGGCCCAAACCTTAAGACCCCACAAGTGTATCGAATCGCAGCGGTCCAAAGCCCACGTCAGGGAAACCGCTGACCCCCCCACGATTGAGGAAACCGCTCCCCAGATCGCGTTCGCCTTGAACACCAGTCAATGGACCATCGCGACCGCCTTCAAGTCCCTTGAAAATACCACCAAAGCGGGCGGGCAGGAGGGGCGAGATGACGGGGGTGCTATAAAGGTGTTGACATGCAAACTCCTGTAAGAGGCCGAAAAGACGAAACGCCAAGGGATCGAATCCTGAATACTCAGATCTCGGGTACTCCACCCCTCGAGACCTTTTCCTTCCACCTTATATTTCTCTTCCATAGCTCGGCCTAAGGATTCACGTATTGGTCTCTCCGCGAACAATACTCGACCCATCGAGCATCCTTTAGGCAAGTGCTGACTTAGGCATCGAATGGAACTTGGTCGGAACCAAGGTCTGACCCCCCCCCCCCCCCCCCCCCGACGAGTTCTCTCGTCTGTGCAGATCCAATGAGCCGTCAACCAGCCGAAGCTACCCTTCGGCAAATCAACGGGACCCGTGCGTTTCCACCTCAGCGAACGCTCGGAAAATCGACTCTGGAGGCCGCACGCTTACCACGTGACTGCGACGACCCCTAGACCTCCAACCTATCAATCAGTGGTGAGAAAACACCCCGAAACATCTTAACTACAACCACAAATTTATCTTTCAATATCAGAATTGATAGAATTATTTAGGAATCAATTACAAGTTGAACTTCTAATTCCTAAAATCCCATCTGATGCAAAGGAGTTGATTACTTTATAGGCATTATTATATATTGAAATTATTTATTTTTCCAATAGATATATGGTTATTTTTAGATTAAGCGAGTAAATAAAAGTATGATTTCTTAAATAATTAAATACGAAAATTTATTAAAATTTAAATCAGGAGACAAGAATGAATGTTAGCCTAGAACAAATTTATTTTACTATGAATTATACAAGTTTTAAATTTTTTTTATAATATCAACTTTTGTAGAAAAGTTCATTTTGATGATTTTTCATTTCAATTAAACCGTAAAAAATAAGTAAAACATGTAAATAAACAATTACATGATGATGAGAAAATGAAAATTCACAAATGCACGTGCACGGCACGTGACAAATCCGTCGGTATATGGGTATGGGATGCGCAGTGTAGCGTTGCCCAAGTGCTCCTCGTCTCTCTCCCTCTCTCTCTCAAAATATCAATGGCGGCGGCCGCAACGAGGAACGCACTCCTGAAGCACGTGAGGGTGAGGGTGGGGCCCGCTGCCACGCCGGTTAGCGTGTCCCTCGGCCAGATCCTCCGCCGTCGCTGGTTCTCATCGGAGGAGGTGAAGGGATCGTTCCTGGACAAGTCGGAGGTCGCCGATAGGATCATCACCGTCGTCAAGAACTTCCAGAAGGTCGATCCTTCCAAGGTATAAACAAATCACAATCTATAATTTCATTCTTTTCTGATTTAACAAAATATTGACACTAGGGTTTCATTCATTTTTTTGATTTTGCGGTGTTATGAGTTGAATTTTTTTTAATTTTTTGTTTGGTTTTGGATTCTGCGGTTTGCTATATAACGAGCATTCAGATAAATTATACATACAGGCAAATAAAATGCCGAAAGAGATTAAAAAGGATGAATGCAAATTAGGGGTTTCGCAGTGGTCAAAATCTTCACACCTTGTTTTGATTACAAACCGTTGGTTGATTTGTAATCCTTCGGCGATCTATTTTTCACAGCTCAGTAAATACTGGGTCGAGCAAAATGTGGCTCTTTTTAGACTGGGGACGTTACTTTAAATGTTAGTTTAAGTTCAGGATCAGTGGTAATCCCTTTCGTGCAACCTGGCTGTTTAATTCCAATTAACAAGCTAGATCCCCGTGTCTCGTCCAGTCAGCAAGCTAGCAGTGAACTAAAGGAACATAATATCGACTGCACACGTTGCATCAGTTGATGTTCCTTGCAAAATGCGACATGTGATTTATCTGTCATCACAACATAATTATTGGGTCAGTTTTGTTAACATGATTCAATCAAATCAACTTATGGCTAGATGGAAGACAAGTATTCAGCCAAATTCAAAAGTTTGAATTAAAGCATTGTTGTTGTTGAGTTGCTAGCATATAGGATGTCCCCTTAAGTTTATTTAAGTCCAAACACTTATGGAATTTCTTTGTACATGACCTTGCGATTAAGATAGATTAACATGAAACTTGCATAATTATCTGACACTTGATGACAGTAGATGTTTTCATCTCCTTTGAGCTCTTCAAATCTTCACAATGAATTCTTTAAGTGCTCTAACCCTACACTATAGCTCATTGCACTGGTTAGTTTTAGTTACACTTCTGCAATTATTGTCACCTAGCGATTAGTTTAAACAAAACTGGTTAACATGATGGGCCATCATCATCATGACTTCCTTGGTTCTAGTTGTAGTATGGGGTTAACACGGTCATCAAAAGGACTGATGCTAATGCCTATATTGGAGACGAATGACTTCGATGTAAACTGGACAATCACCACAATTAATTGGAAGTCCAAGCAATCCGGACCATTGATGCCTAGGTAAACCTGTGTGGCATGTAGACCATTCCCAGCTCGTCATTTTGTTTTTCATCCTTGTTATTTTCTTCCTCATACAGCATCATATATTCTTCCTCTACTATTGACAGCCATCAATCCTCTTGGAAAGGGCACATGAAGGAGATGCACAATTCATATCATTTTGTAATAAAAGTCATCTTTTGGGCATGTTTGGGATATGAGTTTGCAATAAAAATTCTCTCTTTCAAATACAAATAAATGCTTCATAGACAATTTTTTCTTTAGATTATAAACTGTAATCCCACTTTATCAAGTAACAAGTTTAGGAAAAAGAAGGCTTTATCTCACTTGAAAGCATATTTACTTTTCATATTTTATTTTCCACTTGGGATTATAAACTGTAATCCCACTTTATCATATTTTATTTTCTTTTCTTTTGCTCTGTCTTCCTCCTCTTCTTTAAACCCATCAAATTAGTAAATTAGCACCCAAACAAAAAGAGAAAAACTGAAAAAGGAAGCGAGAAAAACCACCGTGTTTCTTTCTCTTCCACTCTCTTCCTCTCAATCTTCTCTTTTGAACTTACCAGGTTAGCTAATAAGTGCCAAAAGAAAAAGAGAAAAAAGAAGGAAATAAGAGAGGAGAAAAGAAAAAAGAACCCACCCTACCCGCTTCTTTACCTTTATTTTTATCGCCATCTTTCTCTTCTTCCTTGAATCTATTAGATTAACAAATCATCACCCAAAAAAGAAAAAAGAGAAAAGAGAGGTCAAGACCCACCCTTCCCTATTCTTTTCCTCTCTTTTCATCTCTATCCATCTTCACGCTTCTTGGAACCCATCAGGAAGTACAAAAGAGAACCATTATCTTTTATTTTTCTTCTCTTTAGTCAAATTTAGGGTTTTGTTTCCGATTATTTATAATTTAATACTTAATAATTACTTTGGAGTTTTGTGGCAGTAGAGTATTCTAGCAAGGGGCAACGTTGGAATTAAAAATACAAAGGTCGGGTGACTATCACATAGCCGCAAATCTATCAAAAAATTAGCAACTGCACAATAATAAATCAAGCGGCTTTTTTGTCTAGGGCTGAATATCAGGGGGTTAATTGAGACAGGGTAAACGTGAAGGGAGTTTCTTGTAATTTACCGTACATATATTGCTTTAGTCAATTTTTTTGGCATAAAATCTCTCCTTAGTTAGGATCAATATCTAAATTAACTTTTATAATCTTACGTAAGGAAAAATCATTCTAATGGTACCAAAACAGGTGATGGAAAGTGTCCTAAAAATTTCTTGTCCAACATGATATTATGGTCTGAAACTAGTTTTTTGGGTTTCAAGGATGGAGTCAAGATTGAATATGCAAGGTTGGATTCCATTTTATTCCTCGAAGCATAAGTATTGGGGATATATTCTGGTTTCAGAATAATTGAAAAATATTTAGAAGACGAAAAGGGATCCAGTTGTATTTATGAACGTGTACAATGCATTATTTATGGCATTTAGTTGATAAGAATTTAGATATATAGTTTTCCCAAGTGTGAAAAGTTCACTGAAAGGATTATGAAGACCTTTGATGACCTGAACTAATAATCCGTGGCAAGTTTAAAGCAAGTAGTGACAATTTAATTTTGTTATTGTTTATGCTGTATGCTGATTTTGAGGCCGACTAGAATGCCATCTGCTTTATGTTTATGCTGATGTTGTAATTGCAAACATTCACAAGCACCATCATGTCATATTCTCTGCTTGTGATTAAGTTTAGTGATGAGGGGAGAACAGGTTATAAAGTTTAACTAGAACTGCAAAGCAACATATGGCGGTACGAGAGATTAAATCTTCAAACAATTATTATCGAAATGCTATTCAAGTGAATTGCTTATTTCCTGATGCTTTGGTATAGTGTTGCCAAATATTTTTTCTTGTGCTTATCTGTGTTGCGCGAATATGGACGACCACACGTGGACATGACACATTGACGCATACCAAATTCTGTGTACATGAAACCTTTGTCTACACATTCTAAAGCAATGCACGGGATACCTTTGTCTGACGTGCGTCCAACATATGCCTGATATGAGATGGCTTCACTATAGAATTACTAGTATATAACCCGTGCCCGCGGGCACGGTTCATATAAGATTTTCTCCCACGAAATTTTTGTTCCCCAAAAAATTATTTCCATAGCCAAAATTGTGTGAAACAACAAATTAGCGCAAAAATATTTAGCGACACGGGCTTCTTCGGTGTGGAACACCAAATTCGACGCAGGCGCATTCGACACGGAACAACAAATTCGGCATATGTGCCTTCGGGGTGGAACAACAAATTTGGCGGGGACGTTTTCGACGCGGAACAACAAATTAGTGAAAAAATATTAGTGGGCGCCTTCGGCCCGGGGAAAATGGGTTAAGAAGAAGAAGTGTGGGTGTGTGTGGATGGTCTAGGGGAAAAAATGCAAAACCCGGGGTTGTATGTGCAAAATTCCCCACATCTTCTCTTATCCATCAAAATCTCTTCTTTTGTCCAACTTCTCTTATCCAATTTCTCTTGATAACATCCTTCAAATGTAATATAGATCTGTGTTATATATGTGTCTTATGTTTGTTATTTTCGACAATGAC
This sequence comes from Scilla litardierei, assembly GCA_030789695.1. Taxonomy (NCBI): domain Eukaryota; kingdom Viridiplantae; phylum Streptophyta; class Magnoliopsida; order Asparagales; family Asparagaceae; genus Scilla; species Scilla litardierei. Next base: position 151,456,984 of record CM061132.1, on the reverse strand, counting down.
ATGTGCTCCTACATGTAATATAACAATCAAATACATGGATACAACATTCATTTTTAGAACATGTATATAATAATAATTTTGATATGTAGATATATATTAAAATCATTATGTAAACTAATTCAGCTACTTTGATACATGTATATAATATGATTTCCTAACTTGATTCCTAGAACTATGATTTCAAACTATATTCCAGAAGTATGATTCCAAAATACATTCTCATAATTATGATATTGATATTGCCAAATCCTTGTTCTAAATTTACATTGCCAAATATACATTGCCAGAACTTGATACTTTGCCAAATCCTTGTTCTAAATATACACTGACAGAATTTGATATTGATACGACATATCTCTTTTGCTTTTTCTCTGTTATGGTTCTAAACATCCATCGAAAAAACATGCAATGATGATGCCCCACCTCACTCTCTTTTACTTTTCTCTGCTATGGTCTTCTAGTTGTTGCGTTGCTCCCCATGCTATTAATCCGATGATGATGAGAAATCTGCAACTGGACTGCCCATGTACAAAATATTGAAGCTGCCATGTGACATTGGAGAAACCAATGCCCGAAGAGAAATCTGATGAAGAAGAGAACCCTATTCACATCTCAGAGTAAAAAGGGGACACATCCTGCCAACAAAATTTAATAAGCCTGAGAAGTTGTACATATACATACAGATACTTACAAATAACTTTAATTGCTCAGAAATGCTTTCCATAACGGATACCTGTTGCAATTGAAAATAAGATAGCAATTCACATGGTACATATATGATACATTGCTCCAACAATACTTGCCAGATTTGCTCATTGACAATAAGCCATAAGCTCAGAACACTGTCATAAACCAGACCACGCCAGAAATTCTTGCTCCAGAAATTCTTACTCCAGTAATACCTGTTGTAATTGCTTAGAATACTTGCTCCAAACATACTTGCCCCAAAAATACTTGCTCCAAACATACTTGCCATAACTAATACATGATGCAATTGAAAATAAAGATAGCAATTCCCATGATACTTATATGATACATTGCTCCAGCGGTCAGATTTGCTCATTTGACAATAAGCCATAAGCTCCAGAACATTGCCGTAATTCAGACCATGCCAGAAATACTTACTCCAGCAATGCATGTTGCAATTGCTCAGAAATAATTGATCCAAAAATACTTGTCATAACTGATACATGTTGCAATTGAAAATACAGGTAGTAATTCCCATGGTATATATAATAGATGGTCTCAGTATAATATAATAGATAGCCTCAGTATAATAGATCCATGTATAACTATGATATGCACAAAGACTGCATGCATCACCAATTACATAGACCAAAAATTGCATGTGCATGTACTCACCAAATTCCAGAAACCCAAAGGCCAAGGTTAAAATGCAACATAAATTCTTTGATAGTGCCACTATTTAAAAAATATGTGATTAGTTGGAATCAGAGGCTATATGTAAAGCAATTTCAGTTATAAAGTTTGTCACCTTTTGGACAGATAACAAAGTAACAATGAAGCATAAACTGTAAACAAAAGCACCAGAGTATATATCAATATTACCATGTCAGAATAATGTAATATCAAATAACCACATGATTATTGGCATGATTAATAATCACATGACTTCTCATGAAACCTCTATTTGAACTGAAAAATCATACATTGGCCCTCAATTTATTGATTGACTTTAGATAGCTTTCTAGTTCCTCATGCTGGTTCAAAATCTTAGCCTTAGCCTAAAAATTTGAAGGACAAACAACTAAACAATCAAACACTACATACATATGTAGACAGTAGACCACAGTTTTGTTCCTGAAGTAACTAAATAAAGTTCATGAACCTAAATATTAAGTTCCTTCAATTATGCTGGAACAAAGGACATAGAAAAGAAAATAGTTTAGTTATATGACGTTGCTCAGACTAAATATCTAGGAAAGAAGAGCAATCAGACATAATATCCACCAGCATAGTGTACCTTGAGGGGATGGAACTAAATTTTGTAATATTCATCAGTTTGAAATGGGCAGAGGATAAGAGATAGATAGCAAGGCATGACAACCAGTTAATCATATTAGTTATGCAAAGGGTGAAGTCTAAAAGGCAGATAATTAACTGAATGACATGTGTGATGTCTCATAATATGGGCACAAAAGCAGCCTTCCTGTCATATTAATATACCAAATAACATATATTTCGCCCAATGTAACATGTTAGAAGAGAGAAAATAACGAAGAAGTGAGTGATTAGCCTTCTTCCTTCCGTGTCTTAGTTATAGTAAAACTGTTACACATGTAACAAATTTTGATCTACCATGCATGTCAGTAATTACGACAGGCATAGCATGTAATACATTGTATCAAAACACTGTTTATATTTAACACATGTTCTAATTATAACATTTCCCCTCTAGCTAGCTAGAGCATAAATATCAATTATGTCCGGATTGTAATACAAAAACGAAATCACTTTAGGAGACATGGAACCCATAAGTATCAGAGAACATGCAGACAATGACAGATAAAACTCATAGGTAGCAGAGAATTTGTAGTCAATAGCAGACCCAGAACTCAAAAGCAATCATAAGCAACAGAAAATCCATAATCAACAAAGAACCCATAGACAATAGCAAACACATAAATTGTATGCAATAGCAGTCATAAAACCCGTAAGCAATAGCAGATACAGAACCCATAGTTAGTAGTCAGACTTGTCATAAAATCCACCAGCATAGTGTACCTTGACGGGATGGAACTGAATTTTGTAATATTCCTCAGTTTTATGTCTGGATTCAAAAAATAACATAAAATAAACGAAAACTTAGGCATCTTATTCGTATCATTTTCCATCAACTTGTCGACCAGATGAGATCCAATAAAGCCAACCCCACTCCCCCCATACACCAAAATTCTCATATATGCATGTCAGAATATGAGATCCAATACGACCAAGTTAGATTTTGCTCTTAAAAATAAAAGAAAAAATCAAGCCTAAAATCACATCTCAATTTGTTTTTATTTCATATGCAACATGTTCTTCAGAGTTCCGGGAAGTAAAAGGAGCTTATGCGATCAATAGATAAATGACCCCAACAAAAACCAAAATTTTTAAATTGCACATTACTACACGATTATATTTCAGCAAGTACATATTCCAATAAATCAGTTTTCAAGGAATATGAACTTCCTAAGCTATTTTCATCTAGAAATCCAACAACCATTCCTGACGCCTTGCTAACCTGTATCAATTGTTCACTGAATCACTAAATCTTTGAGACAAAATGCCACCATTCAACATAGATGAGCATAAACTTACCATTCAACATAGATGATACATTGCAGTCATTTGATTTCTTGAATAACACAAATAATAGTGACAGATGATACATTGCAAGTCATGGTTCACATTTATTGGCATTGAGTGCAAAGCACTTGAAAGCATACCTATATTCAGTTGCTAGGCTTTTTCTTATTAAAAGGATAGATGATACAATGAACATGCCCATAATATTTGACAATAGAAGTAAGACATTGGTGGATGATCCACTACCGACTCTCAAAATAGCAAAGGATTGCAATTTCAATGTCTAATTCCTTCTAATTGAAAGTTGAGTAAGGAGAACATATTAATAAAATGCTACACTTTCAATGTCTAATTCCTTCTAATGCACTTTGTGTAGCAAAAAGTCAAATTTCTCTTTGAACTGCTCTCATCACATAAACCCAATATATCTTCATTTATAAACATAGTTAACTTTGTGTTCTAATGTTATTCCAGTCCAATTAAGAGCTCAATTTTACAGAGGTTTTGATATAGAAATCAATTAAAAATTACAATCCAAATATGAAGCACATTTTACCAATACAAAGAACATCAGTTTCATGCAAAAACACTAATTATTGCAGTTATGCTTAAGCATTGAGCATGAAAGATAAAGTGAACAAAGCAAGGAAGATAGAGTAAATAGAGGCACACAATTACCTTCATTAGATTTGTCAGGAAGCATTTCTTAATTTCACCCTCAAAATGAATATGGCACAGTCCAAGTTATCAAAATTACCAATGAAAAGATATGGCACAACATTAAAATTTTGAAGGTATGTTATCAATGTTATCAATAGCAGTGATCAGAATATAACATTAAAATTCTCTTATCCAACATTTCCTAATTTTACCCTCAAAATGAAAAAAATATGGCATAACAGTAACAGTTTTAATAAGAATTAAAACTATGCTTATGACATTTTGATATAACATGAGCCGAACATGAAAAACATTAAGATTTAACATTTTGCAAGAAGTATTAATACAAAACATGAATATCTACGTTTTTCATGCAAAACATGTTATAAAATTGCGGTTTTTTCAATACCTATGTTTTTCATGCAAAACATGTATAAAATTGCAGTTCTTTCAAATTCTCTTATTTTTTCATGCAAACCATGATATAAAATTGCAGTTTCTACAAATACCTATGTTTTTCATGCAAAACATGTTATAAAATTGCAGTTTTTTCAAATTCTCTTATTTTTTTATTCAAAACATGTTATAAAATTGCAGTTTCTTCAAATACCTATGTTTTTCATGCAAAACATGTTATAAAATTGCAGTTTTCCAAATTCTCTTATTTTTTTCATGCAAAACATGTTATAAAATTGCAGTTTCTTCAAATACCTATGTTTTTCATGCAAAACATGTTATAAAATTGCAGTTTTTTCAAATTCTCTTATTTTTTTCATGCAAAACATGTTATAAAATTGCAGTTTCTTCAAATACCTATGTTTTTCAAGCAAAACATGTTATAAAATTGCAGTTTTTTCAAATTCTCTTATTTTTTTCATGCAAAACATGTTATAAAATTGCAGTTTTTCCAAATTCTCTTATTGTTTTCAGTCAAAACATGTTATAAAATTGCCGTTTTTTCAAATACATATGTTTGCACGCAAAACATGTTATAAAATTGCAGTTTTTTCAAATTCTCTTATTTTTTTCAGTCAAAACATGTTATAAAATTGCAGTTTTTTCAAATACATATGTTTTTCATGCAAAACATGTTAGAAAATTGCAGTTTTTTCAAATTCCATTATTTTTTCATGCAAAACATGTTATTAAATTGCAGTTTCTTCAAATACATATGTTTTTCATGCAAAACATGTTATAAAATTGCAGTTTTTTCAAATTCTCTTAATTTTTTTCATGCAAAACATGTTATAAAATGGCAGTTTCTTCAAATACATATGTTTTTCATGCAAAACATGCTATAAAACTGCAGTTTTTTCAAATTCTCTTATTTTTTTCATGCAAAACATGCTATAAAATGGCAGTTTCTTCAAATACCTATGTTTTCCATGCAAAACATGCTATAAAATTGCAGTTTTTTCAAATTCTCTTATTTTTTTTCATGCAAAACATGTTATAAAATGGCAGTTTCTTCAAATACCTATGTTTTCCATGCAAAACATGCTATAAAATTGCAGTTTTTTCAACTTCTCTTATTTTTTTTCATGCAAAACTTCTTTTATTTTTTCATGCAAAATATGTTTTAAAATTGCAGTTTTTTCAAATACCTATGTATTTCATGCAAAACATGCTATAAAATTGCATTTTTTTCAAATACCTATGTTTTTCATGCAAAACATGCTATAAAATTGCAGTTTTTTCAAATGCGTATGTTTTTCATGGAAAGCAGGTCATAAAATTGCAGTTTTTTCAAATTCCCTTATTTTTTTATGCAAAACATGCTATAAAATTGCAGTTTTTTCAAATACCTATGTTTTTCATGCAAAACATGTTATAAAATTGCAGTTTTTTCAAATTCTCTTATTTTTTTCATGTAGAACATGTTATAAAATTGCAGTTTTTTCAAATTCTCTTATTTTTTTCATGCAAAACATGTTATAAAATTGCAGTTTTTTCAAATACCTATGTTTTTCATGCAAAACATGTTATAAAATTGCAGTTTTTTCAAATTCTCTTATTTTTTATGTAAAACATGTTATAAAATTGCAGTTTTTCCAAAAACATATGTTTTCATGCAAAACATGTTATAAAATTGCAGTTTTTCAAATTCTCTTATCCTAGTATAATTGCATGCATCATTGATCAGAATATGGCACAAAATTAAAATTGGCTTTTGAGGGTATGGCACAACATTTCCTAATTTCAACCTCAAAATGAATATGGCACAGTCCAGGTTATCAAAAGTACCAATGAAAAGATATGGCACAGTCCAGGTTATCAAAATGAATATGGCACAGTCCAGGTTAATTTTTAAATAGATGCAAATTAATAAACTATGGTAAACTCTTTAATAAAATGAACTCAAGATAAAACTTAAAGGCTTGAATGAATATATAATAATTGTTGGAGCAATCCAAAAGTCACATACCTGCTCCTTCTCAAAATTGGTGGGGCACAATGAAAAATTAGATTTTTTTTCCACTGATCAAAAGAAACAGCCCAGGTGATATGTATTGCTCTTCAGAATATTGCTCTTCAGAAACAGCCCACATTCCATTACTTTTAACTTAGGCACAGTAGTTATTGCTCTAATATATATTGCTCTTCAGAATAGTTTGCATTGTGATGTATATGTTGCCGATAATATGTGTGTTAGGTCAATATTCAGAATAAATATTGTCTTTCTTCCATGTTCTCATTGCATAGTTGGATACATACCTGATAAGTCCCCAGCATAAGTGATTTAAAACCAGCTGTGCAGTATATGAAGTAGTATTCCCAAGTTCATATGAACTTCTAGTTGAAACCCGAATTTCACTGAAAACACACACATTGAGAGGATTATGCAAAGATATAAACATATATGCACACCTTCATGATAACATAAAATTAGTAGGTTAATATGGCACTCAGTGAATAGAACATAAAATTTTGAAGGTAGCAACACCTCCGTCCACTGCTTCCCCCATTGGCCCATCCCATCTCTATAATTTCGAAGGAACCAGGAAAAAATTTTATGTTATCCAACTATGCAATGAGCACATGGAAGTGTTGCTATCAACATGCAATTTTGAAGGAACCTGGAACCTGGAAAAAAGCAATTTTGAAGGAACCTGGAAATTTTGAAGCAATTTTGAAGGAACCTACAATCTATGAATTCAGAGCTTCAACATAAAATTTTGAAGGAACCTGGAAAAAAGCAATTTTTACAAAGAATTCATAGATTAAGCTCTGAAGCTATCAGATCCAAACAAATTAAACCGGAAAAACAACTAATCAAAAACAGAACTTACATGGCATTTTGCAAGCTTCAGAACCTCCTCGTTGTTCGCGTCTTTGCCTCCTTGTAACACGGACCCCAACTCAAAAGACAGACCATCTAACCATGAAAACAGAATTTATAGTTTCAGCATTCTGAGGGGTAAACAACAAAAGCCTCTGTTTAGTATACAAATGATGTCACAACCTAAAAACTGTTGACCTTAGTAACCACTAACCATGAACATATCAAACTCCTCCATGGCCCGGGAAGGTGCCAATGCAAAGAAAAGAATAAAACAAATGACAACATGATTCTAAATACATAAACAATGAAAAGAATAGAACAAATGACGACATGATTCTAAATACAGAAACAAACAAAAGAATAGAACAATGTATCCTGTAAACTAACACAACATGTTCTGGGCATTAATTTGGGATAAATTCACGTTCTGGGCATTAATTTGTAAAGGAAAGTGAATGAAAGTTATGGGCATTAGTTTGAACAATTAAAATTCAAAAATTACTATGCCAATTAAAAAATTGCCAAATGCCAGAACATGCCAACACCAAGGTATCCAACATTCCAACATACATCAAATTTTGAACATACATACATCAAACAAAAGTTCTGGGCATTAATCTTACTTATTTTGAACATACATCAAATTTTGAAGGTATCCAACTTTCCAACCTACCTGCTCAATCCTTATTTCTGCAGGGTACATATTGCCAACACCAAGGCTAAGAGTAACATCAAATTGAAATTTCAGAAAGTACATATCCATAAGACTGAGAGTAAGATCTGATGATACATGAAGGAGCCTAAAAGCAACACAAAGAGAAAAATAAGAAAAATACTCTTTTTGTGTTACTTCAGAGAAAATTGTTTCAACCGAAAAGAAATGGTCAAGTATCACATGCATCTGCAAACAAATTCTGGAGGCCTGCAGAAATGGTAAAGTTTCAACCGAAAAGAAATTGGTGTGCAAAAATTCTGGAGGCGTTACCTTCCTTTGTTTACAGGATCCAAACTAAAATCATCCAAACAAAATTTAATAGAATCCTATGAACTAATTCTGTAAACAAATTCTATGAACTAATTTTATGAGTTAATTCAGGAGGAAATTTAATTTGTTTATAGAATCCATAAAAGAATGTGCGCATTTAACTCGCTATGTGACATGTTATGTTTCAGGAATGTATATAAGAATGCATAAAACTCGCATGTGTGTGTGTGTTCTCAAAAAAACATAACTGTTATGTTTCAGGAATTTATATAAGAATGCATAAAACTCGCTATGTGATATTTGCAATAAAAGAAACCAGAAGACAGTACCAGTCTTCAATGTAAACGGAAGCTGTAGATTGTTGAGTGCTACAATAATTAGCTCCACGTTCTTGCCTCCAAAAATTTCATGAATCATGTACACAAAATTTAATGGATGAGTTCACGTTTTTACATGCCAGAAGTAGTTCATGGATTTTTCATATGATTCTATTAAATTTCATCTAGGGCTTTGTAAACAAATGAACTCACTTAAAACAAACGAAAGATAAAATAATCTAGAATTTGTTTATAGAATCCAAACGAAAGATAAAGGAATTTGATAGGATCTGAGGTAAATTAACACCAAAAACTCTAGTGCCTTTCTCACAAAATCAACTGTGGTAAAGGGAAGATAAAAAAAAGCTTCAGAACAATGAAAATAATCAAAAACAAAAATTGGGTACTTCACAATTTGCTTTATCAAGCAAAATACCATGAAAAGATGCGGTCTTGAGTAGCCTCTCAATGAGGTTTCTGTCCATGGATTCTACGCGAGCCTCAATCTCTTGTAAGCTAAACAAAATCAAAACCTTTAGCATCCTAATTTTACAAAAGCAATATCATATCATTCCAATCTTTCAACAATGTGCCATGTAAATATTTGGTAGCTAATGGTTTTGCTCAATAGATTGAAAGTTGGATAGAAGATTAGTGAACTGGTTTTGGTTCAACAAAATATATTTGCTAATGCTTTTGGTTCAACAGAATATATATAAAAAATCCATTAACAAATATATTTTGTTCATTGAGCAAAACCAAAACTCTATATAGTTAAATTAGTTTACTTATATTTGCAACCAAAATCTCAATCCATGGAACAAAATCCCAGCGTCCAGTGTCCAGCGTCGAAACAATAATTGCAATCATTAACTCATATCCATGCAACTTCCAAATCACACTTATCGGCCATAATTACAACCAACCAAATAAAAACATTCTAATTCAAGTTAATCATGTCCACACATTAGAGGAATTTCATGATGAACAAACATAAATGTAGTAGAAGCATTCAATCATACTGATTATAATTGCCAACAGCACCTCCCTTCAACTGTTTTAACGCCAGCTGCATGCATAACCCAGCTAGACAATAAGCAGAAAATTACTCATCGACAGCAAGTGTAGAGTTGCTACCTCTGAGCTGTGAGAAGAATGGCTCGTGAACATGCATCTCAAAACCAATGCCCTCCAACATCTGAGCCATTGAAATATCAAGCAATCAAAATCCCTGAAAACAGAACTTTTTAAAGATTTACCTTCAAATTTTCCGATCCTTAGCAGACATCAGTTCATTCCAATCCCCTTTTTTCTTCCCCAACAACTCATCAACGGGAATCGAATCGATCGCGGAAGTTCTCGAATCAAAACAATCAAATTAAAAAAAGAATAAAATTGAAATTCTCAGTATTAAACTGCTACATATCTACAAAGAACAAACCAATCTGGCAAGCAGCGCACTCTCACCTGAATCAAGGGCTGCAGCAGTAGAACCCATTCCACCATTTCTTCTCCTGTTGAGGCGAGCACGTCGATGGAGAGGGCATTGGAGGCAGCGAAGGGGGAGGAGGCGAAGGGTTGGTAGAGTTATTGTGGGAAGCACATGGCACGCTTGACCTAAATCAAGCTTCTCGGAGCCGGAGAGAGAAAGAGAGAGAAAGGTCCCCCCAAAGTTTGGTCAGCTTGATCTAGGGTTGAGGCGATATTGTTTTTTCCCCAAAATTTTCGAGTTCCCCTCTATTTTTCGAGTTCTCCCCAAAAATCTTTCACGGTCTGGCCTGCAGGGACCCACGCGCGTACGTGGCTTCATCGTAGCCTTCCCCAGAATAAATCTAGACCGTTTAGGGTGACTGGGACAAAAAATATATGACTGGACTTATAACTGGGACAAAATTCAAAAAAGGTTGTGTTTTATAGAATATATTGCATACCTCACACTGTTGATGCATTCTGTTGGAGTTTTAATTATGCAAACCATACTAGATGGAAGAGTTTCTTTGAATGAGATAACGTTGGTGGATGGATCAGTGAGGATGGTGGGAACATGCATAATAAACATCACAAAAGCTTGAAAATTGAGATAAACTTGATTTGAGTTGAAAAAAGCCAGGAAGAAGGAAAGCTTTTAGGTTGTTTGACAACAACCACTAATCAGATTCTCACAAACCTTTGGTTTGGTAGAAAAGTAGCCCTTAGTTGGAGAAGCGATGAAAGGTCTTCAAACTATATTGTTATGGTTCACCTTGAATTAACTGATGTGGTGCTTTATATGGTGCCGAAACATATAGGAAAGTTTTAGATTCAATTCAGAAAATTACACCAGTTGTTCCATTGTTTTATTTTAGCAGCAAGGTGTTTAATAAACATTTACATGGTAAGAGTAACAAACACCTAACACCAAAGAATACATCAACATAGCCTTTATCTCCAAGTCCTTTGGTTCAGGGACTTCAATCCTACTGTGTGGGGCTCTCTAAAGGGCCACAATCCTCTAATCGAGAATAACTAGAAATAACCCGTGTACTTATGTGCACGGCATAAAAAAACCCCCCACGGAAAGAATGCGGTCCACACGCGAAACCAATGAGTGAGAAGTGGGTTTGGGCATCTTCGGGGGTAAAAGGGGAAAAATCAGTGGCTAAACTGCAAAAAAAACCTTGGAGGGGCAAGGTGCAACAATCCCAATGGCAACCCCGTAAATATGTGGAAGGGGAGGGGTATTCGGGGTTGATGATGAAATAACAGCAAGCTTGCAAATAAGGGGAATTTGGGGGGGGGGGGGGGGGGGGGGGGGGTGGTGGGTATGGGATGGTGGAGTGGCATGTAACCCAACTCCCCAAAGCCACTCCCCAATGCAAGCCCAAAATCCCTCCCACCCCCAAGTGACCCCCACCATGGTGAGGTGGCAAAGTCTAGGCCAATACTTTGTCCTATTGGGTTTGTCTTAGTAGGACAAAGGCCCTCAAATGTACGATAGATGTATACATATGAATCTACATAAGATAGATGTAAGATAGATGCATACATACAAAAGCAAGCCCAAAATCCCTCCCACCCCCAAGTGACCCCCACCAATTTTATCAGTTTGATCATTAGTCGAGTTGTGTGTTTAGCCATTAGAGGGCTTATTAGTCTTTTACTTATTTTCATGTTTAGGAGGGGTTAAAAGCCTACGAGCCGGCCCTAATTTAGTTTTATCGAAGAACGATCATTTGAGAGTAGTTTCTTGTTAGGGATTTGGGGGATTAGGCTTGATCCATCAATTCAAGCTAGGGAGAGATCCACTCCAGAAGGGATCACCTATCTTAATATCAATTTCTATTGTCCAAATCAAATTTCTTTTCTTTCTTTCCACTAAAAATCTGAACTTTTGCTACGATTAACCCAAATCGTATCAATTTGGTATCAGAGCGGTCGATTCTATGGCGAGCACACGAGCGACTGCTACGAAAACTCTGGAGGAGCGACTGGATGCGGAGATCTCAGGGTTGCGGAAGGAGATGACAGATATGAAGGAAGAGATCAAGGCAGATCTGAGCGCAACCATGGATGAGAAGATGAATCGGATGTCAGAGCGATACTCGCGCAAGATGGAGGGGTTTGCCGAGATGGCGAAGATATTTCAGCAGCAATTTTTTCAACGAGATCCGGATCTGAAATCGTCCGGATCTTCAGATCTGATCTCGCGAACAAACCCGAAAAACGGTGACGGCGGAAGGCAAGCCCTAGCCATAGGGTTTGAAGGAGGGACTTCCCCTTCATGGGAGGACGTCACGGGACGAAGGGAGGACGGGCGGGCCCACCAGGGGCCCGCCGGTGATCGGCCGCCCGCCGACTGGGGGCGGTGAAGGCGGGCGGCCCCGAAACGGGGCCGCCGGGAGGTCAACCGCCCCCTTTTGGGGGGCGGCGAACAACAGCGGGCCCACCTGGGGCCCGCTGGGGGTTTTCCGCCCCCCATGGGGGCGGCGGGAGGATGGGCGCCCCCAATCTGGGGGGCGCGGGAGGGATTCCGCCCCCGGCGGGGGCGGGGAAATGGCAGGCGGGGCCCACCTGGGGCCCGCAGATGGAGATCCGCCCCCCGTGGGGGGCGGAGGAGGGTGGCAGACCCACTTGGGGCCCACTGGAGGTGGGCGGACCCCGTGGGGGGGCGGCGAGGACAGACGGGCCCATCTGGGGCCCGCAGGAGGATTTCCCCCTTCTTTTGGGGGCGTCGGAGAGGGGTGGCTACGTGGGGGACCCCGGCGGGAGCATGTTGATGTGTGGGATGATGTGGGCGGACTCGCCAATGAGAGGGGCCAGGGGAGATGAAGGACGGTGTTAGAGCAGAGGAGCATCCTTACCAGAGGCGTCAGGTAACCAACGGGGACGGGCCACCACGAGGGTGACACCAACCCAGAGACGAGGATGAGGAAGTTGAAGGCACCACTGTTCGATGGGAAGGACCCCGATGGGTGAATTTACCAGATAGAGAGGTATTTTGATGTCACAGGCTTCACGGAGGCGGAGAGACTGAGGGCGGGTAGCATTGAGCTTCGAGGGTGAGGCTCTTGGGTGGTACAGGTGGACCCAGAAGCAGAGGCCGATACGGACGTGGAGGGAGCTGACAGAGTGCATCATGGAGAGGTTTCAGGAGACCCACGCGGGAGGGCTGTTTGAGCAGTTGTACACCTTGCGACAGGATGGGACCGTGAGGGACTATATCATGAAGTTCGAGACACTCGCGAGCCGAGTGGATGGTGTGTCTGCGGAATCGCTGGAGGGGAATTTTTTGAAGGGGCTGAAGCCAGCCCTGAGAGCGGAGCTGGGAGTACATGACCCTCAGGGGCTGGCAGCCATGATGCGAGTTGCTAGGAGAGTGGAGGACAAGTTGGCTGAAGAGAGAGAAAGTCTAGGGGGTCCGGGGGCGGATCGACATACCGCAGTCCAGCACCTACTGAGACAACCCAGACCACTGTGGGGGCACCGGCGACGGCAAGGGGGGATGCGACGGAGACGCGGGCCGGGAGGGCAGACTCGCCGCATGACAGAGGCCGAGATGAGGGAGCGGAGGGCCAAGGGCCTTTGCTTCAAATGTGACGAGAGGTTCACACTAGGGCATCGTTGCACAGGGAGGGCCATGCAGTTGGAGGTGGCAACAGAGGAGGATCTTGTGGTGATGCTCGATGGAGGTGGGGGACGAGGCAGAGCCGCGCCCACACTTAGATTAGAGAAGATGGACACCATCATCAAGACTGCAACCTTGAGGACAAGGTTCATTTTTTGGGGGGAGTAATGATGCGATCCAGGTCTACACCAAGCGGAGAGGCGCGACACCACGGGGGTGACTTACCCTTTTGCTCATTGGCGAGTTGTGTGTTTAGCAATTTTATCCGTTTGATCATTAGTCGAGTTGTGTGTTTAGCCATTAGAGGGCTTATTAGTCTTTTACTTATTTTCATGTTTAGGAGGGGTTAAAAGCCTACGAGCTGGCCCTAATTTAGTTTTATCGAAGAACGATCATTTGAGAGTAGTTTCTTGTTAGGGATTTGGGGGATTAGGCTTGATCCATCAATTCAAGCTAGGGAGAGATTCCACTCCAGAAGGGATCACCTATCTTAATATCAATTTCTATTGTCCAAATCAAATTTCTTTTCTTTCTTTCCCCACTAAAAATCTGAACTTTTGCTACGATTAGCCCAAATCGTATCAGACCCCCACCATGGTGAGGTGGCAAAGTCTAGGCCAATCCTTTGTCCTGTTGGGTTTGTCTTAGTAGGACAAAGGCCCTCAAATGTAAGATAGATATGACAATTATTCATGGTCCTTCATATAGAAATATAACAAAGCTGTATTGGATAATGTGGGCAATTATGGTAAAACATGCATACAGTGAACATTCACTAAGTCAAATCGTTGACTAATGGAAAGCGCAAAACTTGTTTATAGACTCAATTCAACTTCCAATTAATAATAACAAATTATTATCTTCATCACCACCACCATCAGCATATTTCTTTTTCTTTTTTAATTTTTGGCTGCAGTTGTATGCTCCTGATCTGGCATTTACTTCTTTTTAATCCATTCTCTCCGTGCATAACTTGATGATCACAGACGTGAGTTCTTAGCATTGGATTGCAGCATCGTCATCATATCTAATTTTATCTATCATAATGTATACATCAGTGGAGCAGAACTCTGTTAGCGTTGATAAAATGCTACGACCAAGTACTAGCTATCTTCATGATGCCAAAGATCAATGCCAAAATTTTGATACCAAATCAGAAATGTGATTCCATTTTGCTAGATAAAGTGGTGTGGCAGGTTGGTTCAAAAACATACACCCTTGTTGCAGTCTTACCTCATGCAAATGAGATGTCCAACTTCTAAATTTTCATATCGTCCTAGTTGAATTAGATGGAATAGATGAGATGAATTTTTTTCCATGTGTAAGTGAAACATGAACTGAAGTGCCAAAAGTGCCAAACAAAGGTATATCACCATAACATGTTATTTCTTGGTGTGCCAATAAGCTTCAAATATTCGTTGGTACATAAAAATGTGAACCAGCGTGATGAAGACTTTTTAAGCCAATGTATACCTATTGCACTTGTGGTTTGGCCCCTGAAACTTTACTGTGTTTGTTAAAAATTTAGAAATCTAGCTGCGAATATGTAACTAATACTTGTAGCTGTTGTGCCTGAGTGCAGGTAACACCAAATGCCCATTTCCAAAATGACCTTGGTCTCGACAGTTTGGACACGGTTGAGATTGTTATGGCCTTAGAAGAAGAATTTAGATTTGAGATTCCAGACAATGAAGCAGACAAGATCAGCTCCATCAATCTTGCCGTAGACTTCATTGCCTCTCATCCTCAGGCAAAATGAATGGGCCATCCAATACTCGTGTTGACTTCCATTTGCTTCAGCAAGATCATCATCAATCTGTTGAGCTTGTTTCTTGCCGGAGAAATGGCGGCAAACATCGACTTTTTTTAGGACTATTGTGGCTTTTTGTGCCCCATGAAATTTGTTCAGAAGATATTTGCTGTAGGCAAAGATGAGAAATTTCCTGAAATGCAGGAGATGTGGTTCTGTCAATAAGCGATCTTATCTCGCTTTTGTGCTTGGTAAGAGCCTTTGTGCGCACACGGCGTAGCCACGTTGGAAACTTGTTTAATGGTTTTTTGAATCCATGGCTTGTGACTGCCGTTTCCCGAGTTTGTTGACTTTGAAGACATTATGTTCTAGTTGTTGAACAGGGATGGATGTTATTCTTTGATTGGATGCCTGAACCCTTTTTGGCTGGATACGATCTGCACTGCAATCTGGCCAATGTGTATTCTTCATGAGACAAGTAGCTTAATTTTGCCCTTAATCCATACTTGACATGAACAGCCTTTGTCCGAAAATCCGTATGTAGCCTAGTTAACTGCCATGGCCATACACTAAGTCCAACGTATACCTAAGGCTGGAAATTGGATATTGTCAAGAATGGGTAGCCTTCATCAAGTTCAGGCGTTGCCCAGAAATCGTACCATAATCATCCAGAATGCTCATGAATGGCACAAATTCTTGTCCAGAATACTATAGACAAGTTTGCCTTTGAGATTGTTGTTGCTACATATAGCAAGGCAGTAAGCTAAAATTGCACATTGCAGCAAGAGCATCAAATGTTTATCCTTCAGCCAGGAAACAGAAAGTACTTACACCTAAGTGGATTTCCGAGGTGAGCTTTGAATGCAAGCAATGATGCAAGGTCGGTGATGATATTGTGTGGACACAGGCATGTAGAGATAAATAGTACCAAAAGGAGGATAAATTAATGGAGGCATGCATGAACACAGACAGTCCCAGTCCTTTAAATCAAGCAGTGGGTTGTGGAGGGAGTCGAGGGATCCTTTGGTCGAATTATGTATCATTAGATCTACCACTGGCTAGTGATGACTGGTGCCTTTCAAAGTTTATTAAACTAGAAAGACCTGCTGCCTTTTTTTTGCTGAGTGCTGGAGACTGCTTTAAGAAAGAAAGGCCGAAGACTTGGGTCAATCGTGTAGGGCATCCGCATTAGTATTTTCTATCCACACTAATCTTGCTTTCATTCACACTACATCATACTAAGCCCAGTCATGCCTTTTTTTTTGTTTCCCATCCATTATCCATTATAACTACTTGGGAAAAAGAGTTCTGAATTTTTGATAAAACGCGTGTCTTCCGCTAGCGAGATTTTACATCCAAAGTCTGTCTTGAAGTGGACTTGAAACTGAACGCTACCCTGCTAGCCTCGTCAAGTCAATTTTAAAGATTCATACAGAGAATTAGGCTACACAAGACCAGTTGAGAGCTTGCAACACTTGGGCAGGACAATATGTTAGACAAGTCTTGGAGGAAGTTGAGACATCTTAGAATGTTTGGTTCTCTGCACCGAAGACTCTTTTGTTTCAGTCAATCTAAAAAACCGAATCATCCAATAATTGAGCAATTCCAAATGTTGCAAAGTACATAAGTTGCCGAAGAGGCTACCAAGATAACAAAATATAACTTTCTTACCGAGATTGTAGAGATTGTTATTGACTAAATCTGAACAACACGAAAGGAATATAATAATACATTACTTCTCCAAAGAAGAGAACTCAGGACTAAATAACTATGATAAATACTTGGCTTTTATCTTCTTGAGCCTGGAGACGACATCAACCATCGGAATTCTTTCTTTTGGTGAGTAGCTCGAGCATAGCAAGCCCAACTCAATAATAGATGATAAACACTGAACTATGAAGGTTTGATCTTCAAATTGTGGTTCATTGAGGAAATCATCTTTCAAGATATTGCCATCTACAATATTCAACAATCCTGTAGGACATGCTTTGCAAACAGTTTCCCTTAAAGTTGATTCTCCATCAAACATGATATCGGTCGGCTTTTTTCCGGTGAATGTTTCCAACAATAGAATTCCAAAACTGTAAACATCACTCATTTTCGAGACTTCTCCAGTAGACCCATACTCTGTTACAAATGTTATATTCAATTAAATTTTTTGGTCATTCATCAGTGAAAATGAAATGGTATATATAGTACAACTAAATTAATAATTAGCAACATAATTTGTAACGGCGTAGACAAGATATCATCAAAAATTACTATACAAAGTTGAAGGTAGTTATCTATAAAAGGAAGTTAATTACGCTAAGGCAGTAATAATGCCCCTAGTCCAATAAGAATTTAACTATTGGTTCCTCCAATAAAGAAACACAGATTAAAAGTATCCAAACATTAAAAAAACTAGATGAGGGTTATATCATGCAATGTTCAATGCAAAAATACTGTAGAAAATAACAACAATTAAACTTTCAAATTAAACTTACATTAAATAGATTTTTTTACCTGGAGCAATATAACCAATGGTTCCCGGTGTGCTTGATGTTGCTGCAGATATATTACCATGGAGTAGTTTGGCAATGCCAAAGTCACTGACATGTGCTACCATTTCATCATCCAACAAAACATTGCTAGGCTTCAAATCACAATGTACTATCACTTGAGGATGGTGGTGATGGAGGTACTCAAGTGCTGAAGACACATCCACCATTATGTTCAATCTTTGCAGCAGATTCAAGTTGTAGTTCTCAAGGTGCAACCATTGCTCAAGGCTTCCTCTTGGCATGTACTGTAGTATTATAGCCTTAAAGTCCAAGTTAAAACATACACTAATAATTTTAATCAAATTTCTATGTCGAACACAGCACAAAGCTCGACATTCTGCATCAAAACTCTTCGATGCCCCTTCAACTTCAATACTCAAGACTTTTACTGCGACAATCAATCCTTCGTCAAGACATCCTTTGAAAACTGAACTGAAGTTTCCCTTTCCCAGTAAGTTTTCTTGGCTAAAGTTGTTTGTGGCACGACGTAGATCGTGGTATGAAACCACTCTATGATTGCCTAAATTTTGGGGTTCCATATGGTTCAAAGGCAAAGCCATGGACTTTCTCCTTAGATGTGTTGTATAGAGAAAAATAAGGCAACTTAAAGCCACTATGGAAGCAATAGTTGGAAGAATATAATTTAGCAAATGCGATTTCCTCCTTGAAAGGGAGTTAGAAATACTTGCCGGGCATGATGGAAAGCCAACCTGAGATGCACCACACAGTGCTTTGTTTCCCTTTAGAGAAGAGATGCTTAGATTGGAGAACACTTTGCCTTCAGGAATTTGCCCTTCCAACATGTTGAAGGAGAGATTTAGATTATCAAGGTAATATAGATTTGCTAATGATTTTGGTATGGATCCTGACAGAAAATTCTTCGACAAATCCAAATGCTGGATATTGATCAGCCCGCCAAATGATTCCGGAATTTGACCATGAAAAGAGTTACTAGAGAGACCAAGATACGTAAGCATCTTGAGCTCCCCTAGAGCAGTAGTAATGTTTCCTGACAATTGGTTCCTTGATAAATCCAACTTGTCTAATACCTTTAAACTGCTCACCGCTTGGGGAATTGGGCCAAATATAGCATTTCGTGACAGGTCTAATGTGATGAGGCCACTTAATTTCCACATGCTCTGTGGTATCTTTGATGATATTTTGTTGGCAGCTAGCGAGAAGGTTTGAAGCCTAGTTAAGTTGCCTATGGAACTTGGCATTGCTCCCGATAGTTGGTTTGATTCAATATCTAGAGCAATCAAGTTGGTCATTAGGCCAAGTTCCGATGGAATGGATCCACCAATTTTGTTATCATCCAGGTACAACACCTGAAGGTTATGAAGCATAGCAATTGTTGGTGGTATTGCTCCCATTAGCTCATTAGCACTCAAATCAAGACGTAGAAGATTGCTCAAATTACTCAACTCAGCAAGAATGTTTCCTTTGATCTGGTTTGACCCCATATCAAGGTATAAAAGGTTTCTCGAAAGATTCCCAACCGAAATAGGTAGAATTCCATCAAATCCATTGTAAGTAAATGCTAGTTCCTGTAAGCTCTGGCAGTGATGAAGAGATGTGATGAAGTTTAAGCTGCCGGTTAGTGTGTTAACATTGAAATTCAAATATACAAGCAATGGCAAGGATTCACCGAGTGTTGGGGGAACAGGTCCGCTGAAATTGTTTCGCGACAGTTCAATGGTTCTAAGCATGGAAGCATTGAAGAGTGATTCTGGTATGGAACCTATCAGTCCATTCATATCTAGAAACAATTCTTGTAGCTTCGGTAGATTCCCCAGCTCCTTGGGGATTCCCCCAGCCAAATTGTTGAAGGAAAGACCAAGGCCTTGCAGGTTTGTGAGATTTCCAAGAGAGGGTGGGATCTCTCCACTGAGCTGGTTGGAATGGAGATACAGCAGCTCGAGCTTTACCAAGTAGCCGAGGTCAGCGGGCAAAGTTCCAGTGAGGACATTCTCGGCCAAAAAAAGTTGTCGGAGATCCGAGCATTGAGCAAAGGTGGTCGGTATTCGGCCGGTCAACTTATTACGGCCTACTCCAACAAATTGGAGGCGAGGACAATCAATGTCGCTATGATTTGAGGGAAGGGAGCCAGAGAGATTGTTGGCGGCTAGGCCGAGCGTGACCAGCGAAGACATGTTGAGGACGCTGGGAGGGAGAGGCCCAGAGAGGTAGTTATCTTGAAGGATAAGTTTTCGGAGACGGGGAAGATGGGTGAGGGCGTTGGGGATGGGGCCGACGAGGGAGGTGTTGTCAAGGAAGAGAACAGAAAGGAAGGAGAGGTTTGCGAGGTGAGGGGAGATTGTACCTTGTAGGGGGATGTTCTTGATCACAAGGGATGCAACACGGTGGTGCCGCTTGCTGCAGGTGACGCCGAACCAGTTGCAGAAGGAGGTGTTGGTGGTCCAGTTGGAGGACAGGACGCCGAGTGGATCTGCGAGTTGGGATCTGAATGCAAGCAGCGACGCGATGTCGGTGAGATTATTGTGGGGCGCCTCTGAGTTTGATGGCTGGGGACACATACACAAAGAGCTTGACAGGACCAGAAGGAAGAGAAATGGAGCCATGCGTCAAGGAGATGGAGGCTGAGAGAGAGAGAGAGAAGATGGTGTGCTTGAACTCTGGACAGCCAGGGTGCTTTAAATAAGCAGGGAAGGGGGAGTAGTGTTATCCTGCTGGCTTCTGCTGTGGGCTAAAGCCTGATATGTGATGTATACATGCTGGTCTTTCAGCAGCAACCAGCAGCCCACGAGGACGGCTGGATTGGTCAAAAAAAGGGGACTCCACATTACTTTATATCGCGTGAAGCCAAAACAGAATGACTCGGGCGACGACTTGGGTCGAAGACAAATATGCGATGACTTGGATTATTCATCCGTGCTCTTGCTCTTTCCAGAAATGAACTGTACGACAGTTCACACAATTCATGATTGTAAGAGAGGAACCAAAATAGGAAGACGGGGGAAATAAGCGGTGACTTGGACCAATCAACGTCTATGTATAGTGGTGCAGAGAAAGCCACCCCCGTTCACACTCGTTAGTACCAACTTCCACGGCTAGCAAGTCCAGATAATTAATCCCCCACCCGTTCACACTCGTTATTTTAAATTGTACTGCAGGCACAGTTTATCACCTGAGAGGTTTGATTCTGAGATGAAACATATTAGACATGCGTTTGGTTGTTGTTGCATCGTCTTTTCTTCCTGGTCTCTTCATGGGCCATTGTTTAGGCCTAATTCTTGGGTTTCTTGTGGTGTACATTTTTACCCTTACTAACAGTTGCCATTTTGCTCTTAGGTATGGTTCATTGGGCTTGAGGATGTAATCACTTGGGTTTCTCTGTGATATCGGATAGAGGCCATAAGGTGGGACCATGTCCTAAGGGCGTGTTCTTTTGCAAAGAAAACGGCTTGGAATTGTTGTTTGTGCACTATTCGAGCACTATTCACGTGAATTCTCGGTCCAGTTTTTTATGGCCTGTTCTTTTGCAATTTGCTTTTTTTTCGGAATTTTTGCCGACGTGGCCCGTGTCAGAGGAATCCCAAGGTGCCAAACGCAATCGGAGGGAATTGCTCCGATTACAGCTGATTCCAAAAGAATCGGGTCCCACCCTCTCTCCTCCCACCAATCAGCTTTTCTCCCTTTCTTTTTTTTAATTTCCGCTTTGTTTCACTGCTTCACGTGCAGAGGAGTGGGCCCCCCCCCACTAAATTCGTTTCACTGCTTCACTGCTTCACGTCCAATTAATTATTATAATTAATAATTAGAGAGTATATTAATTATTTAATATAATTTTAAGTATTTAGTTTAGTTTTAAATATCATAAATTAAATTTGAGTGGACCCCACACCACTTTCTTCATCCAACTTTCTTCAACCAAAAGAACGCACTACATGGAGTGTGCCACACCACAACTTTCCAACTCCACAATCTAACCCACTTTCCAACAAAAAGAACATACTACACACCAATTTCTCTCGCATCAGATTCCACACTTTCTCGACTTTCCCAATTATACTTTCCAACAAAAAACAGGCCCTACGTCTCTCCATATGTCTTCACTTTGCATGGTATGCAAGCTGTATGCTACATTGGTAGTAGTGTGTACTCCAAAAAATTCATGTACAATTGATTTGATGTGGCCCAAATGGTTTCATCAGGATCCATCCCAGTCTTTCAGCATGTGGCGTAGATTGCTTGGCGAAGATGGTTTCAGTATTCATGCAATTATTTTCAACTTAACTGAACATTTGGCTTATAAAAAAAGTTTTGCTCAGTAATGTTTATCTAGAGTTTTAATTTCTCCTGCTATTAGTTGAGATCACTGGTCAATTCTTCAACAAGCTTTGATCTTCATCAAGTATTATTCCTCCAATGCTTCCTTCCCCACCTATAACTTGTTTGCCAAACGGTGATTTGATTCATTCCTTCCTTTTAATTACATTCTTATTAAGTTATTCAAAGACTGCAAAACGTTATGTTCGATGAACAATCGTGGTGCAAATCCCATTTTGGAGAGCGATAGCATACTATGTTTAATGGTGTCTCTAAGCGGCACCTACAATATGGGGATGTGGATCTTAAGATCTCATCCACTTAAGTCATGGGTTAATTGGATGTGGATCTAAAACACCACATATCTGATTGTTAGGTCTCATAGGTGACTTTGTTGTCAATAGTGGCACTAAGATATTGTTGTATCTGTTCTTAATTATCTTGAAGAAGAGAGACGAGTCAGCTTGGTTATGTTGGAAGAATTGTTGAACATTATGTTGTATCATAATGTTCAACACGCTGTCTCTTTTGCGACAATGTTTGTACGTTGTATATGGTATCCCGTTCTGGTAACTCGTGATCTCAGCTTTCTATCTTTAATGGTATCAGGTATTTATGTTGATTGAATACTGTTAAAGATTTATTTGGAAGTATATATCTCTTGGTTATTCTGTTAAGATGGTTGAAGAGATTTTTGCTCACAATATCTTTCGCAACAGGCTCTTGAGGATTTGCGGGATTTCATGCTGTTGAGGGTTGCGGATTTTGTGGGTTGCCGTGCTGGAGCTGCTTTGATTGGAGATTTGCCGTTTGACCCGCGGATGCAGGGGGAGCGTGTGTTATTAGGATTTGAGTGCATCGACGGCTAGGTCACGACTTTTGGGAAAAAGTTTTGAAACTCCGGGAGGGAGGCCGACAGCTACACACACGTAGGATCAAGAGAGTTGATCTAGTCGGTGGTGCAAGGGGAGCTTGCCGAGAATACTCCACGGGGTTGATGATTATCACCCTTCACGGTTTGTATTAAGGGGGAGCGTGTTCCTCCTAGTAGAAACGTGGTATTAGAGTTTGTACTCATTGATTATTTTAGTGGAGTATTCTGTTTTTCTGGGAGTGGCCCCGCAGATGTAGGTGTGCGCACCGAACTGCGTTATCAAGTCTTGTGTGTCTCTGATTGACTTGTGTTGTTTCATTGGATCTGTGTTTTATTACTGCATACTGAATTTCAATTGGTATCAAAGCAGGTCATCCGTGTAACTTTGTCACGCCCCGCTTCCCAAAAATATGGAGGCGAAGCGTGAGAAGGTCCGCTCAGACTTGAAGCTACAAAGCCGCAAGTCCGATAAGCGTCAATTACTTTAAAACTGCAGGTCCTTGCAACGCGAAACGAAACAAAGATAATAATAACGAAAGAGACAAAAGAAACATCTCAGAATATCCATAATAATAAATCTCAACAACGCAGAAAAGCCACCAGGCTACAAATAAAAGAGTCTAAAGGCCCAAACATGGCCAACAAAAGTACAAAGTACAAACGACGGTGCTACGCACCAAAAACTAACAAAAGGCTTAAAACAAAATAAAGCTCAACAAAGACTCAAAGCATGGTCACCGGTGTCCACCAAAATCCTCCTGGGCAATCATGGATTCAGACTCAGCGTCAGCAACACATCACGTACTCAGCAACGACTGTCTCTGGCTCAGGGTCTAACATGTGACACCCAAAAGAGCAAGGGGCACATGTCAGTAAGTCTACAAGAGACTTGTGCAAGTGAAACTGAAAGTACAAGTAAGAGCAACCTAAAAGTTCTAGCATGATGCAATGACATGGCAGTTAAAGTAATGAGTGCAACAGGTAAAGTAAAGCGAAGTAAAGTACGAGCATGGCATGACATTCACAAGACAAGTACAAGACAAGAAAAGTAAGCACCTCGTGCACAGAGTTCACGCCTTACAGCTAAAGCGGCTGTACGGGCACACTTTTACGCTGAGTGGTCGCTCAACCCTACCCCTCCACGTGTGTCGAGCCAGGGCCTTACCCCCGAACTTGGAATGCTCGCTTCTGGACCACGAGCCAGGAAGTGTGTAAACAAGTATGGCGTAGGGGTGCACCTAGCCGGACAAGTAGTACGAGGACAAGTATTGTAGCGTGTGCTACGATGCAACAATCAATGCATGGATGACATGGCATGGCAAGTAGTAAAGCGTACAAGTAAGAAAAGTAAACGTGACAGTTTAGCATGCATGAATGACAAGTTTAATGGTTGGATCTAGCTTCGTTGTCAAGCTAGATCATTTAGGTGACGGATCTAGTTTCGTTGTCAAACTAGATCAAGTAGGCGTCTAGCCAGCTATCATTTCACTGACTAGTCTCTTTTACGCTAAAAGTAAGGAAGTGGCCTAAAAACATGGCCCTACACAAGAGTTGGCAAGTTTCACTTGCCTGCAATTATCACGTCAAGAAAACACCGTTCAACGAGTCCAAAGTCACGATCCCTACGTGCACAAGTCCACCGGCCTACATCCGTTTTATTAATCTTGATTAGTGAATTCTAAAACATTTAAAATACTTTAAAAATACTGATTTTAGTCTTGATTAGCATGCAATTGGGTTTGGGGTCCTAGGGGTGCAAAACGTTACCTCAACACGACGCGAAAGCTACACCGGTGTCGGGTAGCGACGCCGGGGGTTGGAATAATAGATCGCGCTCCAAGTCCAGATTCCAAAATATATTCCTCGCTGGAAAATTCAGAGCTTCAACCGGGGCGACGGTTCCAGATTCCAAAGCTCGCACGTGCGACGACGGGCTACGACGTGCGACGACATCGTACGCGACGAATCCTCGAAGAGCAAGCACCTTGGTGGGGCCCACAGTACTCCTAGGGGCCTTTGGGGGACCCACAATAACTCTGAAGAACTTGGGGGGCCCACGGAGGCAAGTGGTACGACGGATGCGGGGTTGCGACGAGTGGCCGTCGGTCAGACACAGCCAATGCGGAAGAATTTCTCGGTCGTACGCTCAAAATGCGGGGGCTGCGACGTTGGGGTGCACAGCGGCTGCGGGCGATGCTTGGGTGCGGGGTTTCTCCTCGGTCTGGTCGATGGAGAGCTTCGGTCGTGCGCTTGGATGCGGGCGGGACAGCGTTGCAACGTTGCAACGCTTGCAACGTCGGTCGCTGCGGGCGTTTCCTTCGGTCGGGCACGGAGCGGAGCGGGGGAACGAAGCGGAGCGCTGTGCGGGGGTCGGTGCGGAGCGGGGCCTCGGTCAGACCGAGAGCTCCTCTCGGTCAAGCGGGGAACGGGCGGGGGTTGGCTGCAGCGGTGCGGAGCGACGAGAATGCGGGCGAGGCGGCCGGTCAGAGCGGGCGGATGCGGGGGTTTTCTTCGGTCGTACGGGGTGCTGAACGTCGCAACGTTGCGACGATTCGTCGCAACGTCCAAAATGAGTTTGGAAGAGGCTAGGGCTAATTTCTTTGGAAAATAGGACTTGCTAGGGGTTGCTTATATAGTATAGGTGGGTTGACTTGGTCTAGGGCTAAATCTAATAGGATTAGAATTCAAAAAGATTTAAAATTTGAATTTAAACTTCTCCAACCCATTCTAGGATTTGACCTGGTCCAAATGAGCTGGAAATTGGCTCAAAAATTCTTTAAAACGTTTAAAACTCAAATAAATTTTATTTGGCCGAAATTAATTTAAAAATAAATTATTAAAAATATTATAAAACTTGTAAAAATTATAAAAGTGGTCAAATGAACTCCAAAAATTATAAAATAAATATCGGGGTGATCGTGGCGACGAATGTGAGCTAACTAAGAAGACGGATCTCAGATTCGACGTCGGACGACGAAACTAAAAATAGAAACGTCTCCCGTCAAGAGTGAGAATCGTCACGTCTCATCGAGTAAGTTTAAATTGTGGAAAAACGACTCGAGAAACGTCGTTCCAAATTAGTGCCACTATTTAATACTCCCAGAGACGTTTGCAACGGCATATCACACAAAAGTGTTCACAAACAAATATATTCTAAAATAAACACGTGCACGGCCAAAAGCACGTGCACGAAAAACGTACGACGAAAAGTGGTCGTTACAAACTTTGTCTTGTCAAAGTGGGTGTGATCTTGTGTGTCAGTATGTAAATCATGAATACGAAAGAAGGCGCATCTATTACACATCCTCCTTTACTTACCAGATCAAATTACACATACTGGAAGTCCAGTATGCGAGCTTTTATCAAGTCTCTAGATGAGAAAGCATGGGTCGCCACGGTTGAAGGATGGAGCCCTCCGACTGAAGTTGACAAGGAAGGCAAGGAATACCTCAAACCTGCGAGAAATTGGGATCCAGAAGAAGAGCGTGCGGCATTAGAAAACTCGAAGGCGGTGAATGCAATCTTCACTGCAGTCGATGAAGAGCAGTTCAAGCTGATATCCACAAGTGAGCACGCAAAAGAAGCTTGTGACATTCTTCAAAACGTTCATGAGGGAACAAGTACAGTTAAGGCTTCTAAACTTCAAATGCTCGCATCACAGTTTGAAAATCTTATAATGAATGAAAACGAGACTGTGGCTGAATTTAATGGTAGATTAATGGATATAGCCAACCAGGCATTTCAACTGGGCAAGAAATATTCTCAAAAGAAGTTGGTAGAGAAGACGCTGAGGTCTCTTCCCGAAAAGTTTTCTACTAAAATTGCGGCTATTGAAGAAGGAAGAAATACTTCCACCATGAAACTGGATGAACTCATAGGTTCTCTGCAAACCTATGAGATGAATCTCAAGCAAAACAGAAGGGAGAAGGGGGTGGCATTAAAGGCAGAGGCAGTGAAACTTCTAAATCGGATAATGAGTCGGAGCTTGATGACGACATTGCGTTACTAACCAAAAATTTCAGTTGGATGATGAGGAAGATTAGTAACAGAGGTCAGAATCTCAAACCTGCAAATAGGATGTTGCGTTCAGGTCCTCCTGCCGTTGAAAAGACTACTAGCCGCCCTACCCAGAGGTATGATTCAAAAACCAAAGGAAAGGGAATTCAATGCGAGAGTGTGAAGGATTTGGTCATATACAAGCTGAATGTGCCAATACCCTTAAGAAGCAAAAAGGGAAATCTCTAGCCAGTACCTGGAGTGATGAAGATTCTGAAGGAAGTGCAGAAGATGAAGACATAACCAGCAACTAGGGGTGGACAAAGATCCGATTAAACGATTGAATCCACCCGATCCAATCCGAAAAAGAAGATCGGATATCCGATCCGATGAAAGTGACTTGTTATTAATAAGCAGATCCGACCGATCCGTTTGAAACTGATTCGGATTCGGATTTTAGTTTTCATCCGACAGAATGTGATCCGATCTGATTAGGTTTTTAGTGGATTTTGTTATTGTCTAAGTTCATCCGAATATCTGATTCTCAATCCGATCCGATTGCTTTTCACTACTACCTAAAAGCCACTTAATCAATGTATTCATGGCTATTGGTTAAGAAGACTAACAGACTCAATTGCATCCTCCTTGAAGGAGAGCTCTTGGTTGTCAAGCTCATCCTCCTTGAAGTTGATGCCAAACTAGTATGAAGATATTGCAAACATAGATAGCTTCTTTATGTTATTCTAGCAATTTGTATTTTGTAAGGACATTGTTTCGACATTGGAATTGACTTCAATGTTTAAAAGTTAAACTTTCAGAATCTAATGAAACAAGTTACAAATTGTGGCATCAATAACTTTAAAATTTCAATAAAGCTAATATTAATCCGATCCGAATCGTATCCGATCCGAAATTCTAATCATCCGAATTTTCAGATTAAATTTTTTATTAGTGGATGCGGATCAGATTTTTCATCATCCGATTCAATCGGATCGGATGGTGGATTGAGGCATAATCCGATCCGAATATTCGGATGACCACCCCTACCAGCAACTATGTTGCCTTCACTGCAACTCTGAAAAGTAAGTCTGAGTATGACACACCTAGAAATGTTGAACACCATGTTGCAACATCTGCTACAACATCGGGTGCCAAACGAGGAAATGTGATACATGATGTTGAAACAGATAGTACAACATTCAGCACCGAGGTCGACTCTGAAGGAGAAAGTGAGGAAGATGTTGGTGAAGAAGATATTCGGTCAGTATATCAGATTATGTTCAACAAATGGATGGATATTTGCAAAGCGAACAAGAATTTGAAGGGTGAATGTTTCAGACTGAGGAGCAAGAAGGATGAGACCAGGGCTAAACTGTTGAAGACAGAGTTGAGTCTCAGAAATCTTGAGAATAGTCTTAAGAGAACACTGCTTAGAGCTGAGAAGGCAAGAAGCACTCTCAACAGATGGAACTCCGGGAAGTCTAAACTTGATGATATTCTCAACATAGGAAAGGTGTCTGGAGACCGAACAGGAGTCGGATACAACAGAGGTAGCCACCTACATACATCCAAAACAAGGGGTGTTCTCATTACTAAAGAGCATGAAAAACGGAGTCAGATCAACAGGGATGAGCCAAAGGGGAAGAAAAGAAAAGGTTCAACATCCAAGTGTCCTGTATGTGATTACTGTAGGCAAGTAGGGCACAATGACTGGAGTTGCTTCAGACGCATGAAGAATTGGAATGAAGGCAGAAGTGTTAGCCATCCCAACAAAAGGACAACTATGAAATGGGTTAAGAAATCTGAGCTGGTAAGCATGGTGGCATACACTTCATTGGTTACATTCTCAGAAAATCTGTGGTATTTTGACAGTGGGTGTTCTCGACACATGACTGGAAATAAGGGACTTCTCACTGAGTATTCTGCCGGTAACAAAGGTCATGTAACCTTTGACGATGGTCAGAGAAGTAAGGTAGTTGGAAAAGGGAACCTCAATGTGACAAGGTCCCTGAAGCTGAAGGATGTGATGCATGTAGAAGACCTGAAGGCAAATCTCATCAGCATAAGTCAGTTGTGTGATCAAGGTTTACTCGTCCGATTCACCAAAGATGAATGTCTTGTCTTCAATGGAGATGATGTATGTATTCTTACTGGAAAAAGGTCAAATGACAATTGTTACCTTCTGCAAGATCTCAACAAGTGCTTCAACATCACCACTGATGTTTCAGAACAGTGGCATCAAAAACTGGGCCATTTAAATTTCAAGACCTTAATGAAGATATCTCAGCCGGAGCTGTTCGTGGGATACCAACTCTAACCAAAAAGAAAGAAGGTGTACGTGAACCATGTCAACTGGGAAAGCAGAAGAAGTCAAGTCATAAGCAAATCCAGACGATTACTACCTCGAAAAATCTGAGCTATTACACATGGATCTGATCGGACCCACATCAGAAACTAGCGTGGGAGGTAAGAAATATATTTACGTATGTGTTGATGATTTTTCTCGGTTTACCTGGGTAGATTTTCTTAAGGAGAAATCAGACACATTTGAAGCCTTCAAGAGACTGTGCACTCGACTTCAAGTTGAAAAAGGAGACAACATTGGCAAAATTGTCAGGATTCGGAGTGATCATGGAAAGGAGTTTGAGAATCACTCCTTCTCTGAATACTGTGAATCACATGGTATTGGACATGAATTTTCGGCTCCAAAGACTCCTCAACAAAACGGAGTGGTTGAAAGGAAAAACCGCACTCTTCAAGAGATGGCACGTGTTATGTTGAATGCTCGGGGGGTCAATGTTAAGTGGTGGGCTGAAGCTGTCAATACAGCCTGCTAATAGGATTTATCTTAGGCCAAGAACTGAGAAAACCCCCTACGAGATCTGGAAAGGCAGGAAACCTGATGTATCCTACTTCCACATCTTTGGAAGTAAATGTTATATCTTGCAAGACCGTACTCCCAGGCGAAAGTTTGATGTCAAGAGCGACAAAGGAATCTTTCTTGGGTATTCCACAAAGAGTCATGCCTTCAGAGTTCTGAATCAACGCACAGATGTTATGATGGAATCTATCAATGTAGTGGTTGATGATTTTGATCAGGGAGAGGCTGTCTTAAGTGAAGGAAGGGTGGTTCAAGAAGACGGCACTGATAAGGAGGGTCGTGTTGAAAATAATGTTGCAACAAGCAAGACAAATCAGAACAATTTTGAACAAAATATTGCAACACAAGATACAACTACAGTTGAGATACCACTGGTTGAGGCTGAAGACGCTCAAGGTGCTGAAGGAATCACTAAAGTTATACGCGACCATCCTCCTGAGTTGATCATTGGTGATGTGCATAACAACCGCCGGACAAGAGGTACTAGCCGTGTCAACTATAAAGATCTGGCCAGGTATGCTTGTTTCCTCTTTGTTGTTGAACCCAAAAATGTGAAGGAATCTATTGTCGATGAATTCTGGGTTTCGGCCATGCAAGAGGAGTTGAACCAATTTCAATGTAATGATGTCTGGAGCTTGGTTGAGAGACCTAAAGGAATAAATGTCATCAGGACAAAATGGATCTTCAAGAATAAAACTGTTGAGAAGGGAAATGTAACTCACAACAAAGCACGTCCAGTGGCTCAAGGATATACCCAGGTGGAAGGGATCGATTTTGATGAGACATTTGCTCCAATTGCTCGTTTGGAATCTATCAGATTACTGTTGGCAGTTGCATGCAGTCTAAACTTCAAACTCCATCAAATGGATGTGAAGAGTGCATTCTTGAATGGGCTATTGAATGAAGAAGTATATGTCGAACAACCAAAAGGTTTTGCAGATCCTTTTCTTCCGAATCATGTCTACCGTTTGAAGAAGGCGCTATACGGATTGAAACAAGCACCGAGGGCCTGCTACGAGAGATTGACTACATACCTTCTCCAAAAGGGATATGAACGAGGAGGAGCCGACAAAACACTGTTTGTCCAAAGGACCAGGTCAAGTGTTATGGTTGCTCAGATCTATGTAGATGATATAGTTTTCGGATCAAATTCACAACAGTTGGTATGTGAGTTCATTGCCCTCATGCAGAAGGAGTTTGAGATGAGCATGGTTGGTGAGTTGAACTTATTTCTTGGGCTTCAAGTTAAGCAGTGTACTGATGGCTTATTCATATCACAAAGCACATATGCTAAGAACCTAGTTAAGAGATTCGGTCTGGAAAATGCTAGACATGTCTGCACCCCTATGTCCACCACTGAAAAACTTTCCAAGGACGACGGAGGAAAATTAGTTGAGGTTACTCTATACAGAAGTATGATAGGCAGTCTCTTGTATTTGACAGCCAGTAGGCCGTATATCAGCTTCAGTGTAGGAGTCTGTGCTCGCTATCAAGCATGCCCTAAAGAATCTCATATCACTGCTGTAAAGAGGATTATCAGATATGCTAGTGGGACGGCAGATTATGGCATATGGTA
The DNA here is from genome assembly GCA_030789695.1 of Scilla litardierei. Lineage (NCBI taxonomy): Eukaryota > Viridiplantae > Streptophyta > Magnoliopsida > Asparagales > Asparagaceae > Scilla > Scilla litardierei. The sequence goes on along the minus strand of CM061132.1, from coordinate 151,425,416 downwards.
CACCAAGGATACTAACACCCTAATTTCAGGATACAGTGATGCTGACTGGACAGGTAATACTGATGATAGAAGAGCACTACAGGAGGATGCTTTTATGTGGGCAACAATCTAGTCTCCTGGTACAGCAAAAAACAGAACTCCATTTCTTTATCTACGGCAGAGGCTGAGTATATCGCAGCAGGGAGTTGTTGTACTCAACTCTTATGGATGAAGCAAATGTTGACAGACTATGGGTTGGAACAAGGGATATTAACTATCCTATGTGATAATCAGAGTGTCATAAACATATCCAAGAACCCAGATCAGCACTCCAGAACCAAACACATCGACATCCGTCATCATTTCATCAGAGAGTTGGTCGAGAAGAAGTCTATCATCATGGAATATGTAGCTACTGTTAATCAACTAGCTGACATTTTCACAAAACCTTTAGATTCTGGCAGGTTTGAAGAACTGCGACAAGCTATAGGGCTGTGTCGTATCTGATGTTGATCTTTTTGTTGTGAAGAATATTGCAACATCTGGTTGCAACATAAGGTGGAACGGAGCGGTCATTTGTTATTGGGTCGGATTCCTCACAGATTTTTTCTGCCAGTTACTTATGTTCTTTTGTTTCACTCATTCCACCTAAGGCTCTATTTTCTCTCTCAAATTTTTGTTCAATATTCTCTGAGCAGTTCTGCTAGGGTTCTTGTTTTTCTCGTGTAGAATTATTCTTTTGGTTCTGAAATGGCAAGAGATCGAAAGGAGAAATCATCGCAGCCCCCTCGACGCTACTCTCGTCGGACCTCCTCTTCGCAAAAGAGTGCTTCTTCGTCTTCTCCTCCACCAACCAAGCGGAAGGGAGTGGATCCATGAACTTCGCGTGCCTCTTCTTTTGGTAACTCTCCCTCTTTTCAATCTCCAGTATTTCTCAAAGACATGCATGCTCCTGTTGGTTCGAATTTGGAAATTGCGAGGTATTCCCCAATTTTGGAAATCCCTCTTTTGCGAGAACCCTTGGTGCCTGATTCCCGTGAGGATAAAGTTTATCCAGCCCTGTCACTATTCAAGACTGGTTCTGGCACTTACGGAGAACTGGACGGAGATTAGATCTCTCTTGGGTTGATGTTTTTGAAATTCACTTTGATCAGCTCATGCGTAAAAAGATTCGGGGTAAAGTAATGAGTGTAGAAGTGCCTCGGGATAACAAGATTATCATTCATACCTGGAATCCCAAATCTTTCGTGAAAATTTCTGAAATTGTGGTGGTGGATATCTCGGACTCAGACTCTTCTGTGTCCGCTGAGAGATCTAGGACATGGGGAGTTGATGAAGCTTCATCTTCTCCCTTGGTTGCCAAGGAATCAGGTGTCCATAATGCTGAGAAATTGGATGTGCATGTTGAACCTGAGGATAGGGTCAATGTTGAAGCTGCATGTGATGCCCCATCACAGGAAGATGATCCAGTCACTTCGTCTTCTATGTGTGTGGATGAAAGTGTTCAGAATTTGCCAGAACGTGGTAATGGCTCCTTAAGTGGATCTAAAGTAAATGACTGTGCTCATAATGTCTACCCTGAAGATATTTCTCTCATGGATCGAGATGAGCCTTTGTTGTATGTGCCTCATGTTGATGTCCCTCCTGAGAAGCTTCAGTCCCATGGTGATGTAGAAGAGCCTGATTTGTGTTCTGTGGATTTGGAACACGATGGGTGTGCTCAGGATCCCCCTTCTCATCCTATCGAGACTGAATGTTGTGTGATGCATGATGTTCCTTCTGATCTAGGCACAGCTGATGTTGGTGCTAATGTTGAAGCTGCAGTCGATTCTGGTTCATTACCGAAAGGAGTTGAACTCAATAATGTTGCACAAAATGTTGCAACATTAGATTCAACATGTGAGGCTTCTGCACTTGACACCTCGTCCCAGATCCCTCCGGAAGATATCTTGCGTTCCTCTCATGTGCGGAAGGCCAGGTCTGCCTCAAGAAAACATAGAGCATCATCAGATCATGACTCTACTTCTCCCCCTAAGAGGTCTAAAGCCTCGATCTCTACGTCAGGTCCCTCACGTTCCTCATGTTTTACTTCATCTGATGCTCTCAGTAGAGTTTTCTTTGACAAAGCCCGTAAGAATAGATGGGTTTCCTACTCTGACCGATCTATTTTATCTGAGAAAGTCTTGAATGTTGCATCCTTTGAAAAGACTCAACTTGTCACTATTCTGAACGACCTAGGCTTGCTTCATGATGCCTCATGCTTCAGAACCTTTTATCCAGTCTTGGTGCGTGAATTCTACTGTAATTTGTCCAAGTCTGCTGGTGATGCATCTTCACGCTGGGGATTCAGGAGCTATGTTAGAGGAAAGATCCTTTCTTTTTCTCCCTCTGTGTTGAACAAGATTTTAAAGTGGTCCGGCTCTCAATCACTGCCAGATTTTGGAGAGTCTGTAGGAGAGGACTTTGATAAATTTATAAATGTCGTCACTGCAGGAAAATTAAAGAGTTGGCCCAAGTCGTCTACATTTCCTTCCTCAGCTCTTACTGCTAAGTATTTTGTTTTGTACAGAATTGCTACGAGGAGCTGGTTTCCAACTTCCAATATCTCTGTTGTTACCAAGGATATGTGCAAGCTCTTGTTTTCTGCTAAAACTAAGCATCCTTTCAACTTGGGGAGAATTATTTTTAATACTATTCTGTCTCTATCAGAATTATCATCTCCAGCTTTGTCTCTTCCCCATGCAAGTCTTATTTCTATGATGCTCTTGGGACAGAAAGTATCTCTTACTACATCCGATTTGTCTACCTCCTGTGACAGTATATCATACACTGCAAAGTCTGTGGTTGGAAAGTGTGATGATATATCCAAGATTATCCCATCTCTACCTGATTCATCATCTCCTCCTCCTCTCGGTGGTGTTTCTACTTCGTCTGTGGGCCAGACTACGTCTACACTCCCCTCTGCAATGTCTACTGAAGATCTACCTACAGCTCATTTGGAAGATGTCCAATTCTTAGAGAGGGCTATTAAAAATGCCGATGATCAGCTGCTACTGCTTTAGAGCCAGAAGGCTCTGCTAGAGTCACACAAGCTCATGCTACAAGAACGACTTTCTTCTTTGAAGTCAGGATCATTGAGGGCAGCCCCTGGTGTTGTTGATTAAGTGAGGTATGTTTCTAGCCTTTAATGGCCCAAAGGGGAGAAAATATTGTGAAATTTGTAGATACTTTGTTTTTGTTGGTTGGGATGCCTGCTGTTGGGGTCACTACTGTGTCTACTTGTTGGCTGTGGGAGGTTCAGACTGCTGGTTTGTTGTTCTTGTTTTTGGGGGTATTTCTTGCTCTGGAGATGCTGAATATGATGTTTATTATGGTGATGCTGATTTGAAGGTGTTAGTCTGAATGTGGTTCCCTTCAAGTTCTGAAAATGGTCCTCTATCTTGAAATCTCTTGTTTGATCTGTTCTCTTCATTCTGTTTCTACTTCGTATCTGAGATTGTGCCACTAAATGACAAAAGGGGAGATTGTTAGGTCTCATAGGCGACTTTGTTGTCAATAGTGGCACTAAGATATCGTTGTATCCGTTCTTAATTATCTTAAAGAAGAGAGACGACTCAGCTTGGTTATGTTGGAAGAATTGTTGAACATTATGTTGTACCATAATGTTCAACACGCTGTGTCTTTTACGGCAATGTTTGTACGTTGTATATGGTATCCCGTTCTGGTAACTCGTGATCTCAGCTTTCTATCTTTAACGATATCAGGTATTTATGTTGATTGAATACTGTTAAAGATTTATTTGGAAGTCTATATCTCTTGGTTATTCTGTTAAGATGGTTGAAGAGATTTTTGCTCACAATATCTTTCGCAACGGGCTCTTGAGGATTTGCGGGATCTCATGCTGTTGAGGGTTGCGAATTTTGTGGGCTGCCGTGCTGGAGCTGCATTGATTGGAGATTTGCCGTTTGACCCGCGGATGCGGGGGGAGCGTGGGTTATTAGGGTTTGAGTGCAGCGACGGCTAGGTCACGACTTTTGGGAAAAAGTTTTGAAACTCCGGAAGGGACGCCGACGGCTACGCACGTAGGATCAAGGGAGTTGATCTAGTCGGTGGTGCAAGAGGAGCTTACATGCAAGGGGAGCTTGTAGGCAAGGGGAGCTTGCCGAGAATACTCCACGGGGTTGATGGTTATCACCCTTCACGGTTTGTATTAAGGGGGAGCATGTTCCTCCTAGTAGAAACATGGTATTAGAGTTTGTACTCGTTGATTATTTTAGTGGAATATTCTGTTTTTCTGGGCGTGGCCCCGCAGATGTAGGTGTGCGCACCGAACTGCGTTACCAAGTCTTGTGTGTCTCTGATTGACTTGTGTTGTTTCATTGGATCTGTGTTTTATTACTGCGTACTGAATTTCAATGAACCCAAGAGATTTTATCCTTTCATCCATCCATCGCAAATTTAACAGTTTTGCATGAATAAAACTTTTGCGACAGATAGATGAACAAACAAAACCCCCTAGGTTCACCCGATATTCGGTGTTTTGGAATTTTAGAATATGAAAACGAAACTCAACAGCAGCAATCATCCAAAAAATAGCTTTGGATGGAGTTTTAGAAGCTACATATGAGGTTTAACCTCATATGTCATATGATTTCGATTATTCTCCTATATATAATGTGATTAGAGGTATTTCGTTAACTTAACCCTAGCAAAATAATGATCTTCCAGGCCATAATTTAGCCTTTGACGGATTAGACTTAAGTGGACTTGGTGGGCCTGATCGAATATGCCAACACAAGGCGAAATGTTGATATAATTATGATATTTCAATTCAGTCAAAACAAAAATATAATTACATATGTGAATGATGGCGATTAGTTACCCTTTTTTGCCCGTACAAATCAAGAACCACCAAGGAAAAGGCATGCCATATTATCATCTGCAGCTAAAGGGATTCAGCAAACTGGGGAGCCTACAGATCGAGTTCCTGCTTCATAACACAGCTCATAAACTAGTCACTACTAAATGTCCACACTCCCTTTTTGTTGCTACCATTGCGTCTTCCATGTCCTCCTCGCATGCAAGAAAGATTGCCTTCGATGGCTCCTTTATGCCTTGCACCTGCGTATAACCTGTGAATTGCCCGACTTCAAATCAATCGCCAAAATTTTCTAGTTTAACTTGCCGTTACAACAACTGAAGCGACGAGTACAGATGCACATAATCGGTTAAGCTTGCTCGAAGAGGGCTAGCGTCCCCGGTCCATATAAACTGTCTTCACTGCAAGATTTTGGAATAATTCAATATCATCCATCTTTCAAGAAGCCGACTAATATAGCATCAAATTGTAGCACACCGGCATAGTATATTAGGTTCAAACACGATTTCTCTTGGCCTTTTTCCTATGAATGTTTCCAACAGAATACCAAAGCTATAGACATCACCCAATTCGCATAATTCATGCATCGTCCCAAACATGCTGCAACAAATGAAACGAAATCAGACTACTTTCAAACCTAACCTTTTAATTTTAAAAAAAGGGGAACAGAACAATGTTCAGAATACAAATGACCAAGTTAACACACTTGATGCATAAATTGAAAAGGTAAATAAAATTGCAACCATTTTTTTCCCAGTGAGCATCGTCCAACACTGAACATAATTTACAATGAGCCAAGATAAACCAAATGGAAGAAACCATGGCAGGCAGCAATACATAAAACAAATATTGATGAAGTTGTGTGACCCCATCAAAGCATGCCATATTACCATCTGGCCTGGACATGAAACGCCCCCTAGGTCAGGCATGTGAATTGCTTTCAATGATGATCGTCTATTTTACTATTCGATTTGTGGATCCTGCTATCGAATGTGTCTTACAACCAACTTCAAGGTGCAAAAACAAAGTGAAGAACCATAATGATACATTCACCTTAGTCTCGGTAGTTTCAATACATACATTTACGTCGGAAGATCAATATTTAGCTCGCATTATCTTAGGCTTTGCAGAGTTCGTCAATAAAGGCAAAATCCAGGATATCGTTTCAAAGCTGGATGAGTTCTCTGATATTAAGAAGGAAATCTTCTGCCTGTTCCCCATATGTCTGCATATGTACAAGACACAATTCTGCTTGGTTAGAAATACTATAGTAGTCAGAAGTGTTAAAAACCTTCAAATTTTCTCTTTCAATTCACTTGTGTCTCTCTCTTAATTCTACTTACAATGAATTGTAAGTTACGGTGTAGTGGTAGATTAGCATGTAAAATTGTCAGCGGAGTAGATAAATCCAACTAATCCTGTAAAACAAGTAGGATGTCAATATCATGTGGGAAAACAAGTAGGCCTGGAAAGTAATCCAATTAATCCTGTAAAAATTGGATACACACACAGGTATAGTTATGCATGTGAACACACACATGCGCGCGCGCACACACAACACACAACACAGCCCCATGTCCGCCTCAAGACTACATGTCAAACACTTTAGAACCCTAGGACAAATGACGCATGTGTCCCATGTCCAGGTGGCAATGCATGCAACAATAGAAATTGGTGCACGTGCACGCACAAATATATATAATAATGGGAAACATATGACATGACCCCTAGAAAGATCCATCATCGCTTATTTCTTAGAACCGCTCATTTTGTTCATCATATTTTAAAACTACAAAACACCAAATATCGAGAGAACCCAAGACCTTCCTCTTGTTCATCCACATGTTACAAAAAATTCTATTTTTATGAAACCGTTTAATTTGTGATAACTGGATGAATGAACAAAAAAATGTTTGGTGGACTTTTCAAGGGGTATATGTGGTTTAGCCACATATATCATATTTTCACATATTCTCATGTGTATTAGAATAATGTATATGTGCAGGAACGCTGAAATTTTTTCCCATACTACCACACACTTTTGGTATCTTTTATTTTTTTTTCAAATTTTTTGATAATGATCAACACATAATAGATGATCATAATACAAAAAATTGAATTAATCCCACATATTTCCACATGATCAAACCATTACAAATTCAACAATTTCAGAGTAACTGAACTTTTTGTAACGAGCCGAACGATGGTAAAATCCCCCTAGACTTTACCTGATATTTGTGGTTGGAGTTTTAGAAAGTGTACAACAATACCAAAAAGTTCTTAAAATATTAAACACTTGGAGTCATTATGCCATCACATGAATGGCATGAATTTTACCACACTAACACAGTTCATTAATATATATAGAATAATGGGACACATAACATGTGGCTAAACACAGTCTCGAAAAATCCACAGACCTTATTTTTTACAATCAGAACAATTTATTCATTGATTTTCATATTCTAAAACATCAAATATTGAGTCAACAAAAGGGGGTTTTGCTCGTCCATCCATCAGTCACAAATTTAGAATGAAAATTTTTACGACATATGTATAAACGAGCAAAACCCATTAGGTTCGTCCAATATTAGATGTTTTAAAATGTGAACAAAATGAAAGTTCATATCCTCTAAAAAATAGTAGTGTGAACTTTTTAATTGTAACATATGTGGCTAGTGTGATATATGTGATTTTGCCACATATATCATATGTTTCATATATCTAAGGAGTCGCCCCCATTTCCCCCCCATTTCCCACATTTTTTGGATTTTATTTTTCATGGGGTTGTTCACATCATGGATAATCAACATACCAAAAATCAAGTCATTCCAATACTTTTATAGCCCACATCTACCCCTTACAACTTCAACGGTCTGAAAACGGTCTGAAAAACACATGAACTTGTAAGGGGTAAATGAGGGCTCTAAAAGTATTGGAATGCCTTGATTTTTGGTATGTTGATAATCCATGAACAACAATTCCAAGAAAAAAATTCGAAAAAATGTAGGATATGGGGGAAAATGGGGGCGACTCCTTAGATTTCATAGGAGAAGTCACCCTATGAAATCTTTACCTCATATAGAATAATGGGTATCATATGACCAGTGTTCTAAATAACGGACCGATATCCAATATATCGGCCGCAATATCGAAAATTAGACATGAGCTATACGATATATAGTGATAAATTGCATTTTTAGATTTTTCATCGATATCGGCCAACAAAATCGGTTGTGGGCCGATATACCGGCCAATAGTTCGCTTTGAAATATCGGCCGATTTTGGTTCTTTTATATTTTGGTCAGCGGGTCGGGTGACGGGTCGGGTTTGTAATTCGTTACCCGACTCGACTCGATACCCGTAAATATAGGGGCAAATTCGTGAGAGGTAGGACCAAAAGCCCTAATTTTCTCACTTCGATTACGCCGCTCTGCCTCTCTTCGACCAACGTCGCCACTTTCCCTCTCTTCGACCGACGTTGTCGCTTTCCCTCTCTCGACGGTTTCGATCGGAAACACAGCTCTCCATCTCTTCGACCAATGATGTGGCTCTCTCTCTCTCTCTCTCTCTCTCTCTCTCTCTCTCTCTCTGACCTAAGTCCAAAGGTGAGGATTTACAGGCTTCATTACAGTCTTCACAAAGGATTCATCGTGTCTTTTTTGGAAATTTCTTGTTAATGTTTATTTGCTTCAATTTGTAGTTGCTGCTTTTTTATTTGCTGCAGCCTTCAGTTTGCAGTCGATGCATCAATGAATCAATCGATATCTTCTTTCGACTGTTCGACACTTTCATGCTCTTTTACTCTCAAATCTTTCGGTAATTTTATCTGTCAGAAAAAATTGATACATGATATAGGCTAGCAAACAATATTATGTCTTGGCGAAATGAATCTGGTGGATAAATGCCTTGGTGATAAAAGCTTGCTGATTTTTCTTAACGTTCAAACTTTCGGCTGATTTTATAGCTTTATTATGATATTATACTGCTGTGGCTCATTTGTTATGATAACTAGTCAAAAATTGGCTTCACATGATTCACATTAATGTAATATAAATAGGAGTTTTGTATAACAGCCGTTAAAGTGTTAATTAATTTTTTTAATAGTTAACAACATAGTTATGTTATTAAAATGATAGCATGCTTAACTAATGTAATATGAAATCATATTTTGTACGTATTGTACTCACTTGGTTCATGACTACTTAAATTTTTTTTCGCAGAGTGAATGACCAATATTTGCATTTAATGAGCTAAGTATACCCAAAACATATTTTTATTTGAGTTTGTATAATTAATATCTTCTTAGATACATCTATGCTTGCATATAACATCATTTATTAGTCTTCGATATGACATTCTGATATTTAGTCAATATCCTCGATATATCCCCGATATATACAAACCGATATCAAATTTTCCAAGTCGATACGCGACCGATATCCGATATTTAGAACACTGCATATGACAATGGAGGCATATCCTCATATACCAAGACACAAAAAGTGAGGTGGTACAACAAGTACAAGCCCATGTAGACTTGTACCACCCTACTTTTGTGTCTTATATATGAGGAAATACCTCACATGTCATATGATACCCATTATTCTCATATATATGTATATATTAGTGATTTTCTGATGCGAAAAGGAGGCTTTCGTACCTTGCGGAAAGAATTTTAGGATTTTTTTGAATTTTTTTCAATTTCTTTGATATTTAATCCATACAATTATATACCCCAGGGAAAATAATTGGTGAACCGAGGGGGATTTGAGCACCGATCCACCCGTTACAAAATTAACGATTTCAAAATGAGCGAAAATATTGTAATGCCTTCATCGAAAGCCAAATCACATTAGTTTTCAACCATTTTTAGGGGTGTATAACAACGTGAATGAGGGTAGAAAAAATTCAAAAAAAAAGATAAAAACATTTTCGCACCGAGCGAAATGTTTTCATTTGAATATTTACATATATATATATATATATATATATATATATATATATATATATATATATATATATGAGAATAATGGGTATCATATGACAATGGAGGCTTAATATCATATACCAAGATACAAAAGTGGGGAAGTACAAGCCCCACATGGGCTTGTACTTGTTGTACTTCCCCACTTTTGTGTCTTGGTATATGAAGCTAAGCCTCCATTGTCATATGAAACCATTATTATATATATATTTATACACACACACACATCTATTATATAAAACACAACTTTTTTTTGAATTCTAGGGCTGACTAGGACAAGCAGACTAGGAAAACAGGTTGATTGAAAGCCGGCTCAGATTTAATCTTGATGAGTGAATGGTTAGGAAGATAGCATGTGAAAAATTTTGGCGGAAACTTTTGGTGGGGGAACTAATTTTTTAGTGCAACATTATTGATATTCGTTTAAATTTAATGCATAAAAAGTTGTGCTCTACCTTTAAGACTTGGTCCATCCTCTTTCAAAATTTTAATGATGAGAATTTAATGCACAAAGATTTCCACAGCGATTACAATATCATCAAAATTTCCCTCATAACAATAGGTGGCATCAATCATAGCAGTCAAAAACAAATTTAATCCCCAAATCACTGCCCAATTTGTCCACTTCAGACAAAATTTCGGCTACAAACAAGTCTCCGCACTCTCGCTTTCATTAGCTGTAAAATTCTGAAATATTTTTACGCTAATTTGTTGTTCTACGCCAAAGGCGTCTGCGCCGATTTTTTACGCTAATTTGTTTCGCATCTAAGGCGCCCACGCCGAATTTGTTGTTTACGCCAAAGACGCCTGTGCCGTTTTAAGAACAAAGATTTTGAGGGAATATCTTAAATGAACCGCGCCCACGCCGAAGCTAAATTTTTGTTTGTTTAGATTTTAGAGGGGGGATAATTCTTGGGGAGAACATAGATTTTGAGGGGATATCTTAAATGAACAGCGTCGAAGGCTCACATTAAATTTTTACGCTGATTTTTTTGTTCCACGTCGAATTTGTTATTTCGTATCGAAGACGCATGCGCCGAATTTGTTGTTCCGCGCCGAAGTGCCCGTGCCGCTAAATATTTTTACGCTAATTTGTTCTTTTTAATTTTGGATGTGGAAATAATTTTTTAGTGAACAAAAATTTCGCGTGGAAAATCTTAAATGAACCGTGCCCGCGGGCACATCATGACTAGTACATATAGACATACATACATATGAACAATATGGAGGTGTGCTGACTGCACATGAACGGTTTTCATGTGCAGACAGGACTTTGGGGCAATAAAAAGTATTTTTTAGGAAATTTTTGGTAATGTGTTCTACAACTTGTTGGCTACCTCCCCACCAATTTTCGAGACAATCCTACACCGTTTGAGCCTCTATCCATGCGTTTCAAAAAGATTACGCCGACAGTTTCAGAATTTGAGCTATTTTTTGAAACGCATGGATGGAGGCTCAAACGGTGTTGGATTGACTCGAAAATTGGTGGGGGTGTAGCCAACAAGTTGTAGAACACACTGTAAAAAAATTTCAAAAAAATACTTTTTTATACCCCAAAACGCTGTCAGCACAGGAGAATTCCTGTGCTGACAGCGCAGTAACATATTCCTATATATATATAATCAATATATGTATCGACTACACGAGGATGGAGTTCCGCCTTGATAATTGTGACACAATCTCAGTCACTTATCAGGCTGGGATAAAATTGGGTCTGACTTGCAAATTTGAAAATTTTGCAAATCAGCATCTAGATTCAAAACCCCCATCTGCTCTCTTTCTTTCTTATTTTGCTACTGCTACCTCTTATTGACTGTCGTTGATTCTCCCGCGTCGCTCCTCGGCACACGCTTCCTCCTACCCTTTGCCGACCTCCTCTATTACCCCACTCGCCAATATCCATCTTCATTCTCGTCATCATTCATGACCATGCAGGTCAACACGACGCTAATGACATAGCGGGAGACTGAGGTCCACAGGGAAGGTTAGGGGAGCTTATCGGGGGGGGATGCAGAAGGAGAGGGTAGGTGTTATCGGAGGTATGAAAGTGGAAGCATGGTGGAGCAGCGGCGGAAGACGGATGAAGAGTTCAACGAGGAAGGCCGGCAACAACAACAGGGAGGTATCAACAACAACCTCAGTCTCCTGCTATGTCATTAGCATCGTGTCGACCTGCATGGTCATGAATGATGACGACTCCCCCGTATAAAAAACTATAAAAATGTAGTGTATTGTTAGTTTTAAAATCTAAACCGTTGGATGTGGTCTATACATACAAACACCTGACACCAACAATTAAGTGTATCCCTCTATTTGCACATCAGATCATTACAAACAATTCTATTGTTCTAAAACTGTTAAATTTTTAGTAACTTAATCAAGTGTCAAATTCTCTTAAGGTTCACACATATTTTTTATTGTGGTATGGTTATGTGAAGATCAACTGGTAAATTTTTTATAAAGAAACTTTAACTAAACATTTTCATATGGTGATCATATGTGAAATTTTCGCACAAGATCATTGCCGTATATATGGCAATCTTCAACTGCAGCTAACCTTACCAAACATGTTAGCGCGGCCGGCCACAAAAATTATATATATTATTTTTTAAAATTGTTATACACATTCCAAATACCAAAAATACAAAATTAAAGGCAAACCCAAGACGATTTAACCCTCGATTAAGAAATTACAAAAAATTCTATTATTCTAAACCATTATATATATATATATATATATTGTAATGGCTTGACTAGGTCAACATGCATTTGATTGACCCCAAATTTTATATTTTAGAATTTTAGAACATACAGATGGCATACAAAATTTAAAAAATTTAAGACAGATCTTTTAGGCTAGCCGTATCATAGCACTTGGTGAAGCAGGCCCAGCCTCAATAGAAAATTTTCATACATACGGGAATATTGGCATCAATTAGTCAAGGATGAAATACCTCAGCACGATCAAAAAGTATAATCTCCATTATTTTTTCCCAACAATTGGAACTGTTCATCTGATTTTCATAGTCTAAAACCCAAAACACAGAATAGCTAGTGAACTCGAGGATTTTTTTGCTTATTCATACACTTATCGTTTTGGCAGTGATCAAACTTTTTTGCGACGGCTAGATGAACACGTAAAACCCCTTAGTAATATTAGATATATGGTGTTTTGAAGTTTTAAAAAATAATGGAGAGAACTTTTAAACGAAATACGAGAGATTTCCTTAGTTAGCTCATGCATATATACCTCGTATATGAGTGTGTATGTATGGATATGTTAATGTATGAGAATAGTGTGTATCATATGACATAAGATATCTATCTCATGTACGACGACATAACACATTCTCATCGATGTAGTACAAGGGGCCACATTGGTACACGTTTATCCCAATACCCTATTGTGAAGGAAAATATACCATGTCATCAGGTCATCAGATATGAAATACACAATGTACCCATAGTTGATCAAGATCCATTCGAACGGACCAAACAGACAAAGATTTATGATGTAACATGTTTAGACTATCTTTAAACAAAATTTCAAATGATTTGGATATAGTTTACCTTTGCACCAAATGATGACAAATTAGTCCATTTTATGATAATGCTTAAATGTTGAATTTGCGCCCACATTTTGCATGACATCCAACAAAACAAATTTTCTATTTAGATTACACAATTTGAAATTTGTATTGGATGCACAAGTTTGGTCCACTCGAATAGATCCTAGTCAACATACACATGCATATATTTACATATACATATGTATATGGAACTACATATATATGCGTGTGTTGGACACTATTTCTAAGCAAGCAACACATTTCCAAGATGTGCAGCCTACTCTCAGGCAGGTGGGACCCGTCGCTTACAAGACATGCCCAGGTAGGCATGAGTACTGCCCACTTGTAAGAGGGTAGCATATTTTAGGGGCGAGCGGGGCCCGCCGCCACGAGACCCGCCCATATAGGCACGAGTCATCTGTGCATGTGAGAGGGCATCACATTTTAGAAAATGTACTATTGGCTCATTTTTGTAACAGTCTTAACTCATTACAAGGTGTTTCTAATAAATAAGTTAATTTAATTATCAATTTTTTTCTAAATAAACATTTTTTATTTTTATGTATATTGTATTAGCTTAAACTCATTAACATGTTAGCCCTTAGCCCTAACCATACCCAAACCATTATTCTTTCTTCTCTACCCCCTTCAGCTTGAAACCATCCTCCTCCGTATATTTTTCTTTTCCCCAGTCACTAGCGAAACCAATGTTGAGTATTAACTTCTCCCTACTTGGTTTTGATAATGAGCAAACATAAATACTTGTGACTAATCCCCTCCATGCAGTTAATTCATTGCCAAATCCAATCATGAAGATCAATTGCCATGAATGACAATCAAAATCACAATGAATGACAATCAAGATCAATCAAAGCTCAAAGAGATGATTGAGTGATCAAGACAAAGAAAGAAGACTCAAGGACTTCAACTTCAATCAAGAGAAAGAAAAGAAGCTTTAAACTCAATGTAAATCTTTTTGTTCTTTTTTTTCTTTCTGTTAGATTGTAGCCTTGAAGTATAGTTAATCTTGGAACACACACATACACCATTCAATCTATCATAGTAAACCCTTGGAATTCATTTCCTAGGACTCTAAATCATAAAACCCTAAGTTGTGCATTCAGGATGTCTGAAAGCCGATTCCTACTCAAAATCCAGGCGACTGTATCTGGCCAGGCGCCTGTGTTTTGTTCTTCAGATGCCTGAAATGCACACACTTTTGATAGGTTTTTGGGCTTACAATCTTTACTTCCAAACAGGTGACTGTTGTACAAAGTACATGCGCATGTCTATAGTTCACGCGCCTGTGACTTGTTAATCAGTCGCATGTATCATCTTGTCCAAATTCCCAATTTGTCAACTTTCGCACTTGTGCACTTTTAGACGACTGTCTTTGGTTTTACAGGCGCCTGTCCATGGCATAGGCGCCTGTCAACTCCACTACAGCCGCATGTCCATATTAGTCCAAATATCTCATTTTGACAAGTTTCGCACTTGTGCATTCAGACGCATGTCTTTGGTTTTATAGGCAACTGCCCATAGCACAGGCGCATGAGGATACCACATCAGTCACATGTCCTTTGATTTCCCAGATTCTTGAAATTGTGAACTTATGCACTTCTGCCACATCACCTTCCTTTGGTTTATCAGGCGCATGTATGTTAGTCAGACACCTGTCCAACCTTAAGCAGTCATATGTCCTACGTGGTTAGTTACCATTTGTACTTTCACATACCATCTGACACAGTGCAGCAGGCGTTTGTTGGTTCTTCATCAGTCGCCTGTCCTGACTGTATTTTCAATCCGTTAGGGCTTTTCCAACAAATTCTGTTGAGGGTTTTGGGAAAACACTTGGGTGTTTTGAGAGAGCGTATAAATAGGAGTTCTACTGTTTCATTGATGGCAAATGATATTACCTCTAGACTCCATTGATTTCATCTAAGCTCTTAAGCTCTTTTGCTCTCAATCTCAATCCAAAAGCCCTAAATCTTCAAATCTAATCTTGTCTTCCAACTAGAATCAATTCTCATCATCTAGCTTTGGTGAAGACAAGTGCAATGGCTTTTCTCTTTTCAAGGAAGAGATCAACACATTCCACTCACTCCTCACTTCAAATACCACAATTCAAGGCATGGGAGTTTGTAAGTGTGATTTCATATTTCATAACTTTCGTTATATTGTGATTTGCTCTCGGTTTGTGAGAGTGGTTTGCTTGATCCCATGTTGTGGGAATCAAGAACATCAATAGTTGTATTGATCACACTTGTAAGGTTTCTACAAGTTGGTTGCAAGGAAAACTCAAGTTAGGGTTTTAGCTTGAGTATCTGGGTGGTATCCCAAAATGGTAGGGACGTAGGATTACCGGGAACAAGTCGGATTTGACTTAGATAATCAGAACCCTTGAACATCTTGTGTTTGCTTTGTTCAATTTGTTGTTTCATATTATTTCTGCATTATTGTTGGTTAGGAATTTAATTAGGCGTAATTTACTCTTTAATTTTATAAACATTATTCAACCCCCCTTCTAGTGTTCTCCTCATAGCACATGGTCCTTACAATTGGTATCAGAGCACAAGGTTAAGCTATAGCATCCACCAACAACGTTCCACCACCTCCTTCCTACAAAAATCATGATCGAGATGGCGCTTCATCGGTTTATGAAGGCCAATCTACGGTTTGACCTCCGTGCTTTAATGGCACAAACTTCGGCTATTGGAAGTGCCGGATGTAGACGTTTCTTATGAGTGCTTCTCTATGGAGAACCCTTCATAAAGAATACGTGAAACCAACAGAAAAGGACTACAACAAATGGACACCTGCTGAAAAGTCCGCAGAGGTGAACAACGCCAAGGCAATGAAAGCTCTTCTTGTGCTTTGGAGCCCGATGAGCTCAATAAGATATGCACTCTTCATCAGGCTTTGGAGCCCGATGAGTTCAATAAGATATGCACAAATTTGGAATCATCTCATTGTTACTCATGAAGGGACCAACAAGTTAAAACTCTCAAAGTTATATGTTACCGTGCAAAACTACGATATGCTTCAAATGCAGAAAGATGAGAAAATTGCTACGATGTATGCTCGCTTCACCGTCATCACCAATGAGCTTGAAGCTCTTGGAAAGACGTACACTCAACAAGAAAAGGTGATGAAGATCATCATGTCAATGACCTCGAAATGGGAAAGAAGAACCATAGCGATTGAAAAAGTCAGTGACATGCAAAACTACACCGTGGTGAACCTCATTGGCACACACGCATGTCATATGAAGTGGGAAGCGAAAACCGCATGAAAATAAGGGTAATGATGAAACCAACGAAGACAAAGAAGAAAGCAATGGCATTCAAAGCGATTTCTTCATCCTCCGAAAGTGATGAGTCTGGTGATGAAATGGACTTGGAATCTATGGCACTCATGGCGAAGAAGTTCCAACGCTTCTTTCGCAAAGGTAAATTTCTAAATCTAAATTTGATTATACTATCACTTCTCTTTGCTTTAAGTGTAATAAGCCAGGGCACATCAAGAAGGATTGCTCAATGCTAAAGAACAAAGAGAAGTGGAAAGCTCCAAAATACAACAAGTCCGACAAGTTCAAGAGGAACAAGAAAAAGGGACTTGTAGGAACATTTGATGATTCAAGCGAAGATTCTTCAAGTGAATCCGAGGATGAGAAGAATGAAAGTGCACACATGTGTTTCATGGCACAAGAGGGTTCATCCTCCGATGAGAGCTCAAGTGAAAGTGAAGAACCCGAGCTAACCATGGATGAACTTAGAATTGCAAATGAGCAATTATTTTCAAAATACCAAAAACTTATGATTAGATATACTAAGTCTCAGGAAACAATTGCTTGTAAGTCATCCTTTCCCCCATCACCAACAATGACACCATTGTTGAATCATTCACCCTTGAGAAAGCTACTTTGCTTGCTCAAATGGGTCTTTGAGAAATGAGGTTGAATCCCTCACATCTCAATTGGATCATGTATCCATTGTGGATTGCAATGATCTTGAGATTGAAAATCTTCAATCTCAAAACACAAGTTTGGTCTGGCATTGAGAATGAATCTCTCAAAATCCAAGTACACGAGCTCACCACACTTGTGTCCACCTTGGACACTACCATTTCTTCTCTTGAGAAGAAATATGAGCTCATTTCCTCCAATGTTGAAAGATTCAACAAAGAGAAAGGAATATTGGATGATTTGTTTTCAAATCAACTACCGGCCAACCATCGTGTTGGACTTGGTTATTCAAAGGCAAATGCATCCAAAACACGCACCACCTATAATGGTATCATTATAGATTTTGGATGGCCAACCTCCTGTGCATCCACAAGTGGTGATCACAACACATTGGATAGCAAAACTAACAAGAACGACACCACTTCTCACACTCCCTCCTTTGCAAAGAAACCCACCAAGGGTGAAACTCAAAGGGACATTCTTTCATGTACACCCACACACACCCACGTAGGAACACTTCTACTTCACATGTGGACACTTATGATGAGTTCTATGCACCACATACACGGATACGTGCAAACCAACACATGAGATATGCTCATGCACGTGCTCATCCACATACATATGCTTAACCACCACATCCATATATGTGTGCTCATTCATATGCACCTCATCATATGTATGCTCATTATGCTTCATATGACCATCATATGACTCATGCTTATCCTCCATCATTTTCATATGCTAGATCACATTCATCTAAGTCTCATGCACCACGTCGAAATCAACCTCATGTGCATGCACTAAGAAAAGGACTCCCAAAACTTACACTATTTGGAGTCCCAAGAACACTGGCATAAATTATAGGAATTTATATGTGCAATCATATTTTAGAGATGTAATTAATTGTGATGATTATATTGGGAAGCCAAAGTCCACTTGGACTTGGTTTCCAAAGGGCTAATCCACTTGAACCCAACAAGCTTGGGTAACATAAGCTTATGGTAAAATGTATAGGTACCCAAGAAAAGGAAAAAGAGCAACAAACACAAAATGTGCTCTAAGAAGAAAGGATGGATACTTGATAGTGGTTGCTCCAAGCATATGCCGGGAGATCCATCCTTACTTTCCGAAATGATCCACATCAAGAACGGTGCAATAGTGACCTTTGGAGGCGATGAAAAGGGAACCATCATTGGAGTTGGTAAGGTCGGTAATCCATCTAAACCTTCAATTGAAAATGGTTATCTTGTAGATGGTTTAAAACATAACCTCATTTTCATTAGTCAACTTTGTGACACAGGTTATAAGGCTAACTTTGGAGAGTGTATGTGTAGCATCATTGATAATAAATCTAGTGTTTTATTTTTCGGCACACGCCATAAAGATATCTATATCTTAAGCATGCCAGAATCACAAGAACATTGCTTAATTGAACACACTAATAAACAGCTTCTATGGCATCGTCGTTTTGGACATGTTCATTTCAAACATCTTTATAAATTAGCTAAAGCATGATTTAGTTAAAGGATTTCCAAAGATTTTTTTTAATAAGAAAAGTTTTTGTGATTCTTGTAAACGTGGCAAAACTCTGTAAATCGTCATTTAAACTTAAAGATGGCATCACTTCTACCTAGAACTTCTTCATTTAGATTTATTTGGGCCTACTAGAGTTGCATCTTTCGGTAATGCACATTATGGATTAGTCATTGTTGATGACTTTTCTAAATTTACATGAGTATATTTTCTATCTACTAAAAATGAAGCTTTTGAAGAATTTATTAAGTTTGCGAAGAAAACTCAAAATCTATTAGGAACCACCATTATTACTATTCGTAGTGATCACGGAGGGAAATTTGAGAATGAGTCTTTCTCTAAGTTTTGTGACGAACACAGAATAACTCACAACTTTTCATTTCCTCGCGCACCACCACAAAATGGTGTTGTTGAGAGAAAGAAGAAGACACTTATTGCGTGTGCACGTACAATGCTTCATGACAGTCATCTTAGATTTCAATTTTGGGCGGAAGCGGTACACACGACATGTTATGTGCTCAATAGGATTCTAGTGATATACGAACAAAACATGTTTTGAACTATTTTATGATAAAAAGCCTCAAGTAAAATATTTTCGAGTTTTTGGTTCAAAATGTTTTATTAAGAACAAATCTGATAATTTAGATAAATTTGATCCAACATTCGATTGAGGGATTTTTGTTGGATATTCCACACGTAGCAAAGCCTCCCGGATTACAACAAGAACACTTCATCGATTGAGGAATCACTTCGTGTTTCATTTAATGAAGATTTTGATGTACATCATGTTCATGAGGATGATAGTTTAGATGTTGTGTGTGATTTTATTAATAATGTTAAAATTGATGATGTTATTGAGACTAGCAATACTAATGAAGATGTTGGGATTGTTCCTAGTGATCCAGGTGTACCCAAAACGTATCCAAACGTTCGTGACCACCCATATGACTAAATTATTGGAGATAATAGGGTGGGTGTTCGGACAAGGTCAAGGTTTGATGAATTCACTCATTGCGCCTTTGTCTCCACAATTGAACCAAAGCAAGTTCAAGAAGATTGTGAAAATAGCTCTTGGATCGTGGCAATGGAATATGAACTCATCTAATTCGAAAGAAATGAAGTTTAGGAGCTAGTTCATCTACCAAGTGGACATCAAGTCATTGGGACTAAGTGGATCTTCAAGAACAAGACGGACGAGAACGAAGTCATCACAAGGAACAAAACAAGGTTAGTAGCTCAAAACTACCGGCAAGAAGAAGGTATTGATTTCGAAGAATCATTTGTTTCAGTAGCTAGGTTAGAAGCTATTAGATTATGGTCGCGCCCCGGCGTACACGTCCCGAGGCGACGGTTGTAGTTTTACCGCAAGCGCACGGTATAGCGGCGAGCGGGTATCGAACACAGGGAGGACGAATGACCGTGCTTGCTCCTAATCAACCTGGCTATTCAGAGGGATAACTGCCTTGGGCGATCCTGTCACAATCGTCAGACAAAAGTGCAAAATATCAAATCAAATAGAGAACGCCTAGGGAATGGGGAATCCCCACTACTCACCGTATTTCACAATTGTGGTTCGCCGGTATCGGAATCGCTAGGATGAGAATTCGGATGAACTAGTTGCAACTAAATGTGGAACCAAGCTCACGCTCTCGCGCTGTTGCCGGTCTATAGCTATCCTGGGTTTGGGTCCAATCTCTTGCAAACCCTACCCTAGGGAAGCTAGCATTAGGATCAACATCATCGTCCAATTGCGCACCGAGCCCAATCTCTTGCAAACTCGGTCCACAATCAAGATTAGGATAGTTCCTACCCGTCCAATCTCTTGCAAACGGGTATCGGCACGGAATTGCAACCGGAGATCCTAGCATCGGTCCAATTTCTTGCAAACCGATACTTCGAAAATCCGACTCCAACCCAATTCGGATTTCTAGGGCTTCCCATCGAATTGGGATCCAATCTCTTGCAAATCCCAATTGATGCGAATACCTAGCTATCCGTAGTAATTCGATCCCAATCTAATCCCTAATAACAATCCTAGCTCAATTTCTACCAATTCAACACAAATACGAAATTGGGCTCGTAGGGTTCATCCCCACGCCCCAAGACGTGGAGACTACTCACTAATCATAGCAATAGCACAATAATTGGCAAAGAAATAGACAATGGAATTCATCACAACTATGATATAAACAATAAAAATAGAGTTTTTGTGGAAGAGAAGTGCAAACCAATGTAGATCTTCAATCAACCCAACAAAAATCCAAGTTTTTCTCTTCACCAATCACAATTAATAAAACTAAAAAGTAGACTCAAAAAGCTGCAAAAAATCTGAGAGGTGGCTCCTAAAACTAGGGTAAAAACAGAGCTTAAATAGCCCCAAAAATCGTCTAAAAATCCTGACCAAAACGCCCCTGCACAGCCTGTTTTCCGCAAATTTCGCTACAGGCAGCGCATCGCACTCGGCCGAGTGACAAAAGTCGCTCGGCCGAGTGAAAACCCTGTCAATTTCCAGTAAGTCGTGGGCTTCAGGGGTCTTCAGTTCGGGGGCGGCTCGGCCGAGTGAGTTGTCGTCACTCGGCCGATGGCTTCACTTCACTCGGGCGGACGGGATTTGCCACTCGGCCGAGTGGGTCTTCTGAAGCTCAGATGGCCGAAAAACAGTAACTTCGGTCTTTTTGAGGGCCTTCGTCTGGGCGCCACTCGGGCGGACGTGGTATCGTCACTCGGCCGAGTGGGTCTTCTGTGCTCGGCCGAGTGCACAGGTAACTCGTGTCTGAATTGGTCGGCCGAGCAGTGTCTCGCTGGTCGGCCGAGTGGCTCCTCCACTCGGCCGAGTGGGACACAAAAAATGCCCAAACTGGTCGTTTTGGCCTCCTCGTCGCTCCGGCGACGTCCATTCTTCTTCCGCTCCTCTCCAACAGCAAAATACCCCTCGGGGAGGTCGTCGGTGGCCGTCTAGATTACACGCATCTCGAGATCACTCCTAATCGCGCCAAATCACCTGAAATGCGACAAAAACAACAAATCGTGAAAAGCATCGCAATATCGTCGATATATCGTGAAAAACATGATTTGGGCGATCAAAATGGCATGCAAACATGCGGGAAAAGGGTGTAAAATAAGGAGTGATCAAAATCCCCCAAGCTTGCCTCTTACTCGTCCTCGAGGAAGATAAGTAAAAAGCGAACCCGGTGGATTCGGAAAACGAAAACGGCGAAAAACGAAGAAAAAATGAAAAACGAAGAAGAATGAAAACCAAACGAAAATAAAGAAAGAAAGAAAGAAGAGGTAGGATGCTAGATCATTTCCTCAGGACGTGGGTTTCACCTACTCTTATAGCATGCACCGAGTGAGAAATACATGTCAAAGAATCTCATTTTGATATCATAGTAGAATAGTGCAAGTAGAAAATAGAAAACCCACGAACAACGGTATAATCATGAAAAACGGAATGATTTTAAAATTAACATCGCCTGAGTCATCTAAAGCGGTATACAAGTCTCAGATCACACACTTTTCAATTGAACGCTTTCTATCTGGAGTATAAGAGTATCACATCATAGAATAGAGAGAATAGAAAAGTATGGGTTTCATGAAATGAATGCTAGGCTTAGATTTCTGGATTTCGTAAAGCTAGAAACAATCTCACCGAGTATAGAATATTACTTAGCCTAGGTTGTCGTGCAATGTCAAGTAGTCGCTCTCTCACACATCAATGGATCTCCTCCCCCAAGCTTATCTATAAGCGTGGTGGCACAAAAATATTTACATCCCCATTTTTATATAGCTCCAAAGGCAAAGAAGAGAAAGGAGAAAAAAAATAAGCGAGATGGGATCTTTTATTGAGGATTTTTCCTCTTTTCTCTCTTTTCTCTTTTTTTTTCTTTTTTTTTCTTTTTCATATATACAATGATCCCAATTCAAAGAGAGATAATGATATACGAGAATGTTCTTCTCTCTTTTATTATATATTTTTTTCTTTTTTTTTGGAAGAAGAGATTTGGAGCTAGGAATTAATAGCGGGGGAAATGCCATAAAATAGAATCACTAAGGGGAGATTCACCAATGATTTTAAAAGTAGAGAAATGATGTTCAAGATTTGTGGAGAAAGAAATAAATATAACTCTCGGCTCACTCTATAAGACATGCACGACAACTTCAGCAGGGTAATCTAATCTACTCAGTTTCGATCACAAAAAAGCTAACTAATCCAGATATATCATAGCTAACCATCATTCAATCATCCGGAAGTGAAGTGTACAATTCATGCATATAGAAGTGATAAAGGAAAAGAAGTCAGTGCTCCAGATATAGGCATTCAATGCGTGAATCTTGGTGTGTTTTCTGTGATAGCATACATATGAATATTCAGGCTCAGCTAATAATAAAATTTCATCCATTTTCATGAGGAAAAAGTGTGGGCTCCTATTCCTAAATGCAAGCGAGTCATAGCATATGATATCAGAAATGAAATCTAAGACACGACAAATATAGCATGCATATAGAATAAGCTAACTCCACGTAGACATCATCACAGAAAATTCATCTCTAGCATGAGATGAAAAAAAAAGAAGAAGTAAAGATAAAAGGAAAATAGAACTATGCAATGCGGCACACAGGAAAGTAAGGAAAACGTGATGCATGGCAAAACAAAAGGAAAATAACGAAAAATGAGTGCAAAAGTGAAAAGCGGTGTGAAAAACTGAAAATAAAGGTGGCAAATCGAAAAAGAACGTGAGAGCTCACTCCCCCAAGCTAAACGGCACAGTGTCCTCAATGTGCAAGGTGTGGCACACCGAGAGACAAGAAGTGTGAGGGGCTAGTGAGGATGCATGCATGAGGGAAAGAAAAAGGATAATAAAATGAAAAATTAAGAAACGAAAATATGATGCGGATATGATGCATGCACAGATATGAGTGATACGAGTATAAATGGGTCACCAAAAGCTCTCCCTCTCTCCCAAAAAGATATATATAGATGTGATCAAAATGAGAATCCCAAGTAGATATGATATGATATGCGCATAAAGAAATGATCAAAAATATAATCCCAAAAATAGTGAGGGGGAGGGGGGGTGGACAAAAGTGCATCAGGACCCAGCAGAGACGGGCAGCACAATGGCAGGAATAGATAAAGGCATCAAGAGTGCCTAAGAAGGCGGTGCCGCGCCGTCTCCGTCCTGAGGCGGAGGGGGTGGTGGTGGTGTAGGCTGCTGAGCTGGGGTGGGCGTGGGAGTGGAAGCAGGTCGAGTGTGTGTGGGAACGTGTGTGGGAACCTGCTGGGTGGGTGGGGGTACGCGCGGGAGACGCTCTAAGATCTGTGTCAGGCAGTAGTGGATCTGAGGGATCAGGTCAAAGCGTCCAGCCATCGTAGAGACGGTGGAGGACAGGGTCCGAAGGTCTCCTCTAAGACCACTCACCGCCACCTCAAGAGCACGTATGCTCTGCAGTACAGTGTCGGGCGGGGGTGGTGCAGAGGGACGCACCGGTCTAGGCTGCGCAGGGCGAGGCTGGCGTACGCGTGTGGAGTATGTAACGGGCTCAGCAGGGAATGGGGCAAAAGGTGCCGTGCCAGGAAATGTGGGCCGGGCCTCAGTGTGAGGCCGGGGCGGGCGGTGAGAAGTGGAGGCAGCGGCAGCGGAAGAAGAGTACAAAAGCGGCTGCGAGGCGGCTAGTGAGGTCGGTGGCACAGAAGTGTGGACAGACGCCACGACGCTCTCGGAGAATACGGCAGCTGTGGAGACAGAGGAATCTCCCGCTGGGGCGGAAGTGTGTGGTCCAAAAGGTGTAGCCCCAGCGGAGATCATGCTAACCATGGTCTCCACGACCGAAACGAACGAGGGCTCTCCACTCTCAACAAAGGTCTGCGGGCGCTGGGGGAGAGCGGAGCAAAGAGGCTCCACGGACAGAGGGCCGGAGGTGGCAGCGGGAGTGGTGGGGACAGCCTCGGAAGTGGTGACAGTGGTGGAAGTGGGCTCAGCAAAAGTACTCTCGACACAGGCAGAGGTAGGGACAGAAGTGTCAAGAGCAGTGGAAACGTCTGGAACAGGCTGAGAGGCCACAGGGTCGACGGGGTGGGCAGCAGGCTCGGCAGGGTGCGCAGCAGGGTCTGCGGGAGCAGCCTGGGCAGCGGGGGCAGCGGGGCCCTGCTCGGCCTCCTCGGCCTCGAGCACGTAGGCGGCGGGGATGAGGACATCCATCGCCGGAAGCCAGTCAACGTGGGCTGGTGCAATCAGAGTCCGAGCAGGGCTCGGGAGAATCATGTAATCGGCCCCATAGGGGCCGTGCAACCAGACCCAGTGACGCTCACCGTGCGGACGCAGCATCTTCATCCGGGCCAAAACGTCTATCGACAAGGAAGTGGGGCCCGGAACGCGTCGCAGGTCGTCGGGGAAATCCTCGCCGGTCATAAGAGCCAGCAGGGTAATCAGGCCGCCGCAGCATATCGGTGAGCGAGCGCCCACCGATACAATGATGCGGTCTAAGTACCATGCCGCGATATCGATCACGACGGCGGGGACAAGCTCGTCTCCATCCCTAGACAGAGCTCTGGGACGTGTCATCGCATAGAGCATGTAAAGCTCTGGCGTAGACATCGTGCCCGGCTCATATCTGGCCAAAAAGGTAGTCGCCATGAGGCGCTGGGCAATGCGTAGGCAGGGATGTACGATGGCCGAGGCCTTGGCCCTACTAGGGTCAAAGGCGGCGTGGAGACCCGTGATACGTGCCCAGAAGGCACCGGCGTCGAAAGAGGGTGGAGGGATATGTGTGGGGCCATAACCGCGATCGGCTCCGGGGACTGCGGGCCAAGAGAAAAATGCTCTCATCATATCGAGAGTGACCTGGCACTCTCGATCCATGAACCGGAATGAGCATCCCTCATCGGTCCGGGCGATCGAACTCAAAACCTCAAGTGTCGGACGGGTAAAAGTATCCGCCGACACCTGGAAAAAATCTCGCCAGCCCACGTTGTCGTACAACGTGAGCATCCCCTCAAGTACCCCCAGGCGTCCTAGGTCAGCGAGGTGTGCGAACCTGGAGGGTACGATCGAGCGCTGGGAGATACGCTCGAAGACGGCGCGGTGTGCGTCGTCTCGGAACGTAATCCCGAGCGGCCCGACCAGTGGAGCCGGTGGTGGTGGCTGTGGATCGGCGGGGAGAGGCTGTGCGGGCTGTGGGTGCGCTGCAGGCTGTGCGGGGTGTGCGGAGCCTGCAGGCTGTGCGGGGTGTGTGGGGGACGGTGGAGGAGAGTCCTCCAACTCGTGGGAGGGGCCGGCATCATCCGACCGCTTCCGCTTGGCGGAAGCTCTCTTCGACCGCGGCCGTGTCCGGGGCGGCATATCTGCCCCGAGCGCGCGCCGAAAAAGTGAAAAGTGCGGCGTGTGCACAAAGAGTGGAAAGAGTTTACCCAAACACGCCGCGAGTGCTAAGTAGTGGAAGCGTGCGAAGTCCGCGCCTCCACGAAGTCCTGAGCAGCCCGTAGAAGCTCCCCTGAGCTCCCCTAAGCTCCAAAAAGCAACCTGCGCATGGAAAAGCGATATCAGCGAGTAATAATCAAAATGTATGGAGCAATAGGGGTATAACAGATAGATATGTGACTTGATTCGGGTTAGGGGTTCGATTGACACACGGATCCTCAAAAACTACGCAAAAAGAGAAGAAAATGGTGAAAATAAGCGAACCGGAGGTGACCGGAGACGGGGGTGGCCGGCGGCGACTCGGGCGGGTGGCGGCGGCGGTCGGCCGGCGGTGGCAGGCCGAGCGGCGGCGCGTGCGGGCGAGTGGGTGTCGGGCGAGGCGCGATCGGGCGAGGGGAAGATGAGGGGGCGCGGGCGAAAGGGTGTTTTTCGTTTTCGAAAACTGCGCCCCCCCTTGGCTTTATATTAAAAAGTTACGACTCGGCCGAGTGACGTGATCACTCGGCCGAGCGAGGCAAATAAAAATTTCTCCCCGATATCGCTTCGGCCGAGTGGCTTTGCCAGGCTCGGCCGAGTGGAGTAAGTCCATTCGGCCGAGTGACTCAAGCTACTCGGCATGACTCGCCCAAGGAGGGTATCCGTTTCACTCGGCCGAGTGAATATATATACTCGGCCGAGTAGCAGTTATGATGAAATGAGGAAAATAGACAGAGAGTTGGGTACAGCAGACTTCCCTTGTTCGTGAGCGGCTCGGCCGGACGAACTTCTGTACTCGGCCGAGTGACTAGTATACTCGGCCGAGTGAGCCTTGCATTCTGCTGTTTGTCTTCGTTTAGGCTCTAAACTCCGTCTTTCTTCCTCCAGTCGATTTCATGCTCCTCCTAAGCGTCGAACGCCTTCTTAGGGCGCTCCTCATCGTCTCGTTCAACCTCCTCATGATGATCTACCTATCTCCTCTCCTGTCAAGAAAAATAGGACCCGTTATCGCAAAATTTTTGATCGGATGACTCAAAACACTAAAAATTTCTAAAACGAAAATAAAGAAAAAGCGAAAATAAAGCAAAAACCGTCGGGTTGCCTCCCGACAAGCGCTCGTTTTAGGTCGTGAGCTCGACCCCCTATAATTTTCAATCAATGCGGGATGTTTGGTGCATATGAGATGCACCCGTCAAACTTTCCGGGGAGCGCGCTTGGATTCGGACGTGGCGGCGAAGCGTTCTCCCGCGGTGGTCTCCTATCTCGAATAGTGTTGGGGGGAGGCTCCCCCAAGCTAGCATTTGCCCCGGTCAACGGCTTAGCCGGCGATGCCGATTTCCGTACCGGCGGAGCTTTCTTTGGAGACTTTGATTTCGAGAGCTTGCAGAGCTCTCGAATCCTTGTGACATCAGCGTCGCCTTCATCTTCATCAGCGGAGAAGTCGGGGGAATCATCATTATTGTCCGCATGGCCTAAATCCGGGCCTTCATCCAATTCTTCGTCAAAAAGGGCACCAATTGAGTGAGGAATCGCCTCCTCTATCACCTCATCAAGGAGGTCCGAGAGATCATCTGACCGCTCTTTAAGCAAATATACTCTATTGATTTCGCCCATCGGGATCCCCTCGGAATAGTGCTTAAGCCTTTGCCCATTTACTTTGAATGTGGTACCTTCCTTGCTTTCCAACTCGAAAGCTCCTCCCGGTTGTATGTGCTTGATGGTGAAAGGTCCCGACCAACGTGACCTCAACTTACCGGGAAATAGTCGGAGTCGGGAATTGTAGAGCAAGACCTTGTCTCCCACCTTGAAGTCCGTGACAGTTATGCGGGCATCGTGGAAAATCTTGGTCCTTTCCTTGTAAATTCTCGAGCTCTCATAAGCGTCCCTCCTTATTTCATCAAGTTCGTTGATGTCCAAGAGTCGCCTCACCGCCGCACTCTTATAGTCGTAGTTAAAGGTCCTGATGGCCCAGTATGCACGGTGTTCCAACTCTACCGGCAAGTGGCAAGCCTTCCCATAAACTAGGCGGAACGGTGTGGTACCGATGGGGGTGCGAAAGGCCGTGCGATAGGCCCATAGAGCATCGTTTAGCTTCATTGACCAATCCTTTCTAGACCGATCTACTGTTTTCTCGAGAATTTGCTTGATTTCTCTATTTGAGACTTCTACTTGGCCGCTTGTCTGGGGGTGATAAGCCATTCCAACTCTATGATTTACCCCGTACTTCTTTAGCATGGCTTCAAACTTGTTCTCTATGAAATGGCTTCCCCCGTCACTTATCAAGGTACGCGGCACTCCAAAGCGCGGAAAGATATTTTGCTTGAAGAATTTGGAGACGACCCTCGCATCATTAGTAGGGGTGGCAATAGCTTCCACCCATTTGGAGACATAGTCAACGGCCAATAGGATGTACTTGTTGCCGTTGCTCGATGGAAAAGGCCCCATGAAGTCTACTCCCCAACAATCAAAAAGCTCAATCTCCTGGATGGGTCTCATCGGCATCTCATTGCGCTTGGAGATATTCCCGGTCCGTTGACATCTATCGCAACCCTTCACAAAAGCGTGAGTGTCTTTAAACATTGTGGGCCAGAAGAATCCGCTCTGCAGGATCTTAGCGGTTGTTTTAGAGGCGGCATGATGTCCCCCGCATGGTAGACCGTGGCAATGCAAAATGATAGACGTTGCCTCCTCTTTAGAAACACACCTACGAATGACACTATCTTTGCATATCTTGAAAAGGTAAGGATCTTCCCAAAAATAGCTACGGACCTCATGCATAAATCTCCTCTTTTGTTGCGTGGACATCCCATGCGGTTTGATTCCGCACGCCAAGTAGTTGACGAAGTCCGCGTACCAAGGTACTTCCTCGGTCCTTACCGCATATAGCCTCTCATCAACAAATGTGTCGTCAATAGGTAAACTCTCATCCTCCTTGTCGCGAATGAGCCTAGATAAATGATCCGCCACGACATTGTCTGTACCCTTCTTATCTCTGATCTCTAGGTCGAATTCTTGCAACAAGAGTATCCACCTAATCAACCGGGGTTTGGCCTCCTTCTTGTTTAAAAGATACTTCAATGCCGCATGGTCGGTGTGGACAATCACCTTGGAACCGAGGAGGTAGGAGCGAAACTTCTCTATGGAATAGACGACCGCTAGAAGCTCCTTTTCGGTAGTTGTGTAGTTTTTCTGCGTGTCATCCAATGTCTTGCTTGCGTAGTATATCGCATGAAGCTTCCTATCTTTCCTTTGTCCCAATACTGCTCCAATGGCTTGGTCGCTAGCATCGCACATTAGCTCAAAAGGGAGGCTCCAATCCGGCGGTTGAATGATGGGCGCTGAGACTAGCGCTTCCTTCAAGGTGTTGAAAGCTTGCAAGCATTCTCCTGAAAAGTCAAAAGGAACATCTTTAGCGAGTAAGGAAGTAAGTGGTCTGGCAATCGAGGCGAAATCCTTAATGAAGCGGCGGTAGAACCCCGCGTGACCAAGGAAGCCTCTAATGCCCTTAATATTAATAGGAGGAGGAAGTTTTTCGATTACCTCAATTTTAGCTTTATCTACCTCGATTCCTCTTGAGGAAACAAGATGCCCGAGGACTATACCTTCCGTGACCATGAAGTGACACTTCTCCCAATTGAGAGTGAGATTGTTTTGTTGGCACCTTTTTAGGACTTTAGTGAGATTTTCCAAGCAAGAGTCAAACTCACTTCCGTAAACCGAGAAATCATCCATAAAAACTTCCATAATATTTTCAATATAATCGGAAAATATGGATGTCATACATCTTTGAAAAGTGGCGGGAGCATTACAAAGGCCGAACGGCATCCTACGGTATGCGTAGGTGCCATAGGGACAAGTGAAAGTTGTCTTTTCTTGGTCATCTTCGTGCAAAGGGATTTGGAAAAAACCCGAATACCCGTCTAGATAGCAAAAGTATTTATGGTTCGCGAGGCGTTCAAGCATTTGATCGATGAATGGCAATGGGTAATGGTCCTTTCGGGTGGCTTTATTGAGTCTCCTATAGTCAATGCACATTCGCCATCCCGTGACAGTGCGCGTGGATATTGGCTCACCTTTGTCATTTTTTATGACAGTCATCCCTCCTTTCTTGGGGACTACGTGGACGGGGCTAACCCATCTACTGTCAGAGATAGGATAAATTATACCGGCTTCAAGCAATTTTAGGATTTCCTTTTTAACCACCTCCTTCATGTTCGGGTTCAACCGCCTTTGAGGCTCTATGGAGGTGGCTTCGGTATCCTCCAAATGGATCCGATGCGTGCAAAGCCTAGGGCTTATCCCTTTGAGATCGGAGATAGTGTATCCCAAGACATCTTTGTGGCTCCTAAGGACGTCTAGGAGTTTTTCAAGTTGATCTTGTGTGAGGTGGGAATTGACTATCACCGGAAAAGTCAATTTATTACCCAAAAAGGCATACCTTAGATTCGGCGGTAATTGTTTAAGCTCTACCTGAGGTGCCGCTGCTTCTTCCACCTTTTCAGCTCGCATGAATTCGGCTTCTTCCTTGTCATCCTGGTTTAGCTCATCTTCAGGTGGAATGCTTTCTTGTGACGAGTCAGACTCGCTACTTAGTGAGGATGAGGCATCGAAGTAGGCGCCCTCTGATTCAGTGCTAGCATCGCCAAAACCTTCACTCTGCTCCAGTTCGTACCTGGAATCAAGAAACACATCAGACGATTCATAAAAACAAGAGTGAGCGTCATAAAGTGTAACACCCGGAATGTCGGTTTGCTCGAAGGGTTCTTCGGGAGCATAGTGCTCTTCGTCATTTGCTCTATTGTCTTCGAAATACAATTTGTCGTCGACCACGTCAACTCTGACATTGCCTCCGATAGTTCCTTCCGCGGAGATTTGGTCCATCACAAAGCTAGCAAATAGTTGTTCGTCGGGGTCCGTGATATTGATAGCAAATGCTCCGGTAGCGTGGACCTCGTCGACAAGCTCCTTAAGGAGGTCTGTGAAGGTGTCATGATCTTCTCGACTGAGTTCTATTGTTGGCGTTGCATCCCCCATTCTCCCTGTTAAGATCTTATGCGAAATGCGGGGAGAATATGCAAATAGGGCTACGAATGAAGTTAGGATAAGATAGAGAGGGAAGTAAAGGAAGAAAGTAAGAAGAAATAACCGGGTGGTCGGTGCCGAGTACCGTCAAAATGCCCCTCCCCGGCAACGGCGCCAAAAACTTGGTCGCGCCCCGGCGTACACGTCCCGAGGCGACGGTTGTAGTTTTACCGCAAGCGCACGGTATAGCGGCGAGCGGGTATCGAACACAGGGAGGACGAATGACCGTGCTTGCTCCTAATCAACCTGGCTATTCAGAGGGATAACTGCCTTGGGCGATCCTGTCACAATCGTCAGACAAAAGTGCAAAATATCAAATCAAATAGAGAACGCCTAGGGAATGGGGAATCCCCACTACTCACCGTATTTCACAATTGTGGTTCGCCGGTATCGAAATCGCTAGGATGAGAATTCGGATGAACTAGTTGCAACTAAATGTGGAACCAAGCTCACGCTCTCGCGCTGTTGCCGGTCTATAGCTATCCTGGGTTTGGGTCCAATCTCTTGCAAACCCTACCCTAGGGAAGCTAGCATTAGGATCAACATCATCGTCCAATTGCGCACCGAGCCCAATCTCTTGCAAACTCGGTCCACAATCAAGATTAGGATAGTTCCTACCCGTCCAATCTCTTGCAAACGGGTATCGGCACGGAATTGCAACCGGAGATCCTAGCATCGGTCCAATTTCTTGCAAACCGATACTTCGAAAATCCGACTCCAACCCAATTCGGATTTCTAGGGCTTCCCATCGAATTGGGATCCAATCTCTTGCAAATCCCAATTGATGCGAATACCTAGCTATCCGTAGTAATTCGATCCCAATCTAATCCCTAATAACAATCCTAGCTCAATTTCTACCAATTCAACACAAATACGAAATTGGGCTCGTAGGGTTCATCCCCACGCCCCAAGACGTGGAGACTACTCACTAATCATAGCAATAGCACAATAATTGGCAAAGAAATAGACAATGGAATTCATCACAACTATGATATAAACAATAAAAATAGAGTTTTTGTGGAAGAGAAGTGCAAACCAATGTAGATCTTCAATCAACCCAACAAAAATCCAAGTTTTTCTCTTCACCAATCACAATTAATAAAACTAAAAAGTAGACTCAAAAAGCTGCAAAAAATCTGAGAGGTGGCTCCTAAAACTAGGGTAAAAACAGAGCTTAAATAGCCCCAAAAATCGTCTAAAAATCCTGACCAAAACGCCCCTGCACAGCCTGTTTTCCGCAAATTTCGCTACAGGCAGCGCATCGCACTCGGCCGAGTGACAAAAGTCGCTCGGCCGAGTGAAAACCCTGTCAATTTCCAGTAAGTCGTGGGCTTCAGGGGTCTTCAGTTCGGGGGCGGCTCGGCCGAGTGAGTTGTCGTCACTCGGCCGATGGCTTCACTTCACTCGGGCGGACGGGATTTGCCACTCGGCCGAGTGGGTCTTCTGAAGCTCAGATGGCCGAAAAACAGTAACTTCGGTCTTTTTGAGGGCCTTCGTCTGGGCGCCACTCGGGCGGACGTGGTATCGTCACTCGGCCGAGTGGGTCTTCTGTGCTCGGCCGAGTGCACAGGTAACTCGTGTCTGAATTGGTCGGCCGAGCAGTGTCTCGCTGGTCGGCCGAGTGGCTCCTCCACTCGGCCGAGTGGGACACAAAAAATGCCCAAACTGGTCGTTTTGGCCTCCTCGTCGCTCCGGCGACGTCCATTCTTCTTCCGCTCCTCTCCAACAGCAAAATACCCCTCGGGGAGGTCGTCGGTGGCCGTCTAGATTACACGCATCTCGAGATCACTCCTAATCGCGCCAAATCACCTGAAATGCGACAAAAACAACAAATCGTGAAAAGCATCGCAATATCGTCGATATATCGTGAAAAACATGATTTGGGCGATCAAAATGGCATGCAAACATGCGGGAAAAGGGTGTAAAATAAGGAGTGATCAGATTATTATTATCTTTTGTATCTCATAAAAATTTTAAACTATTTCAAATGGATGTTAAAAGTGTATTTTTAAATGGTATTGTTAATGAAGAAGTATATGTTTCTCAACCTCCCGGATTTATTCATGAAAAATTTCCAAACCATGTTTTTAAACTTAAGAAAGCTTTATATGTGTTGAGACAAGCTCCTAGAGCTTGGTATGATCACCTTAAAAACTTTCTTTTGGATTTGGAATTTAAAATGGGTAAAGTTGATTCTACTCTTTTTACTAAGTACTATGAAAATGACATTCTTTTTATTCAAGTTTATGTAGATATAATTTTTGGATCTACTAACTATGATCTTTGCCAAGAATTTTCGAAGTCTATAAAGGATGAATTTGAGATGAGCCACGTGGGTGAGCTCAACAATTTTCTAGGACTTCAAATTCGGCAATTGAAGGATGTCATCTTCATCCATCAATCAAAGTACACCGGGGAGCTAATCAAGTGATTTGGGATGAAATCGTCTTCAAGCAACAGAACTCAAATGAGTACAACTACACACCTTCACAAGGATGAAAACGTGAAAAATATATACATTCGTCTATATCGAGGTATGATTGGTAGTCTACTTTATTTAACCGCAAGTAGGCCCGGTATCATGTTTTTCGCATGTGTGTGTGTTGATATCAATCACAACCTAAGGAATCACATTTGATTGCGGTTAAACGAATATTTAGTTATCTCAATCAAACTTTAGATTATGGATTACTTTATCCTAAATCTAGCACATATGAGTTAATCTCATATAGTGATGTCGATTTTACTGGATGCAAATCCGATAGGAAGAATACGAGTGGCACTTGCTATTTTCTAGGAAAATTCTCTTGTCTATTGGTTTTTCAAGAAACAAAATTCTGTATCATTGTCCACGATCGAAGCAGAATATATTATCGCGGTCTTGCATGTGCACAAATTCTTTGGATGATGCACACATTTAAAGACTATGGTATTAATTATGATACTTGTCCTATCATAGTTGATAACCAAAGTGCAATTTACCGCTCCAAAAATCTGGTACATCACTCCCGTACCAAACATATAGATGTGAGACACCATTTCATAAAAGATCATGTAGCTAAAAAGACATCATTCTAGAGTACATTGAAGCCCAAAAACAAATTGCCGATATCTTCACAAAACCACTTAAAGAAGATTCATTTGTGAGGTTGCGTAGAGAATTAGGAATTATGTGTGAATCTGAAATCTAGGACTTCATTTTCATGCTATACCATGTTTTGTGTTTATATGATCATTTTCATCTCATATATCGATTGTGTATATTTTCTCAATATGTTTTCTATGAGATTTCTTGGAGAATTTGATGAAGTTTTGATTATATTGATATCCTTTATATGTGTATTAGTTTATATGTTTATGATCGTATTTTGATGTGATTAGAGTGTCTAATGTATAGATTTAGGGTGAGAGAACTCTTTCATCAAGTTTTTGCCTCATTTCTAGTTTTGAGAACCTGGACCGGCGCCTATGGATCCTTCAACAGGCGCCTGCCCATGCCTCTAATCTTGTCTCTAATTCACAGCGTTCAGTCAGGAAACTGATGTTCATCATATAGTCGCCTGTTTGTATCCCAGACGACTGTGTTTTTATCATCAGGCGCCTGCTTGGAATCCTCCCGAGAGATATCTCTCTGTCTGAATTTGTTGTCTGCAGACAGGCCCCTGTAAGTCATTTCACAGGCGCCTATTCATCGACAGGCATCTGTGTTTTCTTCTACAGGCGCATGTGCTTCTGCTCAGCCATTTTTAATTCAATGCTTTACAAGCGATTCCACTTTATGCATCAGATGCCTGCCTGAGCTGTTCGACGGTTCGAAAGCTTAATCTCAACCGTTTATTTCTATCCAATGGCTCAAATCATGGTCGATTGACTTATAAGGTCGACTCTAATTGCTCTCTCTTTCCTCCGATTCAAATCACACTTCCTTCGAGCAGTTAGTGTCTCCTTCGATCAACTTCGCCGACGATCGAGTTGATCCGGCTATCGATTTCCTCCTCTGACTGCTCCTCCAGTCGTCCATCATCTCCTCCTTCCATATAGGTATCAAAATTCAACTCGTTCTCTTCAATTTCGTGCCCAAGAACCTATGTTCGCATTTCGCAATTCGATGGGACCTAAGCCCGGATCCTCTTCTAAGGCTAAATCCATATCGCTCAAGAAGCCTAAGGAGAAGAAGATTAGGGTTTCCAAATCTGCTCCGACCAAAGCCCGTATGAAACGAGCTAGGTCTCATTCCCCTGTTTCTACTTCTCCCTCTGATTCCGATGAATCATGGGAAAGTGAACCTGTGCCGCTTCTTCGTAAGCGCAAATAACTCCGTACTTCTACTGCTGAACCCATTCCTCAACCCCAAGCTCAGGTTGAACCCTCTAAC
Organism: Scilla litardierei; assembly: GCA_030789695.1. Taxonomy (NCBI): domain Eukaryota; kingdom Viridiplantae; phylum Streptophyta; class Magnoliopsida; order Asparagales; family Asparagaceae; genus Scilla; species Scilla litardierei. The sequence continues at coordinate 151,389,651 of CM061132.1, read as the reverse complement.
CCTGAACCTCAAGCTCATTCGAATCCTAAAACAATTCCTTCAACTGCAGTGTCTACCTATCCCTACTTGTCGTGATGACAAGTGTATATTCTTTTTTTCAGGCTGAAAATCTATCTCAGCACTTGACCACGACTAAGCTTGTTGATCTCTTTTGTTACAAAGCTGTTGAATCCCCTAAGCCATATCCCAAGCTCGTCAAACTCTTTTATACAAACCACATTCACGATGAGTATAATTATACTGGGATTATTGATACTCTAGTTTAGGGGACCTCTATCAAGCTAGACCCCAAGCTTCTTGGTACCATCCTTGATATTCCATCTTCTGGGTCTCTTCTAGTTAATATTAGCATTTCCAAAATTTCTGACCTTGATCAAGCCATTCTCTGATTCGGGTTCAATATTACATATTTAACCCCCCATTTAGCCCTATTTTTGTGTTCACATGATGCTAAATTTATCTCTAATTCATACGTATTTTCTACACATTTATTTATTAGAGAAAACACACTATTTGAGCACAAAACAGCAATTAACGAAGTATTTCTGCACTTTTTATATTTTTCCTAGCTTGGTCTCGATCTCACGATTCCAACGACTATTTATTTGTATTTTTTTTAGATCTGTGCTAATTTCTATGTATTTTTGAATGCAGAATACCAATTAAATGGGGAAATACACTCAAAATATGAAATATACGGTCGCCGGCCAATCAAATAGCGACACGTGGCGCTAATCTGGCCCTTCCCGCTCCATCGGACGACGATCAGAAGCTGTCAACGCGTATTTTTGGTGGCCACTCGATCGCGATCGAACGGCCACGATCAGGCGAAAGACGCGGGGCTGAAGCGGAGTTTACACCGTCGGATTCGAATCCGACGGCCAGGAGATGCTCTCTACAAGCGGCGACGTGGCTCCATACAGACCGTTCGATCGAGATCGAACGGCGCAAAATTAACCCGCACGAACGCAGACGGAAGCGGCATTGAGCACACGTGGCGTGCATCCGTGGAGTTGCCGCCTCATCTAACGGCCACCTTCGCTCCCGCAATTTGAAAGAGAAGATGCGAGTTCGTTCGAGCGGGGGACACGCGGCATCCATCGGCCAGCCCACGCTTCAATCGAACGGCGTGTGTTAACTCCGAGTTCGATACGGAGAGCGGATGCGGGTGAGACGAATTCGAAATTTAAACCCAATAAGAGTGGACACGTGTCGATCCCATATTTAATCCCGCATTTGATCAACGGTTCTCGTTTACCCCGCTCGAGATGAGCGGCTCAGATCAATTCAGGTATGATTTTGATGCGGGTTTAGATCCGATAGCACAACCCAAACCCGCAAGCCTATTATATAAGCGCATTTAGGGTTTTTGGGCGTATTCAAGCAGATTGGGGCGTATTTTGGGCGTATTGGAGGCTCTAGGAGCCGTATTCTCCCCCCCTGAAAAATTCTGTAAAATTCCAGAGGCTTGTTTTATTATTTCCAGAGAGTTTGAAGTCTTTTCAAGGAGAATTGGTGATATTTTCTTTAACTCAAACCCCGTATTTTGGTGTTTTCTATTGTATTTTGCTATGAACTTGAAGTATTTGGCTATGAAAGTTGTTTATTCTTGCATTATGAGTAGCTAAATCTCTGTTGTGCATGGTATGGAGTAGTTAGGGGATATTATTTGTGTTTATTTGGTTGTATTCCTCGTGCTAAATCGTTAAACGCCGCTAAAATTGTAATCTTTGTTCGTAAATCGACTTTTTCAGATTCCAAAAGAACTGATTTAGTTGATGATCGCCCCAAAAGGGTGAGTTTTGATCTCCCCAAAAGGGAGTGTCATACCGTAGTTTTGATCTCTCCAAAAGAGAGTTTCATATCGTATTATAATCTTAGCGGCGATCTTTTTGAATATCGTGTTTTAACCCCCAAAAGGGCATCTTCCGATGAGTTGCTCCCAAAAGGAGAATTCATTGAGTTATATTGGGTATTTTCCGATGAGTTGCTCCCAAAAGGAGAATTCAGTGCGTTATACCTATCAACCAAATTAATACGAATCGTTGATCCTAACGAACCCATACCATGTGCATACTCTTTATAGGTATTTTCATACACGAATTCCCTTGTTTATATTGTTCACGTGTTCACATCACCATCATCGCCACCACCATTAAAAGTGTTTAGTTTCTTTCCGTAGGATTTCTATTTGATTTGAATTGTGGTTGCAACAGATTTCTTCCCGTGGATTCGACATCTGGACTCCCAGATTTTACTACTTGTACGGACTCTTGCGCTTGAGAGAGAGCACCTTTTCGGAGCCCACCAAGTTTTTGGCGCCGTTGCCGGGGAGGAATGGTTTGTGACTACGGTTTATTTCATTTAGAGGACCTTCGGTGAGATCTTACCACTTTACTGTACATAAACTTTTTTTCATTATTTTCTTTTAATTTTTAAAAATGGAGTATATGAATTTTTATTGCACGAACAATCTGTATGATGCAAGGTACGCTAATGCACACAAACATAGGATGGAAAAGCTCAAAATTGTTAATTTTAATCAAACTGACTGTGAAACTTTCTTTCAGGCCTGGAGAAGGTTCACAGACATCATATCGAGCTATCCACAGCATGGGTACACAAATGAAGAGCTTATGGCGTCCTTCCTAGATGGACTACGACCACAGCTGCAGAATTTATTGTGAGGCATGACGCCGACAGAGGCGTGGGAATACATGGAGTCTCTGCAAGAAAACGAAGAAACCATGGAAGAGACTTCGGAGAGCGATTCAACGGAGCCTTCGTGCCTCGATCAACGGGAGCAAAGTGTAGACGTACCTTTGCCATCCTTGAAAGAGGAAGTTTACCTGATTATTCAGACACAGGAGGCCACATCCCATCAATTCCAGGACAATTTCCTTGCTCGGAGTCGGCAAATTCAGAAATCCATCGAAGATCTTACTCTGATTGCCACTTGCTTAGAAGAAGGTAATGCTTTTGAAACTCAATTTAAAGAATCTAATACGAGTTCATCTTCTATTGCAGGAATATCGAGCGAGCCATGTCACGTTGATGACACAAATAAAAATATATACATGGCAAAAAGTGTGTGCGAAAGAGAGGACGAACTAGCAATTTTGGATGAACGAGAGGAGGAGACAGCTAGGGACAAGGGTTTTGAGATTATCGCCATGGAGTCAGAACCATGCCCTCCTCCAGTTTTGTCCCAAAATCATTTACCCCTCTCCCCATTGATCGAGCATCGTACAGAGAGTAGTGCAAATATTTCAGGGAGTAGTCGTCAACTTATTTTAATTTCTTTCACTTATTTTGATGACTACATTTGGAATAATTTTATTTCGAAGAATTTTAAAATAATTTGGACTGACATAACTCATCTCTCGCAGGACATTGGCAAACAGCTTATAGAGATGCTTGGAGTTGTGTTGCTGGGGTCCAAATTAGTTTTTGGAGGAAAAATAATCGCCGAGGAGCGCAAGGAGCAAATTGAACAACTTCCTCCACCATCAAAGATTCGGGATCCGCCATTTGATCACGGTGTGTTCTTTCCAGTAGTGTAGTTTTTATATGCTTTCTAGGTTGCTTGCTTGAATAAACTCGTACCTCTTCCGACATTGAGGACAATGTCCATCTTTAGTTGGGGGGTGTGTATGAGACCTTAGTATTTTTTTTAAAAGAATAAATCATCAAATCTCATCATTTAAAACTCTTTCATATGCCTCAAATGCGGATGATTATACGTTAATTGAGTTCTAAAAATTTTTATGGCTTGAGTTGATTATTTTTCCTTCATGGAATTACCATTAATATACTATTCATGAAAACTTTCAATTTCCATGATTAATATCTCGAAACAGTTTGAATATATTTCATGCATGCTAATGTGATGAAAAAGCTTAAGTATACACGATTCATTAGAATAGTTTTCAAGTTGAAGAGGAATTTGGCCATGGTCGTTAATGTTTATGTTTGAAAATATGGGTGTTGAGTTGCTTACAAAGAAAAAAGAAAAGAAAAGAAAAGAATGAAAAATGAGGAATGAAGAAAAATGAATGAATATGTATATCATTAATAAATAATTTGGTTGGCTCGAGTAGTACAGTCCAAGGGGTCCTTTTTGACCTAATGCCCTATTATCGTCTGATTTGGGAGCCATTGACAGGAAACTCACTCATTTGATGGAGCGATCCAAGTTATACTTTTTTCTGCGAATGTTGCTTGATGCGCGTTACGCGGAACGAATAAAAGAAAAGAAAAGGTGAACATACTAAGCTACTTCAATACCCATGTCTTAGATGATTGTTTTGATAGGCCAATTCCTTGGAAACAAGAAAACTAGAGAAAAACGACGTGTTATAGTTTCGCTTTGCGCAAAACGATGCTTGTATGTTATTTATTCATTCTAAATTAGAGAAAATATCATGTGATTGATTTTGTTCATGGATGAGTATATTAATGGTCAAGACCATGTTGGAATGCGTATTATTGAGCCATGCCATGAGCAATTCGTAAGAACTTATTGTTTTATTAATCAACCGTATTCATCACTATTTTTGCTAGAGACTAGTAAATCGCTAGTTGGGGGTGTGTGATTCGGGTTCAATATTACATATTTAACCCCCCATTTAGCCCTATTTTGTGTTCACATGATGCTAAATTTATCTCTAATTCATACGTATTTTCTACACATTTATTTATTAGAGACAACACACTATTTGAGCACAAAACAGCAATTAACGAAGTATTTCTGCACTTTTTATATTTTTCCTAGCTTGGTCTCGATCTCACGATTCCAACGACTATTTATTTGTATTTTTTGAGATCTGTGCTAATTTCTATGTATTTTTGAATGCAGAATACCAATTAAATGGGGAAATACACTCAAAATACGAAATATACGGTCGCCGGCCAATCAAATAGCGACACGTGGCGCTAATCTGGCCATTCCCGCTCCATCGGACGACGATCAGAAGCTGTCAATGCGTATTTTTGGTGGCCGCTCGATCGCGATCGAACGGCCACGATCAGACGAAAGACGCGGGGCTGAAGCGGAGTTTACACCGTCGGATTCGAATCCGATGGCCAGGAGATGCTCTCTACAAGCGGCGACGTGGCTCCATACAAACCGTTCGATCGAGATCAAACGGCGCAAAATTAACCCGCACGAACGCAGACGGAAGCGGCATTGAGCACACGTACGCCATCCGTGGAGTTGCCGCCTCATCTAACGGTCACCTTCGCTCCCGCAATTTGAAAGAGAAGATGCGAGTTCGTTCGAGCGGGGGACATGCGGCATCCATCGGCCAGCCCGCGCTTCAATCGAACGGCGTGTGTTAACTCCGAGTTCGATACGGAGAGCGGATGCGGGTGAGACGAATTCGAAATTTAAACCCAATAAGAGTGGACACGTGTCGATCCCATATTTAATCCCGCATTTGATCAACGGTTCTCGTTTACCCCGCTCGAGATGAGCGGCTCAGATCAATTCGGGTATGATTTTGATGCGGGTTTAGATCCGATAGCACAACCCAAACCCGCAAGCCTATTATATAAGCGTATTTAGGGTTTTTTGGGCGTATTCAAGCAGATTGGGGCGTATTTTGGGCGTATTGGAGGCTCTAGGAGCCGTACTCTCCCCCTGAAAAATTCTGTAAAATTCCAGAGGCTTGTTTTATTATTTCCAGAGAGTTTGAAGTCTTTTCAAGGAGAATTGGTGATATTTTCTTTAACTCAAACCCCGTATTTTGGTGTTTTCTATTGTATTTTGCTATGAACTTGAAGTATTTGGCTATGAAAGTTGTTTATTCTTGCATTATGAGTAGCTAAATCTCTGTTGTGCATGGTATGGAGTAGTTAGGGGATATTATTTGTGTTTATTTGATTGTATTCCTCGTGCTAAATCGTTAAACGCCGCTAAAATTGTAATCTTTGTTCGTAAATCGACTTTTTCAGATTCCAAAAGAATTGATTTAGTTGATGATCGCCCCAAAAGGGTGAGTTTTGATCTCCCCAAAAGGGAGTGTCATACCGTAGTTTTGATCTCTCCAAAAGAGAGTTTCATATCGTATTATAATCTTAGCGGCGATCTTTTTGAATATCGTGTTTTAACCCCCAAAAGGGCATCTTCCGATGAGTTGCTCCCAAAAGGAGAATTCATTGAGTTATATTGGGTATTTTCCGATGAGTTGCTCCCAAAAGGAGAATTCAGTGCATTATACCTATCAACCAAATTAATACGAATCGTTGATCCTAACGAACCCATACCATGTGCATACTCTATATAGGTATTTTCATACACGAATTCCCTTGTTTATATTGTTCACGTGTTCACATCACCATCATCGCCACCACCATTAAAAGTGTTTAGTTTCTTTCCGTAGGATTTCTATTTGATTTGAATTGTGGTTGCAACAGATTTCTTCCCGTGGATTCGACATCTGGACTCCCAGATTTTACTACTTGTACGGACTCTTGCACTTGAGAGAGAGCACCTTTTCGGAGCCCACCATTCTCCAAGACATGTTTAGAGTGATTCCTCCTATTCTCACCTCAGGGTGAAGACTAGCATGTTCTCCAAACGTGGGTGGGCAGTCCACCACGTTGTGAATCTAATATCCTCCCAAAATCTGGATCATCAGATCAGCCATCTCATGACATCCTAAAATACATGTATGCCATCCATTCTGGCATGGATGTAAATTGGGCTAGAGTCATCTTGGATATGATGGACCACGTTGAGATCACCCCTACTTTGTCTCACCTCCCATACAGCTGTATTTTGACCCTTGTCTTTCGTCATGTCAAGATTGATCTTGCATCTTATGAGTCAGTTCCTCTGGGTCCTCTCTTGGATGAGTCTGCTAAGCTGAAGTCATCTTCAGCTCTGCAGATTGCAGTCAAGAAGAGGCAAGCTATTTCTAAGCCCTCCTCTTTAGTGTTTCCAGTTGTAAATTCCATTCCATCTTTATCATCATTTCCATCACCTCTGGACCCATTCTTTATCAAGTTGGATAAGAAGGTGAATCTGATGCTAGAGATGCTCAGCACTGCCTTTGAGCATCAGGGTTTACCAGTGCCTTCCACCCTCCATTCCCTGTTGCACCCTTCCAAGGTTGTTTCTATTCCTCCTGCTGTTACTCAGACTGCTGCTCCTGCTGACGTCACTCAGATTCCTGCTGATGATATTCCATCTGTTGCTGCTGAGCTTGCTGATGCCACTCAGGTTCACTCCTTCTGTCAAGACTCCTCCTGCTGCTGCTTCCACCTCAGAGATGGAGACTCAGGACTTCACTGTAGAGATGAGAGCTCCTGAGGCTTCCTCCTCCATTGTCCAGCTTGATCCTTGATGCATTTTGGAGATATCTCACCTTAGGTCTTATTTTTTTGTTAGGGTTTGAGTGTCTTTATGTTAGTGTGATGTTAGCTATGTGATGTAGTATGTTGTATGAATGTTTGGATGTTGATACTTCATGTTGTGACTGTGCTGTTCTTGATGTATGGAGTTGGCATATCTTTTTGTACTCCATGTTTTGATATGTGTGTGTGTGTGTGTGTGTGTGTGTGTGTGTGTGTGTGTGTGTGTGGTGCACTTTTGGCTTATTATTCTATTGTGTGGTATTGTCTCTTCTTTGTGCTCTTAATAATATATGTTGAATGTTGCAACGTATTCATTATTGAATTTGCTATTGGACTTCTCTTCCTCTAGTCAACTATATGTTTTTGATGATTTTGATAAGTATTTTTGTGATACACCTTCATGCATTCTTGTTTTTCATTTGGTCTCACATTAATACATATCCTACTCTTTATACTCCCATGTTGTTTTCTTTTTTATTTAGCACCAGTTGTTGTTTCTCTACTCCCACTTTTTGGATAATGCCATAAGTGGAGAGAAATAAACAAACTCATAGTTTTGTGCTAATGAGAAGCTAAACATAATGTTGAATCTAATATTGATATATCATTAGATTCAGAGGAAGTAAGATATAATGAATTTAGATTCAAAATCCTAAATTCAAAAACTTCGAATTCATTCCATGTCACTCATATCATACTCTTTGTTTAATTGATCATATGATGCACATATCTCTATTGACTAACTTGATTGGCATCTATGTAGAGGGAGTAAGTATTTTTAAAGCACAATTATTTATTTATGTTTATAATTGTTTTTCATCACCAAAAGGGGGAGGATGTTGAGTATTGACTTCTACCTACTTGGTTTTGATGATAAGCAAACATAAATACTTGTGACTAATTCCCTCCACAATTAATTCATTGCCAAATTCAATCATGAAGATCAATTGCAATGAATGACAATCAAGATCAATCAAAGTTCAAAGAGATGATCGAGGGATCAAGACAAAGAAAGAAGACTCAAAGAAAGAAGACTCAATGACTTCAACTTCAATCAAGCGAAAGAAAAGAAGCTTTAAACTCAATGTAAATCTTTTTGTTCTTTTGTTTCTTTCTTTTAGATTGTAGCCTTGAAGTATAGTTAATCTTGGAGCACACAAACATCATTCAATATGTCCTAGGAAACCCTTAGAATTCATTTCCTAGGACTGTAAATCATAAAATCCTAAGGTGTCCATTCTGGATGTCTGACAGCCGACTGCTGCTCAAAATCTAGGCGACTGTCCGGAAGACTGTCTCTGGACAGGCGCATGTGTTTTGTTCTTTAGTTGTCTGAAATTCACACTTTTGATATGTTTTTGGGCTTTTAGTCTTTACTTCCAAACAGCCGACTACTGCTCAAAATCCAGGCGACTGTCTCTCTCTAGACAGGCGCATGTGTTTTGTTCTTCAGTCGTCTAAAATGCACACTTTTGATAGGTTTATGGGCTTTCAATCTTTACTTCCAAACAAGTGACTAATGTACAAAGTACATGCGCCTATCTATAGTTCAGGCGCATGTGACTTGTTAATCAATCGCTTGTATCATCTTAACCAAATTCCCAATTTGTCAACTTTCGCACTTGTGAACTTTCAGGCGACTGTCTTTGGTACTACAGGCGCCTGCACATGGCACATGCGTCAGTCAACTCCACTACAGCTGCATGTCCATACTTATCCAAAATTCTCATTTTGACAAGTTTCGCATGTGTGCATTCAGACGCCTGTCTTTGGTTTTACAGGCGCCTGCCCATGGCACAGGCGCCTTGGATACCACATCAGTCGCATATCATTTGATTTCCCAAATTCATGAAATTGTGAACTTACGCGCTTCTGTCACACAGACGCCTGCCTTTGGTTTATCAGGCGCATGTATGTTAGTCAGGCGCATGTCCAACCTTAAGCAGTCACATGTCCTACGTGAATAGTTACCGTTTGTACTTTCACACATACCCTCTGACACAGTGCAGTAGGGGCCTGTTGGTTCTTCATCAATCGCCTGTCCTGACTGTATTTTCAATCCGTTGGGGCTTTTCCAACGAATTCTGTTGAGGATTTTGGGAAAACGTTTGGGGGTTTTGAGAGAGCTTATAAATAGGAGTTCTACTGTTTCATTGAGGGCAAATGATCTAAACTCTAGACTCCATTGATTTCATCTAAGCTCTCTTGCTCTCAATCTCAATCCAAAAACCCTAAAACTCCAAATCTAATCTTGTCTTCTAACTAGAGTCAATTCTCATCATCTAGCTTTGGTGAAGACAAGTGCAAGGGCTTTTCTCTCTTCAAGGAAGAGATCAACGCACTCCACTCACTCCTCACTTCAAGTACTACACTTCAATGCATATGAGTTTGTAAGTGTGATTTCATATTTCATAACTTTCGTTATATTGTGATTTGCTCTCGGTTTGTGAGAGTGGTTTGCTTGATCCCAGGTTGGGCGAATCAAGGACATCAATAGTTGTATTGATTACACATGTATGGTTTCTACAAGCGGGTTGCAAGGAAAACTCAAAATAGGGTTTTAGCTTGAGTATCTGGGTGGTATCCCAGATGGTAGGGACGTAGGATTACCGGGAACAAGTCGGGTTTGACTTGGGTAATCCGAACACTTGAATATCTTGTGTTTGCTTTGTTCAATTTGTTGTTTCATATTATTTCTGCATTATTGTTGGTTAGGATTTTAATTAGGCATAATTTCTCTTTAATTTTATAAACACTATTCAACCCACACTTTTAGTGTTTTCCTCATAGCACAGGGTCCTTACAACCAAGGCTCCCGTGCGTGTCTCCACCCATTCCCCCACTCTCCACTCCTCATTCTTTCCCTTCTCGCACATGACACCTTTCCATGTAACCCCCCTTTCATACATCTCTTAAATAAAATGAAAAGGCCTCAAAACACACTCTCTCTTGCTCCCCTTTCATGCTATTTGTTATTCATTGACGTGCTACTCTATTTTCTATATTCATTATACTGGATATGTTATTTTATTGTATCAGGAAACTTGCCTAAGCACTCTACTCGGTGATGTATTTTTTTATTTTCTTTCTTTTATTTTGAAATATATGTTAGATACGAAGGACAAGTTGCAAAGTAAGACTCCACTAAAGAACAAACTCAATATGTGAGTCTTCCTTAAATATTATCTGTATGCACTCAGATTATCTTTTTGTCTACATGTTCATCCCTTTCATTGTTACCTGTCCTTGTTACCATCATTACTATTGTCGCTCATTATTAGTTTTAATACGTATACATGTAGTGTAACTAATTGACGCTGAGCGCATTTTAGTCAAGAGTGTGAATCTTTTTAGCCTAACGACGAAAGGCATGATACATTCCGTTCGTGTAGTATCGTGAGAAGCAGTGCATGATATTTTCATTTTTACCAATACATATATTATTTCTTTTAAAACAGTTCTCAAACCAAGCTTCTTGGCAACCCTATAGTAGGTCATCCCATGAACTATTCGATCTGTTATACTGAAATTACACATACATCATGCAGTTACATGAAAACAGTTATTTTCAGTGGTTGAAAAAGGTGTCATTTAATGCAAAAGCAAGACTTTAGAATCACTGAAGTTAGGCTAGGTGTGGATATAGAATCATGACTCCAGACAATACAATAAAAACTAGTACACATTGGGTGCCCACGATAATATATTTCCTCTCTTCCATCTTTTTCCGTTCTATCATTCGAAGATGGCTTGCACAATAGAAGGGGTCCAGTAGTCTTCTCATCCTATGACTTACAGGTTTCGGTGCCTATATTTCATGGAGATAGATACATATAGTCAGATGAAATGGGCCAAGCAAGACAACAAATGTTGGACAACCGTGACAATACAGCATGGATTCACGAATGTGCCCTCCCATCCACAGAATGACACTTATAATATAATGGACACCTAAAATACTCAATAAAATGCATCAAAGTCAAATGCAGATTATAAAATGAATCTTTAAGTGATATATCTCGATAGCGGCTTGCATAATGCCATAAACACTATCCATTAGTAACAAAGTAAGAAGATTAGCATTTAAAATATTGAGTTAAAAAAATTGAATGATGAATCTTATTTTCTAAGACTAAACAGGATAGCTGATGCATCCCCATACACAATGAATATGTCAACAGCTGCATTGCAAATTTACGACACATACATCTAGATGTAATATCCATGCATACGATGGCACTGAAACATACAAGGATACTTTCCTCACTTCATAGCTCCATTGTTACCACCTCTGGAGACATCCTTTCAAGCCAATATTGCTTAGGGTTCGTATGGCAAATCTTTTGCTCATGTACAAGTCCAGGACTTGCTTAAACAGACATTTTTGGTGCTTCAAAGGTTTAAGTGCCTATAAAAATATCAGCATTTGGGATAGCTTTATCAACACAAGTGAAGAGAATAAAAAGGGTGCGAGAGAAATATTGGACAAGGTTAATAGAATTGTTGGCACTTATGTTTTGAGTGATGAAACAAATGTGATATTTAGCGGCTTAGTTTTAGGTAAAGACACCAATGCAAATCCAATTTGGATTCAGATTAGTCATTTAGTGTTTGAGTCAATTTTGTATTCTGGTCTTTGAGTCCTTTTGGAACTTGCTATTCGAGTCATTTTAGAGTTTTCGTTTCAAAAGAAATTTGAGTCTTTTTTTAATTTCATATTCTAAGAAACTCTTTTATTTAGAGTCTTGATTCTATTTAAGAAATTGAATATAAATTAAATTAGTCTTTATTTTACCTATAAATATAACCTTATTGTAAAAAATTTAGATTATTGAAGGAAGTTATTGAATAAAATTTAGGGTTGTGAAAATATAGTTTGCCGTTTAAAAAATCTTAAACGTGAGAGGCACAAGTGGGCTTGGTTTCTTGAGCATGAGATCCGAAAAATCTCCATGTGTTCCTCATACATCCGGGATTCAAGTCCTATAATTTTATCAAAGCCCTAATTTTTCATCCTCAAGCCCCCCCCGCGGGTATTTAAAAACTCCATAATCCTAAACAAAACCTTCCCTTGATTTTCATTTTAGAACAGCAATAGCAACAAAATGAAATATTTGCATGGTTACTATAGCAACTAGACTAGACCTGCATACTACACTACCGGCCCAAAACTGCAGTGCAGTTTTATTTTCCCAAGAGTTTTTTGTTGGGATTTGGAGCCTGAACAAATCAGCCGGCCGGAATCAGTTGCGATTTGGAAGGGTAGGAGTTGCGATCTCCTCTGATCAACAAAATTTGGTTGCGATTTGCATCAATCCGCATCGAGTTGGGTTGAAACATTGTTCGGCGGTTGAGGCTAAATAAAAACAGAATTAGTTTTTTTTGGGGGAGCACTGTGCGTTAGTGCTTTTTGGTGTTGAGGCTCTGTGTGCATTTGGGGCATTGAGGCTCTGTGCGTTAATGAGGGTAGACATTGGGTTATAGCCTCTGTGCTTTTTTTAAATGCTCTCTGTATTAAAAAAAGGCAAGAGGTGTTTTTTGAACTGAGGTTTTCTTTTGAGAAAAGAGTGTTTGTGCGATGAGTGCTGCTCATTAATCTTTTGAGGTTGCGTCCTCAATTTCTTTGTGCGGTATTATTCGAGGGTTGCGTCCATTGTAGCATCATGTGTAATCTGTAATCTTATCTCATCAAATTAGTAGAGAATCCCTGGCTTGGCGGCGCCCGCAGACGTAGTCTTCGGACGAACTGGGTAAACAATTCAGTGTCTTTCTTTTGTTGTTTTTCTTTCGATTGTTTTTTATCATCGTATTATTGCGTAACAATTGGTATCAGAGCACCGGGTTAGGTGGAATCAGATACGATGGGTGGAGAAAAAACAACGATTGAAAAGTTTGACGGATCGGATTATGGGTTTTGGAGGATGCAGATCGAAGATTATCTTTATGGTAAAGATTTGTGGCAACCTCTGGAGGATAAGCCGAAAGAGATGAAAGACGAAGAATGAAATGTGTTGGACATGAAGGCGATGAGCGTGGTGCGTCTATCTCTTTCGCGGAATGTTGCGTTCCACACCACGAAGGAGAAAACCACCAAAGGCATACTAAAGGTTTTAGCAGACATGTACGAGAAGCCTTCAGCAGCGAACAAGGTTCACCTGATGCGGCGTCTCTTCAACCTAAAGACGATGGAGAACAAAGTTGTTGCTGATCACCTAAATGAGTTCAATCTGATAACATCCCAATTAAGCTCAGTTAGGATTGATTTTGATGATGAGGTTAGAGCCTTAATTCTGTTGTCCTCTCTACCAGAAAGTTGGAGCTGTACGGTTACTGCTGTTAGTGCTTCAGCAGGGAAGGAGAAACTGAAGTTTGACGAAGTAAGAGATCTGATTATAAGTGAAGAAATTCGCAGGAAAGAATCGGGTATCACTTCGGGATCAGTTCTGAGTACAGAAAATAGAGGCAGATCAGAATCAAGGAATTGGAATCGAGGCAGATCGAAGTCAAGACATAAGAGCAAGTCGAGGAAAGACAAGAGTTCCATTGAGTGTTGGAATTGCAAGAAGCTGGGTCATTACTCGAATCAGTGTAAAGCACCGAGGAAGGAAAAGAAGATTGACAACTCAGCAAACGTGGCATCAGAGGAGATCAATGATGCATTGATCTTGAGTGTGTGCAGTCCATTAGAATCGTGGGTTTTGGATTCTGGAGCATCGTATCATGCATGTCCTGATAGTGAGATAATGGAGAATTATACCCCTGGAAATTTTGGAAATGTTTATCTTGCTGATGATGAGCCTTTGAAGATTGTAGGAAAGGGAGATGTTCGGATCAAAACACCGAATGGACCTGTGTGGCAACTGCGTGGCGTGAGACATATTCCTGGTTTGAAGAGGAATCTGATTTCTGTAGGACAGTTGGATGATGAGGGTTATCATTTATCATTTGGCTCGGGTGCTTGGAAGATAACCAAAGGGGCCATGGTGGTAGCTCGAGGGTCAAAGGAGGGTACTTTGTATATGACCACTATCAACCATAATAGTATTGATCTTGCAGGTGCAAACAGAGATGCAGACTTGTGGCATTGCAGACTTGGCCACATGAGTGAGAAGGGGATGAAACAGTTGTGTTCAGAAGGTAAACTGTCAGGTCTAAAGGCAGTTGACGTTGGTTTATGTTGTTGGGGTTTTGGCGGACCCCCAGAGCTCGGATCTGTGTCCGTCCTAAGTCGGACGGACCACAGAGGCACGAATGCGCAGCGGAAAACGGAAATTCAAAAATTTTCAGACTAGCTAAACTATTTAGCTAGGCTCTGGGGAGCCAGAACCCAGCCCGATCTATGCCAACTTGGGGTGGATCTGACCACCCCAAGAGGGATCTACTCTAAAGCGGCTAATTAAATCTACACTACAAATTACTTAAGCACATACCCGGAATCTTGGCCCTGGAGCAGGTAAGATGTACTGCACCGTCTTCAGAAGCTCCTCGTAGCCGAGCCGCCTTGACTCGAACCGCCTGAGCCGCCTCGCACCGTCGCACCGATCCACTCGAGCTGACTTTCGTCTCCGAGCCGATCACACGCGGTAGAAAGTTTCACTTGAGAAGAACCCGCGTCTTAGATGTCCAGATCAAGAATCCAAACCCCCTTCGTAGTCTTGCTAGGACTACTCCAGAGAACAGGAAGAGAGAGAGATTTTAGTCGTCGATCGAGCTTGCTCTAAAATTCTGGAGCTGCTCAATCGATGGCTTGGTGTGTTTTTCAACGAGGAGAGTGCACCCCTATTTATATAGGGAGTCGGCACACTCTCTCTCGTTGCGAGCAATGTGGGACATTCCGCAAGAGTTAGAAAAAACAATTAAGCAAATTTGGCTTATTTTCAAGTTAAAGGGAGCATTTCATAAATGAAAACTTTAACTAATTGATTCTCCTTGCACATTAAACTTCAGACACCAAATAAGCTATCAATTCGAAAAGCTTCGAATGGTGAACGCGTAGGAACCAACGGTGACGAATTTCGACTTCGTTTGACCCCTCAAACAATTGCTCAAAGTTGAGCAAATTATCAAAATCTGTAGCCGTCATTTGGGGTTTCAAAAAACCTAAATTTGACTTAAGTTGCGGGCCCGCTAAGCTTAGCGGGCGCGCCCGCCCAAGGAGGCTAAGGCGGGCGACACGCCCGCTGCGCAGCGGGCGTGCACCCGCTGCAGCCAGCGGGCTGCGCCCGTTTGCCTTGCCTATGGGCTTTTTAGCCCAGTGGGTCTCACCCACTTCTCCTTGGACCGTTTTTGCGTTTCCGGGCTCATTTGAGCTCCGATTTGGACACGGTTTGAACCTGTGTTTAGACCGGGACGATCCCGTCATCCAGGTAACCCTTTCCAACATGTTTGTTCCAACTAAATTTGTCGTAATCAATTTACGACACGTTTAATCTTTGGTTTGCATCAAATGCAACGTTTGTCCCTATTGCTATTGCGACTAACTTTCACAACTTGATTTGTGAATATCATCAAATGATTTTCTCTCAATTAATCTTCCTATTACTAAGAGACGAACACTACTCGGTGTGAGACCCTACAGCCTGACCTTATTACAGGTTGGGGCTCGGAACCCCTAGACGACGGTCACTACGAGCAGTAGCTGTCGTCCCTGTTTCAGAATCATCATAACGTGATCGACCCTTTGACAAAAGTATCATTGGGTTTACATTGGCTGTGTCAGTGATGAACTTCATTAGTCGTAGTCCCTTCGTCAAGACTGTGTTCTTGTTGGCCTAGGGTATGGTTTACTGTCAACCCTATTAGACAACATTGGTCAGTATACGGTGGTCTTTATTGTATACACGTTGTACTTCTTACAACGCACCTCGGCCGAGGATTAACATAAAGATCGTACTGAGCCTGTAACACTAACGGAAGTGACGAATCCCATCTTAGTCATCTACTCGCCTCGAGAGCTTCGGGTGCAGCTCAACCTAAGATCTTTCAGCAGGCCTAGCCTCGAAGCTAGATCATAGGTCTAAGCTACACGGTCCGCTCACAGGTTAGTACAAATGACTTCAGGTCTTAAGGACCAGCTAACCTATCATCACCCTAGAGTTATTAAAGACAGTTCAGTTAAAGTCAACCATTTAATAACTCTCATGTGGTCGTTCAGTGAACTCATTCTCCAATGAGCACCTGTGTCTCGTCTCCGACTTCACCAAGTCGAATGACTATGAGATCATCATTACCCTAAGGTAAGACTAAGACACAATGGTCTATCCGATGTGTTGATATCCAGTTCTCGACACATCTATGACCATGAACCATTTAAGACATATGTTTTATATTCGGTCGCTTACTTACTCATAATCGAGATCTCATCTAGATACGTAAGGACCTAACTATAAGTCTATGGATATTATCTAAGTATATCAATACAAACGATTTTAGTATACTTAGAATAATACGTACCATATACAGTATGAACAAGATATATATTTAGGATAAATTGCCTTATGGGCACATATTCTCCTACATATGTGAAGGCTGCGTATTTGGGAAACAGAAAAGGGTCAGTTTTTCGAAGGGTGGCAGAACCTTGAAGAAACAGAAGCTGGAGCTGGTACATAGTGATTTATGGCGACCAGCGCCTGTCACATCCCTTGGTGGCGCGTCATACTACATGACCTTCATTGATGACTCCACGAGGAAGGTATGGGTTTATTTTCTGAAACATAAATCTGATGCTTTTAATGTTTTTAGAAAATGGAAAGCTTTGGTAGAAAATGAAACAGGTCTGAAAGTGAAGTGCTTAAGATCAGATAATGGTGGTGAATATGAGCTTACTGAATTCAAAGAGTATTGTGCTATGAATGGTATTCGCATGGAGAAGACTCTTAGAGGAACCCCTCAGCAGAATGGGGTTGCAGAACGTATGAACAGAACCTTGAACGAACGTGCTAGGTGCATGCAACTGAAGTGTGGGTTACCAAAGATGTTCTGGGCAGAAGCAGTTAACACAGCCGCTTTCTTGATTAATAGAGGACCATCAGTTCCTTTGGATAATGGCATACCAGAGGAGACTTGGACTGGTAAAGAGGTAAATCTATCATTCCTTAAAGTTTTTGGTTGTGTTTCTTATGTTCATATTGATGCTACTGCTAGAAGTAAATTGGATGCTAAATCTATGAAGTGTACGTTTATTGGATATGGTGGTGATGAATTTGGCTAAAGATCTTGGGATGATCAGAATCGGAAAATAATTCGTAGTCAAGATGTCATATTTAATGAACATGTTTTGTACAAAGACAGGTTGGGCGCATCAGATATTGAAAGTGCAGGTACTCAGGTTGAAAGCCCTCAGGTTGTTGAATTAGATATCTCGAATTCAGGTGTGAACAAAGTTGTTCGGAATGATCAAGTTGTTGAAGCAGAACCGAATTCGCCAGAATCTCCTTTGAGAGAAGCAATTGTTGAGGCAGAACCGAATTCGCCAGTATCTCCCTTGAGGCAAGCGGTTATTGAAGCAGAACCGAGTACGCCTGTAGCTCCTATGAGGAGATCAGAAAGACAGCATCATGCACCAGCAAGGTATTCCCCCTCTTTACATTATCTTTTGTTAACTGATAGTGGTGAGCCAGAATGTTATGTTGAGGCTATGCAGAGTGAGCATTCGAGCAAGTGGGAGCTTGCAATGGAGGATGAAATGAATTCCTTAATGTCTAATAACACTTGGGAACTAGTGGAGCTCCCAAAGGGTAAAAAGGCATTGCATAACAAGTGGGTTTACATAATTAAAGAAGAGGCCGATGGAAGCAAGCGTTACAAGGCAAGGATGGTAGTGAAGGGCTTTTAGGAAAAACAAGGTATTGATTATACAGATATATTTTCTCCCATTGTGAAGCTAACTACTATTAGATTAGTTTTGAGTATAGTTGCTGCGGAGAATTTATTTTTAGAGCAGATGGACGTGAAAACGGCTTTTCTTCACGGGGATCTTGAGGAAGATATATACATGAAGCAACCAGAAGGGTACTTGTCCAAAGGTAATAGTGAGCTTGTGTGTAAGCTAAAGAAGAGCGTGTACGGTTTGAAACAGGCTCCAAGGCAGTGGTACATGAAGTTTGATGGGTTCATGCATGAAATTGATTTTGTTAGATGCAATACAGACCATTGTTGCTACTTCAAGAGGTTTGAGAATAACTTTATCATTTTGCTATTATATATTGATGACATATTGATAGCAGGTTCTTGTGCGCAAGAGGTGAATCAGTTGAAGAAGGAATTGTCCGAACGGTTTGCGATGAAGGATCTTGGAGAGGCTAAACAGATCCTAGGTATGCTGATTAATCGAGATAAGGTGGCAGGTAAGTTATATCTTTCTCAAGCTGAATATATCGAAAGAGTTTTGAAGAGGTTCAGTATGCAAGATGCAAAGCCTGTGAGTACTCCCTTAGGTAGCCAGTTTAGGCTTTCCAAAAAGGAGTCACCTAGTAGTGATTCGGAGCGTGCCTATATGAAGAAGACCACATATGCCTCAGCAATTGGTAGTATCATGTATGCTATAGTGTGCACTAGACCAGATATTGCGCATGCAGTGGGAGTTGTGAGCAGATATATGAGCAATCCGGGTAAGCAACACTGGGAAGCAGTAAAGTGGATCCTTAGGTACTTGCGAGGTACACCAGAGAAGGCATTGTGCTTCGAAGGTAAGAGTATAAAGCTGACTGGATATGTAGATGCAGATTTGGCAGGTGATCTTGATAAGAGAAAGAGTACGACCGGATATGTGTTTACATTGGGTGGTACATCGATTTCTTGGGCTTCTAAGTTGCAAAAGATCGTGGCTTTGTCTACTACAGAAGCGGAGTATGTAGCAGTGACTGAGGCTAGTAAAGAGATGGTATGGTTGCAGAATTTTTTGAGTGAATTGGGAAAAGAGCAGAAGAATAGTATTCTCTACAGCGATAGTCAGAGTGCTATTTTCTTAGCCAAGAATCCAGCCTTTCATTCGAGAACGAAGCATATTGAGTTGAAGTATCATTACATTCGACATCTCTTGAAAGAGAAGATTTTGCAGCTAGTGAAGATTCGAGGAAATGAGAATCCTGCTGATATGCTGACTAAGGCTGTGACCTTAGAAAAGTTGAAGATATGCATGGCTTCAACTGGCCTTGGAGCTTGAGGAGTTCGAGGCTTGGCACCGCCGTTGTTTTTGGGGTTACTTATTGATGAGAAGATGGAGAGATGATTACACATGGGTTCAGTCTCCAAGTGGGAGATTGTTGGGATTTGGAGCCTGAACAAATCAGCCGGTCGGAATCAGTTGCGATTTGGAAGGGTAGGAGTTGCGATCTCCTCTGATCAACAAAAATTGGTTACGATTTGCATCAATCCACATCGAGTTGGGTTGAAACATTGTTCGGCGGTTGAGGCTAAATAAAAATAGAATTAGTTTTTTGTTGGGGGAGCCCTGTGCGTTAGTGCTTTTTGGTGTTGAGGCTCTTGGTGCATTTTGGGCATTGAGGCTCTGTGCGTTAATGAGGGTAGACATTGGGTTATAGCCTCTGTGCTTTTTTTAATGCTCTCTGTATTAAAAAAAGGCAAGAGGTGTTTTTTGAAATGAGGTTTTCTTTTGAGAAAAGAGTGTTTGTGCGATGAGTGCTGCTCATTAATCTTTTGAGGTTGCGTCCTCAATTTCTTTGTGCGGTATTATTCGAGGGTTGCGTCCCTCGTAGCATCATGTGTAATCTGTAATCTTATCTCATCAAATTAGTGGAGAATCCCTGGCTTGGCGGCGCCCGCAGACGTAGTCTTCGGACGAACTGGGTAAACAATTCTGTGTCTTTCTTTTGTTGTTTTTCTTTCGATTGTTTTTTATCATCGTATTATTGCGTAACATTTTTTTGACTTTCAACCTACTAGAGTACCTTTTCAAAAAAAAATTAGGATTTTGATATATTCTAAAGCATGATTTCAGAATTGTTTTGAAGTATGATTTTTGAACCATTTAAACTAGTTGCAAGCTAGTTCAAACCATCACATATTTTGGACGTATTTTCAGTTATTTTTAATATGCTTTAATAAAATTCTAGTATATTTTCTCATCTGAATACTTGCAAATTTATAAAAAAATAAGCTTTGAATGTATTGCACATCCATCTTTAATGGATTACACAGACACTATTCTAGAACTCGGGAATCCTTGAAATTTGTTTTCTAATACTATGATCTAACTGATAAGAATAAATTTTGGTATGCTAAATACAAATTGAAAGGAGTTCTTTTACAGGAGACGAACACCTTGTTACAGTTGGTCTTGGTTAACCATACTGTTTTGGCATCATACCTTTCCAAACATAATCCATCACGGGTTTCTAATTACAACCAATTCTTAATTGTCCCTACATTTAGAGTAGATTGCGACCGTGATGATTATGAGCTAGGCATTCTTACTAGACGGATTTTTTTCCACTAATCTATAAAATGAAACGAGTTATTTATATGCTCAACGTGAAGCTCATTCTTGATGGCTTATAGTATGGACAATGTTGTATATAATCGTTTTTAATGAAAGAAGAGCTTTGATATTATTATCTTTCCATTAGTCGACCACCACTGCTACCAACTTCAAAGGCTGACACCAATCGAAAATTTGATGAATTTTATAAAGTTGTTCACGATTTGTTTAGAAAAACGTGTGAGCAAGGGGCTACAAGTAGAGCCAACAATCGAGACACGTCTTAAACTTAAGCCCAAGTCCCAGCCCAAGTCCCCGGATGAGCGTAGGTCAAAGCCTGAACCCGAGTCAGACGCATGACTAGAGACGCAGCTCAAGTCAAATCATGAGCCCGATATGAAGCTCCAGTTAAAGATAAAGTTTGAGAGACAGAGTCAGAATCAATGCCTCAATTAAAGTCAACATTTAAGTCGATGCATGAGCCACTTATTAAGCTTGCGAAAGTGGAATGAAGTTCATCACAGATCCTCCATAGCATTTTCATAAGCAGATCTTACATAGTCCTATCTTTCCTGACTACATAAGATGTTAGTCTACAAGTTTACATTCTACTTCATTTTAAAATTCGGTGATTACTATTCTCCAACTATAACAAATTGCTACCTTTTATCCGATTAGATTTCTTATCATCATTCAAAATGTGGTCAAATTTTTAAAACTCTAAAGAATGATGAGAATCCAATTTTAATTTCGAGATTATTCCTTTAATGTTTAAGTCAATTTTGTATTATAATATGAGACCTATTGGAACGTGCAATTTAAGTCTTTTTAGAGTTTCATTTTCTAATAAATGAATCTTTCCTGACTTTCCGGTTCTAACGAACTCTTATAATGTATTTAAGAGTCTTTACTTGAGTCTATTTAAGAGTTTAAGACTGTATCGAATTAGCTTTTGTTTTACCTATAAAATATGACCTTATAAGCAAACTTTTAGATCATATAAGGGACTTATTGGATAAAAATTTTTGTAAATATTATTTACCACTTGAAAAATCTTAAGTGTGAGAGGCGCAAGAGTGATCTCCATTTGTGTGGATTGGTCCCTTGAGGAGCTCTACATGTTGTAGGGGCTTTGTTATCAAGGATTCCCACTTAGTTGAGAGTGTGTGAGCTTGGTGAGAGATCTAGGGTTAGGTCTTGTTGCTTGGAGCTATTCTCTCATTGTGGAGGAAGAAAATGAAAGGGTCGGTGTATGCCTTGCTTGATCGATAGTGAAACCGGATGCATTGGAGCTAGATGTAGGTTGTTCGCAACCGAACCAGGGTAAATCTCTGTCTCTTTTGTATTGCTTTTATTGTTGAGTATTGGACTCCCCTGATTTGGTTTTGGATGATGAACAAACATAAATATATCGTGAACTAACTCTTTGTAAGCGCAGTTATGGAAATCGTCGCCAAACTTCTATGAATATCAAATGTGACGTCTCGAGACTTCTCAAAGCAAGTGATCGTATGCCTAAAGCTTCGTTGAAGCTTTTGGACCTTTTTAGAAGTCATGAAGATTCGGAATCGAAGCTTTCGAAGACGGTTCATTAAGTTTAATTTATAGTCTTTTAGCTTCGTTCCGTAGAATGTTAAGCCTTGAGTAGGTCTTACGTTTTAATCTTCATATTGCTCCTATCTTAGAGCTAGGAACTTGTAAGAAGTCCATACAAACTTTCCCGAAGCATCGCGCTTCGATTCGCGACTTCTTGTGCATGTTAGTTGGTTCAAGAAGAAGAACCAACCGACTAGATGGTGATCTAGTCGGTCGGCAATCCTTCTTGGACCGACTAGTTTGCTTTCTCAATTCATAGCTCAGTACTGTTTACAGTTAGTCGGTCTACGTTGACTCACCGACCGACTAGTTTGTGAACTAGTCGGTCAGTGATGCTTCTTTGACCGACTAGTTGAGCTTCTACTGTACATGCCAAGTTACTGTTTATCGTTAGTCGGTCTATGCACATTTGACGACCGACTAGATGAACTAGTCGGTCAACTTTTGTTCTTGGACCGACTAATTTAATTTGTACTCAGACTATTAGTTTTATCTCTTAGTCGGTCTAAGTTATCTCACCGATCGACTAGTTGTGAAACTAGTTGGTTAGCAAGTGTGCTTTGACCGACTAGTTCTGCTTGTCTGAACTTCGACCTATTCCCTGTTCACCTCTTAGTCGGTCTACGTTGATTGACCGACCGACTAGTTGATGAACTAGTCGGTCGGTGGTTGTTATTTGACCGACTAGTTGAGATCAGAATAGATCCGTTGGAGCTTTAATTGAAACGTTTTTCTCTCCCTATCTCCCCCATCCTATAAATACTTATTGAGCTGCATTCATTGCACTCAAGGCTGATTATTGGAGAAGTTTAGAGATCAAAGAGAAAGCTATCCTCTCATTTAAAGCTCATTCATTTCCCTCTCAAGAATCTCTTCCTCACACATTTCAAAAGAGAGATTCATTGTTTGAGAGCCTTCCAAGCCAAGTGCTTGATCCTAGGTTACCAACAACCTCATAGCTCTCCATTTCTGGTCATTTATTGGGAGCTAGGGTTTGGTGCTTCTTCATTTTCCCCAAAATCCGTTTTGCCCTAAATCGTAAGTTTACTCAAGGCAATAGGTATTTTGTGGTAAGCATTTCATTTCAATTTACTTTGTTATTGTAAGTGTTCACTCTCGGTTGTGAGAGTGTGTTTGTGATCCCGGGTTGTGGGAGTCACAAATTTCTTTGTGTATGATTTGACTTGGTGAAGGTTCTTCACAAGTATTTCATAGTGGAAATCTTGAGTTAGGGTTTCTAACTCAAGTATCCGGAAGGGATCCGAGTGGTTGGGACGTAGGATCACCGGGAACAAGTCGGGGAGACTTGGGTGGATCCGAACCCAGTAATATCGTTTGTTTGCGTTTGTCTTATTTGTTGTCGATTATTTACTATTCCGCATTTCCGCATATAATTGGTAGAGATTGCAAGATAATTAGGAATAATCCTCCTTGTTATTTTAAAGTACTATTCACCCCCCTCTAGTACTTGTGCAGTAGCTTAGCAGGGCATTACATTTATTTCGTATTATATTTGCGTGCTTACATTGTCTATCGCAAGATTGTTGAGGGAGTTGGTTGTTGGTGCCAACTCTCTCTTGTGCCCGTGAGGTGTTTGGTTTTGTTGCCTAGGTGACATCTCGGTGGAATTCGGGCTTGGGACCGTTTTGTGGCACAGTGTGTACCTAGCCTAGGTGCTAGGGAGGTACACGGGGGCTCCAACCAGTGGTATCAGAGCTTCCGATTTGTGAAGAAGTGTAGTGCCGTGATGGCGTCTTGCTCATGTGAGGAGACGGCCGGGTGTTCATACGAAGTAGAGAGGCTAAATGGCCGGGACAACTATGGTCCGTGGCGACAAAAGATGGTGGATTTGTTGAAGCACCATGGAGTTTACGACGTGGTATGTGATACAGGCATGCCATGTAAGGCAACGGTGTATGATAAGCGAAGGATGGAGCTTAAAGCCCTCGGTGAGATATTGCAATCCATGGAGGATGAGTTCCTTCGGTAGTTTGCCGATGTAGAGGTCGTGAGCGACCTATGGAGGATGCTTGAAGCTCGGTACTCGACCAAGACACCAATTGGACGAAGGTTGCAATTGTGGCAACGCTTTTATACTCACAGGATGAAAAGGGGAACCTCGTTGTGGAACCATGTTGGCGAGATGGACTGTATTGTAATGGACCTACGGGAATTGGGGAGTGTGATAGAGGATGAGCAACATGCTATGGCACTATTGTGTTCTCTTACTCATATGTATTCCAAGTTTGTAGGCTCGATGTTAAATGGCCGAGACTCACTTACATTGGATGAGGTGAAGTTTGCATTTCATACGGAGGATTTCCAGAGTTTGGTGTTAGGTTACACCGATGGTTGTGAGGTACCCAATGTCATCCGGGGTCGCCAAGAGGGCGGACCTACTCCAAGATCCAAGACGGACCGTTCTAAGAGTTGGAATCGGCGACAGCGGCAGCGGTCCAAGTCAATAGGCCGTGGTGACAACAAATGCTTTCTATGTAAGGAAAGCGGGCATTGGAAAAGGGATTGTCCGAGGTTGAAAGCGAGGACGTTGATTGGCATTGTGGAAGATGTAGTTCAGAGTTCGACTCTTGTTGGAGTACGAGACGGGATGTTTTCTGGCGAGGATGATTGCTCGGTGTTTGCGGCATACTCCGTGGGAGAAGCGCAATGTTCGTGGTTATTGGACTCGGGGTGTTCATTCCATATGACTCCGGATCAGAGTGCGTTCGACTCATACATTCCATGCATTAGAGAGCAGATTCTCGTGGGGAATGGTATGGAGTGCGAGCAGGTTGGGAGTGGTACAGTCAGAGTCAGGATGCACGATGGCATCGTTCGTGTGTTTGATGGCGTCAGACATGTTCCTGTTCTTCACAGTGGCCTGATATCGATAGGAGCTTTGACTGGGATGGGCTACATGGCAGTGATCGAGGAGGATCGACTGCGTATTTCCCAAGGGTGCCTGGTTGTCATGAGGGGGAAGAAGCATGGAAACTTGTATGCGCTCGATGGGCACACAGTAGTTGGCGAGACTGGCAGATCACAAGAGTCCGAGAGTGGAGATCCAGCGAGACTATGGCATCTCAGATTGGGGCATGGTGATGAGCAGAGCCTTGACATTCTTCAGAGGAGGAGTGTGTTCGGAGGTGATCGTGGGCTTGAGTCTTGTAGTGACTGTGGTGCAGAGCGGCCGAGGCAAGTGCAGTTTGGGACATGTGTCAGACACATCAGAGAGCCCCTAGAGTGCGTCTACGCCGGCGTATGGGGTCCATGTCCAGTTCCTTCCCTGGAAGGCACGAGGTACTTCGCGGCCTTCATAGATGACTTCTCGAGGAGAGTCATGGTTACTCTCATGGGATCTCGGAAGGAGATTCATGTGAAGGTGTGGCTATGGAGGAGCATAGTCGAGAGGCGGATGGGTAGACCCATAGGAGAGATCCGTACCAACGACGTAAAGATACGGGATGTTTGCAAGTCAGAGGGGATCGTGTGCCGTTACACCATTCCTGATGGAGACCCTCACGGTGGCGTAGCAGACAGCATGATCAGGATGTTGGTAGAGAAGACACGGGGGCTATTGAGACCATCTGGCCTTCCTAGGGAATTATGGGCGGAGACCCTTGCTACTGCGGCATACCTCATCAACCGAACACTGTCATTAGCCGCGGATAGTTCTATTCCCGAGGAGTTATGGACAGGCAGAGTCGTTGACTTCTCGCACTAGCGTATGTTTGGATGTCCTGTGTGGCCACACGAGAGGGACGATGACGATGTAGGACAGTGCAAGCAAGATTGTATCCTAGTCGGGTATGTTGGTGGAGGTGCGAGAGGGTACAGGTTATGGTGTCCTAGTACCCACGAGGTGATTGTCAGACAACACGTCATGATTGACGAGTCTGCAATGCTTAGGGCAGAGCAGACTCATGACGGTGTGCAGAGAACAGAGGACAGCCCAGTTCATAGAGAGGATGAGGTAATTCAGATTCAGACTCATGCAGATGATCAGACACGTGTGCAGAGGGACAGGGTGCAGAGTTCATCCGATGTGGTCAGTGTCAGTGATCAGCAGATATCTCACGATGTAGCTCCAGATTCAGTTCAGTTAGAGGTGCAGAGGACAGCGGTCTACAAGGAGACGTTGCAGTCGGTCGTCGTATCGATACGGTCAGTTGCAGTGTGTGAGGAGACAAAGGTCTCTCACAGTTCCAACGTGCACGTTATGGGTGCTCTTGAGGAGACCCAGCATGCTGAGGTGTGCAGCTTTAGCTTCGAGGTAGAGCCGTCGATCTACGGAGGAGTAGGGCAGTTGGTTTCCGCACCGATGCCAGAGGTTGCAGTGGGTGAGGAGATGGAGGTCTCTCACGTTTCTAGCACGCATGAGTTGGTTGCTTCTGAGGAGGACCAGCGTGTTGAGATGTGCAGCTTCAGCTTTAGGGTAGAGAGGTCTTCTGAGGAGCTTGACATCAGGGTAGAGCATTCGCTGTGCATGGTAGAGCAGTCTTCACAGTATAGGCACAGGCGATATGGCTCTCGTTTGGTTAGGGATAATTTATCAGGCGCATCTTCTGATACTTCAAAGGCCAAACCAGTTGAGATGCAGAGGAGCAGGGAATCTGATAGCATGGTGTAGCATGGAGACTCCCACGACAGTGTGGAGACTGCGATGGTGGTCCTAGGTGGAGTTGCCACTAGGGACATAGAGCTGAGAGTTAGGAGGCCACATATTGAGTGCGTTCTCGCTCGATATATGGAGGAGGCAGAGCCGAGAGGAGCTCCTTCAGTGTGCGCTCATATCTCGCCTTCGGCGAGTTCATCACAGGGCATGGCAGGTGAGGATGATCTTCAGAGGCTAGATGTTGGTGCGGCGGACAGTTTGGCGCTTGTGTGTGTGCATTCGTGTCTTGAGTCATCGGCACAGTTAGTTGAGGTGCGAAGCCGATGGACGGCGAGTCTTGATGATAGGCATCATCAGACAGAGCAGATACGGACAGCGTATCTATGTGCCCCAGCTGGGGTCAGTCTGCAGAGCAGTGGGGATGACGGCGTGTTTCTCACAGATGATGGCCATGGAGAGCATGAGTTGCTCGCGGACCCGTGGGATGATGATATGGATATTCATGGATCGACAGAGGGCACATTGGACACTGGCAAGGTGTCATTTGATACATTCATGGAGTCCGAGCTCACATGGTTATTCTCAGAGACAGATGACTTCATTGCAGACATGGCGATGGACGAGGCGGAGATGCGTGAGGCTAGGCTCAGACGACTTCTGAGCTTGGCATGTCTCTCAGAGGATTGAGGCGCCAGAGGGCGCGATTTCCGATGCACATGATGGAGGTTCACATGTCCGATGGTCAAGGCAAGGTAAGTTCATACATGACAGGTACAGGTTGGTGCTGGAGCTGTGTGCTGCAGAGTGTGGATTTATCAGCAGGGTGGAGTGTTATTTTTAATGTGTTGCTGCAAAAATCCCCACTACACAGTAATGATTGGGCCCCTTGCTTGGACATTTGGTTGCTGGGAATTGAAGGCGCTCTGCCTTCTTGTTTCCTTTGGGCAACCGACAGAATTGATAGGAGTGCATTCTCAATTTCCAGAGAGTGGATGCTCTCTGATTTTCGTTCACTGACTTGGTTTTGAGAGAGCAAAGAAGAAGGCCATTCTTTTCTCCGTGAAAGCCAAGAGTGCTTGGATATGAAATCAGAGGGGAAGAAAGCTAGCTTGGGAGCTTCTTCTTGTGGGATCCATGATGAGTGTCTTCGTGTCATCTTTCTTATTTAAGATCTAGAGTCCCTTGGGGAGTGTCCTAGATTTTGGGAACTCTATTACCAAAGAGTGATCTCCATTTGTGTGGGATTGGTCCCTTGAGGAGCTCTACATGTTGTAGGGGCTTTGTTATCAAGGATTCCCACTTGGTTGGGAGTGTGTGAGCTTGGTGAGAGATCTAGGGTTAGGTCTTGTTGCTTGGATCTATTCTCTCATTGTGGAGGAAGAAGATGATGGGGTCGGTGTATGCCTTTCTTGATCGATAGTGGAACCGGGTGCATTGGATGCTGGATGTAGGTTATTCGCAACCGAACCAGGGTAAATCTCTGTCTCTTTTGTATTGCCTTTATTTCTTATTATATTTGCGTGCTTACATTGTCTATCGCAAGATTGTTGAGGGAGTTGATTGTTGGTGACAACTCTCTCTTGTGCCAGTGAGGTGTTTGGTTTTGTTGCCTAGGTGACATCTCGGTGGAATTCGGGCTTGGGACCGTTTTGTGGCACAGTGTGTACCTAGCCTAGGTGTTAGGGAGGTGCACGGGGGTTCCAACAGTCTTAAACCTAAGCCCAAGTCCCCGGATGAGCGTAGGTCAAAGCCAGAACCTGAGCCAGACGCATGACTAGAGATGAGGCTCAAGTCAAATCATGAGTCCGATATGAAGCTCCAGTTAAAGATAAAGTTTGAGACAGAGCCAGACGCATGACTAGAGACGCAGCTCAAGTCAAATCATGAGCCCGATATCAAGCTCCAGTTAAAGATAAAGTTTGAGACAGAGTCAGAATCAATGCCTCAATTAAAGTCCACATTTAAGCCGATGCATGAGCCACTTATTAAGCTTGCGAAAGTGGAATGAAGTTCATCACAGATCCTTCATAGCATTTTCATAAGCAGATCTTACATAGTCTTATCTTTCCTGACTACATAAGATGTTAGTCTACAAGTTTACATTCTACTTCATTTTAAAATTCGGTGATTACTATTCTCCAACAATAACAAATTGCTACCTTTTATCCGATTAGATTTCTTATCATCATTCAAAATGTGGTCAAATTTTTGAAACTCTAAAGAATGATTAGAATCCAATTTTAATTTCGAGATTATTCCTTTAATGTTTAAGTCAATTTTGTATTATAATATGAGACCTATTGGAACGTGCAATTTAAGTCTTTTTAGAGTTTCATTTTCTAATAAATGAGTCTTAATTCCCTGACTTTCCTGTTCTAACGAACTCTTATAATGTATTTAAGAGTCTTTACTTGAGTCTATTTAAGAGTTTAAGACTGTATCGAATTAGCTTTTGTTTTGTATTTAAGAGTCTTTACTTGAGTCTATTTAAGAGTTTAAGAATGTATCGAATTAGCTTTTGTTTTACCTATAAATATGACCTTATAAGCAAACTTTTAGATCATACAAGGGACTTATTGAATAAAAATTTTTGTAAATATTATTTACCACTTGAAAAATCTTAAGTGTGAGAGGCGCAAGAGTGAGCTAGGTTCACAAGGCATAAGATACAAAAAATCTCCGTGTGCAAGACATGTGAGTTGGTAAATATCAAATCTTCAGGATGCGAGACTCAATATTTTATCAAATCCCTAATTTTTTATCCATAACTTTCCCACCATAATCCTTTCGCCTTCTGTTTCACATCAATCACTTTATTAAAGGTTGGCAAATCACTAGCTTAATTGTACAAGTTGAGAATGAATGGAAACTATAGTGTAATCCAACAACTACATTACTTAAGTTCTTCCACGTTTAAGGAGCTACACAACAAGAATACTACAAAAGCTTTTAAGTTTGAGGATCAATTGGTAGTTATTTTCCTTATATAAGCAACCTCATTAGAATTGTTAAAATATTGATGAGTTCTCGCAACTGGCATAGATTCCTACATCGTCCCTTTGAATTACAAATTTATTAATTATGTAAGTCTTGACATATTTAGACTACCCTTGAATTGATCAGAATCAAATTGCTCCAATATATATTCAATCTATTCAAGTCTTTAGTCTTTTAGTTTGAACAGCTCGTGTCATTATTAAAACATGTATCAGTGTTTGAATATCTTTTGACATATTATCAGAATAAAGATCTGTTTATTCATCATTGTAACCTCCATACCAAAAAATTGGGGTCGGCTACATGTACTCAACAAACAGAATGTCGGCTCGTGATGTCGGAGAGATTTCTATATAAATTCATGATCATAAGAGTGTAACATAGTATTGTGCTGGCAATCACAGACCTACCGCACAACCTTCCTTTATCCGAGACTGGGACCAACAGTGAAAACACAATCAATATTATTTTGATATCTGCAATAAATAAATAAATAAACGCAGTTCACATATGAAGCCCTCTTATATCGAGTCTATGGAGAAGCACTGATAGTCTCTCGTAAGAGACTGATTTCTTTGATGTGTCCGACTTGTAATGTACACCCTCTCCAGATGTAATGCCATCTTACATGATATTAAGAATAAAGAGAATGCATCCTTGCTCAGTTTTGAGATGCAATGAAGAAACTAGAGGCCAGTTCTCTTTTGATCCTACAATAACAAAGTCACCAAATAATAAATATAAAACATGTGATAGAACAACCAAAAAATGAAGTGGATAAAGACGGCAAAGTGTACTCCTTAAATCTTCTTAGTTTAAACTCTCATTTTATTTGAGGATATGCCAGACCAAGTTTGCATTAAAGCATTGTTGTTGTTGAGTTGCTAGCATATAGGATGTCCCCTTAAGTTTATTTAAGTCCAAACACTTATGGAATTTCTTTGTACATAACCTTGCGATTAAGATAGATTAACATGAAACTTGCATAATTATCTGACACTTGATGACAGTAGATGTTTTCATCTCCTTTGAGCTCTTCAAATCTTCACAATGAATTCTTTAAGTGCTCTAACCCTACACTACAGCTCATTGCCCTGGTTAGTTTTACTTACACTTCTGCAATTATTGTCATTTAGCGATTAGTTTAAACAAAACTGGTTAACATGATGGGCCATCATCATCATGACTTCCTTGGTTCTAGTTGTAGTAATTGGGTTAACACAGTCATCAAAAGGACTGAGGCTAATGCCTGTATTGGAGACGAATGAGTTTGATGTAAACTGGAAAATCACCACAATTAGTAGGAAGTCGAAGCAATCCGGACCATTGATGCCTTGGTAAACCTGTTTGGCATGTAGACCATTCCCAGCTCATCATTTTGTTTTTCATCCTTGTTATTTTCTTCCTCATATAGCATCATATATTCTTCCTCTACTATTGACAGCCATCAATCCTCTTGAAAAGGGCAGGTGAAGGAGATGCACAGTTCATATCATTTTGTAATAAAAGTCATCTTTTGGGCATGTTTGGGATATGAGTTTGCAATAAAAATTCTCTCTTTCAAATATAGATAAATGCTTCATAGACATTTTTTTTCTTTAGATTATAAACTGTAATCCCACTTTATCAAGTAGCAAGTTTAGAAAAAAGAAGGCTTTATCTCACTTGAAAGCATATTTACTGCATAGTTATCAAGATGCACACATAAGCTGGATATGTGCAATACAAATATGGGAGCACAGCCTTTGAAAATAGGGGAAGGTGAGCTGGATATGTGCAATAAAAATATGGGAGCACAGCCTTTGAAAATAGGGGAAGGTGTATATATCTATATTACAATTGAGGGCAGATTTTGAATTTGTCATATGTGGCAATGTCACATCAAGTTTTGGAGGGAAATTTTTGGGTTGAAGAGAAATTTGTTGGGAATACACAAAAACATTGAAATTAGGAATTGTCTTTTAATATTAGTTATAAAAAAATGTTGTGCACACACACAATCTCATCTTGGGAATGAACGCGAGCTGTGGGAGAATGAATGCTGGAGAATGCTGACAACTCATTGATTCGCGTTGCAAAACCCTGTAAAATTTCGATCACATCTGCTGATATTTCAGGGGAAACTAATAATTATTAATGTTTGTTTAAAATTAGTGGGTCCAAGATTTTTAAATGAACAGTGTCCCACGGGCACGGATTATACGTATATGAAGCCGCGCCCGCGCCGAAGACGCCCGCTAAATTTTTTAACGCTGATTTGTTGTTCCGCGCCTAAGGCACCCGCGCCGAAATTGTTGTTTTACGTCGAATTTGTTGTTCTGCGCCGAAGGCACCCACGTCGAATTTGGTTTTCTGTGTCGAAGGCGCATGCGCTGAATTTGTTGTTCCGCGCCTAAGGCACCCGCGTCGAAATTGTTGTTTTACGTCGAATTTGTTGTTCTGCGCCGAAGGCACCCACGTCGAATTTGGTTTTCTGTATTGAAGGCGCATGCGCTGAATTTGTTGTTCCGCGCTGAAGGCGCCCGCGCCATTTTTTAACGCTGATTTGTTGTTCCGCGCCTAAGGCACCTGCGTGTGTTTTTCTGCGCCGAAGGCACCCACGTCGAATTTGGTGTTCTGTGTCGAAGGCGCATGCGCTGAATTTGTTGTTCCGCACCGAAGGCACCCACGCCGAAGGTGCCTGTGCCGCTAAATATTGTAAGCTAATTTGTTTTTCTTTTAAAATTTGGCTTTGAAAAAAAATTTCGGGGAACAAAAATTTCGCAAGGGAAAATCTAAACTGAACCGTGCCCGCGGGCACGGGTTATGACTAGTCTATATTACAATTGAGGGCAGATTTTGAATTTGTCCTATGTGGCAATGTCACATCAAGTTTTGGAGGGAAATTTTTGGGTTGAAGAGAAATTTGTTGGGAATACACAAAAGCTTTGAAATTAGGAATAGCCTTTTAATATTAGTTATGAAAAAATGTTGTGCACACACACAATCTCATCTTGGGAATGAACGCGAGCTGTGGGAGAATTAACGCGGGAGATGCTGCCAACTCATTGATCCGCGTTGCAAAACCCTGTATAATTTCGATCCCATATGCTGATATTTCAGGGGAAACTAATAATTATTGATGTTTGTTTAAAATTAGTGGGTCCAATATTTTTAAATGAACAGTGTCCCAAGGGCACGGGTTATATATATGAAGGCGTCCGCGCCGAAATTGTCGTTTTACGTCGAATTTGTTGTTCTGCGCCGAAGGCACCCACGTCGAATTTGGTGTTCTGTGTCGAAGGCGCATGCGCTAAATTTGTTGTTTTGCGTCGAAGGCGCCCAAATTTGTTGTTCTGCGTTGAAGGCGCATACACTGAATTTGTTGTTCTGCGCTGAAGGCGCCCGTAAATTTTTTAACGCTGATTTGTTGTTCCGCGCCTAAGGCACCCGCACCGAAATTGTTGTTTTACGTCGAATTTGGTGTTCTGTGTCGAAGGAGCATGCGCTGAATTTGTTGTTCCGCGCCGAAGGCGCCAACACCATTTTTAACGCTGATTTGTTGTTCTGCGCATAAGGCACCCGCATGTTGTGTTACGTCGAATTTGTTGTTCTGCGCCGAAGGCACCCACATCGAATTTGGTATTCTGTGTCGAATGCGCATGCGCTGAATTTGTTGTTCCATGCCGAATGTGCCCACGCCGAAGGCGCCTGTGTCGCTAAATATTGTAAGTTAATTTGTTTTTCTTTTAAATTTTGGCTTTGAAAAAAAAATTCGGAGAACAAAGATTTCGCAAAGGAA
Source organism: Scilla litardierei (assembly GCA_030789695.1). NCBI lineage: Eukaryota > Viridiplantae > Streptophyta > Magnoliopsida > Asparagales > Asparagaceae > Scilla > Scilla litardierei. The sequence continues at coordinate 151,355,862 of CM061132.1, read as the reverse complement.
AATCTTAAATGAACCGTGCCCGCGGGCACGGGTTATGACTAGTGTATATACAAATGGATATGGCTAGATGGAAGACACTAGCACTAGCAATCTAACATCACTATATACACACAAGATAGAGGAAGGACAAATGAGAGACATAAGAGAAGAGAGGAAGAGTGATATAGATGCGGCTGAAAAGCGAGTAATGTTTAGATGTAGGATATCTAAGATGCGATTTGGGTTGGGTTTTAATTTTTTTGCTTTTCTTGTTTTTATATACCCAACCTGACTCAATTGGATTATGCACCTCCATAATCGGGTTATACGGGTGCATTGCCCAAATAACTAGATTAGACCGTCTAGTCGCAGAATGCCACCTTTTTAATTGATATTTGAAGAGGCTCAGGGCCACATGTGATTATCCAGTCACATAAGCCTTAATTTTTAACATTGTGTTTGCATGAATAAGCATAAGTGTAACACAGCTCTGTATGTGTGTGTAACACAGCTCTGTGTGTGTATTTATTGGTAGATTACAAGAGACCCCCTCAAATCTCTTATCATCTGAATCTTCAAGACTAATCCTTGTAATCTCTTCATATTCTTCAGTTAACAGAAGCTGCTGATATATTTTAAGAAAAAACAAAAAACAAATGACCAAAGTAACCTTATCTCCCATTTGAACCCATCAGGTAGCAATTATGAATCCAATAAAAGTGGGGAAAGAAAAAAAGAAAAAAAATCCCCCACCCTACTCTCTTAAAAAAAATCTGCCACCCTATTCTCTTCACCTCCCTTCATCTTCATCTACATCTTCTTTGAACACATCAAATTAGAAGATCAACAACTCAAAATGAAAAGATGGACAAACAGAAAAAAATCACAACATCCTCTTTTCTTTTCTTTTCTTTTGCTCCGTTTTCCTCTTCTTCTTTGAACCCATCAAATTAGCAAATCAGCACCCAAACAAAAAGAGAAAAACTGAATGAGGAAACGAGAAAAACCACTATGTTTCTTTCTCTTCCACTCTCTTCCTCTCAATCTTCTCTTTTGAACTTACCAGGTTAGCTAATAGGTGCCAAAAGAAAAAGAGAAAAAAGAATGGAAATAAGCGAGGAGAAAAGAAAAATGAACCCACCCTAGTTACCCGCTTCTTTACCTTTATTTTTATCGCCATCTTTCTCTTCTTCCTTGAGGGCCTGTTCTTTTCCATGAAAGTATATTTGGGAAAGTTGATAAATTGTGGAATCTGATGAGAGAGAAAATGGTGTGTAGTGTGTTCTTTTGTTGGAAAGTGGGGTTGGATTGTAGAGTTGGAAAGTTGAGGTGGGTCCCACTCCGTGTAGTGTGTTCTTTTTGTTGAAGAAAGTTGGAGGTGGAAAGTGGTGTGGGATCCACCCAAATTTAATTTGTTCTATTTATAGCTAAACTAAAAACTAAAAACTAAATTAATTACTTAATATATTAACTAATTAATAATTAAAATGTTTAATCGGATGCAAAATTGCTAATCCAAAGTCGGTATAGCGGGGGCCCACTACAGCTCACGCGCGGCAGCAAAGCAAAGCGCTAAGCGGAGAGAGAAGGGCCCACCACGTTGCGGATTCTTCTGTAATCCGACCCCAACGCGCGAAATGCAAAAGCCAAGCGAGAATCATTCTGACACAGGACACGTAAGCAAATAAACCCAAAAAAGCCAGTCTGCAAAAGAACAGGCCGCAAGAATTTGCGACTGGATTCTTAGAAACAGTGCATCAACAGTGACAAAAACAAGATTCCAATCCAAGTTTAGGAGAAAAGAACAGGCCCTGAATCTAGTAGAGATTAACAAATCAGCACCCAAAAAAGAAAAAAGAAAAAAGAGAGGTCAAGACCCACCCTTCCCTCTTCTTTTCCTCTCTTTTCATCTCTATCCATCTTCACGCTTCTTGGAACCCATCAGGAAGTACAAAAGAGAACCATTATCTTTTATTTTTATTCTCTTTAGTCAAATTTAGGGTTTTGTTTCTGATTATTTATAATTTAATACTTAATAATTACTTTGGAGTTTTGTGGCAGTAGAGTATTCTAGCAAGGGGCAATGTTGGAATTAAAAATACAAAGGTCGGGTGACTATCACATAGCCGCAAATCTGTCAAAAAATTAGCAACTGCACAGTAATAAATCAAGGGGCTAATTGAGACAGGGTAAACGTGAAGGGAGTTTCTTGTAATTTACCGTACATATATCGCTTTAGTAAATATTTTTTTGCATAAAATCTCTCCTTAATTAGTATCAATATCTAAATTAACTTTTATAATCCTACTTAAGGAAAAATCTTTCTAATGGTACCAAACAGGTGTTGGAAAGTGTCCTAAAATTTCTTGTACAACATGATAGTATGGTCTGAAACTAGTTTTTTGGGTTTCAAGAATGGAGTCAAGATTGATTATGCAAGCTTGGATTCCATTTTATTCCCCGAAGCATACGTATTGTGGATATATTCTGGTTTCAGAATATAATTGAAAAAAATTTAGAAGGCGAAAAGGGATCCACTATATTGTATTTATGAACTTGTACAATGCATTATTTATGGCATTTAGTTGATAAGAATTTAGATATATAGTTTTTCCCAAGTGTCAAAAGTTCACTGAAAGGATTATGAAGACCTTTGATGACCTGGACTAATAATCTGTGTCAAGTTTAAAGCAAGTAGTGACAAGTTAATTTTGTTATTATTTATGCTGTATGCTGATTTTTAGGCCGACTAGAATGCCATCTGCTTTAAGTTTATGCTGATGTTGTAATTGCAAACATTCACAAGCACCACCATGTCATATTCTCTGCTTGTGAGTAAGTTTAGTGATGAGGGGAGAACAGGTTACAAAGTTTAACTCGAACTTCAAATCAACATATGGCGGCACGAGAGATTAAATCTTCAAACAATTATTATCGAAATGCTATTCAAGTGAATTGCTTATTTCCTGATGCTTTGGTATAGTGTTGCCAAATATTTTTTCTTGTGCTTATCTGTGTTGCACGAATATGGACGACCACAGGTGGACATGACACATTGATGCATAACAAATTCTGTGTACATGATACCTTTGTCTACACATTCTAAAGCAATGCACGGGATACCTTTGTCTGACGTGCATCCAACACATGCCCGATATGAGAAGGCTTCACTATAGAATTATTGCATTCCTCACATTGTTCATGCATTCTGTTGGAGTTTTAATTATGCAAACCATACTAGAAGGAAGAGTTTCTTTGAATGAGATAGCATTGGTGGATGGATCAGTGAGGATGGTGGGAACATGCATAATAAACATCACAAAAGCTTGAAAATTGAGATAAACTTGATTTGAGTTGAAAAAAAGCAAGTGAGAAGGAAAGCTTTTAGGTTGTTCGACAACTACCACTAATCAGATTCTCACAAACCTTTGGTTTGGTAGTAAAGTAGCCCTTAGTTGGAAAAGCGATGAAATGTCTTCAAAACATTATTGTTATGGTTCACCTTGAATTAACTGATGTGGTGCTTTATATGGTGCCGAAACATATAGGAACGTTTAAAGATTCAATTCAGAAAATTACACCAGTTGTGCCATTGTTTTATTTTAGCAGAGGGGTGTTTAATAAACATATACATGGTAAGAGTAACAAACACCTAACACCAAAGAATACATCAACATAGCCTTTATCTCCAAGTCCTTTGGTTCAGCGACTTCAATCCTACTGTGTGTGGCTCTCTAAAGGGCCAAGGTCCTCTGATAGAGAATAACTAGAAATAACCCGTGCACACAGTGCACGGCGTAAAAAAAATCCCCACAGAAAGGATGCGGTGCACACGCGAAACCGAGGAGTGAGAAGTGTGGGTGTGGGCATCTTCGGGGGGTAAAAGGGGAAAATCAGTGGCTAAACTGCAAAAAAACCTTGGAGGGGCAAGATGCAACAATCCCAATGGCAACCCCGTAAATATGTGGAAGGGGAGGGGTATTTCTGGTTGATGATGAAATAACGGCAAGCTTGCAAATAAGGGGAATTTGGTTGGTGGGAATATTTTTTTTTTTTTGGGGGGGGGGGGGGGGGGGGGGATGTAACCCAACTCCCCAAAGCCACTCCCCAAAGCAAGCCCAAAATCCCTCCCATCCCCAAGTGACCCCCCACCATGGTGAGATGGCAAAGTCTAGGCCAATCCTTTGTCCTATTGGGTTTGTCTTAGTAGGACAGGCCCTCAAATGTAAGATAGATGCATGCATATGAATCTACATAAGATAGATGTAAGATAGATGCATACATACAAAAGCAAGCCTAAAATCCTTCCCACCCCCAAGTGGCCCCCACCATGGTGAGGTGGCAAAGTCTTGGCCAATCCTTTGTCCTATTGGGTTTGTCTTAGTAGGACAAAGGCCCTCAAATGTAAGATAGATATGACAATTATTCATGGTCCTTCATTTAGAAATATAACAAAGCTGTTCTGGATATATCTTTCCTTGATGTAATTTCTCCTGAACTTCTGTAACTTTCAATACTGGACTGCATTATCATGACATTCTTTGGTAATGTAGACCCGAAAGTAATGTGGCAATTATGGTAAAACATGCATATAGTGAACATTCACTAAGTCAAATAGTTGACTAATGGAAAGCGCAAAACTTGTATAGACTCAATACAACTTCCAATTAATAATAACAAATTATTATCTTCATCACCACCACCATCAGCATGTTTCTTTTTTTTTAAATTTTTGGCTGAAGTTGTCTGCTCCTGATCTTGCATTCGCTTCTTTTTAATCCATTCTCTCTGTGCATAACTTGATGATCACAGACGTGAGTTCTCAGCATTGGATTGCAGCATCGTCATCATTATCTAATTTTATCTATCATAATGTATACACATGTGGAGCAGAACTCTGTAAAGCGTTGATAAAATGCTACGACCAAGTACCGGCTATCATCATGATGCCAAAGATCGATGCCAAAATTTTGATGCCAAATCAGAAATGTGATTCCATTTTGCTAGATAAAGTGGTGTGGCTGGTTGGTTCAAAAACATACACCCTTATTGCAAGTCTTACCTCATCCAAATGAGATGTCCAACTTCTAAATTTTCATATCCTCCTAGTTGAATTATCTGGAGTGGTTGAGATGAAATCTTTTCCATGTGTAAGTGAAACATGAACTGAAGTGCCAAGAGTGCCAAACAAAGAGATGATCACCATTACATGTTATTTCTTGGTGTGCCACTAAGCTTCAAATATTCATCGGTACATAAAAATGTGAACCAGCGTGATGAAGGCTTTTTAAGCCAATGTGTACCTATTGCACTTGTCGGTTGGCCCCTGAAACTTTACTGTGTTTGTTAAAAATTTAGAAATCTAGCTGCGAATATGTAACTAATACTTGTAGCTGTTGTGCCTGAGTGCAGGTAACACCAAATGCCCATTTCCGAAATGACCTTGGTCTCGACAGTTTGGACACGGTTGAGATTGTTATGGCATTAGAAGAAGAATTTAGATTTGAGATTCCAGACAATGAAGCAGACAAGATCAGCTCCATCAATCTTGCCGTAGACTTCATTGCCTCTCATCCTCAGGCAAAATGAACGGGCCATCCAGTAATCAATCTGTTGAGCTTGTTTCTTGTCGGAGAAATGGCGGCCAACATTGACTTTTTTTAGGACTATTGTGGCTTTTGGTGCCCCATGAAATTTGTTCAGAAGATATTTGCTGTAGGCAAAGATGAGAAATTTCCTGAAATGCAGGAGATGTGGTTCTGTCAATAAGCGATCTTATCTCGCTTTTGTGCTTGGTAAGAGCCATTGTGCGCACACAACGTAGCCACGTTGGAAACTTGTTTAATGGTTTTTTGAATCCATGGCTTGTGACTGCTGTTTCTCGAGTTTGTTGACTTTGAAGACATTATGTTCTAGTTGTTGAACAGGGATGGATGTTATTCTTTGATTGGATGCCTGAACCCTTTTTGGCTGGATACGATCTGCACTGCAATCTGGCCAATGTGTATTCTTCATGAGACATGTAGCTTAATTTTGCCCTTAATCCATACTTGACATGAACAGCCTTTGTCCGAAAATCTGTATGCAGCTTAGTTAACTGTTGGGCTTGAAGAGCCATGGCCATACACCAAGTCCAACGTATACCAAAGGCTGGAGATTGGATATTGTCAAGAATGGGTAGCCTTCATCAAGTTCAGGCGTTGCCCAGAAATCGTACCATAATCATCCAGAATGCTCATGAATGGCACAAATTCTTGTCCAGAATACTATACTCATGTTTGCCTTTGAGATTGTTGTTGCTACATATAGCAAGGCAGTAAGCTAAAATAGCACATTGCAGCAAGAGCATCAAATGTTTATCCTTCAGCCAGGAAACAGAAGTCCTTACACCCAAGTGGATTTCCGAGGTGAGCTTTGAATGCAAGCAATGATATTGCAAGGTCGGTGATGATATTGTGTGGACATAAATTAAAGGAGGCATGCATGAATACAGACAGTCCCAGTCCTTTAAATCAAGCAGTGGGTTGTGGAGGGAGTAGAGGGATCCTTGGTCAAATTATGTATCATTAGATCTATCACTAGTGATGACCGAGAAGGCTACCAAGATAACAAAATATAACGTTCTTACAATGATTGTAGAGATTGTTATTGACTAAATCTGAACAACACGGAAGGAACATACTATTACTTCTCCAAAGAAGAGAAGTCAAGACTAAATAACTATGATAGATACTTGGCTTTTATCTTCTTGAGCCTAGAGACGACGTCAACCATCGGAATTCTTTCTTTTGGTGAGTAGCTCGAGCATAGCAATCCCAACTCAATAATAGATGACAAACACTGCACTATGACGGTTTGATCTTCAAATTGTGCTTCAATGAGGAAATCATCTTTCAAGATTTTGCCATCTACAATATTCAACAATCCTGCAGGATATGCTTTGCAAACAGTTTCCCTCAAAGTTGATTCTCCATGAAACATGATATCAGTCGGCCTTTTTCCGGTGAATGTTTCCAACAATAGAATACCAAAGCTGTAAACATCACTCATTTTCGAGACTTCTCCAGTAGACCCATACTCTGTTACAAATGTTATATTTCAATAAAAATTTTAGGCCATTGATTAGTGAAAATGAAATAGTATTATATAGTACAACTAAATTAATAATTAGCAACATAATTCCTTATGGTGTAGACAAGATATCATCAAAAATTACTTTACGTACAAAGCTGAAGGTAGTTATCTATGAAAGGAAGTTAATTAGGCTAAGGTAGTTATAATGCCCCTGGTCCAATAAGAATAGTCAGTCAACTATTGGTTCCTCCAATAAAGAATCACATATTAAAAGTATCCCAACATAAAAAAAGAACTAGACAAGGTTTATATCATGCAATGTTCAATGTCAAAATACCTTAGAAAATAACAACAAATAAATTTTCCAATTTATCTATATTAAATAGTTTACTTACCTGGAGCAATATAACCAATGGTTCCCGGTGTGCTTGCCTCTGCTGCAGATATATTACCATGGAGTAGTTTGGCAATGCCAAAGTCACTAACATGTGCTACCATATCTTCATCCAACAAAACATTGCTAGGCTTCAAATCACAATGTAGTATCACTTGAGGATGGCGGTGATGGAGGTACTCAAGTGCTGAAGACACATCCACCATTATATTCAATCTTTGCAGCAGATTCAAGTTGTAGTTCTCAAGGTGCAACCATTGCTCAAGGCTTCCTTTTGGCATGTACTGTAGTATTATAGCCTTAAAGTCCAAGTTAAAACATACACTGATGATTTTAATCAAATTTCTATGTCGAACACAGCACAAAGCTCGACATTCTGCATCAAAACTCTTCGAGGCCCCTTCAACTTCAATACTCAGGACTTTTACTGCGACAATCAATCCTTCATCAAGACATCCTTTGAAAACTGAACTGAAGTTTCCCTTTCCCAGTAAGTTTTCTTGGCTAAAGTTGTTTGTGGCACGACGTAGATCGTGGTATGAAACCACTCTATGATTGCCTAAATTTTGGGGTTCCATATGGTTCAAAGGCAAAGCCATGGACTTTCTCCTTCCATGGATTGTATAGAGAAAAATAAGGCAACTTAAAGCCACTATGGAAGCAATAGCCGGAAGAATATATTTTAGCAAATGCGATTTCCTCCTTGAAAGGGAGTTAGAAATACTTGCAGGGCATGGTGGAAAGCCAAGCTGAGATGCACCGCACAGTGCTTTGTTCCCCTCTAGAGAAGCGATGCTTAGATTTGAGAACACCTTGCCTTCAGGAACTTGCCCTTCCAACATATTGAACGAGAGATTTAGACTATCAAGGTATTTCAGATTTGCTAATGATTTTGGTATGGAACCAGTCAGAAAATTTTTCGACAAGTTCAAATGCTGGATACTGATGAGTCCACCAAATGATTCTGGAATTTGACCATGAAAAGAGTTGTTAGAAAGATCAAGATATGTAAGCATCTTGAGATCCCCTAGAGCAATAGTAATGTTACTTGACAATTGGTTCCTTGATAAATCCAACTTGTCTAATACCTTGAGACTGCTCACAACAGGGGGAATTGAGCCAAAGAGAGCATTTTGTGACATGTTTAATGTGATGAGGCCACTTAATTTCCACATGCTCTGTGGTATCTTTGATGATATTTTGTTGGCAGCTAGCGAGAAGGTTTGCAGCCCGGTTAAGTTGCCTATGGAGTCTGGTATTACGCCCGAGAGTTGGTTTGATTCAATGCTTAGATAAAACAAGTTTGTCATTAGGCCAAGTTCCGATGGAATGGATCCACCAATTTTGTTACTCTCCATGTCCAACACCCGAAGATTGTGAAGCCTAGCAATTGTTGGTGGTATTGCTCCCGTTAGCTCATTATTACCGAAATTAAGACGTTGAAGATTGCTCAAATTACCCAACTCTGCAGGAATGTTTCCTTTGATCTGGTTTGCAGCCATGTCAAGGTATAAAAGATTTGTTGAAAGATTGCCAACAGAAATAGGCAGAATTCCATCAAATTCATTGTAAGTAAATGCTAGATACCGTAACTTCTGGCAGTGATGAAGAGATGTGATGAAGTTTAAGCTGCCGGTTAGTGTGTTAGCTTGAAAACTTAAATATTCAAGCAATGGAAAGAAATATCCGAGTGTTGGAGGAACAGGTCCGATGAGATTGTTTTCTGATAGTTCAATGGCACTAAGCATAGAAGCATTCAAGAGAGATTCCGGAATGGAACCGGTCAGGCCATTCGTCGGTAGATACAGTTCTTGTAGGTTCGATAGATTCCCCAACTCCTTGGGTATTCCCCCTGCCAAATTGTTGGTGGAAAGTTCAAGTTGTTTCAGATTTGTGAGATTTCCAAGAGAGGGCGGGATCTCTCCACTGAGCTGGTTGGAATGGAGATTAAGCACCTTGAGCTTTACCAAGTAGCCGAGGTCGGCGGGCAAAGCTCCAGTGAGGACATTCTCGGCCAAAAAAAGTACTCGGAGATCCGAGCATTGAGCAAAGGTGGCTGGTATATGGCCGGTCAACTGATTGTCGGATATGGCAGCAAATTGGAGGCGAGGACAATTAGTGCCGCTGTGATTTGAGGGAAGGGAGCCCGAGAGATTGTTTGTGGCTAAGCCGAGCGTGACCAGCAAAGACATGTTGAAGATGCTGGGAGGGAGAGGCCCAGAGAGGGAGTTTCTTTGAAGAACAAGTTGTCGGAGACGGGGAAGATGGGTGAGGACGTCCGGGATGGGGCCAACGAGGGTGGTATTGTCAAGGAAGAGAACAGAAAGGAAGGAGAGGTTTGCAAGGTGAGGGGAGATCGTACCTTGCAGGGGGATGTTCTGAATCACAAGGGATGCAACACGGTGGTGCCTCATGCTGCAGGTGACGCCGTGCCAGTTGCAGAAGGAGGTGTTGGTGGTCCAGTTTGTGGACAGGACGCCGAGTGGATCTGCGAGCTGGGATCTGAATGCAAGCAGTGATGCGAGGTCGGTTAGATTATTGTGGGGAACAGAGTTTGATGGCTGGGGACACATACATAAAGAGCTTGACAGGACCAGAAGGAAGAGAAATGGAGACATGCTTCAAGGAGATGGAGAGAGAGATCGAGAGAGAGAGAGAAGATGGTACGGGGGGTGTGCTTGAACTCCGGACAGTCAGAGTGCTTTAAATAAGCAGGGAATGAGGAGTACTGTTATCCTGCTGGCTTTGGGATCAGGTCGTTCTCAAAACAAGACCGGCTTTGGGCTAAAGACTTGATTTTTTTTAATGATGAAGACTCGGGTCATTCTTTTTTTTTTCATTGACAGATGCATCATACGGACTCCACACTACTTTATATCGCGTGAAGCCAAAACAGAATGACCCGGGCGACGACTTGGGTCGAAGACTTGTGACTCTTTGTTGCGTTTAGAAAGGTCCAGAAAGGAGCTGATAGCGATGCCCCTCTCTCTGCGTGTAGGATACAATGTGGAATACATCCGACGTCTCAAAGATGCAGCACTGGTTTTTGTCGAAACATTCCGATTGATTACCGCGCTCTTGCTCTTACCATAAATGAACTGTGCGCCAGTTCACACAATTCATGATTGTATGAGAGGAAACAAAATAGGAAGACTGGGGAAATAAGCGGTGACTTGGACCCTTCAACGGGGAAAGACACGCGTCTATGTGAAAGAAAGCCAAACCCCGTTCACACTCGTTAGTTCCAACTTCCACGGCTAGCAAGTCCAGATAGCTCTCGTTGGGAGAAATAATCCCCCACCCCTTCACACTCGTTATTTTAAATTGTACTGCATGCACAATTTATCACCTGAAATGTTTGATTCTGAGATAAATTAAACATAATAGACATGCTTTTGGTTGTTGTTGCATCGTCTTTTCTTCCTAGTCTCTTCATGGGCCATTGTTTAGGCCAAAATCTTGGGTTTCTTGTGGTGTACATTTTTACCCTTAACAGTTGCCATTTTGCTCCTAGGTTTGGTTCATTGGGCTTGAGGATGTAATCACTTAGGTTTCTCTGTGATATCGGATAGAGGCCATACGGTGGGACTAGGTCCTAGTCTCTTCATATGTCTTCACTTTGCATGGTATGCAAGCTGTATGCTACATTGGTAGTATGTCCTCCAAAAAAGTCATGTACAATTGATATGATGTGGTCCAAATGGTTTCATCAAGATCCATCCCAGTCTTCCAGTCTTTCAGCATGTGGCGTAGATTGCTTAGCGAAGATGTTTTTAGGATTCATGCAGTTTTCAACTTAAGTGAACATTTGGCTTATAAAAAAGTTTTCCTCAGTAACTTATATCTAGAGTTGTCCTTTCTCCTGCTATTAGTTGAGATCACTGTGCAATTCTTCAACAAGCTTTGATCTTCATCAAGTGTAATTCTTCCCATGCTTCCTTCCCCAGCTGTAACTTGTTCGCCAAGCGGTGATTTGATTCATTCATTCCTTTAATTACATTCTTATTAAGTTATTCTAAGATTGCAATAAGTTATGTTTGGTGAACCATCGTGGTGCAAGTCCCATTTTGGATAGGGTCGGAGCATACTATGTCTGATGTTGTCTCTAAGCGACACCTACAATATGGGGATGTGGATCTTAAGATCTCATCCACTTAAGTCATGGGTTTATTGGATGTGGATCTAAAACACCAAATATCTAGGTGGCATCCGACCCCAAGCTCCCCGCAACGTTCACAAATATCTTCCCGCTCGATTCCATGCCCCTTGCTGACAGTAGGAACTCCGAGCACGTGGCATACATCGCTAACGCACACCTATCGGTCCAGCTCCGATCGGTAGTTGCTGCCGCCGAAAGCGCCATCCCCCGCCAATGAAGAGGAGAGAGGAGGAAGAAGAGAGCTAGGGTTTTCAAATATCTTTGAATGGCAAACTTGCAAATTTTGAATGGCAAACTTGTAAATAAATAGGATGTGGGCTAAGGAATTAGGTCTGTGTATAGCAACTCCCCCCATTTTGCCCGGGGCAGAGCCCGTTTAATGATTAGTCTTTACATGAAATTAATTCAAAGCTTGGAAGCAGCCTCAACGACGGCCATCTTTGAATTGACCGGCAAAGTTTTTTTTTGTTATAAAAAGCAGTGTGCAGTTCTCGTTTGCATTGGACTTCAAGGGCCCTAGCAACACAAAGCTTATAATAAGGAGCAAAGGACCGAAGAAACCAACTAGAGATTTTAACTTTTTTAAGAAAAGGTAAATCAGTCCAAACATCCCTTTCTTAAACTTGGTCATCCGGAATCATGCTTTCTTAAATTCATCCCCTAAAAACTAACAATGGATATAAACATAGTTGAAGAACATGATAAAACACGGTCTTACAGAAAATTCAATGATGAGTGGAGTACCATAAAAATTCACTGCATTTCAACACAATCTCACAGCAAAATAAAGGACAGGATGTGGATGTGGATCTTAAGATCTCATCCAATTAAGTCATGGGTTTATTGGATGTAGATTTTGAAGTTTAGTACGCAATCCAAAATAGTAAACACATGGGAATAATAGTAATCAACACATCATGACACATGATCATTGGTAACGCAGTTCGGTGCGCACACCTACATCTGCGGGGCCCCGCCCAGAAATTCAAATTACTCCACTATAAATAATGATAATTACAATCACCAATACTATTTGATGCTAGGGGAAACAAACTCCCCCTCAATACAAACTGTAGGGGTTGATCTCAATCAACCCCGTGGAGTAATTTGCGCAAGTTCCCCTTTGGTGCAAGATCCCCTTGCAATACTGACCAAGATCAACTCCCTCGATCTCCTACCTCTGTAGTCGTCAGCCTCCTCCCGGAGCTTCAAAGATCACCTTCGCAAAAGCCAATCACCCTACAAAAAAGCGATTACCCGCAACCAATCCAACTTGCAACTTTTACATCGCCCAACAAAGTTGTTAAGTTGTTAGTCAACAATTCTTCTGGTAAAATCACAAAGGATTTTCCGAACAACACCTAGTGCAGCAAGGAGAGATAGATCAGTTAGGTAGAGATCTTCAGCAGACAAACAGATCTGAAACCGAACAAAATTCCTTTACCATTCTTCAAACGGCTTAACAAATATAACAAGAAAACCACCTGATCCGCACTGAAGGAGAAGATCTGAAACCGTTCAATAGACACGATAACTTCTTATCTCCACAACCTCCAAATCTATAACAACGAGCCTTATCTTAAACAGTCGTTAAATCAAACAGCTATATAGAAGTCCACGGTGACAGAACTCAAATGTTAGAACATCAAGTTCAACATTTCTTATGACACAATGTTCAACATTTCATAAGAACACATTGTCTCATATTCACAAATGTTTAACAATAAGTGCAACATTTCATGTAACATATTGTTCAACAATCCAAAAGAAACATTGTGCCACAAATGACAAATAATAGACTTAACAGATTTTATTTGGTGAACCCAAGATATTGTATCCGTTCATTAATCTATCGCAGATTTAACGGTTTTGCATGATGGATGAAAAAACAAAACCCCCTAGGTTCATCCGATATTCAGTGTTTTGGAACTTTAGAATATGAAAATCTGAACAGCCGCAATCCTCCAAAAAAATAGCTTGGGATGGAGTTTTAGAAGCTACATATATGAGGTTTAACCTCATATGTCATATGATATCGATTATTCTCCTATATATAATGTGATTAGAGGTATTTCGTTAACTTAACCCTAGCACAATAATGATCTTCCAGGCCATAATTAGAGGAAACGACATGACATGTTATCATCTGCAGCTAAAGGGATTCAGCAAATTAACTGGGGAGCCTGCAGATCGAGTTCCTGCTTCATAACACAGCTCATAAACCAGTCACTGCTAAATGTCCACACTCCCTTTTTTGCTGCTACCATTGCGTCTTCCATGTCCTCGCATGCAAGAAAGATTGCCTTTGATGGCTCCTTTATGCCTTGCAGCCTGCGTATATCCTATGAATTGCCCGACTTCAAATCAATCGCCAAAAGTTTCTAATTTAACTGGCCATTACGACAACTGAAGCCACTAGTACATAGAAATATTGATGGTGAAGTTACTACAGATGCACATAATCGGTTAGGCTTCCTCTAAGAGAGCTAGCGTCACCTGTCCATATAAACTGTCTTCACTGCAAGATTTTGGAATAATTCAATATCATACATATTTCAAGAAGCCGACTAATATAGCTTCAAATTGTAGCACACCGGCATAGAATATTAGGTTCAAACACGATTTCTCTTGGCCTTTTTCATATGAATGTTTCCAACTGAATACCAAAGCTATAGACATCACCCAATTCGCACAATTCATGCATGCATGAAAATCAAACGAAGGATGTGAACCACTGCATCGTCCCAAACATCGCATGTGACATGCTGCAACAAATGAAATGAAATCAGACTACTTTCGAACCCAACCTTTTAATTTTAAAAAAAAGGGAACAGAACAATATCCAGAATACAAATGACCAAGTTAACACACTTGATGCATAAATTGAAAAAGTATATAAAATTGCCACCATTTTTTTCCCAGTGAGCATCGTCCAACACTGAACATAATTTACAATGAGCCAAGATAAACCAAATGGAAGAAACCATGGCAGGCAGCAATACATAAAACAAATATTGATGATGCTGTGTGACCCCATCAAAGCATGCCATATTACCATCTGGCCTGGACATGAAAAGCCCCTTAAGGTCGGGCATGTGAATTGCTTTCAATGATGATCGTCTATTTTACTATTCGAATTGTGGATCCTGCTATCGAATGTGTCTTACAACCAACTTCAATGTGCAAAAACAAAGTGAAGAACCATAATGATACATTCACCTTAGTCTCGGTAGTTTCAATACATACATTTACATCGTACGATGAATATTTAGCTCGCATTATCTTAGGCTTTGCACAGTTCCTCGATAAAGGCAAAATCCAGGATAGAGTTTCACAGCTGGATGAGTCCTCTGATATTAAGAAGGAAATCTTCTGCCCGTTCCCCATATGTCTGCATATGTACAAGACACAATTCTGCTTGGTTAGAAATACTATAGTAGTCAGAAGTGTTAAAAACCTTCAGATTTTCTTTTTCAATTCAATTGTCTCTCTCACTCTCTCTTAATTCTACTTACAATGAATTGTAGGCTACGGTGTAGTGGTAGATTAGCATCTCAGCGAAGTAGATAAATCCAAATATCAATCAGATTAGGATGAAAACTCGATTCCTTACTTAAAAATGCATCTGCTCCAGTTTACTTTCGTCAATAATATATAGATTTATGTTTGTATTTTCCTACCGTGGTCTACAAATTTTATAAAGATCAACGATAAGGATGAAAACTATTCCTTGCTTAAAAATGCATCTCCTCAAGTGTACTTTCGTCAATAATACATAAACTTCTGCTTGTATTTTCCAACTGTGGTTTAAATTTTTTATAAAAATCATGTTCCAAATCATTATTGGCCGATGCTAATCTGAGACGGTTGAAAATAAAATGACTATTTAAATCCATAAAGGAATAAGAGAGGTACAATCAAGAAAAATCAATGCGCAGTGAATCATTTGTGCTTCCACAGACCAAAGCACGTGATGTTCTTCACCCTGAACTATGTCAATATCATGTGGGAAAACAAGTAGGCCGGGAAAGTAATCCAATTAAACCTGTAAAAATTGGATACACACACAGGTATAGGTATGCATGTGAACACACACACGCGCGCGCACACACACATACAACACAGCCCCATGTCCGCCGCAAGACTACATGTCAAACACTTTTGAACCCGGGGACAAATGACGCCCGTGTCCCATGTCGAGGTGGCAATGCATGCAACAATAGAAATTGGCGCACGTGGACGCACAAATATATATATTAATGGGAAACATATGACATGACCCCTAGAAAGATCCATCATCACTTATTTCTTAGAACTGTTCATTTTATTCATCATATTTTAAAACTACAAAACACCAAATATCGAGATAACCCAAGACCTTTCACTCGTTCAACCACATGTTACAAAAAATTCTATTTTTTTGAAACCGTTTAATTTGTGATAACTGGATGAATGAACAAAAAAATGTTTGGTGTTTTGAGATTTTAGAATACGAAGCTCAAAATGAACGGTTTCGATCGTTCAAAAAATATGTAAGGTGAAACCGTTCAAAAAATATGGATGGATGGACTTTTCAAGGGGTATATGTGGTTTAGCCACATATATCATATTTTCACATATTCTCATGTGTATTAGAATAATGTATATGGGCAGGAATGTAGAAATTTTTTCCCATACTACCACACACTTTTGGTATATTTTATTTTTTTCAAATTTTTTGATATTGATCAACACATAATAGATGATCATAATAAAAAAAATTGAATTAATCCCACATATTTCCACATGATCCAACCATTACAAATTCAACAATTTCAGAGTAACTGAACTTTTTCTAATGAGCCGAACGGTGGTAAAATCCTCTAGAGTTTACCTGATATTTGTGGTTTGAGTTTTAGAGAATGTGTACAACAATCCAAAAGTTCTTAAAAATATTAAACACTTGGAGTCATCATGCCATCACATGAATGGCATGAATTTTCCCACACTAATAACACAGTTCATTAATATATATAGAATAATGGAACACATGACATGTGGCTAAGCACAGTCTCGAAAAGTCCACACACCTTATTTTTTATAATCAGAACAGTTTATTCATTGATTTTCATATTCTAAAACATCAAATATTGTTTGAACAAAAGGGGATTTTTCTCGTCCATCCACCAGTCACAAATTTAGAATGAAACTTTTTACAACATGTGTATAAACGAGCAAAACCCATTAGGTTCGCCCAATATTAGATGTTTTAAAATGTGAACAAAATGAACGGTTCATATCCTATAAAAAACAGTAGTGTAACGACCCGCTCTCGGTGCCCGTTACTGTTTGGAACATGCGCAAGTACTGCTAGACACCAATGAAGTCAATAGAGGCTCTGTTACAGAAATACGCCAAAATACTCATACATGAAAATGGTATACAACCTTATTACAACCCAGCAACGTACAAGAAAGGAAATACAACTGAAAACAATAATACACCAAGCCACTCTGAAAACAACAAAGTAAATCTCTCACACTCACTCTCAATACCCAGCGTCCTGCTGGTCAAACTCAGCAGCAAACTCAGCGTCTGCAGTCTCTGGTGTAAGCTCTTCAACCTGTGAGATATCTGGCGGGTCCACCACAAAGAGAAGGGTCGCCAGGATCAGACGTAACTCAAATTATCTCTAAGCTTGGAGATTAAAAAAGTGGAAGCATGACAGTCTAAAAAGAATAGAAGTAAAGTGTGAGCAATAATGGCACGGAAAATAGAGCAGAAATGTAACTTGTAGTTTTACAACTATTAGCAATTTCCAGCAATTAAATGTACATTATTAAAAGAGACCATGTTACGAGAGTCTAACTGTGCCGTATCTAGATCGTGACTTATAATGCGGGTTACAATAAGCAACCAAGAGTCCACCTCTTACCACGAGTGCTACCCGGGCGAACCATGCTATGAATACTGTTCAAGAATATGTGATCTGTGGATTTGTCACCGGCTACTGTGATGGGTTGCTAGAACCTGCACGGTGACAACAAGACCTAGACTAGTCGCTCCCGCACTCTCGCTATTATAAGTTACCCGAACCCAGTGTCTGTGGTGTTACCGTAATTGTAATTTAGGAATCATTTATCTAGAGTTACACATTTTTACGATACTGTTCAAACGATCAAGCTTCCACGATATTGTGCAGATTGTCAAGTTTAGTTAACTGTTCAATCGATCAATTGCTAATGAAAGGAAACTAATTCTAGCATGCATTTGTTTTTGAATTAAAGCACATTGCAAGAATATGAAGAGTTACCAATTCGCCTTGTAGTGAAAGACATGTTTTGATCAGCGGTATGGGTACCTGGTTCACATATGTTACAAGGCAACTTAGCTACATAACTTACTATGTTAAGAGGGCATGTTATTCTGAAAATAACTTAAAATATTATTATTATTATTGTACTAACTCTTATACCCTAACTTATAACTAATTACTTATAAAGTTTTATAATAACTTATTTTAAAACTTAACTTGTTATAACAAATAAATTACGTTAGCTACTAACATAGTATACTATTATAGGTTTATAAAATAATAACTTATAGAATAACTTTACATTAAAACTTATATTAAAACTTATATTAAAACTTTTTATAAAAACATATATTAAAAAATTTACTTAAACTTAATAAAAAGTTATCTTAACTTATATACTCTTACTAATATAACTTATATAATAAACTTACTTAATAACTTAACTTAACTTTATAAACTAACTTATAAACTTAACTTTATAAAAACCTAACTCTTTAACTCTTACCTCTCTCTTTCTCTGTCTCTCCATTCTGTCTCTTCCCTTCACCTTTTTTTCTTGTCCTTTTGTCTTCGATGCTGCAGAGGGGCGCACGGCTGCAGGGGAGATTCGGCGCGGAGGCCGGGCGGCGGCCTGTGCAGCTGCAGCGCAAGGGCACCGGCGGCAAGGCGGGGCTAGGGCGACAAAAGGCAGGCACGTGGCGACACAGGCGGGGGCTAGGGCACGCGGGGCAGTGCAAGGTGCACGAGGCGGCCGACGGCAGGCTCTAGCAGGGTGTGGCGGCCGGCGGTGGCTGCAGGCGAGGGGAGGCGGCAATCTGAAGTAGGGGGAAGAAACGGGAAGATGGGATGAGGGCTAATCTGAAATTGGGGGTTTCATTTTTCAATTTCTCTTCTTTTCCCCTCAATTTCAGTTTTGATTTGAGGAATTTGGTTTGGGAAATAGATTTGGGATGAAGGAAATTGGGTTGGCTTGTTTGCTGTTGGGTTGAAGGAGGGGGAATAGTGATGGTGTTGTTGCTGAGGATGAATGGAAGAGGGGTTATAATGAAGTAGAAACCCCATCGGTGAGGGTACCGTGGGAGGGAGGGTGTGTGTGCTGGCAATTGAAAGGGGGGGAGAAGGTGGTTGCCGACAGATGTAAAGGAGGGAGGCTTAGTTTTGATTAAGATTAATTAGGTTAAGTAGTTTAAGATAATAGTCATTAGTCTATGGTGGTAAATAAAAATAAAAATAGGTGTGTTCTTGCGTCGACGCGTAGAAAATAGATCTCACGGACGAAATAATAAGGAAAACACAGACTACTGAAAAAATAAAATACGAGCACACAACAATCAAACTCGCCTAAAAATACCGGTCGTTACATCTTACCCTGCTTAGAATAATTCTGTCATCGAAATTCTCTACATGACATGGAAAAGGTAGGGGTAACGCTCTCGCATTTCGTCCTCTCGCTCCCAGATAGACTCTCCTGGCAAGTTGTGATGTCGCATCACCCTGACTAGATCAATAGTCCTGATCCTGAAGACTTTCTGGCGTCGATCTAGGATCTCCACTGGTTGCTGTTCGTATGTCAAGTCCGGACGAACTGCGATCTCTGAATAGTCCACGACATGACTATGGTCGCTCACATAGCGACGCAACTGCGAGTTGTAGAATACATTGTGCACTCCCTACAAGGCAGGGGCAGTGCAAGCTTGTAGGCCACTTCTCCTACTCGCTCCAGGATATCGAAAGGTCCAATGAATCGAGAACTAAGCTTTCCTCTCCGACCAAAGCGAATCAATCCTCGGTTGGGCGGGATCTTCAGAAAAACATGATCACCGGGATGAAACTCCAGATGTCAGCGCTTTGCATCTGCCCAATGCTTGTACCTATCCTGAGCCAGCTGCAGCTTCTCTCTGATGGTCCGAACCACATCCACGACTTCTGTGATTAACTCAGGACCAACCAACTCTCGATCTTCTACATCATCCCAGCTCAAGGGGGATCGACACTTCCTCCCATACAGTGCCACAAAAGGCGCCATGCCAATGCAAGACTGGTAGGTGTTGTTGTATGCAAATTCCACCAAATGGAGATGGTCTCCCTTTGATCCTTTGAAGTCCAGCATACATGCCCACAGCATGTCTTCCAGTATCTGTATAGTATGCTCTGACTGACCATCTGTCTGTGAATGGTAAGCTGTACTAAAACTCAAGTGGGTTCCCAAGCTCTCCTGAAGGCTCCTTCAGAAACGAGATGTGAACCTGGTGTCTCTGTCCGAGACAATGCTGATAGGAACTCCATGCAGCTTCACAATCTTATCCATGTACTTCTGGCCAATACTTCTGTAGGCTGGCCCACTCTGAAAGGAATGAAGTGCGCGGTCTTGGTTAATCGGTCTACGATCACCTAGACAGCGTCATTCTGTTTCGTACTCTTGGGTAGTCCAGTCACGAAGTCCATCGTAATGTACTGTTATTTCCACTCCGGAATGGGCAATGGCTTTAATAGGCCGGCAGTCCTCTGATGCTTATCCGTCACCTGTTAGCACACAATACACTTCGCCATGCTCCGTGCAATACTTCTCTTTGTGCCATGCCACCAGTAATGCTGTCGCAGATCCTGATACATCTTGGTACCTCCAGGATGTATCGAGTATGGAGAATTGTGAGCTTCTTCCAATAACTCCTCTCTAATGGCACTGGACAGTACACAGATCATGTCCTCAAAGCTCAAGGATCCATCTGCATGAATCTTAAACTATGGCCTCTGGCCTGCTATCACCAGATCTTTAATCTTCCGCAGCTTCTCATCGTCCATCTGAGTAGACTTGATCCTCTCTACCAAGGTCGACTGGATATGCATGCCCATCAAAGATGCAGTCATCCATGGTAGAATCACTTCTATACTCATGTCCTGGATCTCTTGCTGCAACCTCCACTGAGTCTAAGGGTCATCACCGCTGGAAGACGACTTAATGTATCCGGTACGACATTGACTTTTTCAGGATGGTACTGATGGTCAATGTCATAATTTACCATGAGCTCGACCCATCGTCTCTGATGCATGTTGAGCTCCTTCTGAGTGAAGAGGTACTTCAGACTCTTATGATCCGAGAACACCTTCACGTGCTCTCCCAATAGAAAATGCCTCCAAACCTTCAATGCAAAAATCACTGCTGCCAACTCAAGATCATGAGTGATGTATTTCTTCTCATGGATCTTCAACTGCCTGGATGCATATGCTACGACTCGACCGTGTTGAAGTAGCACACATCCAAGTCCCTTGCCAGATGCATCACAGAAGACTTCGAATCCTCCTGATCGGTCTGTAATGATCAAGATGGGTGCAGTCGCCAACATCTTATTCAGTTCCTGGAAAGCATCCTCACATGCTTTCGACTAAGCAAACATCACATCCTTTCTCGTCAATCGTGTCATGGCTCCCGCGATCTTCGAGAAGTCTTTGATAAATCTCTGGTAGTAGCCAGCGAGTCCAAAGAAGCTTCGAATCTCGGTCACCCTTCGGGAGACTGGCCAGTTTTGAACAGCGGCTACTTTTTCAGGATCAACAGCAATCCCTACTCCGGACACCACGTGGCCTAGAAACGCCACCTCGTTCAGCCAGAACTCGCACTTGCTAAGTTTGGCATAAAGCTGGTGTCTTCTCAGGGTCTCGAGAACCTTCCTGAGATGCTCTGCATGCTACACCGCATTCTTCGAGTAGATGAGAATGTCGTCGATGTAGACTACTACGAACTTGTCCAAGTATTCATACAATACTTGGTTCATGAGACTCATAAATACCGCATGTGCATTGGTCATACCAATGGATCATGAAGACCTTTGATGACCTGAACTAATAATCCGTGGCAATTTTAAAGCAAGTAGTGACAATTTAATTTTGTTATTGTTTATGCTGTATGCTTATTTTGAGGCCGACTAGAATGCCATCTGCTTTATGTTTATGCTGATGTTGTAATTGCAAACATTCACAAGCACCACCATGTCATATTCTCTGCTTGTGATTAAGTTTAGTGATGAGGGGAGAACAAGTTACAAAGTTTAACTTGAACTCAAAGCAACATATGGAGGTACGAGAGATTAAATCTTCAAACAATTATTATCGAAATGCTATTCAAGAGAATTGCTTATTTCCTAATGCTTTGGTATAGTGTTGCCAAATATTTTTTCTTGTGCTTATCTGTGTTGCACGAATATGGACGACCGCACGTGGACATGACACATTGATGCATAACAAATTCTGTGTACATGATACCATTGTCTACACATTCTAAAGCAATGCACGGGATACCTTTGTCTGACGTGCATCCAACATATGCCCGATATGAGATGGCTTCACTATAGAATTATTGCATTCCTCACACTGTTCATGCATTCTGTTGGAGTTTTAATTATGCAAACCATACTAGATGGAAGAGTTTCTTTGAATGAGATAACATTGTTGGATGGATCAGTGAGGATGGTGGGAACATGCATAATAAACATCACAAAAGCTTGAAAATTAAGATAAACTTGATTTGAGTTGAAAAAGCCAGGGCGAAGGAAAGCTTTTAGGTTGTTTGACAACAACCACTAATCAGATTCTCACAAACCTTTGGTTTGGTAGAAAAGTAGCCCTTAGTTGGAAAAGCGATGAAAGGTCTTCAAAACTATATTGTTATGGTTCGCCTTGAATTAACCGATGTGGTGCTTTATATGGTGCCGAAACATATAGGAACGTTTACGATTCAATTCAGAAAGTTAGACCAGTTGTGCCATTGTTTTATTTTAGCAGCAGGGTGTTTAATAAACATATACATTGTAAGAGCAACAAACACCTAACACCAAAGAATACATCAACACGGCCTTTATCTCCTAGTCCTTTGGTTCAGCGACTTCAATCCTACTATGTGTGGCTCTCTAAAGGTCTAAGGTCCTCTAATAGAGAATAACTAGAAATAACCCGTCCATACAGTGCACGGCATCAAAAACCCCACAGGGAAAGGATTGTTGGAAAAATTGTAGATTGTACGAGGATGGTGCTATAAAGGATAGAGAAAGAAAAGACTTATCGGTTTGCCGAGGATTGCTAGGCACTGTCCTTAAGAGTAGATTTCTGCCCCTCAGAGTGTGAACTCGGTACAAGGCAGGTCCAGCGGCTACCCTCCAGGATTCAACGGCAACGGCCTTGTAAGTGTGCACTCACAGTACAAGGCTCCAGTGAGCAGCATCTGATCTTCGATCTCGCAGGTAGAGGAAGAGGAACAACAATGGGTTGACAGCAGAAAGGGATCTGCTGGAACAAAGGATCTGCAGAACAGGGAAGCTGTTCGTGTTTGTGAAAGGCAGAGGCGATCAAGCAACATCGCGAAAGGTTGAAGTTTTCGCAGTGTATAAAACTCTTGGAATTTTGAGTTTATATAGATCAAGAGAAATGACCGTTCACTAAAAGATAAAAGAGCCGTTGTGAAATTAAAACAGCCAATAAATGAAATTATAGCCGTTGAGACATTAAACAGGCTATTAAGGAGAATATGGTTGTTGGAGAATTTAATGAGCCATCAATACAAAAATAGATGTTGCAAAATTAAACAGCTATTAAAACAAAAGATATGGCTGTTGAAAACATAATGGGCTTTTAATATTCTTTTAAACAAAAGGGCCAAAAAAAATTATGATGCAAAACTCGGGCACTCCGCGCGCGCACCCGTGAACCCCCCCTGCGCAGGCGCGACGCCAGCGCACACACGCTAAGGTTTCCCGGATCCGACGCCCATATTTTCCATTCGGTTCAACCCGGTTTGGGCTCGGCCCCATGCTAGGGCTCATGTGCACGCGAGCTACCCCTAAGTCCTAGCCCATTAACAAGTCCAATAGCCCATTTATAAGAAGTCTCTTATAAACCCAACCAAGTGTGTTCTCCCATCCAATGTGGGACAAAAGTTTAGCTTTGAATTGAATGAAATATCCAACAATCCCCCACTATTTCAAAATTCAAAGGCAAGGATATAAGAAGAGGAAGAATAGATGTGAGATCGAATACGACGATTCAATACATTAGCAATGGTGACTTTCAGTCTATGAACCATTACTTAGGGAATGAAAGTGTGTTCTACAAGAAGTTGGTGAAACATATAGTTTCTATGAACCAATCTCCTTTGTTGTAAAACATTGACTCACAACCCATATTGAATCATCAATGAATAGTTGCTTGCTCTTTCGGGTTGGCACGTTTCGGCCATGCGCCATACCTGGATTTTCATGAGTGCTCTAGCGAATGTACCCAAATTCGCATAGGTAGCGGCCCCACTTCTACACCCATATAGGTGGACCCATCAAGTGTGCTCGACGATTATGCACACCACCCAACAAGGGCTATGGTTTCCATTAAGAGTCATATGCTCATCCTTTCTCATCGTCGATAGCACTGTCTACACCATAGGAAGGGACATGAATATAATGATAGTGCTCCTCACGATCAACAAGTGACTTGTTGTTACCCATATGAACCTACTTCATGAGATCATCAATCACATAGGTTGGGTTACCATCACTCTTGACCTATGTTTTAGGTATAAGTCCCATTCCCCTCCGTGTACTTTCCACTAACTTCCTACTTAGTGGTTTTGTCAGAGGATCTGCCAAATTCATCTCTGACCTAACATAATCAAGGGACACAATCCCATGATCTAGCAGCGGCCTCACAATAGAGTGCCTTAGGCGTATAAACCTACTTTTCCCATTAAAAATTTTTATTTCTGGCTTTCGCAATTGCAGCTTGACTATCTTACTGGATAGACACATACGGTACCGATTTTTCACAAATGGGAAGATCACTAAGAAGGTTCTTAAGCCATTCAGCTTCGCTACATGCCTTCTCCATGGCAATAAACTCGGACTACATATTAGACCGAGCAAAACATGTTTGCTTGGATGATTTTCAAGACACCAGACCTCCACCAAGTGTAAAAACATAACCACTTGTGGATTTAAGCTCATCTGAATCAGAGATCCAGTTTGCATCAGTGAACCTTCTAAAACTGATGGATCACAATTAGTCTCCTTCCTAATTCTTTTCTTAGGTCATGGTAAACGAACTTTAGCTGGGCACCCCCACACATTAAGGTAAACAAGGTTTTTATTTATTTATTTATTTATTTATAAAACAAGCTCAACCCCTTGTTTTGACACAATGTTTACGAATGGTCAAGACACCTGACAAGTTTAGCAACAATTTGTTCATGCAAATCAGATGATCCATATGCAAGAGTGGGTATACAGTCCTGCCAACTAAATATTAAAAAACAGCATAAAACAGAAGTTTCAAAATACCACACAACTAATGGAGCATATATATTTCGCAAGACAGTAATCAACTTGAAGAAGTCAGAGATCGTTTGACCATAATTAATGTACATACAAAATAAATGCAAAAAGGAGGATATGACACCATTTCTTGTAACATTATCAAAACCAAAATAAATATTTCAACTTTGAAGCAGATGGCTGAATTTGCAACACGCACTTAAAATTTTCCAGAAGTTTAACATATATCTGAGACTATCAGATACAAGAAATGAGAAATGTATATCTAGGTGCAAAGAATTAAGTTCAGAACAACAAGTAAGGAGCAGCCATCCCTTTTATTTCTAAGAAATCATTTTAACTTGGACAATGCTAAATGCACCGCAGGGGTTGCAGTGCAAGATCATTTAACTTTAGCAGATCATTTTCCAATTTTGCAAATGAATTTCTATGTACTTCAAGTACCTCATGGTAACAAGCAGTTTCAGTTAACATGCATCCACATCACTCCATTCTAAACAATTAGACAACTCATCCAAGAAAATTAACCAATAAACATTGATTGTTTCATTGGAAACGCCCAAAATACAGTGTACAAAGAAAATGGTAAAAGACCTACAGCTTTCAAATCACAATCTTCACTTACAAATAACAAAACAAAAACATTTCAAAACTTGCCTCATTTCTATTTTCACATCCAAGAACAAGCAAATATTAGTCATCAAAATTTGGGTAATATAAACGAAAATGAGGTTCTGTTTTGAATTACACCCCCAGCAACCACCTAATGACAAAATGCAAGAGACACAGAAATCCACAAAAAATATTTTCTTGTTGGTACTTTTACACACAAATAACTTGCATA
This sequence comes from Scilla litardierei, assembly GCA_030789695.1. Taxonomy (NCBI): domain Eukaryota; kingdom Viridiplantae; phylum Streptophyta; class Magnoliopsida; order Asparagales; family Asparagaceae; genus Scilla; species Scilla litardierei. Next base: position 151,329,807 of record CM061132.1, on the reverse strand, counting down.
TGAAATCAAAAGCTCGTCTTTTGACACAAAAAGATTTATTTAAAAAAATAATAATTAGATATGTATTCCATACTAGAATACTTAATAAGGAGTGATTGCATCTAATGGATAAAACACACAAAAAGAGTTCATGAAACGAAGAATGCCCTCTCAGATTTCAGTCTTCGAATGCATCAATCAAATGAAAATTTACACATCCTTTTAAACTAAATCCAAGCAGAAAAATATTCACACGAATCATCCACAAAAGGGGAATTACCTTTTATTTTTTCATTTTATGATAGTTTAATATATATGTTGACAGCACATTATATGAGATCATTGCTCCTCTGTATATTTAGAGTACAACTCTATATGAAAATTTAGACATCATCTAAAAGTACTCATTGCTAACCAACAACAAATTCTTGGCTGAGTTGACTCAAGGAGCATGTGAAGAGACAAGCTTCAAAAATATGATAATCACCAAATATCAATAATGTCAACATTTTTCATGTTTAAGCTCATGCAATCCAAGAAACAAGTCTCAAAATTTTGAATGGATGTCCAGAAAATGTAACTACCAATAAATCCAAATAACGATGAATGGAAGCATATCTATTGCAAGATATATGCAAATAGATCACTTTCAACAAGAATTGTGCTGTCAAATGTGTTCAACATTAATATGCGAAATTACTTTATTAGAGAGAACTTACTGTGATGGAACATGTGGGGTATATGCAATACCCGGTTCTACTATTTGTCTAAGGACCAATATACCTCCACCATTGTCTGGCCCTTTCAAGCAATGAGGAACCACTATTGGAGCAACCCCTGCAGAGGAGAGCTGTGAAATGACAGACAAGTCATTGAGTCCAAACTCAAAGATCACATCGACTGCCCTATCGGATTTGGTCAGATCTCCAGATTGTGAGTTACTACATTTATTTCACAGACAACCCAGGACAAATGAATAAATCCACACAAATTTCAAGTTATACATTTAGCTATAAAGTAGGCTCTATAACAAAAGGAAATATCAAAAGGAGAAAATAAATAAGTGTTCTCAGATCTACATGCAGCCAGAACTGCTGCAACACAATACGAAAATCACATTAATAAAAGTCAATTCGCATTCTTTCAACTAGATAAGCATTGGCAATTTTTAACTGTGTAACTCTCGTTGAATCCATTATAATCACCAGCCAACATAAAAGCAGTAGACATAAAATCAGAAGGTAGCTTCAAACTAATACTTTTACCAAACTATGCAGAATTATGTTTCTACACTATAATGTACTTATCTGTAGGAATACATCAGGCTACCTCCCGATAGGTAATCTTCAATAAAAACATTTTCTATAAAATACAAATTGAGCCAACAATGTAAATTCAGTATATTAATTAAACCGAAAGAATGTCAGTTAGAATGTAGCACATAACATACGATACAAGCGAAGGTCATCCATCCAAATCTTTATTTTAAGCAATTATAACTTTAGGACAGTTAATGAGATATCATTTAAGAATTTAAAATAATACAACATAAATTCTTATAGTTACTATGTGCTAATCATGCATATGTATGTTCACACATAGGCATGAACCCATTTATACAATATTCATATTGAGCATGTCATGAACACCATCAGAATGTAAACAATCCTTGAATAAATATAGCTTCCAAGTAACCATATACAAGAACATAATCCTACTTGGCAAGGTAGTACATAAATTAACATGGACAACAAAAAAAATTTATGTATATATAAAATAATATGCAACCCAAGCAGATACTGAGTCTAGCCGTCCAACATCATTATGTTAATTTTGATAGCAAAATTTAATCTGTTAAAGAAACCACAAAGAGAACATGTCCTTTTTTTGTTAAAAGATTATGCAGAGCCAGAGCATTGACAATAGCAACATCCAAAGTATCTACTCTTAAGATTGTTGGAAAAATTGTAGATTGTAGGAGGATGGTGCTATAAAGGATAGAGAAAGAAAAGACTTATCGGTTTGCCGAGGCGTGCTAGGTACTGTCCTTAAGAGTAGATTTCCGCCCCTCAGAGTGTGAACTCGGTGCAAGGCAGGTCCAGCGGCTACCCTCCAGGATTTAACGGCAACGGCCTTGTAAGTGTGCACTCACAGTACAAGGCTCCAGTGAGTAGCAACTGATCTTCGATCTCGCAGGTAGAGGAAGAGGAACAGCAATGGGTTGACAGCAGAAAGGGATCTGCTGGAACAGAGGATCTGCAGAACAGGGAATCTGTTCGTGTTTGTGAAAGGCAGAGGCGATCAAGCAACATCGCGGAAGGTTGAAGTTTTCGCAGTGTATAAAACTCTTGGAATTTTGAGTTTATATAGATCAAGAGAAATGACCGTTCACTAAAAGATAAAAGAGCCGTTGTGAAATTAAAACAGCCAATAAATGAAATTATAGCCGTTGAGACATTAAACAGGCTATTAAGGAGAATATGGTTGTTGGAGAATTTAATGAGTCATCAATACAAAAATAGATGTTGCAAAATTAAACAGCTATTAAAACAAAAGATAAGGCTGTTGAAAACATAATGGGCTTTTAATATTCTTTAAAACAAAAGGGCCAAAAAAAATTATGATGCAAAACTCGGGCACTCCGCACGCGCACCCGTGAACCCCCATGCGCAGGCGCGACGCCAGCGCACACACGCTAAGGTTTCCCGGATCCGACGCCCATATTTTCCATTCGGTTCAACCCGGTTTGGGCTCGGCCCCATGCTAGGGCTCATGTGCACGCGAGCTACCCCTAAGTCCTAGCCCATTAACAAGTCCAATAGCCCATTTATAAGAAGTCTCTTATAAACCCAACCAAGTGTGTTCTCCCATCCAATGTGGGACAAAAGTTTAGCTTTAAATTGAATGAAATATCCAACAAGGATGTGGTGCACACGCGAAACCGAGGAGCAAGAAGTGTGGGTGTGGGTGTGAGCATCTTCGGGGGGTAAAAGGGGAAAAATCAGTGACTAAACTGTAAAAAAACCTTGGAGGGGAAAGGTGCAACAATCCCAATGGCAACCCCATAAATATGTGGAAAGGGATGTGTATTTGGGGTTGATTAAGAAATAATGGCAAGCTTGCCGGGGGTGGGGGGTTTGGCATGTAACCCAACTCCCCAAAGCCACACCCCAAAGCAAGTCCAAAATCCCTCCCACCCCCCAAGTGGCCCCCACCATGATGAGGTGACAAAGTCTAGGCCCATCATTTGTCCTATTGGGGTTGTCCTAGCAGGACAAAGGCACTCAAATGTAAGATAGATGCATACATATGAATCAATATGACAATTATTCATGGTCCTTCTTCATATAGAAAGATAACAAAGCTGTATTGGATTTATCTTTCATTGATGTAATTTCCCCTTAACATCTGTAACTTTCAATACTTGACTGTATTATCATGACGTTCTTTGGTAATGTAGACCCGAAAGTAATGTTGGCAATTATGGTAAAACTTGCATATAGTGAACATTCACTAGGTCAAATCGTTGACTAATTGAAAGCCCAAAACTTGTTTATAGACTCAATTCAACTTCCAATTAATAATAACAAATTATTATCTTCGTCACCACCACCATCAGCATGTTTCTTTTTTTAAAAAAATTTTTGGCTGAAGTTGTCTGCTCCTGATCTTGCATTCGCTTCTTTTTAATCCATTCTCTCTGTGCATAACTTGATGATCACAGACGTGAGTTCTTAGCATTAGATTGCAGCATCGTCATCATATCTAAATTTTATCTCTCATAATGTATACATCTGTGGAGCAGAACTCTGTGAAGCGTTGATAAAATGCTACAACCAAGTAGCGGCTATCATCATGATGCCAAAGATCGATGCCAAAATTTTGATACCAAATCAGAAATGTGATTCCATTTTGCTAGGAAAGTGGTGTGGCTGGTGGGTTCAAAAAACACACCCTTATTGGAGTCTTACCTCATGCAAATGAGATGTCCAACTTCTAAATTTTCATATGCTCCTAGTTGAATTAGCTGGAGTAGTTGAGATGAAATTTTTTCCATGTGCAAGTGAAACATGAACTGAAGTGCCAAAAGTGCCAAACAAAGAGATGATCACCATAACATGTTATTTCTTGGTGTGCCACTAAGTTTCAAATATTCATTGGTACATAAAAATGTGAACCAGCATGATGATGACCTTTTAAGCCAATGTGTACCTATTGCACTTGTGGGTTGGTCCCTGAAACTTTACTGTGTTTGTTAAAAAGTTAGAAAACTAGCTGCGAATATGTAACTAATACTTGTAGCTGTGATGGCTGGGTGCATGTAACACCAAATGCTCATTTCCAAAATGACCTTGGTCTAGACAGTTTGGACACTGTTGAAATTGTTATGGCCTTAGAAGAAGAATTTAGATTTGAGATTCGTCCAGACAATGAAGCAGACAAGATCAGCTCCATCAATCTTGCCGTAGACTTTATTGCCTCTCATCCCCAGGCAAAATGAATGGGCCATCCAATACTCGTGCTGACTTCCATTTGCTTCAGCGAGATCATCATCAATCTGTTGAGCTTGTTTCTTGTCGGAGAAATGGCGTCCAACATTGACTTTTTTTAGGACTATTGTGGCTTTTTGTGCCCCATGAAATTTGTTCAGAAGATATTTGCTGTACCAAAGATGAGAAATTTCCTGAAATGCAGGAGATGTGGTTCTGTCAATAAGCGATCTTATCTCGCTTTTGTGCTTGGTAAGAGCCGTTGTGTGCACACGGCGTAGCCACGTTGGAAACTTGTTTAATGGTTTTTTTGAATCCATGGCTTGTGACTGCTGTTTCTCGAGTTTGTTGACTTTGAAGACATTATGTTCTCGTGGTTGAACAGGGATGTATGTTATTCTTTGATTGGATGCCTGAACCCTTTTTGGCTGGATACGATCTGCACTGCAATCTGGCCAATGTGTATTCTTCATGAGACATGTAGCTTAATTTTGCCCTTAATCCATACTTGACATGAACAGCCTTTGTCCGAAAATCTGTATGTAGCTTAGTTAACTGTGTTGGGCTTGAAGAGCCATGGCCATACACCGAGTCCAACGTATACCTAAGGCTGGAGATTGGATATTGTCAAGAATGGGTAGCCTTCATCAAGTTCAGGCGTTGCCCAGAAATCGTACCATAATCATCCAGAATGCTCATGAATGGCACAAATTCTTGTCCAGAATACTATAGACATGCTTGCCTTTGAGAATGTTGTTGCTACATATAGCAAGGCAGTAAGCTAAAATTGCACATTGCAGCAAGATCATCAAACGTTTATCCTTCAGCCAGGAAACAGAAAGTACTTACACCTAAGTGGATTTCCGAGGTGAGCTTTGAATGCAAGCAATGATGCAAGGTCGGTGATGATATTGTGTGGACACAGGCATGTAGAGATAAATAGTACCAAAAGGAGGATAAATTAATGGAGGCATGCATGAACACAGACAGTCCCAGTCCTTTAAATCAAGCAGTGTGTTGTGGAGGGAGTCGAGGGATCCTTTGGTCAAATTTTTCTTGCTGAGTGCCAGAGACTGCTTTAATAAAGACAGGCCGAAGACTCGGGTCAATCGTGTAGGGCATCCGCATTAGTATTTTCTATCAACACTAATCCTGCTTTCATTCACACTAATCCTGCTTTAAGAAAAAGAGTTCTGAATTTTTGATAAAACGCGTGTCTTCCGCTAGCGAGATTTTAGATCCAAAGTCTGTCTTGAAGTGGACTTGAAACTGAGATTTTAGATCCAAAGTCTGTCTTGAAGTGGACTTGAAACTGAGATTTTAGATCCAAAGTCTGTCTTGAAGTGGACTTGAAACTGAACGCTGCCCTGCTAGCCTCGTCAAGACAAGTTGAAAGATTTATAAAGAGATCACAGGGAAAGATTCGTAAAGAGAATTAGGCTACACAAGACCAGTTGAGAGCTTGCAACACTTGGGCAGGACAATATGTTAGACAAGTCTTGGAGGAAGTTGAGACATCTTAGAATGTTTGGTTCTCTGCACCCAGAAGACTATTTTGTTTCAGTCAATCTAAAAAACAGAATCATCCAATAATTGAGCAATTCCAAATGTTGCAAAGTACATAAGATGCCGAAAAGGCTACCAAGATAACAAAATATAACTTAATTTCTTACAGAGATTGTAGAGATTGTTATTGACTAAATCTGAACAACACGAAAGGAATATAATATTACTTCTCCAAAGAAAAGAACTCAAGACTACATAACTATGATAAATACTTGGCTTTTATCTTCTTGAGTCTGGAGACGACATCAACCATCGGAATTCTTTCTTTTGGTGAGTAGCTCGAGCATAGCAATCCCAACTCAATAATAGATGACAAACACTGCACTATGACAGTTTTATCTTCAAATTGTGGTTCATTGAGGAAATCGTCTTTAAAGATATTGGCATCTACAATATTCAACAATCCTGCAGGATATGCTTTGCAAACAGTTTCCCTTAAAGTTGATTCTCCATGAAACATGATATCAGTCGGCCTTTTTCCGGTGAATGTTTCCAACAATAGAATACCAAAGCTATAAACATCACTCATTTTCGAGACTTCTCCAGTAGACCCATACTCTGTTACAAATGTTATATTCAATTAATTTTTTGGGCCATTGATTAGTGAAAATTAAATAGTATTATATAGTACAACAAAATTAATAATTAGCAACATAATTCCTAATGGTGTAGACAAGATATCATCAAAAATTACTGTACAAAGTTGAAGTTAATTAGGCAAAGGTAGTTATAATGTCCCTAGTCCAATATGAATAGTCAGCCAACTATTAGTTCCTCCAATAAAGAAACACAGATTAAAAGTATCCCAACCATAAAAAGAACTAGACGTGGGCTATATCATGCAATGTTCAACGCCAAAATACTGTAGAAAATAACAATTAAACTTTCGAATTAAACTTACATTAAATAGATTTTTTTTACCTGGAGCAATATAACCAATGGTTCCCGGTGTGCTTGCTGATGCTGCAGATATATTACCATGGAGTAGTTTGGCAATACCAAAGTCACTGACATGTGCTACCATATCTTCATCCAACAAAACATTGCTAGGCTTCAAATCACAATGTAGTATCACTTGAGGATGGCGGTGATGGAGGTACTCAAGTGCTGAAGACACATCCAACATTATGTTCAATCTTTGCAGCAGATTCAAGTTGTAGTTCTCAAGGTGCAACCATTGCTCAAGGCTTCCTTTTGGCATGTACTGTAGTATTATAGCCTTAAAGTCCAAGTTAAAACATACACTGATGATTTTAATCAAATTTCTATGTCGAACACAGCACAAAGCTCGACATTCTGCATCAAAACTCTTCGAGGCCCCTTCAACTTCAAAACTCAGTACTTTTACGGCGACAATCAATCCTTCATCAAGATATCCTCTGAAAACTGAACTGAAGTTTCCCTTTCCCAGTAAGTTTTCTTGGCTAAAGTTATTTGTGGCACGACGTAGATCGTGGTATGAAACCACTCTATGATTGCCTAAATTTTGGGGTTCCATGTGGTTCAAAGGCAAAGCCATGGACTTTCTCCTTCGACGGATTGTATAGAGAAAAATAAGGCAACTTAAAGCCATTATGGAAGCAATAGCCGGAAGAATATAATTTAGCAAATGCGATTTCATTCTCGAAAGGGAGTTAGAAATACTTGCAGGGCATGGTGGAAAGCCAAGCTGAGATGCACCACACAGTGCTTTGTTCTCTTCTAGAGAAGCGATGCTTAGATTTGAGAACACTTTGCCTTCAGGAACTTGCCCTTCCAACATGTTGAACGAGAGATTTAGACTATCAAGGTAACGCAGATTTGCTAATGATTTTGGTATGGAACCAGACAGAAAATTTTTGGACAAGTCCAAATGCTGCATATTGATCAGTCCACCAAATGATTCGGGAATTTGACCATGAAAAGAGTTGTTAGAAAGACCAAGATATGTAAGCATCTTGAGATCCCCTAGAGCAATAGTAATGTTACCTGACAATTGGTTCCCTGATAAATCCAACTTGTCTAATACCTTTAGACTGCTCACCGCTTGGGGAACCGAGCCAACCAGAGCATTTCGTGACAGGTCTAATCTGAGGAGGCCACTTAATTTCCACATACTCATTGGTACCTTTGATGATATTTTGTTGGCAGCTAGCAAGAAGGTTTGTAGCCCGGTTACGTTGCCCATGGAGTCTGGTATTGCACCCGATAGTTGGTTTGATTCAATATCTAGATCAATCAAGTTGGTCATTAGGCCAAGTTCCGATGGAATGGATCCACCAATTTTGTTACCCCCCATGTTCAACACCTGAAGATTGTGAAGCCTAGCAATTGTTGGTGGTATTGCTCCCATTAGCTCATTAGCACTCAAATCAAGACGTAGAAGATTGCTCAAATTACCCAACTCTGCAGGAATGTTTCCTTTCATCTGGTTTGACCCCATATCAAGGTATAAAAGATTTGTTGTAAGATTCCCAACAGAAATTGGCAGAATTCCATCAAATTCATTAGATGTAAATGCTAATTCCCGTAAGTTGTGGCAGTGATGAAGAGATGTGATGAAGTTTAAGGTGCCGGATAGTGTGTTAAATTGGAAATTTAAAAATTCAAGCAATGGCATGGATGCTCCGAGTGTTGGAGGAACAGGTCCGATGAGGTTGTTTGTTCCTAGATCAATAATTATAAGCATGGAAGCGTTCAAGAGTGATTCCGGTATGGAACCGGTCAGGCCATTATTCCCTAGATACAGTTCTTGTAGGTTCGATAGATTCCCCAACTCCTTGGGAATTCCCCTTGCCAGATTGTTGGTGGAAAGATCAAGGACTTGCAGATTTGTGAGATTTCCAAGAGAAGGTGGGATCTCTCCACTGAGGTGGTTAGTACGGAGATTCAGCACCTTGAGCTTTACCAAGTAGCCGAGGTCAGAGGGCACAGGTCCAGTGAGGACATTCTCGGCCAAAACAAGGTCGTGGAAATCTGAGCATTGAGCAAAGGTGGTTGGTAATTGGCCGGCCAACTGATTTTGGGCCATTGAAGCTATTTGGAGGCGAGGACAATCAATGTCACTACGATTTGAGGGAAGGGAACCCGAGAGATTGTTTGTGGATAAGCCGAGTTGGACCAGCGAAGACATGTTGAACAGGCTGGGAGGGAGAGGCCCCGAGAGGGAGTTTCTTTGAAGGACAAGTTGTCGAAGACGAGGAAGAAGGGTGAGGGAGTGGGGGATGGGGCCGACGAGGGTGGTATTGTCAAGGAAGAGGACAGAAAGGAATGAGAGGTTTGCGAGGTGAGGGGAGATCGTACCTTGCAGGGGTATATTCTGAATCACAAGTTTTGCAACACGGTGGTGCCTCTTGCTGCAGGTGACGCCGTACCAGCTGCAGAAGGAGGCGTTGGTGGTCCAGTTGGAGGACAGGACGCCGAGTGGATCTGAGAGTTGGGATCTGAATGCAAGCAGCGACGCGAGGTCGGTGAGATTATTGTGGGAAACTGAGTTTGCTAGCTGGGGACACATACACAAAGAGCTTGTTAGCACCAGAAGGAAGAGAAATGGAGCCATGCTTCAAGGACATTCAGGACTGTTATACTGCTATGGTATGGGGGTGTGCAAGAACTCCGGACAGTAAGGGAGCTTTAAATAAGCAGGGAAGGGGGAGTAGTGTTATCCTGCTGCCTTCTGCTGTGGGCTACAGACTGATCTGTGCCATATACATGCTGGTCTTCCAGCAGCAACCAGCAGGCCCTCATGCGCTGTTGGAATTCAGCAGCCCACGAGGGCTGCCGGATTGGTCAAAAAAGGGGACTCCACATTACTGTGTCTCGCGTGAAGCCAAAGCAGAATGACTCGGGCGACGACTTGGGTCGAAGACTGCTGACTTGGGCGACGACTTGGGTTATTCATCCGCGCTCTTGCTCTTCCAGGCCATAATTTAGCCTTTGACGGATTAGACTTGAGTGGACTTGGTGGGCCTGATCGAATATGCCAACACAAGGGGAAATGTTGATATAATTATGATATTTCAATTCAGTCAAAACAAAAATATAATTACATATGTGAATGATGGCGATCAGTTAACCTTTTCTTGCCCGTACAAATCAAGCACCACCAAGGAAAAGGCATGCCATGTTATCATCTGCAGCTAAAGGGATTCATCAAACTGGGGAGCCTGCAGATTGGGTTCCTGCTTCATAACACAGCTCATAAACCAGTCACTGCTAAATGTCCACCCGCCATTTTTTGCTGCTACCGTTGCGTCTTCCATGTCCTCCTCGCATGCAAGAAAGATTGGCTTTGATGGCTCCTTTATGCCTTGCAGCCTGCGTATAACCTGTGAATTGCCCGACTTCAAACGAATCTCCAAAATTTTCTAGTTTAACTTGCTGTTACAACAACTGAAACCACAAGTACATAGAAGTATTGATGGTGAAGTTACTACAGATGCACAAAATCGGTTAAGCATGCTCTAAGAGAGCTGGCGTCCCCGGTCCATATAAACTGTATTCACTGCAAGATTTTGGACTAATTCAATATCATACATCTTTCAAGAAGCCGACTAATGTAGCTTCAAATTGTAGCACACCGGCATAGAATATTAGGTTCAAACACGATTTCTCTTGGCCTTTTTCCTATGAATGTTTCCAACAGAATACCAAAGCTATAGACATCACCCAATTCGCACAATTCATGCATGCATGAAAATCAAACGAAGGATGTGAACCACTGCATCGTCCCAAACATCGCACGTGACATGCTGCAACAAATGAAACGAAATCAGACGACTTTCAAACCCAACCTTTTAATTTTAAAAAAAATGGAACAGAACAATATTCAGAATAAAAATGACCAAGTTAACACACTTGATGCATAAATTGAAAAAGTAAATAAAATTGCCACCATTTTTTTCCCAGTGAGCATCGTCCAACACTGAACATAATTTACAATGAGCCAAGATAAACCAAATGGAAGAAACCATGGCAGGCAGCAATACATGAAACAAATATTGATGATGCTGTGTGACCCCATCAAAGCATGCCATATTACCATCTGGCCTGGACATGAAAAGCCCCTTAAGGTCAGGCATGTGAATTGCTTTCAATGATGATCGTCTATTTTACTATTCGAATTGTGGATCCTGCTATCGAATGTGTCTTACAACCAACTTCAAGGTGCAAAAACAAATTGAATAATGACACATTCACCTTAGCCTCGGTAGTTTCAATACATACATTTACGTCGTAAGATCAATATTTAGCTCGCATTATCTTAAGCTTTGCACAGTTCCTCAATAAAGGCAAAATCCAGGATAGAGTTTCAAAGCTGGATGAGCCCTCTGATACTAAGACGGAAATCTTCTGCCCGTTCCCCATATGTCTGCATATGTACAAGACAATTCTGCTTGGTTAGAAATACTATAGTAGTCAGAAGTGTTAAAAACCTTCAAATTTTCTCTTTCAATTCACTTGTGTCTCTCTCTTAATTCTACTTACAATGAATTGTAAGTTACGGTGTAGTGGTAGATTAGCATGCAAAATTGTCAGCGGAGTAGATAAATCCAACTATCAATCAGATTAGAATGAAAACTCGATTCCTTACTTAAAAAATGCATCTGCTCCAGTTTACTTTCGTCAATAACATATAGATTTATGTTTGTATTATCCTACCGTGGTTTACAAATTTTATAAAGATCAATGATAAGGATGAAAAGTATTCCTTCCTTAAAATATGCATCTGCTCAAGTGTACTTTTGTCAATAATACGTAGACTTCTGCTTGTATTTTCCAACTGTGGTTTAAATTTTTTATAAAAATCCATATCAACTGTTCCAAATCATTATTGGCCGATGTTAATCTGAGACGGCTGAAAATAAAATGACTATTTAAATCCATAAAGGAATAAGAGAGCAGTACAATCAAGAAAAATCAATGAGCAGTGAATCATTTGTGCTCCCACAGACCAAAGCACGTGATGTTCTTCACCCTGAACTATGTCAATATCATGTGGGAAAACAAGTAGGCCTGGAAAGTAATCCAATTAATCCTGTAAAAATTGGATACACACACAGGTAGGTATGCATGTGAGAACACACACACACACACACACGTCCTCCCCAAGGCTCTACATGTCAGACACTTTAGAACCCTGGGACAAATGACGCCCGTGTCCCATGTCCAGGTGGCAATGCATGCAACAATAGAAATTGGGGCACGTGCACGCACAAATATATATATTAATGGGAAACATATGACATGACCCCTAGAAAGATCCATCATCACTTATTTCTTAGAACCGTTCATTTTGTTCATCATATTTTAAAACTACAAAACACCAAATATCGAGAGAACCCAAGACCTTTCACTCGTTCATCCACATGTTACAAAAAATTCTATTTTTATGAAACCGTTGAATTTGTGATAACTGGATGAATGAACAAAAAAAAATGTTTGGTGTTTTGATATTTTAGAATATGAAGCTCAAAATGAACGGTTTCAATCGTTCAAAAAATGGAAGTATGGACTTTTCAAGGGGTATATGTGGTTTAGCCACATAAATCATATTTTCACATATTCTCATGTGTATTAGAATAATGTATGTGCAGGAACATAGAAATTTTTTCCCATACTACCCCACACTTTTGGTATATTTTATTTTATTCAAATTTGTTGATATTGATCAACACATAATAGATGATCATAATAACAAAAATTGAATTAATCCCACATATTTCCGCATGATCCAACCATTACAAATTCAACAATTTCTGAACTTTTTGTAATGAGCCGAACGATGGTAAAATCCCCTAGAGTTTACCTGATATTTGTGGTTTGAGTTTTAGAATGTGTACAACAATCCCAAAAAGTTCTTAAAAATATTAAACACTTGGAGTCATCATTCCAAGTAAAGGACATGTCGCCACAGACGACTTGACGCAGACGAACACAGATCAAGGTAAAAGACGAAATTTCATCCATCCATCCAAAAAGTTACAAGAATTGCCACCTGTTGGCTCGACAAAAACAAAAGCAAAAATTACACAATAGGCCCCGCATCGGACTCGTTCTCCCCAGAAGCTTCTTCCTCACCTAGGACCCCCTGGTTGAGGTCCCTGCTCCGGCGTCGGAGGCCCTTCTCAGTAGATCCATGGTGATAGCTGCGGGAATAGCACACGTCTCTAGGAACGAGAGAGTGCTGGCATGTTCTGGAAACCTCCCTAGGAACATATTCTTCATAAACTTAACCACGGCTTCAAAGTCTATGTCGGCCTGGGCCTTAACTTTTTCCAGATCTTGGTGATGAGCCAAGGCTGCCAAGGCTGCCTCCTCATTCAGCTCATACTTATCATCCTCAGCTCGCTGAAAATCTTCCCTCAAATCCTCCACTAGCACATTTAGCATGTGAAGCTGTTCCTGAGGCATGCAAAGCCTGTCCTGAGGATCGTCCTCCAGCTCCTCCACCATATGTCTACACATGCGAAAACTATGTTGGTTGTGGTACAGCTCTGCTACCCCCTTGTACAAAAGAGGATAGAAAGTCAATACGACTACGAGCGCACAAAGGACAGAGGCTATGAGGGATCATACATGGCAGACCCTTCAAAGGACCAGGACGACCCCGTGGGTACCCAGCCCAGGAAGGCCGGCCACCTCCCAAGGCCTCACCCAACAGATAGTAAAACACCCTGACGCCGAGACCTTATCGTCATCTTCCGTTGGGCGATGCGACAACCGGCCCCCTCCAAAAGGCCTGCTCTCTTAGGCTGCTTCGACAGCGAGGCATTTGACATCCCCTCGCCAGCCCTGGCTTTTGCCTTACGGATGTGTTCCTTCACAGTACGACGACAAAGCTCCTTCCCCTCCACCAACTCGTCACGGGCTCCCGCGGTAGCCAAATTGACATCAACATTAGGTCAATGGGTCGCAGACCTCGCCGCCCTAGCATCACCACGACGAGGCCATATTCTCCATGTCGCATATGCCGAACCCGTATCACACCTCATGGAGACCGATAGATCTTCTGAAGAAGAGAATCATTCAGCCATTAACTCGAAGAGGGATTGTGACGACAAACAAGCAAATGGGAAAGGGGAAGGACGCATGTTCGAAAACTGCAAACTTGCTTTCCTTTATAACCTAAGTCCTGAAGGGATCAACGGCAGATCATAGCAACCGTTCGATCTACTCGATGCCAATCATGGCCGTCCAAGATTGATGCGACCAGTCGGCCTTCGCATGGCGTACATGCCGACCGTCCCCATCCACATCAGCATCCCTCGGTGGGTGGGCCCGACTTTTCAAACTTTACATTAAATGCGGGCATCTTTGACGTCGTCGCCTTACATTCCAATGGCAATTACTTGCATCATTAGGAATGTCGAGACTTCTCTCTCAAAGGCACGGCCTTGGGATTTTTTTCTTATCTCGGCAAGGGCATTATCCCATTAGCTGAAGTGAGCAATAGTTCGGCTTCGCCTCTCAAAACCCTAGGTTCTTACAAGCCCAACGAAGGCATCACATCAGGAATCAGCGGGAATCAACCCCAACCGTTGGATTGGAACATTTTGAACCATCCGATCATGGCGACGAGAAAGCTTCCACCGAGCATGAATCGGGCGGTGCCACGTCACCGGCTCCTCAGACAGCAACACTACTCGCATTCAATATATGTCAGTTCAACCAATTCTTTCTCCACTACCCGATGCTTCTGCCCGCGAATCATGGCAGACGCAACAGCACACCATCATGAGTACTCGTCCTTTCAAACGAAGTGCACATTCGTTCCTGAAGTAAGACATCGACGATTGGCATCATCTCTTGTTCAGTTCGTCTCCACGTCTCTCCAGTTCTAACCTCGCGATGGCGGATCGGTCCCACAATGCCTAGCTAAGGAGACGATGGGTTATTGTAGATACCGATGTCAGTAGTCAAGTCTGACCCACCAGACGATGCATCATTGTAGATACTGATGTCAGTATCAAGTCTGACCCACCAGCAGCTGAGCCCGCCCCAACACGTCGGATATCACCCCACAACGGTAACCTCTCGACCTGCCTCGAGGGATCGATGAGGCCCGACCTCAGCCTAGCCCACGTACACGCACATCGCGGCCCTAAACAAGCAACCAATATTGTCTCTCCAATCACGATCGGCATTCAATACTTGTCTTATTCGCAGAGACGGTCGGCTTCCATACATCCCCTGATGAACAGAAGACAGCTACACCCAAGGGATAGCGGATTTTCACTTGGCTAGCCCTCATTCGTCATTGGACATTATATAAGTAGATGGATACTTCATTCATAAGGTACGACCTCTTGGGCTTACACAACACCCAATTGCCATCCCAAAAACCCTCACTTTCTACAGGACAACGGCTGCTTCAGCCACGCCCCCTTCTCGCTTGAATCTAACTTAAGCTTCGAATTCTGATCGGAGGGCCAACCCATCCAGTGAGGTTGACAAGCTTTTCTCTATTTCAGACAATAGTGAAGGATTTTTCGTTTCACGCCCAGTGAAACTAGCCTGACCGGGCTCAACTTGTTACATGAATGCTTGCCTCCGTGGTCTGGCATAAACGTCCGGTGGATTGGTCTGGCCCCCGCGAGATTCCTTGCATCAACCTGTACATTAGCATATGTGCTAATGCCTCTGGAACTAGGGGTCCAATATGCCATATGCATATTTCCAATAATACAATAACACAATGATTACACTATTACACATTGTTATGACTTTGAAAAGGAATACCCCTAGACATTTCAACTTCCTAATAGAATAGCTGAACGTATCAATTATTTATATTGAAACATACAAGTTATCATAGTTTAAAAAAGTCAATATTTTGACAGCCTTTTCCAGTAAAATACAACATTTGATATATAATGAAAGTAAATGAATAGCTCAAACGTGCAATGAAAGATATTTGTTCACAAATAATCTAAATAAAAAATAATATAAAGCATATAATTGTAGATATATTTGAGAAGTGTCCCCCCATTTAAAGTGGTGGTGTTCGGAGCAGGTACTGCTTCATGATAGGAGTCTCTATGCAACATATGCTTTGATACATCTAAAATGATTAATAATAGACAGATCAACTTGAATATACAGGTTCAGGAATCCAATCAAAACCCTACTATTTAATGCATGGGTTAGATGGGCTCAACCTTTATGGCCTCTGCTAATATCATCCCCGTTGAGCATAAATGCATGTATATCAAACTAAGAAAATAAATTGTGAAGACATAGTTGTAATAAAACATAGAGAATACGCTCCATTTGTGCATGTGAAATAAAAAGAGAAGGTTGTCAATGCTTCAAAACAAAACATTAAGCTCAAAATTATAAAGCCAGCGAAAAAAAGTATCCTCTCAATTTGAAATGACACCATAACCGTTAACTTTTTTTTATCTAGCAACTATTGTTTATAGCATGGTTTTAGGTATCGGCAGGGTTTCTGTCATTTCGTCTAGGTTTCGGAGTTAACCGAGACGACACCTGCCTAGAAGTTTCGGTTTCACCCAAGAAGAAAAAAATGAAGAGATAGAGAGAGAAGAGGAAGAACAGAAAAGAAAAGAAGAAGAAGAAGCTCCAAAGTCCAAACAAAAAACATCTTCTAAAAAAAGAAGAAAAAGAGGAAGAGGAAGAGGAACATACTTGGATTGGGCGTCACCTCCCGCCGCGGCAACCGCCTCCCGCCGCCAGCCCCCAAGCCCTCCCAGTGACTCTTTTGACTTTTGAGTGCTGCTGGCTGCTGCTAGGCAAATACACACTATCTTACAGATTCATTTTAATTACAAGTTTGCCATCACTTTTAATTACAAAGTTGCCATACTTGTAAATAAAAGAAATGGCATCATAGTTAATGAAATAAATTTATTTACATTTGTAATTTGACTAGAAAATTTGTAACATGTAATGTGAAATAAATGTAATGTGACTAAAAAAATGTGTTATTTGAGTATCCAAAAAACGAAACGGATGAAACGAAACTATCATCAGAACCCACCGAAACGGACGAAACCGATACAGAAACCTAAATTTGTGGAAGAACGAAACCGAAACTTAGACCTCAACCCTTGGTTTATAGAGTCCTATCCCTAGAGATCATCATGTTTTTAGAGTTCTATAAAATAAACTACAACTAAAACAAGCTAAAAGATAAGTTAAAGACTTTTGTTAGACATTGATGGTATAAGAAGTCCCATAAGCAGAACAACAATGTTACCACTAGTTCATACATAAAAACCAAGGCACCTTGGCAAACAAGAATGCTTCACAGAGATAAATTCTATTGAATCGATGCAGTACTGGGGAGTAACGATACTCACTTTGGTATCATAGAGAATCGTATACTTCATAACTAGAATTGCCAATATTAACTAGCCAGGCATGTTCTAGGAGCAAGTTCGCTTGAAATCGCTGCCACGAGTAGGCTCCTAACAAGTGATTAATCATCAAACATAGGAGGTACAACATCCAGGACGCTGCAACAAGTGCAAGAAAGAGACAGGATGGATGAGAAATAGAATCATATTTTGGCATGCTTCAACTTACGCAATGTGAAAATGTATCCTCACCTACAACATTCTTCTCGGCAACTTATCAATCACATGAGAAAAAAAATCAGTTTCTGATGCTAGATTCATTGTTCCGACAGTGCATTAAACCAATGCATGGTAACAAAGAAAAAGTTCCAAGTTGCAAACCTGTCAAACATGAATAATAAGGAAAAGTCAACCATGAGCAGGTTTCATCTGACCCAAAAGGAATATCCAACCAACATAGAATTATGGGCTTTCACAATATCGAACAGCTATGGAAACACCCTTTTGTAAACAAAGCAAGAATAAATGCTTAGAAACTTACTTTTGCCCAATCAAGACAATCCGGATTTGGTGCCTGTAGATTTATATGTGCATCCAATACCACAGCCACTGTGCACCAATGACGAATAAATCAGAATCAGAGACCTCGCTCTAAAGTCCCTTTCTCACTCCATGCAATGCTAATCCTACTTCAGTTTCATTCTCATTTTTGGCCGATGCAACATTTTCTTCTACTTGCTGAGGTAACTGGACATTATCCACATTAACTGGTGAAGTATTAGAGCAAAAAGCAAGTTCCTCTTTAGGGACTATAACACTTCGCTTCTCATCCATGCAGTCTTGACTTTTGATGACAGAACAATCTTCACATGCTTCCCCACAAGATTTTTTCCAATTATTCACATGATGAAGGCCCAGAGTATCCTCATTTGTCGATATAGCCTGAGTGGACATGCTAGATTCCTCCTCGGGAACATTTTTCCTTTGTGACTCATCCAATTGATCCGCATTGTCACTTGTAGCTGAAAATTCTTCATGTAAACAACCATGACCGATCTCTCTGTCTTTTTTATGCTTAGCACAATAACATTCTCTTTGTTTATCATCCAAATGATTTTCCTTGCAAGCTATAGGACTGCTACAATGCATGTCTTTGTCATCTTGGTAGCCATTACTCACAAAATTCACATTATCTTCATCATTATGGTCGTCATTGCACAAAACATCACCCTCAATTTTGCATTCTGTATCTAAATCAACATGGCCAATTAATGCATTTTCCAAGAATGGACATATGGGTTCACTTCTCAGGCGGCACTTATGACATCTAAAACCGACCAGATTATTAATATTCTCGACGGTAACGCAAAAGGCATCCCCATGAAACCAATCTGCATTTGAAAGGAAAAGGAAACAAATAAGAGAGCTTATAGAATAGTAAGCATTAAAAAATTTCAAAGCTGTCTGCAAGGAAAAAAAAATTCAACACTTGATCAGAAGAGACTATACTCGAAACTAACATGTGAAATTCTCTACTGCTTATTGATTATCGGTTTTAGGTGACATTCTAACTACTGAATCCATCATAGCGACATGTCTCAAGAAGCGTATGAAGATATGAATGGGAATACAAGGAATCATTTACCTTGACAGCGCTCACAACAAATGTAAATAACTCCAGAATTGTATTCTTGATGACAAAGAGAGCACAATGGTTTGAAATCTGGGTCAGTATTTTGAAAGGGGAGAATAATGTTTCTCTCTCTAAAATCCCTTTGCTGTTCAGTAGCTAACTTGCGTGTCCAGAGGAGACCATTCAGCCAGTATGAATAATGAACAACCGATCTCTTTCTCTTGCACCAGTTGATTCCATTTTCAATATCTACATACTTCATGCTTTTCTTGACTCTCTTATGGCCACAAGACTTCTTACTTTTCAGCGTAGCATGTTTCCCTTTCTTTGGGATGGCGTCCAATTCTCTATCTTCCGATATTTTTCTCCCTTTAAAAACTATTTTTAGCCTCAGAGGTTTCACTTCCATGCTTTTTATGCCCTTTTGTTTTACCCTCTTACTTCTCAAATTTTCTTCAACATCCCTGCTATTTTTGCCTTCATCTCTTGCAATTCTGGTTTTTACGTCCTTTTTTGCCTTCACACCTTGTATGCCCTTGGTTTTTATCACATTGGTTACTACTCTGTCAGTCAAGTTCGTATTTTTTATGGTCTCTTCTTTTGCTTTCTCATTTTTTGAGTCTACATCCACACTGGTTACTACTCTGCCTGCCAAGTTCATATTTCTTAAGTCCTCTTCTTTTGCTTTCGCATTTTTTGAGTCTACATCCACACTGGTTACTTCTCTGCCTGTCGAGTTCATACTTTTTATGTCCTCTTCTTTTGCTTCCCTCTCTCTTGTTTTAACATTTTTTGATTCATTGTTATTTGCTTTCACACTTGTTGTGTCTTTGGTTTTCAGGTTTATGGTTTCTGCATCCCTGCATCTATTACATATGTAGGCTACAGCTACGGCACCTTTAGGTACTCTGAAATGCTTTCGATGGAAAATACCTGTAAAAGAAATATCACCAGATTATCAACAATAATATCAGATATGCCAAATCCATATTATTACTATCTCGTAAGGAATCACAAAAATGGAATAATAAAGAGGAAAAGGAATAAAGGTGTAATATATTGAAATAAAAAAGTCAAAAGTACTGCTAGAATTTCTTAAAACAACTATGCCAGCATGGACGTATCAACAAAACAGAAATGGCATGGGATTTTATTTAAATAGATCATTTACACAATTATACTACAAAATGAAACTATGATTAAACTTATGCCATCATTCACTTGAAACATCATGAAAAAAACAAAGCTTTCCACAGAATACTTTGGAGAACATGGTATATGCTTCAAGCTGGCAAACCATGGATGCTCATAAGCAACCCGTAGTACGTACACCAATCCTATGAGAATGGCACTGAAACTAAGCTGCATTGGACATTTGAAGCTGATCGTTATATGGATCATACAAATTGCCCATTTTTATCTACATAGTCAAGTCAATTAAAATATCAGGTGGTCCTAAACCTTTTTACACATGTATCAAATGATGTCATTTTCGCCAACTGAATAACATTTTTCTTACAACTATTGAAGACATGGGTAAAAGGCGTTGCCACCACTTGAGTTCAGCCAATTTGGATACGTAGATCAAGAAGAATGGTTTGGACTGTCCATGGGATGATAAGCGTAAGAACCATTCTAGAGGATTATTCCCGTTTACACATACATACACAGGAGTTGCTTTAGTATGCCCTGGACATAACTAAGCCGCTTATGCCCACTCACAAACGTGCATGATGTGCAAAGCAATTGTGCAATCTACTCTGTTAATTTTGATCTACATGTTCTCAAAAGTTCTATTAAAAACAAAAAAAAACATTCAATTTAAATATGATTTGCACATGATCAAATGTGTACATTTTCAGCAATACAACTAAAGAAATCTCTTGATCCATGACCTTTCAATCCATAAAAACACAAGATTATTGTTTGTCGGTATTTCAAGAAACTGAATTGTAATGAATGGATGAGATCATCCACTCTAATCTCTCATCAAATGATTTATTTAGTTACATCATTGAAACGCCATCCATTTAGCAACCACCTAATGCATGGACATATGATCATGATCAAAATGGTGTATTACAAAGCTAGTTATGCCTGGAAGCACTAAAGCTGCTTCATACAAAACAAAACAAAAAAAAAAATCATGCCCACAAGCACACACACATATAAGACAGACTTGGCTGCTGCAAGTTGATCTATATTATTTGGGTTACTAAAAACCAAAGTTCAAATGATTTTAGGTTTTCTTACCCATGCATCACATATGCGCAATGAACAGCTCAAACAGGAAAGTGCTGAAATTTATATCATCAAACACAAATCAGTGTGTAAATGTTTCTAAGTGTCGAGATCATGATAAAAACTTTGGGTTGTAAAATTTGTATGATCCAAAGTCAAGGCCTCCGAAACAAGTCACTTTTAAGTTTTTAACACTCCCCCAAACCCTAGATCTAGCATACTGTTTTCAACTCCACCCATAGCAAGAACATAAGAACCATATTCTTAAACAGCTTTCCAACTAAGAGAATGCAAAATGATTAGTTGAGAAAATGGAAGGTCCAAGGATGTTGATATATTTATGTTTTAAGCTACCAAGGATAAATTGGCATGTAAATTTTTTTTTAGGAACTTCATGTGACTTCATGTAATTCCACTGATTTTTATAGAGGCAAAATAATTGATTATAGGAATATGATTTCATTTAGCTCTTTGTATTATCTTGTGCTCTGAAGATCCATACCTGTAAAAAAATATCTTAATTCCATGTTGAATTGTGATCTACAGAAATATGAAAAGTGGCAGTGAAGTGTTAGGATCTAACAAAGATGGAATTTTTATTAGAAAACAAATAGCAAATAGAAAGATAATTGAGCACAAAAGAGGTGTGCTCTCCTCCCAAGACGCTTAGAGGGCGTCCGCACTCGTCTACCTACGGAATCACCAAATATCAATCATCAAAATAGCATAGGTCAACAAGCGGCTACGCCCCCTATTTATAATCAAAACTAGGGCAAGGGGATGGCATGCGGCTAAGAGAAGGCCGGCCATCAAAGGGGGGCGGCTAGGGCAATGGGGGTGCGGTGCGGGTCTGGGCCCGCACCCCCTTCCTGCAGGTGTAAACCCGCAGGTCAGTAGATGCTCCGGAAGGCCCATCAATACTCCCCCCAAAGAGCCACCTTGTCCTCGAGGTGGAAGTCTGGAAAGCGCGCCGTCATGTCCTCCATGTCCTCCCACGCGCTTTCGTGGTCTGGTAAGCCTCTCCACTGCAACAACACCTGACGTCCGACTGTGTCGCTCTGACGAACTCCCTTCAGCAATTCGAGCTCCATCCTCACCTCCATATCTGCAGTAAGGATCTCGGGTAATGTAGGGGAAGGGGTATGGTCGCCAATGGCCTGGCGCAACTGTGACACATGGAAAACAGGGTGAATGGTAGATCCTGGAGGTAAGCGCAATCTGTAGGCCACTGGTCCTATCCTCGCCTTGACCTCAAAAAGTCCAAAATACCGTGGAGCCAGCTTTTCATTCCTCCTATGAGCCACTGACCTCTGCCTGTAGGGCCGCAGCTTCAGATATACCTTATCTCCAACCTCAAAGTGTACATCCCGTCGGTGTTGATCTGTCCGTGCCTTCGTCACCTGCTGAGCCCTCGCCAAGTGGAGCTTTAGCTCCTCTAGAATCCGGTCCCACTCTGACAGGTATTGCTCCACATCAGAAACTGGGGTCGTTTCTTGGCCATATTGAAGTAAGTGCGGAGGGTCTCTCCCATATAAAATCCTGAATGGTGTAGTATGTGCCTCCGTGTGGTATGAAGTGTTGTACCAGTATTCCGCCCACGGTAGCCAACGTGCACACTCCTTGGGATTCTCAGAGATGAAGCATCGCAGGTAAGTCTCCACTCCTATTTATCACCTCCGTCTGACCGTCAGTCTGGGGATGATAAGCGGTGCTCCTTTTCAAGGCCGTCCCCTGCAGTCTGAACAGCTCCTACCAAAATTTGCTCTGAAATACCTTGTCTCTATCAGAGACTATAGACTTTGGTGGGCCATGCAAACGAATGACCTCCCTCACAAAAATCTCTACCACTGAAACGGCGCTGTAAGGATACTTAAGTGGGATAAAATGTGCATATTTGCTGAGGCGGTCTATCACAACAAAAATGACACTATAACCACCCGACTTTGGCAATCCATCGATGAAGTCCATAGAGAGGTCCTCCCAAACTCTGTCTGGCAAGGATAGTGGCTGTAGCAGTCCCCCGGGGGACATAGCCTGATATTTGTGACGCTGGCACACGTCACATTCTGCCACCATCCTGGCCACATCCTTGTTCTGCCCCTTCCAGTAGACCTCCCTGGCTAGTCGTTGGTGGGTCTTGAGGACCCCAGAATGTCCCCCAATAGCACTGCCGTGGAACTCCCTGAATATGGTCGGTAAAAACGAAGAAGTCCTCGGTAACACAAGCCTCCCCCAGTACAATAGCCGTCCGTCCTGCAGAGAATACCCTGGGTGCTCCGTCGACCCCTGTAGAAGGGCCTCTCGTATAGCCGCCAACTCCGGGTCCGTCTCTACCTCCTGCTGCAGTGGGCCACAATCCTCGAGGATGGACACGGTAAGTGCCGCTAACTCTGCCTCCTCCTCCCGCCGGGATAACGCATCAGCTGCCTTGTTCTCCAATCATGGGCGGTACTCTATCTCGAACATGTACCCCATCAACTTCCGCAGCCATTTCTGATGCTCCTCTGCTACCATCCGCTGCTCTAGTAGGTACTTCAGTCTCCGCTGATCTGTGCGAACTATAAAACTCCGTCCCAACAAATATGGTCTCCACTTCTGTATGGAAAACACTATCGCCATCAACTCCCTCTCATATACCGATCGCAATCGGGCCCTCGCAGTCAACACCTGGTTGTAGTAAGCGATAGATCGCTGCTCCTGCATCAGTACTGCTCCCAACCCATGTCCGGATGCGTCTGTCTCTACTACGAAGGGTCTGGTGAAGTCGGGCAACGCCAAAACTGGCACAGTGGTCATTGCCCTTTTCAGGGCCTCAAAAGCTACCGTCGCCTCCTCCCCCTAGTGGAACTGATCCTTCTTTAATAATTCCGTCAACGACCAGGCAATCGTCCCATATCCCTCCACGAATCGGCGGTAGTAACATGTAAGCCCCAAGAAGCCACGTAGTCCTCTGAGAGTAGTATGACGCGGCCAGTCCAGCATGGCCGCTATCTTGGCTCTGTTGGCAGCTACCCCTCCTGTTGACACCACGTACCCCAGATACTCCACCTACGACTGCCCGAAGAGACACTTCTTTCTGTTCAAATAAAGCTGATGGTACTGCAGCTCCTGAAAAACCACCTGCAGGTGGTCCAAATGCTCCTCCAGAGAACGACTGTACACCAAAATATCGTCGAAAAAGACCAGTACAAATCGCCTGAGAAAGGGACGGAATACCTTATTCATGATAGCCTGAAAGGTGGCCGGAGCGTTGGTCAACCCAAAGGGCATGACCAGGAACTCGTAGTGGCCCTCATGCGTCCTGAACGCCGTCTTGGGCATATCCTCCCGTCGCATCCGTATCTGATGATAGCCTAACTTCAGATCTAGCTTGCTGAACCAGGCTGCTCCGTGTAGCTCGTCCAAGAGCTCATCAATCACCGGTATAGGAAACTTATCAGGGAACGTCTCCTTGTTCAGCGCCATGTAGTCCACGCAGAACCGCCAACTACCATTCTTCTTCTTCACTAATAATACAGGGCCAGAGAACAGGCTCACACTCGGCTGGATCACCCCTGCCTGCACCATCTCTGAAACCATCCTCTCGATCGCGTCCTTCTGATGCTGAGGGTACCGGTAAGGCCACACGCTAATGGGGGAAGCACCCTCTCGTAGAACAATGGCATGCTCGTGGTCCCGTGGTGGTGAAAGACCCCGAGGCTCCTGAAAGATCTCCTCAAACTGGTCCATCAGCTACTGAACCTCTCCTGGAATGAGCTGCTTTGTACTGGCCTCTGCGTCCCCCTCACCTGTCAAAGAGTACAGCTCTACTAAATATCTGCCGCCCTCCGTTTGGATGGTCCTAACCATGGTCTTCAGAGAGACCAAGACCCGGCAGAGGCTGGGGTCCCCTGAAGTATCACTGCTCGCCTTGTCTCCTAAAACTCTATCCGCAGTAGTTTCCAGTTTATGGTCATCTCCCCCAAAGTCTGTAGCCAGGTCATGCCGAGGATGACGTCGGTGCTCACCAGGTCTAGAGGTAAAAAATCTGCAATAATCTGTATCCCCTGCATGGTCAGCACCAATTCCCTGCAAACTCCTCGGCTGCTCTCCTTCTTCCATGTCCCCATCATCACGCTGAAGCTGTCGCAATCTGTCAGCTGAAGCCACTGCTGTGTCACCACCCTCCTGAAAATGAAATTGTGGGTGGCCCCACTATCAATAAGCACAGTCACCTCCTGGTCGCCGACCTCTCCCCTCAGCTTCATGGTATGGTTCAGTGTGAACCCTACCACGGAGTTGAGGGACACCTCCGCCACGTCCAACTGCTGGCCTTCCAGCTCCTCCTCTGCCTCAGCGGCCTCCTCCTCGACATCAGACTCGCCGTCGTCGTCCTCCAATAGGATCACCTGGAGCTTGCGCCCCGCGCACCGATGGCCTGGCAAAAACCGCTCATCGCACTGGAAACACAAGCCCTTCTGCCTCTTTTCCCTCATCTCTGCGTCCGTCATGCGTCTGAACTGTCCTCCAGTCACTGGCGCACTACTCTTCTCTCCAGTCTTCTCCCGGCTCGTCTGGATCACCCCCGCAGGGGTACCTGCTCCTCCAGCCCCAGATGGGGCGCACCATCGATGTCTGACTGCTGTAGCTGCTCCGGACCCGTCTATCCTCGGTCTGTGCATCCTCCACCATCTGGGACATCTCTATGACCTCTGAAAGCCCCATGGGCTTGTAGGGTCTCACTGCTGCTCGCAGGCTAGGGTGCAACCCCTTCAGAAAGGTGCCCTCCAGTGACTCGTCCGACACGCCATGTACTCGCCCCACCAGTGTCTCGAACCTCTCGATGTAATCCCGCACCGACCCCTCCTGCCTGAGGGCATACAACTGCTCGTGTAAGTTCCCTAGGCGGGGTCCCTAAACTTCTCCAGCACCATGTCATTCAGCTCCTCCCAGCTCCTAATCTGCTGCCGCCTCTCCTTCCACTGGAACCATCCCAAGGCACGCCCCTCCATGCAGATCGCCGCCGCCTCCAGCTTCTGGGCCTCGGTCATGTGATGTGCCGTGAAGCATCTCTCGACGGTAAACAACCAGGCGTGTGGGTCCTCCCCGGAAAATAGCGGCATCT
Organism: Scilla litardierei; assembly: GCA_030789695.1. Taxonomy (NCBI): domain Eukaryota; kingdom Viridiplantae; phylum Streptophyta; class Magnoliopsida; order Asparagales; family Asparagaceae; genus Scilla; species Scilla litardierei. The sequence goes on along the minus strand of CM061132.1, from coordinate 151,303,494 downwards.
TCAGCTTCCGGACACGACAATCTTCTCCAAAACACCCCTGCTCAGGCTTCCCCTCCTCTCTGTGCTGCGGACGGTAATGCTGACGCCTCTCGTCCAGTGTCTCGTAGCGCCTAGGTGGCCCTCCTCCGCGACCCCTAGTCTCCACGGCGATCTCCACGGCGATCTCCACGCCGCCCCTCAAAATCGTCCCAACCTGCGTCGTCACCGAACTCCGCCTCGTAACCACCCCTACCGTCAGAATAATAATCTCTCCCGCGTCCGTCGTCGTAGAAAGGGTCCTCTGCTGCTCGTCGACGCTCCGGAGGGTCAAAATAGTCTCCCGAAAACTGCCCGTAGCCCTCCTCGTTCGTTGTCCGCTGTCCGGGTGGCTCAAAAAAAATCATTCGGGGGCTGTCCGTGCGTCCCCTATCCTTCGGGAGGCTGCCAGGGGGTTCCCGCCCCTGGTGGCCCCAGCTGGAAGCTCCGCCACCCCTGGCGGCTGTCACGGGGCCTCTGGCCCTTCGCGTCTGATGATCGGGCCCCTCTGGGGCCCCCGGAGGGGCGGCAGGACCTGCCGAGCCTCTGGCCGTGGCGAGCCTCTGGCAGGGCTTGGCTGCCCCTGCCGGGGTCCGACAGAGGCGGGGGGAGGCCCCCCGCCTTGATCTCGTGCCGGCCGAGCCCCGGGATGCACTGGGGCGGTTCGGCCGGCCTTCCTCTTGGCCGTGGCGATCTCCGTTGGGGCGGCTAGGCCCGCCGCCCCTCCTTTGGCTCTCCATCGCCTTCCGCCGTACTTCCTCGCGGTAATCCACCCTCCATGGCTCCCCGTCATCTTCCTCGTCCAACTCCTCCACGTAAAAGGGTTGATTTTGGGGGAAATTCTCCTTTTCTCCTTCTCCTTCTTCAAAGGTGCCGTCTTTTGCGTCAGATTAGGGCTCCCATCGCCTTTGGAGTTCATCGCCAATTGATTTAGGGCTCCCATCACGCGAATTGATCGTCGTGCTTTGCTTGATCTGACGCCAATTGGGAGATGTATGTAGTTAATTTCGCCATGGATTCGTAGTTTCCCGCCAAGGACTTTTTGATTGCCTCAATTTCGCCCGTGAATTTCGCCTCCAACGCTTCAAATTTGTCTTGCGATCTTGTTGAAGCGCCATGGATCGTCACATGCTCTGATACCAAATTGTTAGGATCTAACAAAGATGGAATTTTTATTAGAAAACAAATAGCAAATAGAAAGATAATTGAGCACAAAAGAGGTGTGCTCTCCTCCCAAGACGCCTAGAGGACGTCCGCACTCGTCTACCTACGGAATCACCAAATATCAATCATCAAAATAGCATAGGTAAACAAGCGGCTACGCCCCCCTATTTATAATCAAAACTAGGGTAAGGGGATGGCATGCGGCTAAGAGAAGGCCGGCCATCAAGGGGGCGGCTAGGGTAATGGGGGGCGGTGCGGGTCTGGGCCCGCACCCTAGGGGTGGCAAACGGGTCGGGTGGGTTCGGGTTCGGGTTGGGTCAGATTTGACCCGACCCGGATAGGGGTAAACCCTAACCCGACCCGTATTGAATCTAGGTCGGGTTCGGGTGACCCGGAAAATTTTCGGGTCGGGCTCGGGTTAACCCGTCGGGTTAAGATTTGACTTATACACTATTGCTCCCTTTTCGATATCCAGCTATTTATTAAGAGCCACCGACAATTTATTAAGTGTTGCATAATTTCCAGTAGCTCGTCGTTTAAACCGCACTGATGACAGCAAGGAAGTATAATTAACGTTACCATTTTATTATTAAAAGTAATAAAATTAACTAAAAAGTTGTATGTAAAGTGAATTGAATCCAAGACCTCTTAAAGAAGTGGACAACAATTCAAATCGTATAAGCACAATTCCATTTGCAACTGTGTATTAAAGTTATTATATAAATTTTTATATATATAGAGAAAGTAAACCGGGTTGAATTCGGGTCATCCGGGTTGAATTCGGGTCATCCGGGTTGACATGCCAAACCCATACCCGACCCGGATTTTATCCGGGTCGGGTCGGGTTAACCCGTTTCCTACTTGACCCGGATTGGCCCCTACCCATACCCGGTTAATGATGCCGGGTTCGGGTCGGGTCGGGTCGGGTCAGGTCGGGCTCATTTTGCCACCCCTACCGCACCCCCTTCCTGCGGGTGTAAACCCGCAGGTCAGTAGATGGGCCGGAAGGCCCATCATGAAGCTGCATAGTTATAACTTGAAGATCTGAGAAAGGCATGCATATGAACCAGCAACTAGCTTTCAAGCGTTTATGCATTCATTCACTCTTGCTCATAGCTGAGTTGGTCAAATACACGCAGCAACTCAGAGTCACAGAAAGTTGACAATAGGATGAAAATACTTCATACACACTGGATCGATTCTTACATGGAGCGTCGACAGTCAACAGCTATATAGCACTGGTAATTCTGTCACGAAGCACTACCCCTATCAGGCACGCCAACACCCACACGGACACCAACACTTTTTGGACACTTCTAAGATACATGTCTGTCACTTTTGTCAAACATGTATCAGAAATGGTTCTCTACTTTATTTTGCAGGGGTATACATGTATATTTGTAGGCATATCTAGATTATATTAGTGATTTTGTGTATGCTTAAGACAACTACAAAATTGTACTATTAGATGAAGTGTTTAAAACGTATAATGTTTGATGTCACATTTTATAATTTGTTTGTTGCGTGTATATTTATACATAGAATATAATATATTATATTTTTAAAGTTGTGTCCATGTACCCTTCTTTTTACAAATTTATCATATCACATACCCATATATGTATCTTTCCCTGTATTCGTTTATGTGCTTCTCAGGTCAACAGCCAACACATTTGGATAGGAAAGGGCTCTTGATAATCAGTTAACAATGTACAACACATGGAATACATAGGCTAGTTCTTCATCATGTATGTCTGGTTTTAGGCATTCAACGTACACCAGACTATTAGGGAGGAAAAAGAGGACTACTCTGATGTTTAGTACAGTACTGTCAATGACTGCATTCGCAGAATAATTGGAAGAACAGAATGGGTACAATAGACTTCACAACTAAGCAAGTGACCAAAAAAGGCCCTGTACGGTTATGTTTTCTGATGTTTCGTGTTGCATGCATGCATGGTTCCATGCCTTCTTTATGTGGAAACTAGTCATAATCCGTGCCTATGGACACGGTTCATTTAAGATTTTTTCCCGCGAAATCTTTGTTCCCCAAAAAATTATTTCCACATCCAAAATTTAAAAGAACAACAAATTAACGTAAAAATATTTAGCGGCACGTGCACCTTCAGCGTGGGCGCCTTCGGCGTCAAACAACAAATACGACGCGGACGCCTTCGGCATTGAACAATAAATTCGACGCGGGTGCCTTCGACGTGGAACAATAAATTCGGTGCAGAACGCACAAGCGCATTCGACGCGGAACAACAAATTCGGCGCAGACACCTTCGGCGCAGAACAATAAATTAGCGTAAAAAAATTAGCTGAACAACAAATTCAGCGCGGAACAAATGCGCGAGCACATTCGACGCGGAACAACAAATTCAACGTAGTCGCCTTTGGTACGGAACAACAAATTAGCGTAAAAAAATTGTGGGCGCCGTTTGTTGGCGCGGGACAACGCACGAGCACATTCGGCACGAAACAACAAATTTGACGCGGACACCTTCGGCACGAAACAACAACTTAGCGTAAAAGCGAGTGCCTTCGGCGCGAAACAACAAACCTCAGAGTATTTTCGGTGATGGTATTAACTTAAAATTTTTTACGCTAGTTTGTTGTTCTGCTAAAATTTTTTACGCAAATTTTTTTATTTTGTTTAATTTAACTGATCACGTTTCTCCACAATCTTTCCCAAGACACTTTTAATTTCAAAGTTTTGGTTCCCAAGACACTTTTCTCCCCCAAATTTAATCTCCACAATTTTTCCCAATACACTTTTAATTTCAAAGTTTGGGTTTTCAAGACACTTTCCCCCCAAAATTTAAGTTTTCCCAATAAAATTTTCACAAAATCCAATCTTAACCATTGATTAACCAAGATCAAAACCCAGCCGCTCTTTATCTTGTCCTAGTCAGCTCTAGAATTCAAAAAAGATTGTCAAATGTATAATAGATTATTCCTTGCGTTGGGGCATCAGGTCAAACATCAAATCTCATAATAGATTATTCCTTGTCAAATGTATAATAAATTTTCACTGGTGGTCGGTGGTTTTTGTAAATAGGTATAGCAGATAACATACTCTTCTGAATACTCCGCATGAAACTGTGAAAATTTACATGTACACATTTACGTACAGTCTATAAATGAACCAACAAGAGAAGAAAATTACAATGAACTTGAAAATAATTAAAATTCAGTACCTTAAAAGCTCAACATTGATAATTTATTTACCCTAATGTCATAAGTCTTGCTTTTAATATAGATCTGTTTTGCAGAGGAGAATGCAACCAGAGCACAAAACTGAAAAGATGAATATTGTTGAAAGCTTCACATGACCAGACATGACTCCCCAATACCGCTCCATGCACGGCCCAGATGGTGAGAGCAGAAGCAAGATGCAGCGAATAAAGCACTTTAGAGTTGCACGGCAACTAAATACTACTCTGAAATTCCTAAGTTTATATCAACTATAATGGCAGAAGATACAAATCATTCCTCCAAACAACAGATTTAAATTAGTATATGTAATTGATTTTTCTAAAGAAACATGATAATGTAATTGCTAGTTTGCTTTGCAAATGTTCAAATAGTTTCTACAGATGTTAGATGTTATGTTCCTCTACCACCCATTGTGAATCCCCAACTCCCACTATGTGCACATATTTAACTGCTTGTCTTATTTCACTCTATAATAGGAAGACAACAGTTTCTAAAATCCTACTACACAAAGTTAAGCCATCTCTAGCTGCAGAAAGGCAGAGCAATGTAGATTGTAACTGAAACTGTCGGGTGTTGGAGCCTACATGTATGGCTTTTATACACACATACGTGCACGTATAAAGACCTATAGATCTAACATCTCGCAATTTTAAATCTGAAGATTTATAAATGCCGCAATGTCAAATTGATCAACATTCAAACATCAAACGTTCAAAGCATAGATGTCAAGTGCAACTAATTTTTATTCTGTTAAATACACTAACCATTGCGTACCCAAATTTCAACTGGAGGGTATTAACCAACATATATACATCAGAATGCACATGTGCAGGCACACGTGCGTGCGTGCGCGCACACAGAGTTATACCCAACAACAGCAATGAATAAAACATGCAAAGAATATCAAGAAAATATGATGATATTCTAGTCTCAAAAGCCAATATAATGAAAAATGAACATTTGAGATTTCTTAAGTACATACCACCGCAGAACTGGCAGTTTACAACGTCCCTGTGCAAGAGAAGAGAGAAGAATAAGCACAATTTCTTTTTTATGCAAATGGAGACAAGGAAATGTATTGCTGTAGCAGAAACAACTTTTGTAACAGTAAACAGATGAGAAAATAATAATCATTAAAGCAACTAAAAAATTCTAGCAGCTGGAGTTGAGGCATTGAGCTGCTTATAAATATTCAGTTGGTACATGCATATGGAGCAAGTATGAGCACCAAATTGCATTAAAAAGAAAAACCCTGTCAAAAGTATGCAGAAGAGGAAAACACACGTGTCCAGAACATCCTTCCATTTTTCCTGGAATAACTTTCGTTTTTCTTACTGATCATTGATATACAACATCAGCAAGTAATCGACTTAATGCAGCGAATTACAAGCATAATTTGGAGGCTTTATTTTTTTAAAAAAATCAACTAGATTTTTTATCTGGATGTTTCTAGTCAAACCTTAAAGGGGTTTCAAATTGTTAAATTCTAACACAAAAAAGGTAAGCAAAGACCATTTCTAATACAACATATGAAATCTATCAACATTATTTTGTGTGTGATTGGAACGGATAATTGACAAAAAATGTAACATAATATTCAATTAAAAGATGGTTCCAATCATATTCATGTAACCTACTGAACAATTATGCTCAAAACATGAAACAATTAGGCCGAGATTTATGAAGACCAACCTGACTATATGGATCGGGAACTTTTGAAATAATCATCGTTCTAAATGCGCAAACAGAATCCAAGGTATGAAGCCTAATAAGTTTTACCATATCCCTTATATTATTGCATCTACAGATTTTAAACCACAGTTTGATCGCTTGATGCACTTTGCCCATTTCCCTAAGAAGAAACTCAAGAAATTAATGCCAACCATTGTTCCGTAAAGATCTTTAATATCAGGAATAACAATTCATATACAGCAAACCCAATAGAAGCACAGTAAAGTTATAAGTAGATCGCCTGCTACCAAAGCAACCTCAAGAGTCAAGACAATGCTTGAATAATCAAAGCATGCAGATATCCCTATTCCAGGATTTGTACTTAAGATTCCATCATATTATCAGTTTATATATTAAATTGATGACTTCGTCTGCGTGTGAGAGCTGTATGAACCTCAGAACATAACAGACATAGTCAACCATATGCTAAATATCTATATACCCTCTAGAATCATTATCCCGCAGCTGCTGGCTCATGAGCACATACTAGACTTCGTACATCAAACTCTCTGTTTCTTTTTAGTGTGTATCACCAGTTCCTTGCATGCCTCATTGAAAAGCACTACCAAAGTTTTCAGCAGCAATACATTTCTGACATTTCTTATGGTATGCAAACAGTTTATAACCAATGTGCCCTTTAAAGATAGCACTCATTTTATCTAGTGACAAGAAGTATCCAGATACATGTTATTAAATGTTAAGCTAGTAAATCTTTATCAAACAGTTAGAGTTGATGATGTTCATGAAAACAGGGTGAGATCAACAGGAAAACTCAGCTACCATCTAGGTGAATATACTAAATGCTTGGAATCATGGCTAATGCACAATAAGCAATGAATAATAGATTCCACAAAATTGGTTTTGCCACTCCATAGAAATCATACAATAGTAAAAAAATGTTAGTTAAAAGAGGTCTCAGACCTAACCTTCAAACAATAAGAGAAGGACCAGTATATAAAATATCACTCCTCGTAAAGAAGCTCCTACTGTCTAGCTTCAAATTCCACATAATACTGAGCCTTAAAGCATAGTAGTATGTCTAATATGTATAGATCGGCATTTAGACTTGTTACAGAAGGTTTTCCAACTTCTATACAGCAAAATATGTATAGTTCTAAATGGGAGAGTTTATGTAAAGCAAAGCTACAGACCTAGAATACATGTAATTAATAAGCATTTTATAAAATTTGAGTTTGTAATATTTTGTGTATTGGTAGAGTTGTCCACTGATGGGCTCGCAGAATTTCAGATCTGCACTTTTTGCCCATTAACGGGGTTTTGGGAATTTTCGGATTTTTAGGAGTGCTTTGGGAATTTTTAGTCTCTTTGAGTATTTCTGCAAATTTGTATTTTTCCTGATTAGTATTTATAGGTCATGGGTAGGTAGGGATTTCCTTAGGCTTATTTTAAGAGAATATTCATAGAGAGTTGGATTATCCATCGTTCTTTGGAAGAGTGCAGACGTTCTCTATAATTGACGTCTTGGTAGAGTGATCACCTCTTTAATAGGTGATCAACTATCCTTTTTATTTTATAAAAATCAGATCTTTACTTTGGTTCCTATCAATTTGGTATAAGAGCATTCACGATCCATGGCGGCGGCACGATCCAAAGACAAGATTGATGCAATGGCGAGTTCAAAGACTTGATGAAAATCTTGAAGGAAATTAGGACAACAGCGGATAAATATAAGACAATGAGCGAGCAAAGATTTGATGGCATGGAGCGTGCCCTAGCACAAATTTCACCACAAATCTCGGGGCTCGTGACAGCTATGCAACCCAAAGAATGAGAAAACCCTAATTTTGGGTGAAAGACGACGGCTTTAGCCAAAGGGAAAAGAAAAGCAGAATAATATGTTGAAGGGTTACTTTTCGACGCCGACAACTACTTCGTGGAAGGAGAAAACCCCAATGAGAAAAACCCTAACCCTATGGGGAACCCTAGCCGTCGATAATGGATTGCCGGCAGCCCTGCAGGCCTGCAGGTCCATTGCCGGCAGCCCTGCAGGCCGTGCCCTGCCCTGCAGTGGACCTGCAGGGCACTTGAGGCCACCTGCAGGGCCGACAGGGCCCTAAGCCGGGCATGTGGGTCCTTTTCGCAGCCCTGCATGGCCCCCAGGCCCCGTTTTCAACCCTACAGGGCCCGTCTTGGCCCGACAACGTCCTTCGGAAACCGCCGTGGCCCGATGATACTTGTTAGGACCCGGCTTGGCCTGCCGACGCTCTTACATGGCCTCAAGGCCAATGGTTTTCAGTTGGACGTCCTCCCGAACGTCAGCATTACTATTTTGGGCGTGAATGACTTTTCGAAGAGCTTGACGACTACCGTGGTTTCTTTCAGGGCTTCGCGGTGGATGGAAAAGACCTTGGATGGCCCTACGACACCAGAGAAGCCGCGCAAGGTTTCAGCAAGGCCAAGAGATATCCTCAAGAAGATGTCGACCCTTTCAAGAGCTATGTCAAAGGCTATAGAAACCAATCATATCCCTTTGACCCAGGAGGAGACATGCTCTCACTTGGAGCGGATGGCACACGTATTTCAGGCATCATCTTGAGGATAGGGTGATTTTTAGGGGGACAAAGTAATGATGGGCTCGCAAAATTTCAGATCTTCACTTTTGACCCATTAGGGGCGTTTAGAAAATTTTCAGATTTTTAGGGAAATTTTTAGTCTTTTTGGGTTTTTCTGCAAATTTGTACTTTTTTCTGATTAGTATTTATAGGCCATGAGCGGGGAGAGATTTTCTTAGGCTTATTTTGAGAGAATATTCATATAGATGTGAGATTATCCATCGTTCTTCGGAAGAGTACGGACGTCCTCTATAATTAGCGTCTTGGTAGAGCGATCACCTCTTCAATTGTGATCAACTATCCTTTTTATTTTCAGTTTTATAAATAAAAATCAAATCTTTGCTTTGGTTCCTATCATCCACCTGGACTCTTGAGTCTTGACTCACATAATATCTTAGAGATGAATCTAGTTATACAAACATTGATATGTATGTGATACGTTCAAACACAAATAATAAACTTTAGAAGATTCACCTTAGTTTTACTAGAAAACAGAATGCAACCAATTGGTAGATCCCTATGCCTGCCAACTAAATATTGTCATATGCAAAACCTTTTTCTTGCATGTACTCCCCCGTAAGAATGTCTACAAAGTTCATGTAAGGATGCAGGCAGCAGGTAATCCAATCAAACCAGTCTGGTAAGACCTTGATGTAATGCGTCCAAATTAGATTAAACATAAGTTGAGTAACCCCTTCATCCAACGTACAAAAATTTGGTTAAACCCCATAAATCCTGCTACTTTGAATGGAAATGACTTGAAAGTGTTGATCTATTCCTTTTAAAGAAAAAGCAAGGCATTACCTTTGCATGATGTATAATAATACCGGAAGTTGATTGACTGCATTATTAAAGTCCACCAATTTTTAAGTTGACGCTTTTCTGCAAGGTATCATATCTATTACCCTGGCAAATCCTTAAATGCGCCCACATTGCGTATGAAACTACCAAGATTTTTAAATTTGAATAATCTGGTCCCACCGCACCCCCCCCCCCCCCCCCGCAAAGAAAAAACCCAAAACAAAAACAAAAATAGTAAAATTAAATTATAGGGTAAAAAGTACAAGATGAAAAATGCAGATTAGCTTCCACCACGGTCTCAAAACGAAGTCAGTATAATAAGAAGCCAATAACTGAAAATACAGACGAATGAATTCTTGATATGAAGGCATGATGTACATTTGCATACCTGCTGGATACACCTTTGTTGCAGTGCCCACAAAGTTGTTTTTCAATTTTTTGTTCTTTTGAGACAAGGTAAGAAAGCCATTCAGATCGTTTTCTTTTCTTTGTTTTTAATTTGCTTTCCTTCGCATGGTGTGCTCCAGAATCAGTCTTTTTCAATAGGCGAGCTATTCTTTTCTTCATCGTTTTCTCTTCATAGGATTTCAAAAGATTCAGAGGAACATGGGCTTCACTCAACCAATATCTTTTTCTACCTACAGTGGATTCTTCAAGCAACACTCCATGTTTTGTAACAATTTTCGGAACAGTCTCTCTCTTGCCAAAATCAAGTAAATATTTCACTTGTTTCCCTTCTTTGCACTTCCCACAGATAGTGACATTCTTCATTTGCCTTGTCATTTTCTTAGAATCATTGGCCAATTTTTTATAATCATTGCCCAACTTAGGGAAAAGACGAGTATCAGACAGTTCTGCCCATTTGATGTTTGCATCAAACTCTTTAGCCTGAAATAATGTAAATATAAGGTGTATGACATTTCTAGAATCTTCAAAACTGATAATATGTAGAATTGCTTGTGAATGCTTTATCATCAAATGTGAAATAGCAGATATTACATACCTGGTATATGAATTGTGCCACACTTTCTGACATCTCGACAGCAACACGCCAGGAAACATATTTGCTTCTCTTGGCAAAGTCTAAACCATCAGGGTATATCATGTGTGGAATCTTTCTGCATCCAGCTGTAGAAGTTTAAAAGGGAAAACAAATTCAAAACGACAAATTTTCTCATGTTGCACAGATATCTAAAAGAATAGTATTGGCATGCAAGACATATCATACCTTGCCGAGCACCCTTGGAAGCCAGTGCATGTGGCAACATCTTACATTGAAATAGTTGCCGTGATAGTCTTCCGCCTCTCCACCAATAAATATCTGATATTGCAGCACGATGAGATATACAACTAAGTCCATCGCCTACAATATTTTTCTTCCCCTGTTTTCTACTGCCAACATAACTAGAAGATCCACGCACGGGACTAGTTACAATAGAAGATGTAACAATCGCATGAGCATCATCTACTGATTTTGACCATTCAATAGAAAGTGCAACACGCCGTAAATGTAATTCCAACTGCAGAAAAACAATTTCCAGAATCATCACACATATGGAACAGTGATGAGAGCCTGACAGCTAATCAAAGCACGCAACAAGTTTAAATTTTAGGATTAACATTAGTTTCAGATGCCACTTACGGAAAGAAGCAGAGGTTTTAGTGATGCAACATTATCTGCCTTCATAACAGTCTTCCGCCAATGTTGACGATAATGTGGCTTCTCCCACGGACCAGACAAAAGACTACCAGCCCGATCTTCAATTGATAAAATATAATGCACAGCAGAAGTTATGTGGCTGTTCTTATTCCTCTCAGAAGACTGACATCTAACGTCTTCATCCTTAACCTTGGAAGCACCAATATCCTTGTTCCTAGAACCTTTCAACTTCTTGTTGATAGCAACTTTAAACAAACAATCAAAGTCACTGGAAGTTTTGCAAGACAAGCACCAACCGCAATTCTCCTTTTGCACATCTGTATATAGCGTCTGATAAGCATAACAATACCCCTTGGTGGTCATCTGCGATATTGCTATGAGTTGTGCTGATTTTATATCCTCGATGGACCTCTTGAACTCATTATTGTTTCCCTCTAATGATTTATGCATCAACGCTGCAGAAATTGATGTAGCTATTCGCCCAAAACTATAGTAGTTAATGTAATTGCTAGGATTGGAATGCAGCTCCGAACACCCAACTTTCTTTTGGTCAGTAATACAGCCCCAAGCAGGGAAACCAATGTACTTCTCTGAAGCCGCAGTTGCGTCAGTTGGCTCTATAGAAGCAACTTGCATAGAAGGAGTGGGGCATTCAGGGTCAGTTTGCTGAGGTCGTTGGATACAGGAAGCAGCATGTGCATTCTCATCAAATGTTTCAGAACATGAAAATGGACCGCTCGTCCCCACAAGCTCATGTGCAATCACTGAATTCAAGTCTGCTAAATCTGAAAGCTGAGAGCTTTTAAACCCGCCTTGTTCAGAAGAAGCAAAGCTCACAACTGCTGAGATTCCAGCTTTCCCATCACTTAAAACATCAAGTTTTGAAGGTAACGGAGACTCAGAGTGCACTTGAGTCATCAACCCTTCCTTTAAACCATCATGAACGTCATTCCTATATTGAGTATTGGAAGGAAAAGCATCAGCAGGAAATCCCCAGAACATGGTTATTGCGTTTAAAATCTCACTGTAAGCATAGCATGGCTTTAACGCAGCGATAACAGCACCCAAGTCATTCTTAATATAATAATGACATAAAGCATCTGATTTGCACGAATCAGCCCTGCAAATGACCATTTCAAGTTGTCAGATCTGCATTAAGACTTTAAGCAAAAGACATAGTCACAGTTATGAGAAGGTAAAACCTCTACTCAAATACTGTTACTACAACCACAGCAAACACGAATCACAAATCATGAAATCAACAAGCAGATAGCAGATGCAATTTGCTCAAAAGAAGAAAGGTATACCACATTCAGGACAATCATCTCGTAGTATACTAATTGCTAGCCATAATCTATCTTGTCTTACAAGTCAAAAGATGATAATTGCATCATATGAGCCAGGTGCAGTCTTCTAAAGAATACAATTCAATGTGGCACCAGATGGCCAATAAATAGAAGAGAGGTGGAGAACATGTAACTTAGCATATACATGTTATCGCGTAACAAAGTTTCATCATACTACATCAATCCATAAAGGTGTAGAAATATTAAGAGATCCCATTATACTTTCTCAAACCAGTTGGTAATTGCACATGGTCCAAACAAATCTCGAGAAACAGTAAAATAAAGTCTGTATTTATCTATACCGTGGGGAAAATGAAACCATTGCCAAAGAAACAATTTAAAATTATCGAATGCCTGCTTTAACTTTAGACATTCACTGTATAGTTTTCAAGTTTCTGCCAAGCAAAACCATTTAAATTCACTGCAGATATATTTACAGTTTTTCACTTTCCAGAAAGTAAATAAAGCTAAGATATAAGTTAAACAGACAAAAGAAGAAGTCAACCACTAGTATGTTTCTGGAAGCTTGACTAGATTTAACAACAGTGTATTTTACACAGCTCTACATGTAGCAATATGCTAATTATTGAATTTAATAGTCGATTTTAACTTTTTCAAAAACAACAAAATTCTTTTTGCATGGGTTTACTGCTGTTCTACCAACTTTCGCAGCCTCTCAAAGAGGAGTGCTACATAGACAACTACTTGTTGGTGTTTATAACACATTTAAGAGAAAAGAAAGGCAAACATTGTGAGACATTAAAATCTGCCACAGCTCGGGTGAATGAAACCAATTAGAAATCAGTTCTTCAACTTCAAATGGATACCACACAGATTAAAGTCTGACTCTAACTATTCAACCTAGCAACTTCAACTCAACATTAGCTGGCATCTGTGGATTAAAATAGTATTCCGGTATGACTGAAGGTAAATGCCTTGGGTTTTGGAGCGTAGAATATCATGTTATAATTACATATATAAGAACAATAGTTATACCTAAAGCAATGCAGAAAATAGTATTTATCTAGTTGGAAGCTCTCGTCGACTGCATTTATTTTTGATAACGCTTATATTCAGACTAAAAAAGACTTTTTTCCTGAAGCGCTATAAACCATTGAAGATTGCAAAAGATAGAGATGACTACATCTAGAAGGATTTGGAAGCAAAACTTTTCGATTCAAATTCAATGATAAGAAAACAAATTGAAGGTCTGCTGTGTTCAAGTTTATCTACATCATTTAGTGTGCCCCAAATTAAAAATCAGTTAATTTTTTTAACCAAACACATCATGTAGCCAAAATGGTGAAAGTAGAAAATTGTTTAATTATACAATCTATATTGTTTGAATCCTAAGCTAAGTTGGTGTGTAGGGGCTAAAGTGTTTTGGACATGATTGAACCTTTGGATCAATAGCTTGTATGCTGCAAATCAGAGAAATGAGAAACATGCTGCTTTTGCACAGCCATTTTGTGCCCACTTGGTGCATAGGCAAGAAAACTCAAATTTACTTGATCTTCTATTTTCAGGCACACAGATGAGTGGTTCTGATACAGAACGAACATGAAGCACGTATGGATTCTTTTGAGAACTGAAGCAAATCTTAATCCATGTGGAACTCCTGATTGAAGAATAGAAAGAAATTTGAATCTAGTTGGGATTTTCTTTACGAGTTTGAAGCAACTTAGATTTTTATATTTTTGATCCTTTTGTATTGTTTTTATTGAGTAGTGTGCTCTTTAAATCTTTTGAGTTTTTTTACGAAGAGTTTTTAATTTTATTTTATTCTAAATTGAGACATATTAAGAGTGTGTGTGTGTGTATAACTCTATTTCCTTTGCCATAAATATGAGTCCATGGTTGAACTTTTTATCATGGAAGATTGAATAAAGAAACATTGTGTTAGTAAAATTTATGGTTACCGAATCTTTTGCATGCAAGATGTGAGCGTAGGCAAGCAAGGTGCTTGGGCATGTGGTCCAACGGAATCTCCTACATAAGAGATGTTAAAGTCAGTAATTAATTTGATCTCCGGGTTAAGAAACCAAAAACATTATCTATATCGTTTAGTTTAGAAACTCTAATTCAAATCCCACGACAAATCCTAAATGTAAAGCCCTTTTGTTTCCGCATCCCCGAAAATTGTTATCAAAGCTAAATCTATGATCTTAACTTTACCATCGTCTTTTTCTTCTTCTACATCTGTATAGTTTGGATTGGTTTTAATTTTACTTAATTTAAAAAAAAACTTTGATTTCAGGTAGTCAAAAAACTCCTTGATTTTAGTTTTAGCAAAACAAAATTTCTTTTTTATTTCTTTTTAAAAATAAAAAGGAAAGAAAATAGAGGAAAAATAAAAAGAAAAAAACGAGAAACAATATTGTTCATATTATTCTCTTTCTTCCCTTTCTTCCTCTGCTGGTGAAACCCTGACCTTAACATGAATACCTCCATCTAGTTGCCCTCAATCCTCTTTGTCCTCGACACCTAACATACTCTCCGATATCCCATCGACAATAGCTTTATCCACCCCGTCGACAAGAGAAGACCCACCGATATAACTCCAACGACTTCTGGGTTAACCCCTCAGATGTCTTCGACCATTGCTAGGATCCCCAAAGCGATTGAGGTCTTCGCCTGCACTTAATTTCAATGTCAAACCTCATTGTCGTCAAAGCACACCACCATCATTGTCGAATCTTTCTTCATTTTCTACAACCACATCGCTATCATGTTATTGACAATCATGACATCACCATCAACTTAGATCTACAACACCTTCACCTTCTTTGTTACCTCCGAGTCAGTTACATATCCAGATCAATCCCAAGCCTCGTCGCCGACCCAGTTAGAGTTCTCTACTGTCGTCGAAGCCTCTTTAGTTCAAGCTTGATTCATTGTTTAATCGTCACCATCAAAGGGATCTTATTATCATCGTGTGGCTACCCTATTGCTAATTTGATTTTACGTCTAACACCAAGTCTAAAACCAACTCCAACTCACCTGGCAGATGAACCAAATCCAACTCAATTTCAACTTCTAAGATTCGAACCCAACCCGGATTTACAGAACCAAACCCAATTAATTTAAGATCGGACCAAGCCCCAGTGGTTGAACCGACCCGCCACAACATGTCTTCGGTTATTTTGCGAATTTGAGGCTACTTGTAAAGTCATTTGTAGCCAGATTTAAGCCAGAATTAACAAAAATATGACATTTGAATTTAAAAATTTTAAAGAATAGTGGCTATTTTTTATATGAGAATTAGCTATCTAAAGATTAGTTTGATAAATACAACGATGTCTCGATTTTTTCCAACTTTGAGGGTCATCGTAGATATAGATATCAGGAGCTATTATTGAAAATTTATTAACTTGTTACGACTTAATCGAGAAGTTCTTTATATCTAACATAAGCTAAAAGGAGACGTTTATTGTTTGTGAAGGATTATGGTGAAACATATCGGCAATGGTCACAAATGGAAGCCAAGCTTCGACATTAATATCTCCCAAAACAACTAGTATACCCTTCGTCACAACCATCTTTAAAATCAAAGGCAAATCTACATGATAACCTAAAAGGACAATTACACAGCCTAGTTCAAACGATAAAAATGGGAGTGCACATTGTACATCTATTATATAAAACACAACTGTTTTTGAATCCTAGGGCTGACTAGGACAAGACAAAAAGCGGCTGACAAGATAAAAAGTGGTTGTGATTTGTTATTGAAGAATAGAAGGTTGAGATGAGTTTGAGAAAGTTTTGGGGGAATCAATTTAGTTGGAAAACTCAAAATTTCGAAATTTTTATGGAAAACGTAACATCCAATGGCACCTCACACATTATCCAATGACATTTGTAATTATAGAAAAACGCAGCATCCAATGTCATGGAAAAATGTCGGAGATTTGCGCCGAGGACGCCCGCTAAATTTTTTTACGCTAATTTGTTATTCCGTGCCGAATTTGTTGTTCCGCACCAGAGGCCCCCGCTAAATTTTTTTATGCTAATTTGTTCTGCACCGACAGCGTCCGCGCCGAATTTGGTATTCCGTATCGAAGGCACCGAGCGGAATTTGGTGTTCGGCACCGAAGGCGCCCGCGCCGAAGGCACCCGTGACTCTAAATATTTTTACGCTAATTTGTTTTTCTTTTAAATTTTGGCTGTGAAAATAATTTTTTGGGGAACAAAAATTTCGCGAGGAAAAATCTTAAATGCACCGTGCTCGCTGGCACGGTTTATGACTAGTGCTACAATATAGGTTGGACTATAAGCTTTGATTGATGTGTGACGGAAGATATAAGCCCAAAAAGAAATAGAATCAAATCCATCAAAACAAGAAGTGCCAAAGTTGGAATCGACTAAGTCAAAGTTTAAGATAGTAATAGCCTAAATCAGATTTTTCGGGTAGAGCTAGAGTTGGCATTCTAGTATAAGCCTGAGCTAAACTTAGGACCTAAAATACAGCTTGAAGCAAAGCCCGAGCCCGAGCCCGAGCCCGAGCCCGAGCCCAAGATGGAGCTTTAGTTAAAGACAGTCTGAATTACCATCCCAAGCAAAGTCCATGATTGAATATATTTATTGAATTTGATGTAAAGAACATAAACTTTGGAGACTTTGTCATTCCAATTGATCAACTACCTATAAACCAATAAGTATTATCTTTTTCAATATTTGTATTTGTTATCATTGGATCGTTGCTCCAAATATAGTTAAACAAGCTTAAAGTGGATTTTTCTCCAACCAGATTCTTTTAAAAATTGAAGAAAAACCTACTTCTAGGGAAACTTGTGATGGAATAAAAACGAATTTGAAATTTGATTAGTGTTTCTTTACGAGTTTGAATCAATTTAGCCTTTTAGTTTGTAGTTCTTTTATATTTCTTTTATTGAGTCGTTTGGTATTTTTCATGGTGCACTAATTTAAATCTTAAAGTGGATTTTTCTCCAACCAGATTCTTTTAAAAATTGAAGAAAATCCTACTTCTAGGGAAACTTGTGATGGAATAAAAACGAATTTGAAATTTGATTAGTGTTTCTTTACGAGTTTGAATCAATTTAGCCTTTTAGTTTGTAGTTCTTTTATATTTCTTTTATTGAGTCGTTTGGTATTTTTTTTTTAATCTGTTGAGCTTTCTATTAAGGAAGAATCTTTTATTTTATTTTATTCTAGAGTCTGAATTAGTACGCGTCTAGATAGGATTGTATTTCTTTTGCTATAAATATGAGTATGAAGTTATGTTACGAGTCTGAGTACGAGTCTATATAGGATTTTATTTCACTTGTTATAAATATGAGTATGTAGTTGAACATTTTACTGTAGAAGATTGAATAAAAATTGCATTTGTAAACCATATGGTAGATTTTTTTGCATACGAGGTGTGAAAATGGACAAGCAAGTCGCCTAAGCATGAAATTTGAAGGAATCTTAAATAGGTGTTGAAGACGGTGATTGATCCGATCTTCAAGGTGAGAAGCCCAAAACCGTATCTTTATCATTTAGTTTATAAACATTAATCTAGTTCCTTCCCAAATTCCATCACACCTGTACATGTCAAGCCATTATGATCCCCATGCGAGGGACAATTGTGCATCAAGAGAAAACAATAAAAGATATTCGCATCAGTATATCCCGCTATTAGGGAATCTCTCCTAATGTTATCCTTGTATATGTAAGGTGGTTTGGTAAAACCCTTCACGACCTGGAATCTTAGATCGCACATTCCTCCGAATTGTGGAACCTTGGAACAGTAATGCCATTATTTCAGATCTTCAATCATTTCTTAGAATTGCAGCTTTGACAATCCCTCGACAATAATGGATGCGGCTCTTCTACTTCTTCACTGTTAAAAAGACTAACAGAAGAGGTAAAACACAAGACACCAGATATACTTTTTGGGAAGAGGAAGGAAAGAGTCAACTAGCTAGATAGTATATTTGGGGAAAGAAAAACATGTGTCAAATACATATGCTTAAAAAGTTGCAATCTTT
Source organism: Scilla litardierei (assembly GCA_030789695.1). Lineage (NCBI taxonomy): Eukaryota > Viridiplantae > Streptophyta > Magnoliopsida > Asparagales > Asparagaceae > Scilla > Scilla litardierei. The sequence continues at coordinate 151,284,995 of CM061132.1, read as the reverse complement.
AAAGGGTGAATAAGAGATCCTTTGTACTAACATGGGGTGCACCTTTGTTAAAATTTATAATCAAATTCTTGCAAAAACATACATATGCATACTTATGTGTACAACAAAGTAAAAAAATTTAACAATACTATAAAATTTATTTCTCCTTCCAACTAAATATGTCATTCCCTCTATGCATCAAAAGAAGAACCCCCCCCCCCCCCCCCCCCCCCCCCCGCCCCGCGGGGGGGGGGAATAATAATACCGTACAATGGCATTCTACATAGTAGTTTTCAATCCTGTAATGAAGTGATCTGCATTGCTGGTAACATTCATACAGAGATTATAAAACCCTGAAGCCTTCCATTGGAATCTCAACCTAAGACTCGAAAGTATTGGTCATTCCTAAAATTTTGTGCTAGGTATTATATAAAGAATAAACTCAACCTAATGAAACCCATCCCTTGGTCAAGAAGCATCTTCAGTGGCAAAAGGTGAGTATCATTCCTACGTGATGATGAATCATCCCACTTTCATTGACATTCCATAGATATGAACCACGGTACTCTCTAATTGATCCTCGTGTCTCATATCATCTCCTTTCCTTGTGAGAGTTTTGCCAAAATGTTTCTCCTTTCATCAAGAAATACATTGATTATGATGCAATTTTAATGTATTTTCATCAAGACATACATTGGTTATGACGCTATTTAAATGTCTTGTAACCCTACAAAACATAAGAAACCTCATCCTTAACTTTTCAAAATCCAACCCAAATGCATCAAATGGTCCAGGTCAATTGACTAGCCAAAGGTCACAATCACGCACTTTGTTTATGGTGCTAACTAAGCTCAACTCATGTGGCATGACAATTCCTTCCCATATGCAGGGCCGTATGTTAGAATCTCCCAATTTACCATATGAAAGTGGATTTTTGAATTAAAATAAAGGGTGCACTAGCATAGTCTCATTATGCAAATGATTAGAGTTCACAACACAAGGAGATTACAAGTGGTCCGTAGATACCCTTCTTAATCCATGTATATAACAGGGACAGGACCAATTGAATGGACATTTCAAAATTTAGGTCTCCCTTTAAGCATAGTTTTTTTCTTTCCTCGTAAAAGCTTCTTCCTCCCAATAGGGACTCGTTTGCCTTATAAGTCATTCTGACTTTTTTGAGTACCTCCATCCCATTGTAGTAAAAGGCCTCTCATGGCCTTGCAATGGCATCACCCATGGAGGTGGAGGTCCCTGACCACCTCACCTTAGACCAAGACAACCAGGTGTGGTGACCCACGGCCACAAAGTGAGTGAGGGCATAATTTTTAACAACTTACAATATATGATATGTATCATACGATACAATTTTTTTAACCTTTTGCACTCTAAGTATATGAAGTTTTGAGGTGTATGCTTAGGGATGATAATGGGTACGGGCTGGCCCGAAAAGCCTATTGCTTATTCATACCCAATTGGGTATCGGGCCTGTCCAAACCCGAAATAAATGATATGAATCAAATCTAATTGCGCCAAAAGCCCGATTGGGCATGTCCAAGCCCGAAATAAATGATATGAATCAAATCTAATTGTGCCAAAAGCCCGATCGGGTCGCCCAAATGGACATTTTTCTGCCCGAAATCAAACGAAGGCTCGCAAGTCGCAAATGGAAGGCTGTTTGTTGTCTCGCCCGAAATCAAAGCCCAAGCTGCTTGCTATCTCGCCCGTTGCCCCCCCCCCCCCATTCCAATCGCAAAACCTAGCTGCTCGCCTTAACGCCAACGAAAGGCTGCTCGTCGCACGAAATCAAAGCCGTAGCTGCTGGCTGTCCTGCCACCATCTCAATCCCAAAACCTAGCTGCTCGCCTTGATGCGGTCTCGCCCCCATCTCGATGAAAACCCTTGGGCCGCCTGGACGCAATCCATATAGAGAAGGCAAAGAGGACGAGGACGAAGACTTTGCACCGATGCAGAGTCCAACGACGACCCACATGTGGAGGCCAAAAATTACGGTGCGTTTTGAGAGCTTGTCGTTAAGAATGGGAGAGCTGTAACCTGACATTGGGCTTTAAATGGGAATTTTTATGAATTTTTGGAAAGATGCGGTTTTTCATTGGAAAAGAGCAAAATTTGGGACAGTACTGGGGGAAACAATGGTGAATGGAGCAGGAGAAAGGAGGTGGATTTAAATTTGAACGAGTGAGAAGACAAAGTTACAGCGAGCTCGAAGACGCATTAAAGACATAGAAAGAGATGAAGAAAAGAGAACACATGGATAAAGTAGTGAGTGCAGCGGAGATGAGTATTGATTCAGGGAACCTGATATTAATCAAATAGCTTGCATTATTATCACATCATCTATTGTGGACAACTATTTGGTAATAAAAGCAATACACTGTGTTTATACAATTTTTATCTTTGTCGCTTGAATTTTGAAGGCAATCTGTCTTTGTGTCTGGATGATACGTGGAAAGTCTAATTTTTTGAAAGCAATAACTTGTGTAATAATGTCTTTGGCAATGTAATACTGTTTTTGGTAATTATTATGTATAAGTTTCTAATTAAGATAGGCCGAATGGGCAGGCCCAAAGTCCGTTTTATGCCAATTTGGACATTCTTAAAAAAGCCAGTATGGGATTTGGGCCGGCCCGAAAGCCCGCCCATTTAAATTGGGCATCTATTTGGCCTGGCCCGGCCCGGCTCATTATCATCCATGTGTATGCTGCATATCAAGGAATTAGACAATCAAAACATATAGTTATATGTACTAGTAAAAATGGATAAAGAATTAAACATGGGGATAGAGTCAACGCACACCAAAAGGCGATTGCAGCTGCCAAAGTAGAGGCGCCCATGGGGATCAATGCCCAAAAGCTCTGCCTCACAAAATGGCTTTGACATATTTACTAAACCATCAGACTTCTCCACTAAGCATTCCGGGCAATACCACTCTCCTTCAGGTAAAAGATCTTTAGCAACTCCCACACATCTAGAATGAAAAGCAGCAGGGCAGCCATCACAGCAGATTAAACTACCATCCATCCCACAAAGACAACACTCGTCGATATTCCTATCATCAATTTCTTCATGCCCTTCACTAACTGAAGGATCAATGTGACCAAAAGATTTCCTTCTCTTTTCAATATTCATGTTAATACAGCTTGCATCCACATGCATTTCAGGGTCCATTCGTCTATTAAGCTCTGATCTAATGGCAGCCACCTCAATGACATCATCACAGAGACAACGGAGCATCTCAAGCTTGACCCCAGTGGGCTGTATGTAGTACTCAGAATCCAGAAGTTTCAATTGACCAAGTATATACCCCGGCTTCATTCCAGAGCCACGAATTACTAGATAATGAATAAGAAATACAGGCCATGTAACCAAGTCCAGGTGATCCCAATTTAGGTACCTACAAATCGCTTAGTTGGATCACAAATAATGAAATCAAAAGTAACAAACAGGTAAACAAGGAAATACAAGCATAATTCAATACCTAAGGCAATCTGAAGCTGACTGAGACCCTTCCTCGGAAAGCAACTCCAAGTGCGATTTCAGCGCTTGCAATAAAGAGAAATGTATAGAATCAATCAATAAATTAGTATAACTGCACCTTAATGCTGCCAGAAAAGCTTCTACTGTAAAAGGGCTCAAAAATAACAGCCTACTGAACGACCTTAAACATGTATAAACGGAGAACAGATCAAAAACATTAAGACCATCTAAATCTAAATCCTTCGAAGAAGGCGGCAACTCTGGCTTGGTCGAAATTACAGTCTCGGGCACCGAAACGAATCTTCTCCTACCACCACCCAAATCATCATCCTGAGAAACCAATGCATTCTCGAATTCAACGGCTCTCGAAGCTCTCCGAGCACTCCTCCCCATAGTCATATCTGGAGTAGACTTCTCTTTTGCCGACATCTTCGGCCTCTTCATTCTTCCTTCATCCCCGTTACAATCACCATTCGCGTGAATCTCATCAGATATCATGAAATGCCCGTTCTCCTTCAAAAATCCCTCCTTTTCAGCAACTATGGTTTCATCGAGCTCACTCGTTTTAACACAATCCTCGAAATCAACAACTGTACCTTGCATCGCTGCCGGATCGGAATCCAATCGTTTCCTTTTCTTCGGCGGACAGCCTCGGTTGCTCCTTCGAGCGTGGTGCTTCAAATTGGGAGAAGATCGGCCCATTTCTCTGAGAATTGACTCGATCTCTTCGAAATCGACCTCTTCTGAATCCCCGTCCTCGTACTCGATCATAAAGTAGCCGTCGTCGTCGTCGTACGACTGTACGGTGCCGGTGAATACCCCGAAGCCTGGGAAATTCTTCCTTATCTCCATCCCTACTAGCTCCATCTGCTGGTTACAAATTAGAGTTAGTGATTCTGATCGGTCGAATTGGAGTTAATTAGAGTTAGGGTTTTGTGGAGAATAGAAGAGATAGAGACAGAAGATCGACGAAAAATTGGGGATTCTCCTTTCCCTCTTCGAAAAGGAGCCGAGCGAGAAAAATGAGTATGTTTGATTGTTGTTCTGATGTACCCCCGGAAAACTATAAGCTATGGTATATAGCAACCATGATGGATTAAGGGAGTTCATTTGCGCACCCACCATTTTACTCCACGCATATACAACTTATTTACATGTTTGCCATATCTCAATGTGCAGGACACTATTATTTTGAGTGTGGTATAATCGGGCTTTTGTACGCACATTAATGTATTGGATATCCACCTATTATGTAATCCTACTTCTATAAATACCGGACTATGGGTTCCGTAGCCGCCAAGCTTACAACACGTTATCAGCATGCTCGAAGCTAAGCCGAACTTCTGTCGACGGACGAATCGTGACGCAAACGGGCTTCCTTCACCGAACGTTGCTAGATCCGACGGGTAGTATCTAGAGGTAATTTTTATTCCCTAGATCTAAACTGTTATGCGCATACGATTAGATCTAATGTTTGGATCGATATTTGATTAGTATAGATCGGATTTTTATCTCAGATTTGCATGCTAAATCAACCCTTTAATGAAAAATCGACGTCTTTATCAATAAAAATCAACTTTTTACGATGAAAAACGCTGTTTTGAAGACTAAAAATAGATTTTTTTTAATAAAAATCATGTTTTTATTATCTTCTTTCCCAAAAAAATTTCAAAACCTAGAGGGATTTCCTCGTCGCCACGCGGCCAAAAGCCGTGCACGCGAAAATCCCCCTAGCGATCTCCCCGTCGCGTCGTTGCCGCCGCCTGCAGCGGCGGCCAGCGAGGCCGCCGTCTGCAGCGGCGGACAGCCCCGCCGCCTGCAGCGGCAGCCTGCGAGGCGGCCGCCGCTCCCGCCGCCTGCAGCCCCCCCGGCCGCCACCACCCCCAACGGCCGCCGCCGCCACTATACCGCCAGAAGCGGTGGCGGCTACGCCCCCCCCCCCCCCCCCCCCCCCCGCGCGCGTTATTAGTTCTTGGGTTCAAGACTAATGTTGTTTTGATGATGATCAATACATTATGTTAGTGTGCTAATCAATCTTATGTTTTAGTATCAGTTTATCTTAATGATTATATGTTGATGAGACAAAGCAAATGCTTGGAGGATATTACAAGGGATATCTTAAAGACCTCCAAGAGTGATGGTGTGCTCAAGCTTGAATGAAGTCATGAAGATCATCTAATGAAGCCAAAGCTTGGAGCATGATGATGGATGGACATCTATAGAAGCTTGGAGCTTGATGAAGGGAAGCTCATCAAGGAGTGCCAAAGCTTGGAGATGATGGGGAGCATCAAGGTATAGTGAGCTTGAAGACTTAGACTCTAGGAGATGCAATTTGTAATCCATGTAATTTCTATTACTTGTATTTCTCTTTTTGAGTCTAGGATTATTGTAATGCCTTGATAGATGGTCATACTCTCATGCATTTGCATTTCACCATCTTAGTGAGCCTTAGGATTATCATAGAATCCAACCTAATAGGTTCATCTAGTCCAAAGACTCAATTGGAGTCTCTGGTTCTCCTGCAGTCGCCTGCTAAAGGTTTTACAGTCGACTGGGTGATTCCAGTCGCATGTCGAACATTCTACAGTCGACTATGATGCACAGCTCAAGTCAACTTTTCTATTGACTCATCTTGAGCTTTTCGCATCAGTCGATTGATGTTCAATTTACAGTTGCATGTATTCTTACATTCGCCTGTGAATTGGTCGACAGTCGACTGTGCGCTTCTTGCATTTTCTGGGCTTCTTCCCAAATTGCAAGACAGTCACCTGTTGCTGTTTTTACAGTCGCCTGTATATTTACAATCGCCTGTGAAATAGCCTTCAGTCGTCTGAAAGGCGTAAGTGCGAAATATGCATCTCTCTCTGTTTTTCTCCATCATATGCAACAGTCGACTGATGAAGGATAGACAGTCGCTTGTCTATTTTTCAGTCGACTGTACTTTGGTCATCAGTCGCCTGTAAGCATACTGGGAGTAGGGGTGGTAATTTTCGGCCCGGCACGATAGCCTAGCACGGGCCCGGCACGATAAGACCGTGCTTGGGCCAACAATTTTGGCCCGAAATCCTTATCGGACCGGGCCGGCCCGGCCCGGTTCATTTTCGGGCCGGACCCGGGCCAAGCTTTTCAGCCCATGGGCGGCACGGCACGAAAAGCATTTGATCGCCCAACTTCAATTTGACCACACACTGATCTAAAGCGGATTTCAGTAATGTGCATTCATTTATGGTGTTGAGTCCATTGTCTTGAATCTTATCAGATCAAGGTCCAAATATCATAAATTTTAACAACTTCCTGCCAGTGCCAACTTTGATGTCTTCGGATCTTGGGGGTCGATCTCAGTTTTCGAGAAGAGACAAAGAACCACCAAACATGTTACTTCATCTTGCCAAATAAATGAAAACATTGTAGGACACATCACCTTATGCAACCCACTTAATCCTCTTCTTTCGTGATCCATTTCGATGCATCTTTAAGCATATGAGACAAGTTTGTGTTTAAAAATATGATAAAATATTGTCAAAATATATAATTCATTCAACCCTATCGGACCGGGCTGGGCGGCCCGAATTTTTATCGGACCGCGTCCGGGCCTCTTCGGAATGGCCCGAAGTCTTATCGGGCCGGGCCGGCCCAGTCCTTTTAGAAAAACGGACCGGGCCGGCACTGCCTGATAAGACCGGGCCGGCCCGAATTGCCACCCCTAACTGGGAGAAAGAGTGCAACTCTCTGTTTCTTGCCCATCCCTGCAGCAGTCGCCTGATGAAGGTTATACAGTCGACTGTCTGTTTTATAGTCGCCTGTGTAGTCTTCCACAGTCGACTGTCCTGTCTCAGATTATAGCCGTTGGGATTTTTCTAGCCGTTGATCAGTCGACTGTCAGTTGTTCATCAGTCAACTGTCTGTGCCGTTTCAGCCCAGAAACTAGCCATTGCAGATTTCTTCCCTTTGGGTTTTTGGCTGTGTTTAGAGGCTCTTCTTGGCTTTCTATATATAGGAGTTGGCTTAGTTCATTTAGAACTCTTGGTTATTATTGAATATCTTTGAGAATCAATAGCCACTCCTAATCTCTCCCATTTCCCTCTCATGAGCATATTTCTCTTCATGCATTGAAGCTAGCTCATAGGGAATTTCTCCAAGGGATTTCAATCTCATTCCTTTTCTTGGAGAACATCTTTCTTCTCTTCATTTCATACACTCAAGTGAGAAGTGTTAGGATTCATTCCTAGAAGAGAGAAAGATCATCAAGTGCAATCAAAGCTAATCTCAAGCACTTGGTCATTCACTTGCATGCCTTCTTCATCGTATTGGTAAGATCATATCAAGGCATAGGTAAGTGTTGTTTCGTTTTGTTTTTGTTTCGAAACACTAATTCTCTTTGTGGGAATTAGTCTCTCTCTTTGTGGGAGAATGTCTCTTTGTGGGATTAGGATATTCTCTTGGTGGGAATACCTCTCTTGGTGGGAGTTTAGTGTCCTAGTGTAAGGCTAACCCTAATTCTCTGAGTGGGAGTTAGTGATTCTCTTGGTGGGAGTCTTGATCCTCGTGTAAGGTTGGTTGGGTCCTTGTGTAGGGCATAAATCCTCTTGGTAGGGTATCCCCTTGTGGGATTTGTATTCACTTCTCTTTGTGGGAATATAGTGAATATTGGTGTGGCTGGACGTACCCAAGTTTTGGGGAACCAGGGTAAAATCCTTGTGTTTGCGATTGTTATTGTTGAGCACTCTGTTTAATTTCCGCTGCTTATTGTGCGTTAATTTTAGTAACTTTTAATTAAGCACTTTGCTTGCTATTACACTATTCACTCCCCTTTAGTGTGTGTGTAGCCCCGCAGGGTCACTTACACGCGTGTCCAAAACCCTAGCCGCCAGAAGCGGCAACCCACGCGACGGAAACCCTAGCCGGTTGCACGGGATCGCACGGCAGATCGACTTCAAAAACCCTAACTAGGGTTTGTCCACGAAAATTTTGTTTTTCCAAAATCTTTTTCAGATTTAATTAAGATTTTTCTTCGTTAAATTCTGGATTATTACACGCTTTTTTTAATTTATAGCATTTTTTGGATTATCTGATTATTATACTGTCACGACCCGCTTCCCTAAAATGGAGGCGAGACGTGAAAAGGTCCGCACGAGAGTGGAGCTGTGAAGCCCCAAACCCGATAAGCGTCAATAAAACATAAGCAGTTCCCTGTAACGACAACGGAACAACAATAATAACACAAGGAGAGACTGAAATAAAATCTCACATCTCATAAATTGTCTAACATGAAAATAAGTCCAACATCCAGAAAAGCCACCAGGCTAAAAGAAAGAGTCTAAAGGCCCAGAACAAGGCCAACAAAAGCAACGACATAACAAAGTATAGGTGCTACGCACCGATAACAAAACAACTGTCAAAACAAAAGTAAAACACAACGAAGACACTAGGACTGGTCCCCAGTGTCCACGTACTCCCCGTCAAACACAAGCTCGGGCTCGGCGTCAGCAAACACCTCGTCCTCAACAAGGTACTCAGGCTCAGGATCTAACATGTGTCACCCAAAAGAGTAAAGGGGCACATGTCAGCAAGTCTAAAAGACTTGGGCAAGGAAACTGAAAGTAAGGCAACTAGCAACCTAGCAGTTTTAGTATGCATGACATGGCAGTTATAACATGAGTGCACAATTTAAGACATGGCAAGACAATTTGTACAAGGGAACAATTATCGGGACAAGACAAGAGTAGCCAAGCTACTAACAATCTCAATCATTTCACGTTGTTTTTAGATGTTTACGCCCTTCAGCTGAATGGTACATCATTCACACCGATCGGCACTAAACACTACCCCACCCCAGAGTTTACGCCTTACAACTGCAGTTGCTGATCAGGCAGACCCCCAGTTGAATAACCGCTTAACTCTTACCCCATCCCGCACGTAAACAAGCCAGGGTCCCTGTACATGAGCCCAGCAAGTGAGCCAGGGTTGCCCCGCACGGGAGCTTGTTTCTTAGTTCACAATTCAATATCGAGCGTTGGGGTTAGCAACTCATTATGCTCGCTTTTGGTCACGAGCCAGGAACACAAGTATTGTAGCGATGCTACGCAATCACGGGATCACTTAAAGAATGCAATGACATGACAATTAATTTGCGTACCGTTAATGGAAAGTAAACATGACATGGTAATTGTGCAACATGATACATGTCGGAACTAGCTTCGTTGTCAAGCTAGTCCCCCAAATTTGCGCCTAGGCGAGTATCATTTCGTCGCCTAGCCTCTTTTACGCCTACACCAAGCAAGATGTCCTAAAACATGGCCTAAACCCTAAGTGGCAAGTTTCACTTGCCTAGCACCGGGGATGACGATCACGAAGGTTCGTCTCTCGGATGCTAATCTACGGGGGAAATCGCTGTTATGGGGAAACAAACATCAAACAACATGAAATTTCATTAGGGTTTCATAAAAATACAAATAGGATATAAAAACGTCAAGAGATCGATTTCTTACCGAGAGGAAGCGGAAGAAACACTCCGGAGAACCCTAGGACCAGATCTGGAAACAAATGGAGAAGTTTGGAGAATTAGGGGTTTTGGGGGATTTTGGGGATTTGATGGAGATTTGGGGAAAATGAGAGGTAGATAGAGTTGATGGAGGGTTTAGATGATGAATCTAGGGCTTGGGATGAAGGAATAGGGCTTGGAGGAAGATGGGGGCTCAATGGGGGAGATTTTAGGGTTTTGGGTCGAGTGGAGGAAGAAGAAAACGTTTGGAAGGGGTATAAATAGGTTGGGCTGGCGGCTGCCCAGAAATTAGGGTTTTAACACAGATTAGTCGGTCAAAGAGCAACCACTGACCGACTAGTTTGGCAACTAGTCGGTCGGTCGACCAACGCAGACCGACTAAGTGTAAACAGTAACTTCTGAACGAAAATAGGATTTAGAATTAGTCGGTCCATGAACAAATACTGACCGACTAGTTTAGCATCTAGTCGGTCGATGAACGTTCTTAGACCGACTAAGAGTGAACAGTATAGACACTAAAATTTAGTTGAAGAGTTAGTCGGTTAAAGAAGCATTGCTGACCGACTAGTTTGCAACCTAGTCGGTCAACCAACGTTCTTAGACCGACTAACGATAAACAGTAACTCCTGAATAATTTAGAAAGCCAACTAGTCGGTCCAAGAAGGATTGCCGACCGACTGGATCGTCATCTAGTCGGTCGGTGCCCCTTCTTACACCGGCTAATAAGCACCAAAAGTTCCGATACGGAGCGCGGGGCCCCGGGATCGATTCCTAAGACTCCTAGGCTTGATCTAATAGTAAGATACGACCGTTATGAAGTCCGTCACGAATGACATACTTTGAAATCGACGATCCTAAGGAGAAACGAGAAAACACGACGAAACGATCGAAAATGAAAGCTACGGAGACGGAAACCACACATGAGGAGAAAATCCACCAAAACATATATTATATTATAATAAATCCAGATACATGAAAAGCAGTCGTTACATCCTCCCCAACTTAAGAAAAATTCCGTCCTCGGAATTTCCAAACACTCACGAGTCCGGAAACAAAAGTGGGAAACGCTCTCGCATCTCATCCTCATTCTCCCAAGTAGACTCTCCAGGTGAGCCGTGTCGCCACATCACCCTCACAAGATTGACAATCTTGTTCCGAAGCGATTTCTGACGCCTGTCCAGAATCTGCACTGGATGCTGGTCATACGTCATATCGGGGCGAACGGCAATCTCCGAAAAATCCACAGCATGAGATGGATCGCTAATGTATCGACGAAGCTGCGACACATGGAAAACATTGTGAACTCCTTCCAAAGATGGCGGCAAGGCCAAGCGATAAGATACCTCGCCAACCCTCTCCAAAATGTCAAATGGTCCAATGTATCGCGGGCTCAACTTCCCTCGCTTCCCAAAACGAATCACACCACGATTCGGGGAAATCTTCAAGAACACATGGTCGTCCGGCTGAAACTCCAAAGGACGACGTTTAGCATCCGCCCAATGCTTAAAATGGTCCTGAGCAATCCTCAACCTCTCCCGAATATTCCTGACGATATCCACGGCCTCCACGATCATCTCAGGTCCCAACAGCTCCCGATCACCAACGTCATCCCAACTCAATGGCGATCGACATTTCCTCCCATAAAGAGCGGCGAAAGGCGCCATGCCAATACTCGCCTGGAAGCTGTTGTTGTAAGAGAACTCTACCAGATGTAGATGGTCCTCCCACGAACCCTTGAAATCCAACATGCACACCCTCAGCATGTCTTCCAAAATCTGAATCGTCCTCTCGGACTGGCCATCCGTCTGCGGATGGTACGTCGTGCTGAAACTCAGACGCGTACCCAAGCTCTTCTGCAAACTCTGCCAGAACTGAGATGTGAACCTCGTGTCTCTGTCAGACACGATACTCACAGGGACTCCATGAAGTCGCACGACCTCCTGCACGATTCACGTTACATCACTATCCAAACTAGGAAAAGGAAATAAAACGGAGAGTAAAAGAATTTTACCTCCATATATCTCCTCGCTAGCGCCTCAGTGGACTGTCCCACTCGGAATGGAATAAAGTGCGCGGATTTGGTCAATCGATCTACGATCACCCAAATCGCGTCATTCTGCTTCGGACTCCGAGGTAGTCCAGTCACGAAATACATAGTGATGTGTTGCCATTTCCACTCCGGAATCGGAAGCGGTTGTAGCAACCCGGCCGTACGCTGATGCTCCGCCTTCACTTGCTGGCAAACCAAGCACTTGGCTACACTCCGAGCCACGCTCCTCTTCATACCATGCCACCAATAATTCAGACGAAGATCCTGGCACATCTTGGTGCCACCAGGATGCACAGAATACGGCGAACTGTGTGCCTCCACCATCAACTCCTCTCTAATATCCCCAGCTGGCACACACAACCTGGCTCCAAACCTCAGCGAGCCATCCTCATGAATCAAAAAGTCAGTCCGCAGACCGGCTTCCACCTGCTCCCGAATCTTCACCAGCTTCGGATCCTCAGCCTGGCCAGCCTTAATCCGACCCACGATCGTCGACTGTACCTGCATGTACATCAACGACGAAGCCTCCCCAGGAAGAACAATCTCCACACCAGACTTACAAAAATCCTGCTGCAATCTCCACTGCGAAGTCAAAATCATCACCGCTGGAAGTCTACTCAAAGCATCTGGAACCACATTCACCTTGCCAGGGTGAAACTGCAAATCAATCTCATAATCCGCTATAAGCTCCAACCATCGACGCTGTCGCATGTTGAGCTCCTTCTGAGTGAAAATGTACTTCAAGCTTTTGTGATCGGTGAAAATCTTCACTTTCTCACTCAGTAAGAAGTGCCTCCAAATCTTAAGAGCAAACACAACGGCAGCCAACTCCAAATCATGCGTCGGGTAATTCTTCTCATGAACCTTAAGCTGACGAGACGCATACGCCACAACATGCCCATGCTGATGCAACACACAACCGAGACCCTTGCCAGAAGCATCGCAAAAGATCTCAAATCCATCGCTGCGATCAGGCACAACAAGAATAAGGGCAGTCGTCAACCTCTCCTTCAGAACACCAAAAGCACTCTCGCAATCACCCGACCAAACAAAAGCAACATCCTTCCGCGTCAACCTGGTCATCGGCTCAGCAATACGAGAAAAGTCCTTAATGAATCACCGATAATAACCAGCAAGTCCAAGGAAACTCCGAATCTCAGACGCAGACGACGGAACAGGCCACTCTCTGATGGCCCTAATCTTCTCGGAATCCACTGAAATACCATCTCCAGTCACCACATGCCCGAGAAAAGCAACTCTATCCAGCCAAAACTCGCACTTCGAAAACTTAGCATACAACCGATGCTTCCTCAAAATCTCCAACACCGACCTTAAGTGCGAGGCATGCTCTTCCTCAGACTTCGAGTAGATCAGAATGTCGTCAATGAAGATAACGACAAACTTATCCAAAAAGTCGTAGAAAATCAGGTTCATTAGATTCATGAAAACTGCGGGCGCGTTAGTTACGCCGAAAGGCATAACCACAAACTCATAGTGTCCATACTTTGTCCTGAACGCTGTCTTCGGAACATCATCCTTCTTCACCTTCAACTGATGGTAACCACTCCTCAAATCCAATTTAGAAAACACCCTCGAACCTCCAAGCTGATCAAAAATATCATCGATGCGAGGCAACGGGTATTTATTCTTAATGGTCACCGCATTCAACTCCCGATAGTCCACGCACATGCGACGCGAACCATCCTTCTTCTTTACCAGCAACACCGGTGCTCCCCACGGAGACACACTAGGATTAATATAACCCTTCTGCAAAAGCTCATCCAACTGCTTCCGCAACTCTTCCAATTCTGCAGGTGCCATACGATACGGCGCCTTCGAAATCGGCTGCGCACCTGGAACAAGATCGATAGAAAATTCTAGGGCTCGATCAGGTGGCAAACCAGACATCTCCTCGGGGAAGACGTCGCCAAAATCTCGCACCACAGCTGGCCACTCCAGCTCCATCTGCATAGCCACAGCCTCCACCGGCCTGGCCCGAAATCTGACAGGACCAAGCGAACAGCTACCACGACTGAACTCAAATACTGGATGTCCGGGAATCTCGAACACCACCTTCTTTCTCCGACAGTCGATCGTAGCATAGAAGCTCGCAAGCCAGTCCATCCCAAGAACTGCGTCATAGTTGATGATATCGTGGACAATGAAATCAGCGAAAAGCTCATGTCCACAGACCACCAACGAGCAAGAATTGCAACCACGATGCACCGAGACCACGCCATTCCCTGTAACGATATTCCAACTCTTGGGAAGAGGGGACGTCGACAAGGAATGCCTCTCCACGAAGCTCCGAGAAATAATACACATCGATGCTCCGGAGTCAAAGAGGACTCGTGCAGGAAATGTGCAAACCAAAACCACACCTAACAATCAATTAACAATCAAACCCTAGTCTAGCAAACAACCATGTTCAAGCAAACAACATAATCTAACAATCAAAACCAGCTAGGAAAGTGACAGCTAGAGTGAGGATTACCTGTGATAACCTCATCCACAGCCTCGCTCTCCACAGCGGTCATCAGAAAAGCCTGCCTCCTTGGCAGAACAGCCTGCCGAAAAGCCAGCCCCTGCGGAACAAGAGCTGCTCCACGTCCAGCAGGAACAGACGCTCGCTGCTGCAACGGCTGAGCTGCATGATTCGGGTTCAATATTACATATTTAACCCCCCATTTAGCCCTATTTTGTGCTCATGTGATGCTACATTCATCTCCAATTCATACGTATTTTCTACACATTTAATTATTAGAGAAAACACTCTATTTGAGCACAAAACAGCAATTAATGAAGTATTTCTGCACTTTTTATATTTTTCCTAGCTTGGTCTCGATCTCACGATTCCAACGACTATTTATTTGTATTTTTCTGAGATCTGTGCTAATTTCTGTGTATTTTTGAATGCAGAATACAATTTAAATGGAGAAATACGCAGTTAAATACGGAAATACGGTCGATGGCCAATCGAGTGCTGCCACGTGTCAAGATCTACCGCTTATTCATCATCCATCGGCTAAAAATGCGGAGATATCCCCGCCGTTGGATCAAAATCCAACGGCCACGAACGCAGATCAGCAGCTCCGCAGACCCAGCCATCTCACGCGGATCCAAGCCACGTGGCGCACATCTGTGTGCTCCCGCCTCATCCAAAGGCTGATAGCAGCCCAACACGGAAGACGCGGATCGAATTTCTCCAGCCACGTGGTGGCCATCGAACGCCTCATCCTTAAAATGGACGGCCCGCAGTCGCAGCCAACGGATCGAAATGAGGGCGTCTGATATCCACGTGGCATGCATCGACCCTATCTCCGCCCGAATCAACGGCTCGCATTTAACAGCGAGCGAGATTCGAAATCGAATCCTCCGCGATCGACGTGGCCCAATGCAGATCATTCGATTTCGATCGAGCGGACGAAATTTCGCCATCACCGAACGAAGCGACGGCAATTATCAGGGCAACGTGGCGTTCTCCGCAGCGTTGGATATGGATCCAACGGACGATTTCGTCCCCGCGTCTGAGCAGCGAGCGAACGATGTGGAGTATATCTCGACCGTTCGAAGACGATCCAACGGCTGCTGATTAACTCCGATTCGAATACGAAGCGGGCGCGGAGCTTAACGGGCGGAGCGCGATTATTAGCGGACACGTGTCGAGACCACATCCGATCCCGCCTGATCGTGCGGCCGTAGATTGATCCGCTCGAGATGAGCGGTTTGGATTGATTCGGGTGCGAAATGGATGCGGGTTTAGACCCGTTAGCAACCCCAAACCCGCAATCTTATTATATAAGCGTATTTAGGGTTTTTTTGAGCGTATTCAAGCAGATTGGGGCGTATTTTGGGCGTATTGGAGGCTCTAGAAGCCGTATTTCCCCTCTGAAAAATTCTGTAAAATTCCAGAGGCTATTTTCTTATTTCCAGAGAGTTTTGATGTATTTTTAAGGATATTTGGTGATGAATTCTTAACTTAAACTCCTTAATTAGTGCTTTTTCTACCGTATTTTGCTATATTCTTGATGTATTTGGCTATGGAACTTGTTTATTCTGAAATTATGAGTAGCTAGAACTTATTTGTGCTTGGTATGGAGTAGTTAGGGGATATAATTCGTGTTTATTTGGTTGAAATACCTTGTGCTAACTCGTTAAACGTCGCTAAAATTGTAATTTTTGTGCGTAAATCGACTTTTCTAGATTCCAAAAGAATTAATTAAGTTGATGATCGCCCCAAAAGGGCGAGATTTGATCTCCCCAAAAGGGAGTTTCATACCGTAGTTTTGATCTCTCCAAAAGAGAGTTTCATATCGTATTATAGCTTTAGCGACGATCTTTTTGAATATTTCGTTTGAACCCCCAAAAGGGCATCTTCCGATGAATTGCTCCCAAAAGGAGAATTCATTGAGTTATATTGGATACTTTTCCCGGTGAATTGCTCTCAAAAAGAGAATTCATTGTGATATATTCATCAACCAAATTAATACGAATCGTTGATCCTAACGAGCCCATACCATGTACAAACTCTTTATAGATATTTTCTTACACGATTTTCTATGTTCACGTGTTCACATCACCATCACCGTCATCATTGTTGAAGTGTTTAGTCTCTTTCCGATAGATTTCTATTTGATTTGAATTGTGGTTGCAACAGATTTCTTCCCGTGGATTCGACATCTGGACTCCCAGATTTTACTACTTGAACGGACTCTTGCGCTTGAGAGAAGCACCTTTTCGGTCCCACCAAGTTTTTGGCGCCGTTGCCGGGGAGGAATGGTTTGTGACTACGGTTTATTTCATTTAGAGGACCTTCGGTGAGATCTTTCCACTTTATTATACATAAACTTTTTTTTATTATTTTATTTTAATTTTTTTTAAAAAATGGAATATATGAACTTCTACTGCACGAACAATCTTTATGATGCACGATATGCGAATGCACACAAACATAGAATGGAAAAGCTCAAAATTGTTAATTTTAATCAAACTGACTGTGAAACTTTCTTTCAGGCCTGGAGGAGGTTCACAGACCTAATATCGAGCTATCCGCAGCATGGTTTCACAAATGAAGAGCTTATGGAGTTCTTCCTAGAAGGACTACAACCTCAGCTGCAGGAATTATTGGGAAGCATGACGCCGACAGTGGCGTGGGAATACATGGAGTCTCTGCAAGAAAACGAAGAAACCGTGGAAGAGACTTCAGAGAGCGATTCAACGGAGCCTTCGTGCCTCGATCAAGAAGAGCAAAGCGTAGACGTACCTTTGCAATCCTTGAAAGAGGAAGTTTACCAGACTATTCAGACACAGGAGGCCACATCCCATCAATTCCAAGAAAAATTCGTTGCTCGGAGTCGGCAGATCCAAAATTCCATTGAAAATCTTAATTTGATTGCCGCTTGCTTAGAAGAAGGTAATGCTCTTGAAACTCGATTTCAAGAATCTAATACGAGTTCATCTTCTATTGCAGGAATACCGAGCGAGGACACGAATATAAATATCCACATGGCAGGAAGTGTGTGCAAAAGAGAGGATGAGCTAGCAATTTTGGATGAACGAGAGGAGGAGACAGCTAGGGACAAAGGTTTTGAGATTATCGCCATGGAGCCAGAACCATTCCCTCTTCCAGTTTTGTCCCAAAATCATTTATACCTCTCCACAATGAACGAGCATCTTACAGAGAGTAGTGCAAATCTTTCAGGGAATAGTCGTCAACTTGCATTAATTTCTTTCACTTATTTTGATGACTATATTTGGAATATTTTTATTGCGAAGAATCTTAAATTAATTTGGACTGACATAACTCATCTCTCGCAGGACATTGACAAACAGCTTATAGAGATGCTTGGAGTTGTGTTGCTGGGGTCCAGATTAGTTTTTGGAGGAAGAATAATAGCCGAGGAGCGCAAGGAGCAAATTGAACAACTTCCTCCACCATCAAAGATTCGGGATCCGCCATTTGATCACGGTGTGTTCTTTCCAGTAGTGTAGTTTTTATATGCTTTCTAGGTTGCTTGCTTGAATAAACTCGTACCTCTTCCGACATTGAGGACAATGTCCATCTTTAGTTGGGGGGTGCGTATGAGACCTTAGGATTTTTTAAG
Organism: Scilla litardierei; assembly: GCA_030789695.1. Classification (NCBI taxonomy): domain Eukaryota; kingdom Viridiplantae; phylum Streptophyta; class Magnoliopsida; order Asparagales; family Asparagaceae; genus Scilla; species Scilla litardierei. Next base: position 151,266,862 of record CM061132.1, on the reverse strand, counting down.
AAGAATAAATCACCAAATCTCATCATTTAAAACTCTTTCATATGCCTCTAATACGGATGATCATACATTAATTGTGTTCTAAAAATTGTTTATGGCTTGATTAATTACTTTTCCTTCATGGAATTGCCGTTAATATGCTATACATGAAAATTTTCATTTTCCATGATTAATATCTCGAAATAGTTTGAATTTATTTCATGCATGCTAATGTGATGAAAACGCTTAAGTATACACGATTTTTTTAAGAATAGTTTTCAAGTTGAAGAGGGTTTTGGCCTCTGTTATTAATGTTTATATTCAAAGATGGGTTTGGAGTTGCTTACAAAGAAAAAGATGAAGAAAGAAAAGAAAGAAAAGAAAAGAAAAGATTTTTGAATAAAGAAAAAATGAATGATGAAAAATGAATGAATATGTATGTCACTAATAAATAACTTGGTTGGCTCGAGTAGTACAGTCTGAGGGGTCCTTTTTGGCCTAATGCCCTATTATCGTCTGATTTGGGAGCCATTGACCGGAACCTCACTCATTTGATGGAGCGATCCAAGTTATACATTTTTCTGCGAATGTTGCTTGATGCGCGTTACGCGGAACGAATAAAAGAAAAGAAATGGTGAATATACTAAGCAACTTCAATACCCATATCTTGAATGATTCTTTTTGATAGGCCAATTCCTTCGAAACACGAAAACTAGAGAAAAACGACGTGTTATACTTTCGCTTGCGCAAAACGATGCTTGCACGTTATTTATTCATATTAAATTAGAGAAAATATCGTGTGATTGATTTTGTTCATGGGTGTGTATATTGATGGCCAAGACCATGTTGGAATGTGTATTATTGAGCCAGGCCATAAGCAATTCGAAAGAACTTATTGTTTTATTGATCATCCGTATTTATCGCTATTTTTGCTAGAGACTAGCAAATCGCTAGTTGGGGGGTGTGATTCGGGTTCAATATTACATATTTAACCCCCCATTTAGCCCTATTTTGTGCTCATGTGATGCTACATTCATCTCCAATTCATACGTATTTTCTACACATTTAATTATTAGAGAAAACACTCTATTTGAGCACAAAACAGCAATTAATGAAGTATTTCTGCACTTTTTATATTTTTCCTAGCTTGGTCTCGATCTCACGATTCCAACGACTATTTATTTGTATTTTTCTGAGATCTGTGCTAATTTCTGTGTATTTTTGAATGCAGAATACAATTTAAATGGAGAAATACGCAGTTAAATACGGAAATACGGTCGATGGCCAATCGAGTGCTGCCACGTGTCAAGATCTACCGCTTATTCATCATCCATCGGCTAAAAATGCGGAGATATCCCCGCCGTTGGATCAAAATCCAACGGCCACGAACGCAGATCAGCAGCTCCGCAGACCCAGCCATCTCACGCGGATCCAAGCCACGTGGCGCACATCTGTGTGCTCCCGCCTCATCCAAAGGCTGATAGCAGCCCAACACGGAAGACGCGGATCGAATTTCTCCAGCCACGTGGTGGCCATCGAACGCCTCATCCTTAAAATGGACGGCCCGCAGTCGCAGCCAACGGATCGAAATGAGGGCGTCTGATATCCACGTGGCATGCATCGACCCTATCTCCGCCCGAATCAACGGCTCGCATTTAACAGCGAGCGAGATTCGAAATCGAATCCTCCGCGATCGACGTGGCCCAATGCAGATCATTCGATTTCGATCGAGCGGACGAAATTTCTCCATCACCGAACGAAGCGGCGGCAATTATCAGGGCAACGTGGCGTTCTCCGCAGCGTTGGATATGGATCCAACGGACGATTTCGTCCCCGCGTCTGAGCAGCGAGCGAACGATGTGGAGTATATCTCGACCGTTCGAAGACGATCCAACGGCTGCTGATTAACTCCGATTCGAATACGAAGCGGGCGCGGAGCTTAACGGGCGGAGCGCGATTATTAGCGGACACGTGTCGAGACCACATCCGATCCCGCCTGATCGTGCGGCCGTAGATTGATCCGCTCGAGATGAGCGGTTTGGATTGATTCGGGTGCGAAATGGATGCGGGTTTAGACCCGTTAGCAACCCCAAACCCGCAATCTTATTATATAAGCGTATTTAGGGTTTTTTTGAGCGTATTCAAGCAGATTGGGGCGTATTTTGGGCGTATTGGAGGCTCTAGAAGCCATATTTCCCCTCTGAAAAATTCTGTAAAATTCCAGAGGCTATTTTCTTATTTCCAGAGAGTTTTGATGTATTTTTAAGGATATTTGGTGATGAATTCTTAACTTAAACTCCTTAATTAGTGCTTTTTCTACCGTATTTTGCTATATTCTTGATGTATTTGGCTATGGAACTTGTTTATTCTGAAATTATGAGTAGCTAGAACTTATTTGTGCTTGGTATGGAGTAGTTAGGGGATATAATTCGTGTTTATTTGGTTGAAATACCTTGTGCTAACTCGTTAAACGTCGCTAAAATTGTAATTTTTGTGCGTAAATCGACTTTTCTAGATTCCAAAAGAATTAATTAAGTTGATGATCGCCCCAAAAGGGCGAGATTTGATCTCCCCAAAAGGGAGTTTCATACCGTAGTTTTGATCTCTCCAAAAGAGAGTTTCATATCGTATTATAGCTTTAGCGACGATCTTTTTGAATATTTCGTTTGAACCCCCAAAAGGGCATCTTCCGATGAATTGCTCCCAAAAGGAGAATTCATTGAGTTATATTGGATACTTTTCCCGGTGAATTGCTCTCAAAAAGAGAATTCATTGTGATATATTCATCAACCAAATTAATACGAATCGTTGATCCTAACGAGCCCATACCATGTACAAACTCTTTATAGATATTTTCTTACACGATTTTCTATGTTCACGTGTTCACATCACCATCACCGTCACCATTGTTGAAGTGTTTAGTCTCTTTCCGATAGATTTCTATTTGATTTGAATTGTGGTTGCAACAGATTTCTTCCCGTGGATTCGACATCTGGACTCCCAGATTTTACTACTTGAACGGACTCTTGCGCTTGAGAGAAGCACCTTTTCGGTCCCACCACTGCAACAGGTGCCCTCCGCAGCGGACCCGCATGCCGACAATCCCTCGCGACATGGGAAGCATCACCACACACCAAACACTGGCCCAAAAACTTCCGACACTGATCCTTGATGTGGCCAGGCTTGCCGCAGAAATGGCAAGTCTTCAGAATAGGCCCTCCTGGCCTCTTAAACTGAGCAGACTGATTGGGCCTGAATCCAGGTCTAACCACAGCTCTCACCTGTTCCACAGGCCCCTTCCCAGCACCAACAATAGACCCCCTCCTCTGGTTCACGAGCAACTCCTGCCTCTTGGCTGCTACTAGAACCTTCTGATAAGACTCCCGGTCAGAAGAGGTCACAAAACTCTGGAGCTCCGAAGCAAGTCCCTGCAGGAACCTCTGAGCTCTCTCCTCAGCGTCCTGCACCATCTTTGGTGCGAACCGACTCAGCCTCATGAACTCTTGGTGATATAGGTCCACCGACGAGCTCCCTTGCTTCAAATCGATAAAACGCTGCAGCATCTCTTCCCTGGCAGCTTTCGGGAAAAACTCACCCTCAAATCTGGCCTTGAAGGTAGCCCAAGCTATCGGCTCCACCAACATCTTCTCTTCCGCATCCCACCAATTCCGAGCATTATCCTTGAGTTGCCTCTTCGCCAAATCAACCCATCCAGCCGGGGTGATCTTGGCCATCTTCAGATTGTCCTCGATGTTCTGAATCCACTCATCGGCAGCCGGAGGACCCTCAGACCCATCAAAATATGCGGGACCCAGCTCCCGAAATTGGTTCGCTCCTGGCTCAGAGCGAGGGGCATCCGGAAGAGCCCGGGCAGCTCGAGCAAGTGGAGCATTCTGGACTTGCAGGAGCACGCCCTGCTGCACTTGCATCATCTGGAGCATCATCCGCATCATCTCCCCGTTGGTGGGTTCCCGCTCAGGCTCCTCATCATGAGGGAGCGCACCACTACCCCCACCACGGGTGAATCGTCTTCCTGCCATCTAGTGACACAGAGAACGAATCAGATTAGACTCATAGCTTATGACTCGGACATCGAACTCAGTTTATTGGACATTCTAATATTATTATCGCTATTCCAAAAATCGCAGTTATAGAAGGACCTGCATGGGCCACCAACAAAACCTGTCACGACCCGCTTCCCTAAAATGGAGGCGAGACGTGAAAAGGTCCGCACGAGAGTGGAGCTGTGAAGCCCCAAACCCGATAAGCGTCAATAAAACATAAGCAGGTCCCTGTAACGACAACGGAACAACAATAATAACACAAGGAGAGACTGAAATAAAATCTCACATCTCATAAATTGTCCAACATGAAAATAAGTCCAACATCCAGAAAAGCCACCAGGCTAAAAGAAAGAGTCTAAAGGCCCAGAACAAGGCCAACAAAAGCAACGACATAACAAAGTATAGGTGCTACGCACCGATAACAAAACAACTGTCAAAACAAAAGTAAAACACAATGAAGACACTAGGACTGGTCCCCAGTGTCCACGTACTCCCCGTCAAACATAAGCTCGGGCTCGGCATCAGCAAACACCTCGTCCTCAACAAGGTACTCAGGCTCAGGATCTAACATGTGTCATCCAAAAGAGTAAAGGGGCACATGTCAGCAAGTCTAAAAGACTTGGGCAAGGAAACTGAAAGTAAGGCAACTAGCAACCTAGTAGTTTTAGTATGCATGACATGGCAGTTATAACATGAGTGCACAATTTAAGACATGGCAAGACAATTTGTACAAGGGAACAATTATCGGGACAAGACAAGAGTAGCCAAGCTACTAACAATCTCAATCATTTCACGTTGTTTGTAGATGTTTACGCCCTTCAGCTGAATGGTACATCATTCACACCGATCGGCACTAAACACTACCCCACCCCAGAGTTTACGCCTTACAACTGCAGTTGCTGATCAGGCAGACCCCCAGTTGAATAACCGCTTAACTCTTACCCCATCCCGCACGTAAACAAGCCAGGGTCCCTGTACATGAGCCCAGCAAGTGAGCCAGGGTTGCCCCGCACGGGAGCTTGTTTCTTAGTTCACAATTCAATATCGAGCGTTGGGGTTAGCAACTCATTATGCTCGCTTCTGGTCACGAGCCAGGAACACAAGTATTGTAGCGATGCTACGCAATCACGGGATCACTTAAAGAATGCAATGACATGACAATTAATTTGCGTACCGTTAATGGAAAGTAAACATGACATGGTAATTGTGCAACATGATACATGTCGGAACTAGCTTCGTTGTCAAGCTAGTCCCCCAAATTTGCGCCTAGGCGAGTATCATTTCGTCGCCTAGCCTCTTTTACGCCTACAACAAGCAAGATGTCCTAAAACATGGCCTAAACCCTAAGTGGCAAGTTTCACTTGCATAGCACCGGGGATGACGATCACGAAGGTTCGTCTCTCGGATGCTAATCTACGGGGGAAATCGATGTTATGGGGAAACAAACATCAAACAACATGAAATTTCATTAGGGTTTCATAAAAATACAAATAGGATATAAAAACGTCAAGAGATCGATTTCTTACCGAGAGGAAGCGGAAGAAACACTCCGGAGAACCCTAGGACCAGATCTGGAAACAAATGGAGAAGTTTGGAGAATTAGGGTTTTTGGGGGATTTTGGGGATTTGATGGAGATTTGGGGAAAATGAGAGGTAGATAGAGTTGATGGAGGGTTTAGATGATGAATCTAGGGCTTGGGATGAAGGAATAGGGCTTGGAGGAAGATGGGGGCTCAATGGGGGATATTTTAGGGTTTTGGGTCGAGTGGAGGAAGAAGAAAACGTTTGGGAGGGGTATAAATAAGTTGGGCTGGCGGCTGCCCAGAAATTAGGGTTTTAACACAGATTAGTCGGTCAAAGAGCAACAACTGACCGACTAGTTTGGCAACTAGTCGGTCGGTCGACCAACGCAGACCGATTAAGTGTAAACAGTAACTTCTGAACGAAAATAGGATTTAGAATTAGTCGGTCCATGAACAAATACTGACCGACTAGTTTAGCATTTAGTCGGTCGATGAACGTTCTTAGACCGACTAAGAGTGAACAGTATAGACACTAAAATTTAGTTGAAGAGTTAGTCGGTTAAAGAAGCATTGCTGACCGACTAGTTTGCAACCTAGTCGGTCAACCAACGTTCTTAGACTGACTAACGATAAACAGTAACTCCTGAATAATTTAGAAAGCCAACTAGTCGGTCGAAGAAGGATTGCCGACCGACTGGATCGTCATCTAGTCGGTCGGTGCCCCTTCTTACACCGGCTAATAAGCACCAAAAGTTCCGATACGGAGCGCGGGGCCCCGGGATCGATTCCTAAGACTCCTAGGCTTGATCTAATAGTAAGATACGACCGTTATGAAGTCCGTCACGAATGACATACTTCGAAATCGACGATCCTAAGGAGAAACGAGAAAACACGACGAAACGATCGAAAATGAAAGCTACGGAGACGGAAACCACACATGAGGAGAAAATCCACCAAAACATATATTATATTATAATAAATCCAGATACATGAAAAGCAGTCGTTACATATACGTTTAATAATTAGGAAGATCATGCGACCGCTCTGCCGTTAGTTAACTAACCTAACTGTATTATGACGTTGCCTAGTGGTCCAATAATTATTAAACGAAAATTTTTCATTTCCATATAAAATGCCTGTGATGATTAATTGCATGTGATGATTAATTGTCTGCAATGAAATAAAATGCATGCTGCATTTTTCTGCGATGTATGTTTATATTTGTTGTGGTTTTGGATCGGCTAGCTATCACCATTATTTTCCTTGCATTTTTTCTTTTTGAGAGAAATTGTAGCGAGGATATAATTGTATAAATTCCAAGACTGGCGCACGTCCCTCGAAGATGAAGATCTATTCCAGAAGAATAGGGGCCCCACGGGGGTTCCCGAGTTGTATTTTATTTTTTATGGGACTGTATGGAATTTATTTAAAATGGTGATCAGCCGATCCACACAACAAATATCTGTGTCTGAAATGTATAATTACTTGCTTTGTTTTAAAATATCTAATTATTGCTCATCTTTAACATTCTAGAGATAATGGCCAAAATTGCGAGCGTCGACTTTGACGTATTGGATGCTACATGCAAAAATTATCTGAGCTGGCAGTTGGATATAAAATTCCACCTGCGCTCACAGGGACTGTGCCATGCCATTGCTATAGGCGATACGATTTCTGATATAGATAAAGCGAAAGCAATTATCTATTTCAGACGCCATATCGATCGGATCCTAAAGGCCGAGTACATCATTGTGGAAGACTCTTATGAGTTATGGACCGCCCTCGAGGATAGATACAAACATTAAAGAGATGTTATCCTTCCCCGAGCGCAATATGAATGGGAGAACCTCCGTCTCCAGGACTTTAAGTCTATCGCCGAGTACAACTCGGCACTCTTCAGTATCGCCTCACGCCTGAAGTTGTGTGGTGAGAAAGTGACGGAGGAGCGCATGTTAGAGAAGATGTATACATCCTTCCACGAGAAGGATGTTATACTTATGCAACAGTATCGTGAACGAAAGTTCATGAAATACTCGGAGCTTCTCTTATGCCTTCTGATGGCAGAACAGAATAGAGACCTCTTTCTGCCCACCCATAACTCACGCCCTACTGGTGCTACTCCTGCGCCTGAAGCTCACCACTTCTCCTCCCAGAAGAAGAGGACCAACTTCAAAGGCAAACCCTAGAAGGGCAAGGCAATGAAGAAGCAGGCTAGAGGACCCCCTCTAAGAACCAAAAATGAGGAAAAGAAGAAAAATGTGTGGAAGAGAAAAGACAACGGCCAGACATCTGCCCCCAGAAAAGACTGGGAAGATAAATGCCACAGGTGTGGCATGACTGGACACTGGTACAGGAATTGTCGGACTCCACGCCACCTACGGGACTTGTACAAAGCTAGCCAGAAGCCAGTCGAGACAAACTTGGTGGAACATGAAGACCTGGCACCAATCAGGTTCATCGCAGAGGACTTCTCAAACGATGGCCTGCTCGACTGAAGCCTTATCTACTTTCTGATATGCATTGTAATTTGAAACAATTTACTCTCTAGTTGTTTGTTTCCTAGCATGTTGGATGATTTTTCAGACGTTGAATGATATTTGGTTATCTTTTGTGCATTATACTGCTATGTTTTTTCTCTCTCTTAATTTAGATGGATTATAAATGCCTAGTGGACAGTGCCTCTACGCACACGATCCTCCAATATATTTGCTTTTTTCAAAGCATACATAAATACGATGGAACCGTGAATACAATTTCTGGTCCGTCATGAATTATTGAAGGATCAAGGGAAGCACATTTTATGCTCTCCAACAAAACACAACTACTAATAAAAGATGCTCTTTTCTCCCCTAGCTCTCACAGAAATCTGTTAAGTTTTAAAGATATCCGTTTAAACGGATACCATCTAGAGACGGTGAACAAACAAAACAGAGAATTCGTGTATGTAACGACCCATAAAAACGGTGCTAAAACCATTTTCGAGCGTTTTGAGGGACCCCGTCGGGTCTCTACCATACAAAAATACGAGCAATGGAAGCCAACACACTTGAGCACCAGAAGTGCAATAATCGACCAGAATTTCAACTCTGGCACAACAGACTCGGACACACTGGAAGGGACATGATGCGTCACATCATATCCCAATCCTGTGGAATTAACTCGAAAAGCCTGAAGCTACTTCGAAAGGGCGCATTTCCTTGTCCCCCTTGTCACAAAGGGAAATTAATTACGAGACCATCCCCACTTAAAGTGGACTAAGAGTCTCCCAGCTTCCTAGAGAGAATACATGGAGACATTTGCGGGCCTATTCACCCCACAAGTGGCCCATTTCGGTACTATATGGTACTGATAGACGCATCTTCCAAATGGTCGTATGTGTGCCTCATGTCCACCCGCAACGTAGCCTTTGCAAAGCTACTGTCACAAATCGGCACATTTCCCAGACAACCAAATCAAGAAATTGCGTCTGGATAACGCTAGGAAATTCACATCACAAGTCTTACTACACTACTGCCAAGCAACTGGCATTGCAGTTGAACATCATGTAGCTCATGTTCACACCCAGAACGGGTTAGTCGAATCTCTTATAAAGAGACTACAATGGATTGCTCGTCCATTGTTGATGCAATGCCAGTTGCCGGTGAATGCATGGGGACATGCCATCTTGCATGTTGCATCGTTAATAAGATTACGACCGTCAGGAAGTCAATTTTATTCTACAATGCAACTTGCACATGGGACTCCACCGGATATCTCTCACCTGAGGATATTCGGATGCACTGTCTATGTCCCCATAGCACCACCGCAGAGGACCAAGATGGGCCCTCAACGTCGACTGGGTATCTACATAGGATTCGACTCACCATCGATCATTAGATACCTGGAACTCCTAACGGGAGACGCCTTCAAAGCACGTTTAGCAGACAGTGAGTTTGACGAAAGTAGCTTTCCCAAACTAGGCATTAACACAAAGAAGCCAGAAGCTTCAAAGACCATTTCTTGTGATACCAAAACTTTATCCCATTTTGATCCGCGTACAAACCAATGTGAAGATGAGATCCTGAAGATCCTCCAAATACAGAGTATAGCTCACATTTTACCGGACAAATTTACTGACAAGCAGAAGATTGTCAGATCACACGTCCATGCTGCAAACATGCCAGCTAGGATTGACATACCCAAAGATGGATGCAATCCACCTGCAGCAGAAGCGTTCGTACCTCAACAAAAGAGAGGACGACCCCCAGGCTCCAAAGATAAAAACCCTCGAAAGAGGAAAAATCCTGGAGTAATAATAACGATACCACCAAGGATGCTGAGCTCAGCCAAGATACCTCTCCCCTCCTAAAACCCCTGAAGAGGAAAATATAGGAGAAATATCATTAAACTATGTACGTACTGGGGAGGCACTAGACAGAAAAAGTATAATCATCGATGATAACTTCACGCTCATTATTGCCAATCACATCGCTGAATACGACGATGAAACCGATCCACGCTCTCTAGCAGAATGTAAACGCAGAGAGGATTGGCCAAAGTGGAACGAGGCAATAAGAGTAGAGCTGGACTCACTCTCGAAGTGCAAAGTTTTTGGACCTGTAGTCCTAACACCAAAGGGTGTTAAACCTGTGGGATATAAATGGGTATTCGTAAGAAAAAGAAATGAAAATAATGAGATCGTACGCTACAAAGTGGGCCTTGTTGCACAAGGCTTTTTCCAACGACCAGGAATAGATTATGACGATACATATTCACCGGTCATGGATGCGATCACTTTCCATTTCATTATTGGCCTAACTACTACGGAAGGCCTATATATGCAGCTCATGGACGTTGTGACTGCATACCTATATGGAAATATAGATAAGGATATCTATATGAGACTCCCGGACGGATATAAACTACCGACGAAAATGACAGAAAGACCTCGGGACGTCTATTCTGTCAAACTCCAAAGATCACTGTATGGTCTAAAACAGTCGAGGAGAATGTGGTATAACAGACTCAGTGAATTCCTAGTGCAATAAGGATTCACAACTAATGAAGTCTGCCCTTGTATCTTTATAAGAGCAAATGGAACATGATTAGTAATTATTACCGTCTACGTAGACGACTTAAACCTCATCGGATCTCCTGAAGAGATAGCTGAGATATCCAAGAGTCTCACACAGACTTTTGAGATGAAAGACCTTGGCAAAACGAAGTTCTGCCTAGGCTTACAAATCGAACACCTAAGCGGAGGAATCCTGTAACACCAATCCACATACACAAAGAAGTTACTGAAAAACTGCCTTATGGGCAAATGTCATCCGCTTAGTGCACCAATGGTTGTCAGATCGTTGGATATTAATACAGACCCCTTCCGGCCACTGGAAGAGGGGGAGGAATCACTGGGTCCCGAAGTACCCTACCTGAGTGCAATTGGAGCACTCCTATATCTGGCAAACTGCACGCGTCCCGATATAGCGTTCGCAGTTAACCTGCTAGCCAGATACAGTTCAGCGCCCTCAAAGAGACACTGGAACAGAGTGAAGCACATTCTGCGCTACCTCCAAGGGTCAGTTGACCTGGGACTATACATCAAGAAAGGCGTATCCTCCAACTTAGTTGGTTATGCAGATGCAGGATACAGGTCTGACCCGCACACCGCAAAGTCCTAGACCTGCTTCGTATTCACCTACGGTGGAACAACCATCGCATGGAGATCTGTGAAGCAGACTTCGAAGCAACCTCATCCAACCACTCCGAGCTCATTGCGATCCACGAAGCTAGCAGAGAATGATTTTGGCTTCGTTCAGTCATCCACCACATCCTTGTGACTACTGGCCAAAGACGGGAGATCTTGGACCAACCACCATGTACGAAGACAATGCTGCCTGCATAGCTCAACTACGAGGTGGCTACATCAAAGGTGACAGGACGAAGCACATTTCCTCCAATCTCTTCTGGACGCATGAACAACAAGTAGACAACCAGATCGACATTCAACAGATCCAGTCATGCAACAACCTGGTAGATCTATTTACTAAAGCTTTACCTCGCTTTACCTTTAGAAAACTTGTATTAGGAATTGGGATCAAACAGTTGAAAGATCTACAAGCCTGAAGCTTGTACACAACATGGGGAGTTAATGTTGCATTGTACTCTTTTTCCCTTGGCTATTGGTTTTTCCCATTGGTTTTTCCATAGCCAAAGGTTTTAACAAGACAACCACATCAACTCTGGATCCAGAAGTATCCACCCCTGATGATATCCATCGATCAGGGGAAGTTATAGAGACTTGTACTCTTTTCCCTTAGCCACTGGTTTGTTCCACTGGGTTTTCCATGGCAAATGTTTTAACGATGCAAGTACTCTTAACTTAGGATCCAGAAGTATCCATACCCACATGGTCAAATAAGCTCTATAAATCCTGAAGCGCTCATTTATGGCTTACAACAATGGATGGATAAGGGGAAGTGTTATAAGCGGGCTTTTGTAGGCCCATTAATGTATTGGGTATCCACCCATTATGTAACCCTACTTCTATAAATACAGTGCTACGGGGTCCGTAGCTGCCAAGCTTACAACAGAGTGCGGATACTTGCACCGCATAACTTATTTCACACCACTTCTGAATTAACCGCACCAAAATCTTGTTATTTATAAATTCATTCCTGTTATGAATGGGCTTTTGTAGGCCCATATGGAGCCCACTTATGTTTAGGGTATACACCCATTATGTAACCTCTTTACTATAAATATAGGGCTACGAGTTCAGTAGCCGTCACATTCATAACACATTATCAGCACGCTCGTCAGCCGAGCCGAACCTCTGCAGACGAACAAATCGCGAGGAAGCGCATTGGGATTTCTTCTCCGAACTTCGCTAGATCCGGTGGGTATGATCTAGAGGTAATCACTTTTTGTTCCCTAGATCTAATATCTCATGCGCATATTGATGGATCTGTGCCAATTTTTCTTTGATCTACAAGAAATCTTTTTTCTGCTTAGATCCTTATGAAAAATCGTTTTTAAAGCATAGATCTTTATTAAACTCAATGTTTAAACGGTAAAAATCAAATTTTCCTGATTATAAAGATTAAAAATTGTATTTTTACAATTAAAACCAAATTTTCCTTTGAAATCTATGGATCTAGAGGGACTGGCGCCCACTCCCCCCGAGCGCGCACCACCTGCGGCCACCTGTTGTCGCCCGCGCGTGCCCGCCGTGCAGCTAGTCGCCCCCGCGCACGCGCCGCCTGTTGCCTGTAGCCGCTCCCCGCGCGCCGCCGCCTGCGGCTTGTCGATGTTCCTTGCACGCGCCGCCCCGCCTGCGGCTTGTCGTCGCAAAACCCTAATCAGGGGTTTTCCGTAAAATTTTTATTCTTTTTATGATGGGATATTACAGAAATTTATCAGGGTTGTTAATAAAATCTTGATCCATTTTTTTTAAAGAAAAATTATTTTTGGTTCATTCAAATGTTTTTAAAATAACTGTAGCATGAACTTATTTATCTGCGATTAAATTCTTTTTATGCCTGTAGCATGAATCTCTTTATTTGCGATTAAATATATTATATGCCTGTGATGAATAAACAAATTTCTGCTGCATATTTGATGTTCTGCGACGAATGTCTGATATTTTGTTGTGGTTTTGGATCGGCTATTTGTCACCATTTATTTTCCCTCGCATTTTTATTTCTTTTGAGAGAAATTGTAGTGATGAATAAATTGTAAATTTCCAAGACTGCGTACGTCCCATGGAGAAGAAGATCTACTTCCAGAAGAGTAGGGGTCCCATGTGGGTTCCCAAGTTATATTTTCTTTTTAATGAGACTGTATATGGACTTTAATTTGCACTTTTAAAAATGGTGACCAGCCGATCCACACAACAAATATCTGTCTGGATTGCATGATTATTTATTTCTTTTCAAATATTTAATTATTGTTTGTTTAACATGTGTAATGACCCTAGTGCCTATACACCCAGGGTATGCCTATTGATGTATGTGTACATAGTAGTAGTACTCGTATACTGGTGTTACGACCTAAAGATCGTAAGAGTACGACTCCCGCCCGGATCCGCTAACATATCCCATTAACTCTCCCCTTCACGCAACATAACCACCGTGCCCTTGGTCCCCCACAATACAAATTCATTGTACGCGAGTTCCACCTTGTAACAACTGGTATATACTGAGATGTGTGTATAGTAATTGATGTGGTGTATATAGTAAGTTGCCTATGTGAATGAGTAAGTACATATATGAATGTCTTAATGGATGTTAATTGTTGCTAATGGTGTGGTGGAATGAGTATTAGTAGTTGATTTGTGATGATGGTAGTAGTGTAATTAGCAAGTTGTACTTTTAATATTATTTTATTGCTTTTAATATTATTTTGTTATGATCTTTTTATGGAAAATTATTTTTCAAGAAGATTATGAAGATTATTTTCATGAGGATATTTTCATAATAATATTGTTATTATTATTATGGTTTTGTGAATAATGGCATTGTTGTAATATTGGATTTTTGTGTTTTAGAGGTGGTGTGATTAGCAAGTGTTGTTGGGCACTTAAGGAGATAAGCTAAGTGTTGTAGGGTGGGCTCCTCTTACCTTACTACATGGGCTTCATACATGGGCTTTAAGGATTAAAGAAAAAAAAGGAAAAGAATGGAGATGAGGACAAATGGATGGTGGGCTTGAAAAGTCAAAGAAGAGTGTAGAATTCTTTGGAGAATTCTTGTATTCATTAGCCCTATCTCTAAGCATACACCTCATCACTCTCTCCCAACTTCATCATTTTCGTTTTCCCTCCTCTCTCCTCCATTTTGCTCCATTTTTTCAAGGAAAAACACATGTTTTCATCATCCTTTTTAACCCTAATCCATATGCTAGTGAGTGGGTTTGATTTGAGCTAAGAATAAGGAGTTTTTCATGCAAGTTTGGAGCTTTTTTGATGGGATCTTGAAGGAGAGTTTTGGATGGAGATAAAGCTTGGATTTTGATAAGAAAATGAAGCAACTTGAGGTAGGAATCCATCTCCCTATAGCTTGCTATTTGATTTCATGTTTCTAGTTGTTGCTGGAAAACCTGTGCTGTTAAACTGAAACTTTAGTGATGATTTTCTCTTAACTAGCTACATGAAATTGCTTGAAAAAAATGTATGTTGTTCATATTGATGTCCTTAATAACTTTCATGTTCACAACATTTTCCAATTCAAACTGGAAGTTAGATTAAAAATTCAATTTTTACAGCATGTTTGAGTTTCTTGCAGACTAGACACAGTTTAGAAAAACATAGTTTATTACCTGCACACTCTATGGAATTTGCTGTTCTTGGTCTTGTTGGAAAGTTAACAAGTTTTCCTCCAACTTCATCTCAGTGCTTAATTTTCGAAATTCTGACTGCAATAGGTCTAAAATCAGCCATCAAGACAGACTCTGAAATCTGTCTGGAAAACAGATTCGGCAGACTTCACAAAATAATTCACTATAAATCATTTACTTAATATATTTGCCTGAAATTTTATCTGTGAATCCAAAACTATCATACCTAAAACTTTAATTTACATTGCATTGTTATGTTGTATACAAAAATATGGAGACTGTTGTGCAATTTCGAGCAAGCTGAAGTGTTTTCTATTGTTTCAG
Organism: Scilla litardierei; assembly: GCA_030789695.1. Classification (NCBI taxonomy): domain Eukaryota; kingdom Viridiplantae; phylum Streptophyta; class Magnoliopsida; order Asparagales; family Asparagaceae; genus Scilla; species Scilla litardierei. The sequence goes on along the minus strand of CM061132.1, from coordinate 151,251,660 downwards.
TCTATGTGTTATGGTTAGTTCTGTTACTATCATCAATGAATGTTGTCATTAACTAAAATGAAGCTTTATGATGCTATTGGTAATGATATTATAGTGTGTTAATAACCATGTTAATAATACCCATCAGGTGTTTGTGGAAATGTTGAGGTGAAACTCTCATGTTGCTATTAGTTTCATGCTATTACTTTCATGCTAATAGACTCTTGTTGTTCAATTGGATTCAATTGCTATGTGTTGTAGTTCATGCCTACCAAGTGTTTGTGGGAATGTTTAAATGAAGTTAAGTATGAAATTTGTCATTAGTTCCATGTTGTACCAATTGATTTAATGAAGTTGTCATCATGCCACCATGAGTTGTTGGAATGCCTACATGAAGTCAAGATGTCATCTTGCTTTTTGTTTTACTAATTCCATGTTGGATTAATGGACGTTGGCATATGTTTTGTTGGCTCATGCTTAATTCATTTCATGTTGAATGTGAAAGCACTTAATTGATTCCTTGTTGATTTATGTGTTGTTGGCTATGTAAAAGGAGAGAATGGAAACAACAAAGGGTGGCCAATGATTGCCTTTCATATTGTTCCAAGCAATGGTGAAGTTGTAAAGTTCTATGTGTTGGAATGAGAGGAGGTGGAAATAGTGGTGGCTATGTGATTTCCTTTTGTTACACATTAATTTTTAATTGAAATGCTGATAAATAATTAAGTCCTCTTAAAGGAGGGTGACACGTGGACTGGGGGACACTAAGTTGTGGGAAAAACATGAGGGGCTGGACAGTTGTGGTGGTTGGTGGCCCTCCTGTTCTTGCCCGAGTGGCGGGGAGTGCAGAAATGAGGAGAATTGGAGAGAATGTGAAGGGGAAATAGGGGAAAACAGGGCTCCTTTAGTAAGAGCATGTCTCGGGGAGTTTGCCTGTTCCACCCCAACTGGGGGTGAGGTCCAGTCCCAAGAGTGTCTACCCACTACTTAGGGTCCAAAACACTTCAGATAACTTTCATAACTTTTGTAGCATTATCAATTGTTGCTTACTTGTACGTTTTTTTTACTTGTAGCCCTTCCATGTTGTATACCCTTGTTATATACAACGCTTATTGTACTTCTTGTTGCTTGCGTTTAATTTACTTATGATGTCTCACTCTCTTGTTGTTGTACCTTTGTTTATGTTATGCATTCATTGCCTTATGTCATACACGTGTTTCCTTTAGTTCATTCAATGCTTCATTTGCACCTTGCTATTAATGCATGTAAAATAGTTGCATTTTCATAATAGCATACTAGAGGGCGTTGGCATTCTTACTGGGTCATGCGTTGACGTGCCCCCGTTGAATTTTCAGGTGTGGTTCTTGGAGATGGCTGTTAGAGCTGGAGGCTGAGTCTGGAGTTCTGTTGTTGGGAGTTGGAGCTTAGATTGGGTGGTGAGGGGTGAGGAGAGAGCTATGTGTACTTTGGGTTTTCTTTTCGGGTGAGAGATGCTTGTACTATATGAATTGATGCAATGGGATGTTTGAGAAGTATATGAAATTGTTCAGTGTTTGGCTTTCAGTATTTCTCTGTGACTTTGTGACGTTCTGTATTGTTGGTTGGCTGTTTGTTGAATACTACATGTACTATTCCCAGCAATGCGCAGTGGACCTACAGATACGTTTTTAGTTCTCGTCATGTACCTTGTCTTTCTGGGTATCCCAGGGATGGGGACGTGACAACATGCTTAGAGAAATGGCCAAGATAGCGAGTGTCGATTTCGATGTATTGGAAACTACATGCAAGAATTACTTGAGCTGGCAGTTGGATATTAAATTCCATCTGTGCTCACATGGCTTAAGTCAAGCCATTACTGAAGGAGATAAAGTGTCTGATATAGATAAGGCGAAAGCCATTATCTATATCAAACTCCATATTGATCGGACCCTGAAGGCCAAATTTCTCACATTGGAAGACTCATACGAGTTATGGTCTGCACTCGAGGATCGATACAAACATCAAAAAGATGTTATCCTTCCTCAAGCGCGCTACGAATGGGAGAACCTCCGTCAACAAGATTTCAAGTCCATTGCCGAGTACAACTCGACATTATTCAGCATCACCTCACGCCTGAAGTTGTGTGGTGAAAGAGTGACGGAGGAACACATGTTGGATAAAAATTATACATCCTTCCATGAGAAGGATGTTATCATCATGCAACCGTATCGTGAACGGAAATTCACGAAATACTCAGAACTTCTCGCATGCCTTCTGATGTCAGAATAGAACAGAGACATTTTGTTGGCCACCCATAACTTGCGCCTTGCTGGCACTGCACATGTGCTTAAAGCACATAATATCTCCTCCCAGAAGAAGAAGAAGAACAAAGTCAAAAGCAGACCCCAGAAGGGAAAAGCAATGAAGAAGCAGGCTACAGGTCCCCCTCAAACGACGAATAATGAGGGGAGAAAATGTGTGGAAGAGGAAGGACACATGCCAGACATCTGCCCACGGAAAAAATGGGAAGACAAATGCCACAGACGTGGCATGACTGGACACTAGTTCAGAAATTTTCGTACTCCACGCCACCTCCAGGATTTGTACCAAGCTAGCCAGAAGTCTACTGCTGAAACAAATCTGGTGGAAAATGACGACCTGGATCCAACTTGGTTCATCGCCGAGGATTTCTCGAACGACGACCTGCTAGACTGATGCTTTATCTATTTCTTCAATGAAATGTAGTTGAAAATCAATTTTCTTTCTAGATGTTTGCTTCCTTTCAGCATGTTACTTTATTTTCAGACTTTGAATGAAATTAGCTTATTTGTGCCTTATATTGATATACATTTCTTCTTTCTTGTTATAGATAGATAATAAATGCCTAGTGGACAGTGCTTATACGCACACAATTCTTCGCGACATTAGATTTTTTCAAAGCATCAACTACTACGATGGCACCGTAAATACTATTTTCGGACCATCAAGTATTATAGAAGGATCCGAGGAAGCAAACTTTTTACTCCCCAATAAAGCACAAATCTTAATAAAAGATGCTCTTTTCTCTCCAAGCTCACACAGAAACTTATTAAGTTTTAGAAACATCCGTCTAAACGGATACCACCTAGAAACGGTGGGCAAACATGACAATGAATACCTGTATGTAACAACTCTTAAAAACGGTGCTAAAATCATCGTTGAGTGTTTCGAGGGACTCCCATCGGGTCTCTATCATACAACAATTCGAGCAATGGAAGCTAATATAATTGAGCACCAGAAGTGCAAAAATCAGCCAGAATTCCAACTTTGGCATAACAGACTCGGACACCCCGGATTGGTAATGATGCACCGCATCATATCCCAGTCCCGTGGACATAATTTGAAGAACCAGAAGTTACTTCAAAAGGGTAATTTTCCTTTTCCTCCTTATTACAAAGGTAAATTGATTACGAGACCATCGCCACTTAAAGTGGACTCAGAGTCTCCCAGCTTCCTGGAAAGAATACATGGAGACATTTGTAGGCCTATTCACCCCTCAAGTGACCCATTCCAGTACTTTATAGTACTAATAGACACATCTTCTAAATGGTCATATGTGTGTCTACTGTCCACCCGCAACGTAGCGTTTGCAAAGTTATTGTCACAAATCTGAAGTTGCGTGCACATTTCCCAGACAACCAGATTAAGAAAATACGTCTGGATATTGCTGAGGAATTCACATCACAAGTCTTTCTAGACTAGTAATTGGCAGTGAAGTTGAACATCCCGTGGCTCATGTTCACACCCAGAATGGGTTAGTTGAATCTCTTATAAAGATACTACAATGGATCGCTCGTCCATTGCTAATGCAATCTCAGTTGCATGTGACTGCATGTGGCATGCAATCTTGCATGCTTCATCACTAATAAGAATAAGGCCATCTGGTAGTCAAACTTATTCTCATATGCAACTCGCATATGTATCTCTACCAAATATCTCTCACTTGAGGACATTTGGATGCGCGGTCTATATCCCCATCACACCACTGCAGAGGACAAAGATGGGTCCTCAACGTCGCCTAGGTATCTACATAGGGTTCGACTTACCATCGATCATTAGATACCTGGAACCCCTAACAGGGGACGCTTTTAAGGCACGCCTAGAAGAATGTGAGTTTGACGAAAATACCTTTCCCAAACTAGGCTTAAATACTAAGAAGCCTAAAGATTCAAAGACTATTTCATGGGATACCAAAACTTTATCCCACTTTGATCCGCGTACAAACCAATGTGACGACGAGATCCTGAAGATCCTCCAAATACAAAACACAGTTCACATACTACCGGATAAATTCACTGACAACCAGAAGATTGTCAGATCACACGTCCATACTGCAAACACGCCAGCTAGGATTGACATACCCAAAGATGGATGCAATCCACCTGCAGCAGAAGCGGCCGCACCTCAACAAAAGAGAGGATGACCCCTAGGCTCCAAGGATAAGTTTCCTCGAAAGAGGAAAACTCCTGGAGAAAATATAATGATACCACCACAGGATGCTGAGCTCAGCCCAAATACCTCTCCCCTCCTCAATTCCCCAGAAGATGAAAATATAGGAGAAATATCATTAATCATGTACGTACTAGAGAGGTACTGGATAGAAAAAGCATCATCATTGATGACGACTTTGCATTCGTTATTGCTAATCATGTCACTAAATATGACGATGATATCGATCCACGCTCACTAGCAGAATGTAAACGCAGAGAGGATTGGCGAAAGTGGAATGAGGCAATAGGAGTAGAGCTGGACTCAATCTTGAAACACAAAGTATTTGGACCTGTAGTCCCAACACCAAAAGGTGTAAAACTTGTGGGCTATAAATGGGTATTCGTAAGAAAGAAAAATGAAAATAATCAGATTATACGCTACAAAGCATGCCTTGTTGCACAAGGCTTTTCCCAACGACCGGGAATAGAATATGAAGATACATATTGTCCGGTCATGGATGTGATCGCTTTCCGATTTATAATTAGCTTAACAGCTACAAAAGGCCTAGATATGCAGCTCATGGACGTTGTGATTGCATACATATATGGTAATATATATAAAGATATCTATATGAAACTTCCGGATAGTTATAAATTACCAACAAAAATGACAAATAGACCTCGGGACGTCTATTCTGTCAAACTGCAAAGATCACTGTATGGTCTAAAACAATCAGGAAGAATGTGGTATAACAGACTAAGTGAATTCCTTGTGCAACAATGATTCACCAATGATGAAGTCTGTCCTTGCATCTTCATAAGAGCAAAGGGAACAATATTTGTAAGCATTGCTATCTACGTAGACGATTTAAATCTCATAGGATCTCCCGAAGAGATATCTGATATATCCAAAAGCCTCGCAAAGACTTTTGAGACGAAAGACCTTGGTAAAACTAGATACTGTCTTGGCTTACAAATAGAACACCTCAGCGGAGGAATCCCGTTACATCAATCCACTTACACAAGGAAATTGCTGAAAAATTTCCAAATGGACAAATGTCACCCGCTGAGTACACTGATGGTCATTAGATCATTGGATGTTCATAAAGACCCCTTCCGTCCGCTGGAATATGGGAAGGAAACACTTGGTCCTGAAGTACATTACCTAAGTGCCATTGGAGCACTCCTCTATCTGGCAAACTGCACACGTCCCAATATAGCGTTCGTAGTAAACCTACTAGCCAGATACAGTTCTGCGCCCACAAAGCGCCACTGGAACGGAGTGAAGCACCTTCTGCGCTAACTCCAAGGGTCAGTCGATCTGGGTCTATACTATAAGAAAGGTGTATCCTCCAACTTAATTGGTTTTGCAGATGCAGGATACAGATCAGATCCCTACACCGCAAAGTCCCAGACTGGTTACGTATTCACCTACGGTGGGACGGACATTTCATGGAGATCTGTGAAGCAGGCCTCGACAGCAATCTCATCCAACCACTCTGAAATCATTACGATCCATGAGGCTAGCAGAGAATGATTTTGGCCACGTTCTGTCATTCACCACATCCTAGTGACGATCGGCCTGAAAATGGGCGACCTTGAACCAACCACCATGTTCGAAGACAATGCAGCATGCATAGCTCAACTACGAGGTGGATACATCAAGGGCGACAGGACGAAGCACATCTCCCCTAAGTTTTTCTGGACGCACGAACTACAAGAAGATAAACATATCGACATTCAGCAAATCCAGTCTTGCAACAACCTGGCAGATCTGTTCACTAAAGCACTACCTCGATGTACATTTAGAAAACTTGTAATAGGGATTGGGATGAGACAGTTGAGAGACTTGCAAGCCTGAAACTTGTACACAACATGATGAGTTAATGTTGTGTTGTACTCTTTTTCCCTTATATACTGGTTTTTTCCACTGGGTTTTCCATAGCCAAAGGTTTTAACGAGGCAACCACATCAACTCTGGATCCAGAAGTATCCACCCCTGGTGATATCCACCGATCAGGGAAAGTTAAGAAGACTTGTACTCTTTTTCCTTAGCTATTGGTTTTACCCACTGGGTTTTCCATAGCCAAAAGTTTTAACGAGGCAAGACCTCCTAACTTAGGATCCAGAAGTATCCATATCCTCGTGATCAGATAAGCTCTATGAATCCTGAAGCATTCATATACCAAGCTTACAATGATGGATGGATAATGGGAAGTGTTATGAATGGGCTTTTGTAGGCCCATATAGAGCCCACTTGTGTTTAGGGTATCCACCCATTATGTAACCTTTTTACTATAAATATAGGGCTACGAGTTCATTAGTCGTCACCTTCATAACAACTCCTATTTGTTTCATTTTTACCCTTTATATAAACTCGCCCTCTCCTTCATTTTCTATTAATTTCACTGCAAAACACCCCGTCCTCCTGTCACTACTGAATTTTCTTGTCCCAGTCGAAGATGCTGTTGTTACTGGCTCTAACGGCTTCGATCTCATCAGTCAAAGGTGATGCTGTCGTTCTGTTATAATTAAACTGTATTTTCGTATACACAACAACGATTTTAGGGGTGTGGCCTACATTTCCATTAACACACTGGAAACTCCGACTAAAATCCTGTGATGTGTAATACCATTGGAGCCATTTTCCATTTGCAGTGCTTTTGCATATTTAATGATATAATTATTTTCCTAGAATTTATATGCTTGACATTTTAAAGTTTAAATTGTATGATGTAAATTTCTTGGAAATTTCTTTTAAATTGTAAATGTAATAAGCATTAAGTCTTTGTGTGTTTGTTTTTACCTGCATCTCCCCTCCCTCCTCGCTCTCAAAAAATGACCACAACTCACTCATCCGCCATCCCAAAAGCATTTGTTGTCTTTGTAACGAGATTGAAACCTTACGACATCGATCTTCAATAATCTATCAATATCATGCTCGCGTTTGCTCCAAAAATTTCACATTTTGAATAGAACTCGAGCGCTATATTAAAGTGATCCCTTTTACCTAGCACTCAGTCGAGGAGAGAAAAAGAAATAGATAGGAAAGCAAATTTTACGGTGAAATCAAAAGATCAAATGGCAAATTTTGTACTTAATTAACAAATTTAAGAGTAATAATTAAAATCTAATTAGGGTTTGTTAGTGCACGGGTACGAATCCAACTGGAGCATCCGCATACCCGACCCATTTAGCATCCGCAACCTGATACCCCCTGCTCATAGCGGGGTACCGCCGAGTCAGACGAAAGGGTCATTCGACCGTTAGGCTGGCGCTAACATTCAGTGGAAAGTTAATGGGGCTGAGTAAATGGGCAGTCGTTAACTTGAATCCCAGAGAAGATCGCGCCCAAATCAACGAGGGACGGCTACACATCATCAAGGGGAATGCCTATGCTTATAAATAGACCAAAGAACGAAGGTGAAGGGGTCCAATTCCAATGTACAAGGTCTAAGACATAGAACTCTAATTTCTCAGCTTATACTTCTTATACATTCGAGCTTTCGCCGCCAGTCTCGAGACGAACCTCCGTGGGTCGATCTCAGCTGCACCAAGATCCATCTCTCCCTTACGTTCCATACTAACTTAAGCATCGGAGGGGATTTGGATGGAAACCCAGATCCGACACCCCTAATGAGTCCCTGTGGTGCAGATCAACGGTCATCATCCAACGTCGAAGGTCAACGTTGAGCTTTCCAGCCTCGAACGATCGATGCAACTACCGCTCGAAGGTCGATCGAACGTCGCATCATCTTCAACTACCATCACTCGACCCAGGTTCTCCCAACCGAGGGTCCCACTTCAACTGCTGACGAGGCTCCGACTCAACATCTCGAGTCTACGTTAGCTTGACAACTGTCTCGGTCAATTTTGGCCTTAATAGTGTTAATTTTGGAAATTTGGAAAAATTAACAATTGTGCCAAAATCATAAAAATATGTGGTGCATCTAACAACACTCGATTATTTTTCCTCCTCGTTGCAAATAACTCCACACACATACCACTTATTTACAAGTTTGTCGTTCCCCTCTTCTCTGGTCTTACAGTTGGAATCAAAGCAACACACTAGAGGTGGGTGAATGGTGTACTGGCATTTTAATGCTAATTAACTAAATTCTTGCAATGTGGAATAATTAAAAACAAGACAATTAGCAAATCCACAAAGAGACAATATAAACGCAAACAACACGATGTATCCTGGTTCGCCTATGCCTACTCTAGTCCCAGGCTTTTTCCAGAGTCCTATGGATTTTCCACTATAAAACATTTTCCAAGGGAAAGCATACAATCTCGTCCGAGATACAACTAACACGCACTTTTTCAAGAGCCACACACTTTTTCAAGTGCTTAGTATTTATTTCACGATAGCTTACCCTAATCCAAGGGCATCATCTCTCTTTTTATAGAGACACTTCCACAACCCGAAAGATATGTTTCTCAACAAATCAAAATAAGAAAATACACTCTTCATATTGCCTTGATTAAATGAACATACTAACACGAAATGCAGATGCAGTGAAGATTGGATGTCCAAATGCTAGATTCAACTTAGTGCACTTGTGGACTTCCATTGGGCTTTTGGATTCAACCGCAAATAATCAATGTAGCTCAAAGAGGGAATGATAGAAAGTCGAAAGATGAACTTTGCTATTGAGATTGGCCCGCAAAAATGATCGCTGTTAGTGTGTATGAGTCACCAAAACTCCCTCGCAATCATGGTTAAATAGCCTCTCAAATTTGCACGAAATCCAAGAAAACAACCAAGTAAAAACGCAGTCAAATGGCTATAAACGGGCAAAAATATATAGTCATCAAACGTCTGGGAACTCAACTTCAGATGGCTGACATAGAGTTGGTAATAGAACTAACAAAGGAACCAAATCCAAGCAATCGACGTCTGGAAAAACAAGTGCTAGACGTTTGATGCATTATTCAGTCTTCTAACAATTCTGCTTCAGACGGCTGAGAGAACGTGAGAGAGGAGAGATACGGCTCTTTGAAAATAAACCTGTTGAAATCAGACGGTTGGAGTACACCACTCAGACGTCTAAGAAATTGTTCAGATGTTTGACCACTGTACTTCAGACGAATGAAACAAGGTAAGTCTGACAAGCTAAAATGCAGACACGCTGGACGTCTGATGAATCTATTCCAAACATCTGGTCATGGTCCAAAAGCACAATAAAGAGTCTTTTGGTCATGGAACATATTAGGATTGGTTCTAGACTTCTCATATGGTTCACTACGATGGAAAAAAGACATGATTGTGTGATCATTTAATCAAGGCATACTTGTATTCTACAAAATAAAGAGTAAAACACATAAAGAATAAAAAAATTACAATAAGCTTCTTGATTCTTCATGTCAGCTTCAATGCTTCAATGCTCCATGTCTTGAGTCCATCAACCTATCATCCATATGTTTTGTCTCCATCAAGATATACTATTATAATTAATTTGAGACTAAAACAATTAGAGTCATTAGCCATACATAATGTGGTGATCATAATCAAAACCATGTTGGGCTTAATGGCCAATATCCAATAATCTCCCTTTTTTAATGATGACACCCATTATGTAAAAGTAATAAAAATAAACATTAAAATCATACTATTGGCTCCCTATACTTATATGCATACCAACTATAATGAAATAAAATCAAGACATAATGCATATAAGAGGCCATATGTAAAGGCAATGCTAAATGGTATACATTATACATGTAAGCATTTATTTTTACATAATCACCTCTCAAATGTTTTGCCATAGCAAGAGGGATGATGTGGCATGCATACAGGTAGAAATATTTTTCTTGGCATGCAAAACATGATAGGCTTGCCATGGTGAACCATGATAATTATTTGTACTTGAATTGTGCCTTTTGTGTGGCAAATTATCTCTTGTACTATTTTACTTCTGATGTGCTTACCGTTATATGTGCAAGAGTGTTGATTAAGATTTGATTAGGCAGGTCTAATTGTAATCTTAGGTTAGAATCTTTTAGAGAAAGTTAAATTTCGTAGAATACTATTCACGCCCTTCCAGTGTTATACTTGCCATCCACAGGTGATCCAACAATATCATTGTCATTCAAAAATAAATAAATAAACGAATAATTTTCTGGAGCTAATTCTTTCTTATTCCTTGATTGAAATGTCTCTTATTTCTTTTGCGATCTTGATTCTTATTATAACACTCATTTGATAGTTGACGTCCTTTTATAATTTTCTAATAATAATTTTCTTATAAATATTTGCAGTTATTTACATAGATTATTCTGCACGTTAACTTCTTGTGTGTTAAATTACAAATAATTTTTTGAGCCACAACGTTTAGTGTACCATTGTTGTCTTTGGGTACTAAAGTCACATTCAGTTACACAATATGCATCAATTTGAGCCTTCAAGATTTGTCTATCCTCAATAATCTTCTAGCAAAGGTGCACCCAAACAAGGAAGCTCTTACCAGATACATTGTCTGACCATGTCAATCTTTATGAATGGCCAAAGTAAATACAATACAAATGTTCATATTCATGTATACCATGGCCATGTAAATAATTTAAAAGCCCACATATTTAAATAAAAAGAAAATAACACAAAGTACTTTACGAACAAACAAACACTGGTTGAGATTGTGGATGTCAGCTATTGAAAACTTGAGTGAATCAATTCTGCTCCAACACTATGAGTAGCAATCGTAATAAAGAAATTGTTACACATAAATACTTGGACGAGACTACGGCTTGAAAATCTGCTTAGAACAATAAAGATGACATTGACATATATAGATGGGTTGTGGCATAGTGCTGAAGTGTTTGGATGTTCATTGAGAGCTTCGGCCCACCCAAGGAAGATTCGGCCTTATTAATAATTGTTAAATCATTGGGCCGACACTCGAGGAAAGGTAAATATTTTTGCTGACTGAGGTATTATCTAAGCCCATTAGGCCCCTGGGGCCTGCAAATGTAGCTTAGAGCTAATCCAGTCAAGCCCACAAGTCATTTGCCCGTTGAGCTTCCGTTGCTCATGGATGCAGTTGGTAATGGCTCATAAATGGCGGGAGGCGTGGGGCGAGAGTTCCTCTAATTGATTAGGAAATATTATGACACCATAATTGGTGACCGTTAGCCTCCCCCAACATCACTAAAGAGACACTCCGTTCTATAAATACATGAAAGACAATCAGAATATGGGCAGATTCCCAATGTACGAAAGACTTGATACTCTAACATTCTACTTTCCACTTATTCATATTTCTTCCTCCAAATAGTTTGTGGTGACTGGCTCGAAACGAATCTCTGTGGGTCGATCTCGACATCTTCGAGCCTTTCCTTAAGTTCCCATCTAATTTAAGCATCAGATGGGATTTGGGTCGGAACCCGGATCCGACCCCATGACGATCTGTGGTGCAGGAAGCTCGAGACTCGACCTAAAAGAAGGGTCGACCAGCAACTCTCGATGGCTGTCTTACGATGTTCGACCTAATGGAAAGGTCGAACGGTCGTCTTGCACAGCCACGAGGTTAGACGTGACTCTGCGCCGCTAACTCATCCCGACCATCTACGACCCCGGTTCTACCAACCGACGGTCCCACTTCACCAGCTAACGAGGATCCACCTCAACAAGGGATGCCACGTCAGCCCAACTATTGTTGACCCCAATTTTGGTTTTAATAGTTGGTGCCGTCTGTGGGAAACACACTAGTCAACATCCCGAAGCGACTAAAGCCCAATGTCGACTGGACCCAATGACACTCGGTCACTTTTCACTCTAGTCGAAAACACTTTGAACGAAAGTGCTCCGAAAGTAGAGCATGAAGATCCCGGATGCCCACCCAATGTTCGATTGGTGACTCATGAACAATTCAACAAGTTTGCTGAGCAAATCTAAAATAGCCTGGCAATATTGGCCACAGTTATTCATTGGAACATCGAGCGCCCACAACCAGCAGGCAAGGAGAAGCCACCCCCCAACCCAACACGTGCATCAATGGGAGGGCAAGCTACTCAAGGAAACCAGAGGAATGGCGAGCAAGGACCCGAGCGGCAAGGAAACTTGCAGCTCGATACAACTCCTACATCTCAACGAAATGGAGAGATGGGGAATAATAACCACAATGGAGGTCATGGGCCCTCCAACAATGGGCAAACTACTCGCAGCATCTTGGACCGGGTGAAAGATCATATTATCCAAGGTCGCAGTCCATGTAACGGCCTGTTTCTATCGTACCTTCTTCGTGCACGTGCTTTTGATCGTGCACGTGTTTATTTTAGACTTTATTTGTTTTTGAACGTTTTTGTGTGATATGTCGTCGTGATCGTCTCTGAAAGTATTAGATTGCGAAACGACTTTGGAACGATATATCTCGAGTCGTTCTTCCGCGATACTAACTTATTTGACGTGACGTCGCGACTTTCTGTTTTGACGCGAGACGTTTCGAATTTTAGTTTCGTCTCTCGACGTCGAAATTTAGATCCGTCTTCTCCACTCTCTTTCTTTAGTCGTCCCGAACACCCCAGAATTATTTTACAATTTTTTGGACTTAATTTGACCCATTTTCCATTTTTTTGAAAGCTTTAAATAATTTTAAAACCTATTTTATAAGAGTTTTAATTACAATAAAATTTCTATATTATAATAACGTATTAAAGAATTTTCTGGCAAAGTTTCAGAATTTTTGGCCGCACCCATCTTGCGTGAGGGAGAGGAGAGCAATTTTAAATTATATTAATTATATTAATTATTTTAATTACGATTTTCTTAACCCAAAACCCTAACCCTAACTCTTTTATATTTAAATAAACCCTAGGCTAGGTTATTTTCGCAGCCACACAAACCCTAGCCGTCAAAAACCCCTCCCGACGTTCGTCGCAACGTTGCGACGATCGCAACGTGCACGACCGGAGCTCTCCCCCGCAATTCCCAGTGCACGACCGGAGCAAGCCCCCGCATCGCCGCTTGCAGCGCCCGCTGCATCGCCTCCCCCGCTGTCGCCCGCTCCGACCGAGAGCACTGCTCGGTCAGACCGAGCGCCCGCTCCGCACAGCCGCTTGGCCCGCTCCGCTGCACCCCGCTAGCGCTTGACCGAAGCCGCTCCCCGCTCCGACCGAGAGGCCGCCCCGCACCCGCTCTCCGCACCGCCTCGTTGCAAGTTGCAACGTTGCAACTTGGCCCGCCCGCTGCGACCGATGGGATCTGTCGGTCAGACCGACGGTTCTCCTCGCACCCCCGCTGCAACCGACCCCGCTGCGCTGCATCAGCGTCCGACCGAGAGCTCCCCTCGGTCTGACCGAGGGAACTCTCCGCACCGACGGTGTCCGACCGACCAAACTTCGTCGCAACATCATTTCTCCCACACCAACTTCTGTGGTGGGCCCCCCAAGTGCTCCTGAGGTGTTGTGGGCCCCCTTGGACCCCTAGCACTGCTGTGGGCCCCACTTGGACGTGCCACTTCGCGGATTTGCCGTCTACGACGTTGCGACACGTCGTAGGCCTTCGTCGCAAGTTCGAACTTTTGGAGAGACGTGCGAGGACCAGATCTGAAGCTGAGGAGTTCTCCGATCAGACACGGCATCCATTCTACAGCAAACTCCGGTTCAGGTTGGTTCCCCGAAACTCGTAGAAACCCCCACAATAGCTGACTGAACCCTAAACTAAAAACCGTCAACTTGAACTAAATTTACTTTCCAGCTCCTGTAAAACGTTGTACGAACATAGAAAATCGACGAACGGACTAATTTGACTGTGCACATAGGATAGATCGTCGATTAGGCTGAAACATCAAAAAGTGACTTTTGACGAATAGGATAGTCCCGAAAACCTAGAAACGAACCCTAATAGGATTTGATGAATTTGAGACCTGACATCGTCGCCGTGGCGATATTTCAGACGGACTTCTGCGGACGAGACGCTTGGACGAGACGCTTTGAGAGGACGACGCACTCGCCGTTTCAGGCAAGTGTACCCACTTGCGTTTTTGACCGTGCTTTGGTCTTAGGTTGCTAGAACTGTTAGACTGTGAATGTATAGAACCGGACGTGAAATGATAGCGTCCGGGACGACTCCTGACGGCTCAGACTTGACGACGAAGTCTGAGCCTGACAACAACAAATTTTGATGCTGTAGGGCTATCATGTGTGTGCGTGTGTGTGGACACCCTAGAATAACTCTCCAGTACACTGGTCGTGTCTTGTCACTGTTATACACACTGGTCGTGTCTTTGTCACTGTGTTACAAAAAGCCTTCGGGCGTTTCAGATGCTCTCCTTGCGGGAGTGATCTCCGTGTTACAAAAAGCCTTCGGGCGTTTCAGATGCTCTCCTTGCGGGAGTGATCTCCGTGTTACAAAAAGCCTTCGGGCGTTTCAGATGCTCTCCTTGCGGGAGTGATCTCCGTGTTACAAAAAGCCTTCGGGCGTTTCAGATGCTTCCCGAGCGGAAGTGATCTCCGTGATACAAAAAGCCTACGGGCGTTTCAGGTGCTTTCCTTGCGAAAGTGATCTCCGTGCTTCCTGTCCTGAGTTCTGAGGTTTTGGGGTAGGGTTGAGCGTGCGCACGGTGAGAGGGTCTGATCCCCCTCGAACCGTAAGGCGTGAACCCTTCGTGTCGTGTCGTGTCGTGCTGTGTCGTGTCGTGTCCTACCTGTCTTGTCTGTCTTCGTCTTGTCCTGACACCTTTAGGTTAGTCCCGTAGTCGATAGCACACGCTACGACTACTGCCTGCTACGCTTTACTTTCCTGCTACGTTACTTCTCTTGTACTTGTTGTAACCTCAGCATGCTAATCAACCAGTAAACCGTTGTTTAAAGTTCGGTGCACTTGCAGTAAAGTCTAACCCTTCTTGTAGACTTTACCTGACGTACAGTTCCTTTCTTTTGGGTGCTGTACGTCAGGTATTCAGCCAGAGTTCGTGGACGAGGCAGTCTCGCTGGAGTACGTGGAGCCGAGGACGACGACCCAGAGCACGTGCCTGACGAGGACCAGACCTTGAGGTCTTTTTAGTCGCCACTTTCAGAGGTTACTGCTTTTAGTTTGCTTTTAGTTAGTTTGTTGCCACGCTTAGGCTTCTTTTTAGACTTTGTACTTGTTGGATATCATATCTCTAATTTAATGAATGCAAATTTCTTTTCTGTACTTTTGTTGTTTCGAACTATAAAAATGCAAGAACCTGAAAAGTCTTTTAAAATGGTACCCCTACAGACGCTTATTGGGTCCGAGCTTCTAAAGCTCTGGCCTAAGCGAGCCTCGTCACGTTTCGCTTCCGTCCATTTTGGGAAGCGGGGCGTGACAGGTTTTAGTGGTGGCCCATGCAGGTCCTTGCAAAAGTTCGGAACAATAAAAGTACCGCATTCATTTGATATCCACGTACAAGTCTGAATTAGTTTCCCAGTCTTAGATAGTAGGAAGACTTAGGTAGACGTCCCAGGTTGATAGTCGGATGTCTTGGTTAAGATTTAGTCGTCCTCGTCCTAGACTATTTTAGCATCCCCATTTGATCCTGATCGTATTAGATATTTAGAGTCCTTCTTTTAGTTAGTCGCTCGCCCAGCTCCATCGACTTCGGGCCTAGCAGAACGTAACCTCGATTCTCCTAGGAACTTTCTCTTTAGATCCTGATTATATTCTAGCTCATTAGAAAGTCTTAGAGCGGAGTTATCCTAAATCTTTAGACGACCCGATGATTAGAACCCTTGTCCTCTAGCATCCCTCTGATCCTTGTAAATTTTTGTGCTATCGACCATAGAGTCCCATCGTAGCTCTTCACGATTCATATCTTACGTGTAATCTTCATGCGATCATTTTTCCTTTCTCTCGATTCTCGTGATCGTTTCCTGACGATCATCATCGATCCTTTGAATCCCTTCCTTGACCAATTCTACCTTCTCTAAAATTATTTTCGACTTTCCTTATTAAGTTTTCGCTCCAGATTGATTTCTTTGAAAACCCCTATATTATATATTTAAGATTTGCTGTTTTGGATCGAGTTAAAACTTTTAATTGACTTGGAGCTTTCTTGGACGTAAATGTTTTAAGTCAAAATCTCGCATTATTTGCCTTGTTTCCAAAATATATATATTACTTTTATAAACTACACAATTTATTTCTACTATCTTGTACTTATTTTCGAATTTTTCCCTTTCCCAAAACCTGCTTCCTTTAAAAGTATTTTCGAAATTTATTAATAAATTATCCGCCCAGTTTGACTTCTTTGAAAACTTTTATTAATTATTTAAAATTTCTTATCTTCGGTTGAGTTAAAATTCTTTCGCAAATTTTGAAACCTTTCGGTCGTGAAAGTTTTAAGTTACGACCTCGTACTTATTTTCGAATCAGTATCCATCGTATTTTAGTTTTAAAACTTTGTTACCATTTCGGGAATTCAATATATCATTTTTCTAACCTACGAAATTTATTTTTAACCATTTACGTACGTACTTTAGAATATTTTTCTAAAACGAAGGGGGATTTTAAATTTCTTACATATAAACATCTCTATGTTCATCGTGCTCATACTTCAAGAACCTTTGTTTAAATTCATTTTCATTTACAAAACAATCGCTACCTCATCCCACTTTTATTTCCTTTATTTCTTGTTTTCGAAACCCATTATTAAATTCTTCGCTCGGTTTAACTTCCTTGAAAACCCTTTATTATATATATTTAAAATTTATTGCTTTTCGATTGAAAGTTCCTTCTTAGATTTTGAAATCTCCTTGGTCGTCAATTTTCAAGTTACTATCTGGTAATTATTTCAAATCGGTATCTTTCATGTTTTCATTTTCAAAACCGTGTTAACATTTTGATAATTCAATTTATATTTTTTCTGGGCTACAAGATCTATTTCTAAATCACTTACCGTGCATATTTTTTTTTAAATATTTTTTTTTCTAAATTAGGGGGAACTTCAATTATTTTATTATTATTATATCTGTTCTATGTTTCTCGTGACCACATTTCAAAATCTTTGTGTAAACTTATTTCTCATTTGCAAAATAATCGTTTTACACCCAACCAACTACCTCTTTATCTTGCCTTATTTGAACTCGTTCCTTCCGATCTTATTTCGTTCCGCTTTTGATTTAGTTTTCCTTCCTTCTTTTATCTAGGCATCAGACCTTGTAGATATCCATGTGATCTCCGGTTTAGGAGTAGGCCCTTTGGTAGGTGATGTCGTCATGGTGCATGAGTTTAGGTAGAGTGCGTAGACCCATATGAATGTGTGTCATCTTTAGGATCCTGATGTTTGTTTCCTGTGTCTTGAATGTGTACTCAGCGTTAACCATGGTATGCTGGAAATTGTCTGAATGACGGTATACATACTTATATGAATGGTGTCATCGCAGGCAGATCCTTAGACTTAGTTTTAGTCTTTATGAATGGTTTATCTTGGTTGTATGTGAATCATATCAAAACTTTGTTTTCTTTAAACCAAATCTTTAAAGTTTTAAAACTAGCTCACAAGATCACAAATCACTTAACCTCCCTCACCCATTACCGCAGCACCGCACGTTCTTTTTCCAAATGTTTTAAAATATTTCCTTGGCCTTAAGCCTCTCTTTCTCTTCCCTTCCTTCTTCCTTAAACAAAATTTTCGTGTTTATGATTGTTATATTAATTGGGCCTAACTATTATCGTTATAGGATTTTGTTTGTTGGTAGGCTTGGAGTGAGATGAGTTTATTATGTCAATGATTAATTGATTTTGGGGAACACAAGAATGATGGATTAGAATATCTTTTGGATGAAAAGAATGAGCTGTCCAAGACCTATTTAAAATACCGATGTGAGACAGACTCAATGAGAAATTCTGATCGGATGAAATTATACGAGGAGATGAGAGCTCAACAGACTTGAGGCTTAGACGGGTAGTAGATAGGAGTAACTACGGAGAATAGTATGAGTTAGGGTGATCATGAGATTGAGTAGAGCTTATATTAGCATTGAGACGGATTGATGAATTGACGTGAGAAGACTTTGAGAATAACACGGCGTGTTGGGATAAATGGATGATTAGGCTGTCGGACTTAATTTTGGTTGGGATTAGTTATAGTGAGTAGGATGAGGGGTAATTCTGACAGATCAATTATTTGGTGGATGAATTTATGGGGAGATATGACGAGAAAGTATTGAAGACACGACGATTGCTGATTGGTGAAAGTATTATAGGATAGACAAATGTTTTTGTCTTGGATTGGTGGATGGCTAGAATCTCTTTTTGGAGATTTATTAATGTTGGGAAAAGATTTAGAAATTCAAAAGATATTAATGAGCGATGATGATGCTTAGTGGAGTGGTACGATATCAGAAGATGTTATTATTTCTATGAGAACTTGGAGTTGGAAATTGGAACGGTAGTGATGGAACTATATTATTAGGAGGTGAGTTTAGTCGTGGCTTTGCCAGTGAAAAGATGGATTATGGGGTATTATTGAGGAACGTTGTTCGAAGTTACAGGATTAGAAATCTTTTTTTGAGCAGATATGATAGTCGCGGGTATAAGGTTATATGGGAAATTATTACTAGTGTGAGTGATTCCGAGGGCGGAATCATTTCTAAGGTGGGTAGAATGTAACGGCCTGTTTCTATCGTACCTTCTTCGTGCACGTGCTTTTGATCGTGCACGTGTTTATTTTAGACTTTATTTGTTTTTGAACGTTTTTGTGTGATATGTCGTCGTGATCGTCTCTGAAAGTATTAGATTGCGAAATGACTTTGGAACGATATATCTCGAGTCGTTCTTCCGCGATACTAACTTATTTGACGTGACGTCGCGACTTTCTGTTTTGACGCGAGACGTCTCGAATTTTAGTTTCGTCTCTCGACGTCGAAATTTAGATCCGTCTTCTCCACTCTCTTTCTTTAGTCGTCCCGAACACCCCAGAATTATTTTACAATTTTTTGGACTTAATTTGACCCATTTTCCATTTTTTTGAAAGCTTTAAATAATTTTAAAACCTATTTTATAAGAGTTTTAATTACAATAAAATTTCTATATTATAATAACGTATTAAAGAATTTTCTGGCAAAGTTTCAGAATTTTTGGCCGCACCCATCTTGCGTGAGGGAGAGGAGAGCAATTTTAAATTATATTAATTATATTAATTATTTTAATTACGATTTTCTTAACCCAAAACCCTAACCCTAACTCTTTTATATTTAAATAAACCCTAGGCTAGGTTATTTTCGCAGCCACACAAACCCTAGCCGTCAAAAACCCCTCCCGACGTTCGTCGCAACGTTGCGACGATCGCAACGTGCACGACCGGAGCTCTCCCCCGCAATTCCCAGCGCACGACCGGAGCAAGCCCCCGCATCGCCGCTTGCAGCGCCCGCTGCATCGCCTCCCCCGCTGTCGCCCGCTCCGACCGAGAGCACCGCTCGGTCAGACCGAGCGCCCGCTCCGCACAGCCGCTTGGCCCGCTCTGCTGCACCCCGCTAGCGCTTGACCGAAGCCGCTCCCCGCTCCGACCGAGAGGCCGCCCCGCACCCGCTCTCCGCACCGCCTCGTTGCAAGTTGCAACGTTGCAACTTGGCCCGCCCGCTGCGACCGATGGGATCTGTCGGTCAGACCGACGGTTCTCCTCGCACCCCCGCTGCAACCGACCCCGCTGCGCTGCATCAGCGTCCGACCGAGAGCTCCCCTCGGTCTGACCGAGGGAACTCTCCGCACCGACGGTGTCTGACCGACCAAACTTCGTCGCAACATCATTTCTCCCACACCAACTTCTGTGGTGGGCCCCCCAAGTGCTCCTGAGGTGTTGTGGGCCCCCTTGGACCCCTAGCACTGCTGTGGGCCCCACTTGGACGTGCCACTTCGCGGATTTGCCGTCTACGACGTTGCGACACGTCGTAGGCCTTCGTCGCAAGTTCGAACTTTTGGAGAGACGTGCGAGGACCAGATCTGAAGCTGAGGAGTTCTCCGATCAGACACGGCATCCATTCTACAGCAAACTCCGGTTCAGGTTGGTTCCCCGAAACTCGTAGAAACCCCCACAATAGCTGACTGAACCCTAAACTAAAAACCGTCAACTTGAACTAAATTTACTTTCCAGCTCCTGTAAAACGTTGTACGAACATAGAAAATCGACGAACGGACTAATTTGACTGTGCACATAGGATAGATCGTCGATTAGGCTGAAACATCAAAAAGTGACTTTTGACGAATATGATAGTCCCGAAAACCTAGAAACGAACCCTAATAGGATTTGATGAATTTGAGACCTGACATCGTCGCCGTGGCGATATTTCAGACGGACTTCTGCGGACGAGACGCTTGGACGAGACGCTTTGAGAGGACGACGCACTCGCCGTTTCAGGCAAGTGTACCCACTTGCGTTTTTGACCGTGCTTTGGTCTTAGGTTGCTAGAACTGTTAGACTGTGAATGTATAGAACCGGACGTGAAATGATAGCGTCCGGGACGACTCCTGACGGCTCAGACTTGACGACGAAGTCTGAGCCTGACAACAACAAATTTTGATGTTGTAGGGCTATCATGTGTGTGCGTGTGTGTGGACACCCTAGAATAACTCTCCCGTATACTGGTCGTGTCTTGTCACTGTTATACACACTGGTCGTGTCTTTGTCACTGTGTTACAAAAAGCCTTCGGGCGTTTCAGATGCTCTCCTTGCGGGAGTGATCTCCGTGTTACAAAAAGCCTTCGGGTGTTTCAGATGCTCTCCTTGCGGGAGTGATCTCCGTGTTACAAAAAGCCTTCGGGCGTTTCAGATGCTCTCCTTGCGGGAGTGATCTCCGTGTTACAAAAAGCCTTCGGGCGTTTCAGATGCTTCCCGAGCGGAAGTGATCTCCGTGATACAAAAAGCCTACGGGCGTTTCAGGTGCTTTCCTTGCGAAAGTGATCTCCGTGCTTCCTGTCCTGAGTTCTGGGGTTTTGGGGTAGGGTTGAGCGTGCGCACGGTGAGAGGGTCTGATCCCCCTCGAACCGTAAGGCGTGAACCCTTCGTGTCGTGTCGTGTCGTGCCGTGTCGTGTCGTGTCCTACCTGTCTTGTCTGTCTTCGTCTTGTCCTGACACCTTTAGGTTAGTCCCGTAGTCGGTAGCACACGCTACGACTACTGCCTTCTACGCTTTACTTTCCTGCTACGTTACTTCTCTTGTACTTGTTGTAACCTCAGCATGCTAATCAACCAGTAAACCGTTGTTTAAAGTTCGGTGCACTTGCAGTAAAGTCTAACCCTTCTTGTAGACTTTACCTGACGTACAGTTCCTTTCTTTTGGGTGCTGTACGTCAGGTATTCAGCCAGAGTTCGTGGACGAGGCAGTCTCGCTGGAGTACGTGGAGCCGAGGACGACGACCCAGAGCACGTGCCTGACGAGGACCAGACCTTGAGGTCTTTTTAGTCGCCACTTTCAGAGGTTACTGCTTTTAGTTTGCTTTTAGTTAGTTTGTTGCCACGCTTAGGCTTCTTTTTAGACTTTGTACTTGTTGGATATCATATCTCTAATTTAATGAATGCAAATTTCTTTTCTGTACTTTTGTTGTTTCGAACTATAAAAATGCAAGAACCTGAAAAGTCTTTTAAAATGGTACCCCTACAGACGCTTATTGGGTCCGAGCTTCTAAAGCTCTGGCCTAAGCGGGCCTCGTCACGTTTCGCTTCCGTCCATTTTGGGAAGCGGGGCGTGACAGTCCACCCCATCCTACGACCGGCGCAAATAGGAAGGAGAGGGAATAAAGCCCCGTCCATTCTTCTAACGCCACTCACCAGCAGCGTGGGAAGAAACGAGCTCCACTCACCCATCCTGCTAACCGGTAGACTCCTTTGAAGGAGAACATCATGTCCACCCCACTGCTCCATAAATTTAAGCTTCCATCCCTGCAGATGTATGATGTTAAGGGTGATCCTTGGGAGCACATCCACAAATATCAAAGCATGATGAAACTTCATGGAGCTGACGAGACATACCTCTGTCGAGATTTCCACACCATGCTGACAAAAGCGGCAGACAGATGGTATAATAGATTGCACGATGATAGATCGGGTCATTTGACGAGTTGTCTGACATTTTTTGCAGGCAGCTTGTTGCAGGGAGATGCCCTAAGTTAAAGTCATCTAACCTCTTCACTTTGAAGCTTGGCGAGAGGGAATCAATCCAAGACTTCCTTCAGCATTTCAACGAAGAAAGGCTGGAAGTTGAGGACATCCCTGATGCCACTATCATCGGGGCCCTCACCCAAGCAGTCTGAAATAAATAATTGATGAAATCCCTTCATCATTTCCCCCAAGCAATCTTATGGAGTTGTTCATCACGACGTACCGTTTCATGGCCTCAGAGGAAGCAATCGCTGCTCAGAAGAAGGAGACCTCTAAGCATTACGAGGATACAAGGCAAGATGCACGACCTCGAGGGAGTCCCCATCAGGAGCCACGCGATCGACGACAAAAAGATAAGAGTACTCGAAGCAAGGAACATCCTTCTAAGAATGCCTATACCAACACGAACGCCCCGATGGCAGAAGTCCTGGCGTATGCCCAACGAGAAGGACTCATCAACGAACCGGTTAAGAAAAACATGTATGAAAAAAGAGATGACCTCAAGTTCTACAGGTACCACAATGATCACGAGCATGATACCGATGATTGTTGGACCCTCAAGAAGGAGATTGATACCTTAGTCAAACGTGGTCATCCAAAGAAACCTGGTGATGACCCTCAAATCAAGGAAGGGCCCCGAAACAGAAGTGCAAGGGGCCGATGATAGGGTCACTGATCACCAAGGTGGTCGATTAAAGCTTTCTAGCAAATAGCGTCAGACAAGGATAGCTCCGAGCAGAATAAACACACCTGTACGCTTTTTTCCTTTGTTATCAAAATGTTCGAACTTTCCAAATAAATAAAGTTTGCTTTTATTCAAAAGAACACTTTCTCGGTATGATATTTATGATTATTTTGTCTTGAGAGGATTGCCTCATCTAATGCCCGACTAATCTTTGAAAAGCATTTCTTCTCACGAGGATCCGATCCTTGGAAACAGTTTAGATGGCCAAGCTCCTCTCTGCTCATACTGTCTTAATAAGAGTGAACCATCGTCGTCATCCGTAAGTCAAAGGGGCTACTCCCTTGCAACTAAACGACCCAACTTTGTCGTTGGTCGTAAGCCGAAGGGATCATGTCCCTCGTAACCAAATGACATCGATATTGTTGTCAGCCATATACCGAGGGACCACCCCCTCGCCATTGAACGACCATCGTCGTTAGCCGTAAGTTGAAGGGGTTAGTCCTTCACAACTAAACGACCCAACTTCGTCGTTGGTTGTAAGCCGAAGGGACCATGTTTCTCAAAACCAAACGAAATTGATATCAACGCCAGCCATAAGCTGAGGTGCCACCCCGTCACTACTGAATGACCATCATCGTCAGCCGTAAGTCGAAGGGGTTACTCCCATGCAACTAAACGACCCAACTTCGTCGTTGGTCGTAAGCCTAAGGTACCATGTCCCTCGCAACCAAACGACATCGATAGCGTTGTCAGCCATAAACCGAGGGGCACCCCCTTAACGACTATCATTGTCAGCCGTAAGCCGAGGGGCTACCCCCTTGCCACTAAATGACAATCGTCGTCAGCCGTAAGCCGAGAGGCTACCCCCTCGCTACTGAATGACCCAATTTCTTCGTTGGCTGTAAGTCGAAGGGACCTTATCCCTCGCAACCAAATGACTTTGACTGTCGTCAGCCGTAAGCCGAGGGGGCTACCCCTTTGCTACTGAACGACCCTCTTTCATCGTTGGCCTTAAGTCGAAGGGACCATGTCCATCGTAACCAAATGACATCGATATCATTTTCAGCCATAATCCGAGGGCAATCCCCTCGCCATTGAACAACTATCGTCGTCAACCGTAAGCCGAGAGGCTACCCCTCGCTACTGAACGACCCAATTTCATCGTTGGTCGTAAGTCGAAGGGATCTTGTCCCTCGCAACCAAACGACTTCTACTATCGTCAACCGTAAGCCAAGAGGGATACCCCTTTGCTACTAAACGACCTTTTTTCGTCGTTGGTCGTAAGTCGAAGGGACCATGTCCCTCGCAACCAAATGACCTCGATTATCGTCAACCGTAAGCCGAGGGGCCTTCCCCTCGCCACTGAACGACTATCGTCGTCAGTCGTAAGTCGAGGGGCCACCCCTCGCCACTGAACAACAATCACCGTCAGCCATAAGCCGATAGGATACCCCTTGCTACTAAACGACCCAATTTCGTCGTTGGCCGTAAGTCGACGGGACCTTGCCCTCTCAACCAAACGACTTCGACTATCTCAGTTGTAAGCCTAGGGGACTACCCCCTCGTTACTGAACGACCCTCTTTCATTGTTAGCTGTAAGTCAAAGGGACCATGTCCATCGTAACCAAACGACCTTGACTGTCGTCAGCCGTAAGCCGAGGGGCTACCCCCTCACTACTGAACGACTCAACTTCGTCGTTGGCCGTAAGTCGAAGGGACCATGTCCCTTGCAACCAAACGACCTCAATTGTTGTTAGTCGTAAGCCGAGGGGCCTCCCCTTCGTCACTAAATGACTATCATCGTCATCCATTAGTCGATGGGTCACACCCTCACCACTAACGACGATCATTGTCAGCCGTAAGCAAAGAGGCTACCCCTCGCTACTGAACGACCCAATTTCGTCGTTGGCTGTAAGTTGAAGGAACCTCGTCCCTCGCAACCAAACGACTATCGTCGTCAGCCGTAAGTCAAATGTGTTGGATATGGATGACGTTTGTACACCCTTGTAGGGGATGTACGAGGGAATACGGACCTCGAACGTCGCGTACACGAAGTCGTGTGCAAAGGGAATCTGTTCCCTTGCGGAGAGGATCTCTAGATTAGTGGGAAAGTCGCATTATATGTGCATAAGTGCATGTGACATATGGCTAATAAAGGGGGAATATCTTAAGCTTATGTTGTACCATGCATAGGGGTGGCAATTCGGGCCGGCCCGGTCTTATCGGGCCGTGCCGGCCCGGTCCGGTTTTCTTAAAGGACTGGGCCGGCCCGGCCCGATAAGACTTCGGGCCATTTCGGAGAGGCCCGGGCACGGTCCGATAAAAATTCGGGCCGCCCGGCCCGGTCCGATAGGGTTGAATAAATTATGTATTGTGACAATATTTTATCATATTTTTAAACACAAACTTGTCTCATATGCTTAAAGATGCATCAAAATGGAGCACGAAAAAAGAGGATTTAGTGAGTTGCATAAGGTGATGTGTCCTACATTGTTTTCATTTATTTGGCAAGATGAAGTAACATGTTTGGTGGTTCTTTGTCTCTTCTCGGAAACTAAGATCGACCCCCAAGATCCCAAAACATCAAAGTTGGTGCTGACGGGAAGTTGTTAAAATTTATGATATTTGGACCTTGATCTAATAAAATTCATGACATTGGACTCAAAACTATAAATGAATGCACATTACTGAAATCTGCTTCAGATTGGTGTGTGGTCAAATTGAAGTGGGGCGATCAAATGCTTTTCGTGCCGTGCCGTGCCGCCCATGGGCTGAAAAGCTTGGCCCGGGTCCGGTCCGAAAATGAACTGGGCCGGGTCGGCCCGGTCCGATAAGGATTTCGGGCCAAAATTGTTGGCCCAAGCACGGTCTTATCGGGCCGGGCCCGTGCCGGGCTATCGTGCCGGGTCGAAAATTGCCACCCCTAACCATGCATATGGTACAACTTAAGCTTATAATGTGCCATGTATGATGGTACACTTTAGTTAAATTGTTCCAAAGGAACAATTACTCCTAAAATAACTACCTTGGGGGCTATAAATAAGACCCAAGGCTTAGCCATTTTCTTACACTTTTGCATGGTATTCTTGCCTTGCATTTCATTCTAGCGAAGCTCTGCCGAAATCCTTCCTCTCTCTTTATCCAAGTTCTTAATCTAAAAGTAGAGATTTAGATTATGGATTTAGTAGCCTTACTCCGTTCGTGAGAAGACTCGATCCGTCGTGGCGAATCCGAAGGCGAAGTTCCGAGACTACCATGCCGCATACACAAGCGTAAGTCTCAACTTCATTTATCGATCCTAACTCTGTTTTGATAGGATCCTACATTGGTATCAGAGCCATACGGATTCACTCCGGTCAGAACCGTCGCCCCGTCGAAACTATGAACGAGTCGTTGTCTTTTTCACGAATGGGTATCCTACCATTATGGATATGGTAGGAACACTTCGTGACGGAGAGAACGCATCGGTTGTTCTTTTCACGTTAGGGTCTCCTACCATTACGGATATGGCAGGAACTCTCCGTGACGGGAAGAACCGATCGTTCATATCGTTAAACTCGCTATCTTCATGGATGCTGAGTCTCCATTCATAGGGAATGTGCACTCTCTTCATGTGGAGCGCGTAGTTTACGAACTTTTTGAAGTAAGTTATTTTTTTGGCACACGGCCATTGGAGGATAACCACTTTCTCGACGAACGGGTGCTTCACCGGAGAAGAAGATGGTGGTTATTCCCATCGGGGAAGATGACTTTTAGTGCATGAAATCTATGGCCATATGGGCAATGGAGGCAATGCATTCCCCCTCCCCATGCGGAGGGGGTTGGCTACGGCCAATAACGACGAAAACCATCGAGGCCACCCCATGAAAGGGGGGAGACCGGCCATGGCCAAAGGGCCATGGCTGGTCAAGGCCAATAAGCCATGGCCGGGCCATGGCCGGCCGGCCCTGGCCGGCCACGGCCAGGGCCAGGGAGCCCTGGCCGCGGCCTGGCCAGGCCAGGCCAGGGCCGGCCCTGGTGGTGGGACCGAAAAGGTGCTCTCTCTCAAGTGCAAGAGTCCGTTCAAGTAGTAAAACCTGGGAGTCCAGGTGTCGAATCCACGGGAAGAAATCTGTTGCATCCACAGCTCAAATCAAATAGAAATCTTACGGAAAGAAACTAAACACTTTAGGTGGTGATGTGAATGGTGTTGAACGAGGAAATACGTGTAAGAAAATATATATATAAAGTTTGCACATGGTATGGGTTCGTTAGGGTCAACGATTCGTATTAATTTGGTTAATAGATATAACGCAATGAATTCTCCTTTTGGGAGCAATTCACCGGAAAATACCTAATATAACTCAATGAATTCTCCTTTTGGGAGCAATTCATCGGAAGATGCCCTTTTGGGGGTTCAAACAAAATATTCAAAAAGATCGTCGCTAAGATTATAATACGATATGAAACTCTCTTTTGGAGAGATCAAAACTACGGGATGAAACTCCCTTTTGGGGAGATCAAAACTCACCCTTTTGGGGCGATCGTCAACTTAATTAATTCTTTTGGAATCTAAAAAAGTCGATTTACGAACAACGATTACAATTTTAGCGACGTTTAACGATTAAACACAAGGAATTTCAACCAAACTAACACAAATCATAGCCCCTAACTACTCCAAACCATGCACAATAACAATTTAGCTACTCATGGCGCAGAAATAAACAATTTTCAGATCAGAATTCATAGGTTTAATGGCAAAATACGGAAGTTTAGAGGCAAAATACAAGCTAAAACACCCAAATACAAGCTAAAGTTGAAGAGAATATCACCAAATCTCTCTGAAAAGTCTTCAAAACTCTCTGGAAATTAGAAACAAGCCTCTGGAATTTTACAGAATTTTTCAGGGGGAAAATACGGCTTCTAGAGCCTCCAATACGCCCAAAATACGCCCCAAATTGCTTGAATACGCCCAAAAAACCCTAAATACGCTTATATAATAAGATTGCGGGTTTAAAAAGCTTATTGGGTTTGCAAAACCCGCACCCGTTTGATCTGGACCGCAGATCCTGATCGGATCATTTCTCCACCGTTGATCCTAGCGGGATCTCTCCTACGCGTGACACGTGTTTCTACTTATCGGATCTTCGCCCGCTGATGAAATCGGATTCGATTCGTATTCGCTCCTAACCGTCGGATCAATGGACGAACGGCTGCGATTGCTCGATTTCGACCGCTTCTCAACTCAAAATGCGGGGCGAACTCGGACCGTCGGATGAAGCGGGAATGTGCGGATGCTGCCACGTGGCCCGAAGAATCTCCGCTGCTCCGCTCGCGTTGAACTCGCGTACGGGCCGTTGGATCGCAATCCAACGGACGCTAGCTGGCCGCGTCGCCCGTTGCTCTGGAGCGTCGGATCAGGCGGGAGTAGGCGGATGGTCGCCACGTGTCGAGTAAAGGGCTGATCCGCTCCGCTTCAGATGATTCTCGTGGTCCGTCCGATGCGAAATCGACGGTCCATATTATTTCTCTTCGCAAATCAACGGGAAACGTCGGATCGATCGGAAAATTGCGGATGGCCGCCACGTGGCAGCTTCTGATTGGACGGTGGCGGTATTTCTTTATTTAAATTGTATTCTGCATTCAAAAATACTTAGAAATTAGCACAGATCTCATAAAAATACAAATAAATATTCGTTGGAATCGTGAGATCGAGACGGTGCTAGGAAAAATATAAAAAGTGCAGAATTGCATCGTTAATTGCTGTTTTGTGCTCAATTAGTGTGTTTTCTCTAATAAATAAATGTGTAGAAAATACGTATGAATTAGAGATAAATTTAGCATCACATGAGCACAAAATAGGGCTAAATGGGGGGTTAAATATGAAATATTGAACCCGAATCACACCCCCCAACTAGCGATTTGCTAGTCTCTAGCAAAAATAGCGATAAATACGGACGATCAATAAAACAATAAGTTCTTTCAAATTGCTCATGGCGTGGCTCAATAATACGCATTCCAACATGGTCTTGGCCATCAATATACACATCCATGAACAAAATCAATCACATGAAATTTTCTCTAATTTAGTATGAATAAATAACATGCAAGCATCGTTTTGTGCAAGCGAAAGTATAACACGTCGTTATAAACTAGTTTTCTCGTTTCCAAGGAATTGGCCTATCAAAATAATCTTTCAAGGCATGGGTATTGAAGTTGCTTAGTGTATTCACCATTTCTTTTCTTTTATTCGATCCGCGTAACGCGCATCAAGCAACATTCGCAGAAAAATATATAACTTGGATCGCTCCATCAAATGAGTGAGTTTCCGGTCAATTGCTCCCAAATCAGACGATCATAGGGCATTAGGCCAAGAAGGACCCCTCGGACTGTACTACTCGAGCCAACCAAGTTATTTATTAGTGGCATACTTATTCATTCATTTTTCATCATTCATTTTTTCATTTCATTTCTTTCTTTTCTTTTCTTTTTTTCTTGTAAGCAACTCAAAACCCATTCTTTTGAACATAAACATTAATAACTATGGCCACATTCCTCTTCAACTTGAAGACTATTCTTAAAAATCGTGTATACTTAAGCTTTTTCCATCACATTAGCATGCATGAAATCAATTCAAACTATTTCGAGATATTAATCATGGAAATTGAAAATTTTCATGAATAGCATATTAACGAGTAATTCCATGAAGGAAAATTAATCAACTCAAGCCATAAAAATTTTCAGAACTCAATTAATGCGTAATCATCCGTATTAGAGGCATATGAAAGAGTTTTAAAAGATAAGATTTGGTGATTTATTCTTCTCAAAAAAACAAAAAAAATCCTAAGGTCTCATACACACCCCCCAACTAAAGATGGACATTGTCCTCAATGTCGGAAGAGGTACGAGTTTATTCAAGCAAGCAACCTAGAAAGCATATAAAAACTACACTACTGGAAAGAACACACCGTGATCAAATGGCGGATCCCGAATCTTTGATGGTGGAGGAAGTTGTTCAATTTGCTCCTTGCGCTCCTCGGCGATTATTCTTCCTCCAAAAACTAATTTGGACCCCAGCAACACAACTCCAAGCATCTCTATAAGCTTTTTGTTAATGTCCTGCGAGAGATGAGTTATGTCAGTCCAAATTATTTTAAGATTCTTCGCAATAAAAATATTCCAAATATAGTCATCAAAATAAGTGAAAGAAATTAAAATAAGTTGACGACTACTCCCTGAAATATTTGCACTACTCTCTGTACGATGCTCGTTCATTGTGGAGAGGGGTAAATGATTTTGGGACAAAACTGGAAGAGGGAATGGTTCTGACTCCATGGCGATAATCTCAAAACCCTTGTCCCTAGCTGTTTCCTCCTCTCGTTCATCCAAAATTGCTAGCTCGTCCTCTCTTTTGCGCACACATTCTGCCATGTATATGTTTTTATTCGTGTCCTCGCTCGGTATTCCTGCAATAGAAGATGAACTCGAATTAGATGCTTGAAATTGAGTTTCAAAATTATTTTCTTCTAAGCAAGCGGCAATCAAATTAAGATTTTCAATGGAATTTTGAATCTGCCGACTCCGAGCAAGGAAATTCTCCTGGAATTGATGGGATGTGGCCTCCTGTGTCTGAATAGTCTGGTAAGCTTCCTCTTTCAAGGATTGCAAAGGTACGTCTACGCTTTGCTCTTCTTGGTCGAGGCACGAAGGCTCCGTTGAATCGCTCTCTGAAGTCTCTTCCACGGTTTTTTCGTTTTCTTGCAGAGACTCCATGTATTCCCACGCCACTGTCGGCGTCATGCCTCCCAATAATTCCTGCAGCTGAGGTTGTAGTCCTTCTAGGAAGAACTCCATGAGCTCTTCATTTGTGAAACCATGCTGCGGATAGCTCGATATTAGGTCTGTGAACCTCCTCCAGGCCTGAAAGAAAGTTTCACAGTCAGTTTGATTAAAATTAACAATTTTGAGCTTTTCCATTCTATGTTTGTGTGCATTCGCATATCGTGCATCATAAAGATTGTTCGTGCAGTAGAAGTTCATATATTCCATTTTTTTTTAAAAAAAAAAATTAAAATAAAATAATAAAAAAAACGTTTATGTACAGTAAAGTGGAAAGATCTCACCGAAGGTCCTCTAAATGAAATAAACCGTAGTCACAAACCATTCCTCCCCGGCAACGGCGCCAAAAACTTGGTGGGACCGAAAAGGTGCTCTCTCTCAAGTGCAAGAGTCCGTTCAAGTAGTAAAACCTGGGAGTCCAGGTGTCGAATCCACGGGAAGAAATCTGTTGCATCCACAGCTCAAATCAAATAGAAATCTTACGGAAAGAAACTAAACACTTTAGGTGGTGATGTGAATGGTGTTGAACGAGGAAATACGTGTAAGAAAATATATATATAAAGTTTGCACATGGTATGGGTTCGTTAGGGTCAACGATTCGTATTAATTTGGTTAATAGATATAACGCAATGAATTCTCCTTTTGGGAGCAATTCACCGGAAAATACCTAATATAACTCAATGAATTCTCCTTTTGGGAGCAATTCATCGGAAGATGCCCTTTTGGGGGTTCAAACAAAATATTCAAAAAGATCGTCGCTAAGATTATAATACGATATGAAACTCTCTTTTGGAGAGATCAAAACTACGGGATGAAACTCCCTTTTGGGGAGATCAAAACTCACCCTTTTGGGGCGATCGTCAACTTAATTAATTCTTTTGGAATCTAAAAAAGTCGATTTACGAACAACGATTACAATTTTAGCGACGTTTAACGATTAAACACAAGGAATTTCAACCAAACTAACACAAATCATAGCCCCTAACTACTCCAAACCATGCACAATAACAATTTAGCTACTCATGGCGCAGAAATAAACAATTTTCAGATCAGAATTCATAGGTTTAATGGCAAAATACGGAAGTTTAGAGGCAAAATACAAGCTAAAACACCCAAATACAAGCTAAAGTTGAAGAGAATATCACCAAATCTCTCTGAAAAGTCTTCAAAACTCTCTGGAAATTAGAAACAAGCCTCTGGAATTTTACAGAATTTTTCAGGGGGAAAATACGGCTTCTAGAGCCTCCAATACGCCCAAAATACGCCCCAAATTGCTTGAATACGCCCAAAAAACCCTAAATACGCTTATATAATAAGATTGCGGGTTTAAAAAGCTTATTGGGTTTGCAAAACCCGCACCCGTTTGATCTGGACCGCAGATCCTGATCGGATCATTTCTCCACCGTTGATCCTAGCGGGATCTCTCCTACGCGTGACACGTGTTTCTACTTATCGGATCTTCGCCCGCTGATGAAATCGGATTCGATTCGTATTCGCTCCTAACCGTCGGATCAATGGACGAACGACTGCGATTGCTCGATTTCGACCGCTTCTCAACTCAAAATGCGGGGCGAACTCGGACCGTCGGATGAAGCGGGAATGTGCGGATGCTGCCACGTGGCCCGAAGAATCTCCGCTGCTCCGCTCGCGTTGAACTCGCGTACGGGCCGTTGGATCGCAATCCAACGGACGCTAGCTGGCCGCGTCGCCCGTTGCTCTGGAGCGTCGGATCAGGCGGGAGTAGGCGGATGGTCGCCACGTGTCGAGTAAAGGGCTGATCCGCTCCGCTTCAGATGATTCTCGTGGTCCGTCCGATGCGAAATCGACGGTCCATATTATTTCTCTTCGCAAATCAACGGGAAACGTCGGATCGATCGGAAAATTGCGGATGGCCGCCACGTGGCAGCTTCTGATTGGACGGTGGCGGTATTTCTTTATTTAAATTGTATTCTGCATTCAAAAATACTTAGAAATTAGCACAGATCTCATAAAAATACAAATAAATATTCGTTGGAATCGTGAGATCGAGACGGTGCTAGGAAAAATATAAAAAGTGCAGAATTGCATCGTTAATTGCTGTTTTGTGCTCAATTAGTGTGTTTTCTCTAATAAATAAATGTGTAGAAAATACGTATGAATTAGAGATAAATTTAGCATCACATGAGCACAAAATAGGGCTAAATGGGGGGTTAAATATGAAATATTGAACCCGAATCACCTGGCCGGCCACGGCCAGGGCCAGAAGGCCCTGGCCGCGACCAGGCCAGGGCCTGGCCGCCCTGGCCGAGGCCAGGGCAGGGGCCCTGGCCCCCGGCCAGGGCCAGGCCGCCCTGGCAGAGGCCAGGGCAGCGGTCAGGGAGTGATGTAGACCAATTTTTTGGTCGACCAATTTGGGTGTTTTGGTCGACCAATCCGGCAAAAGGTCTTGCTCGATCATGAACTTGCACTGGCCGGGAGTGATGTAGACCAATTTTTTGGTCGACCAATTTGGGTGTTTTGGTCGACCAATCCGGCAAAAGGTCTTGGTCGATCATGAACTTGCCGACTAGCCCATACGGGGTGTCAAAAGGCCTTGGTCACACACGAATGTGCCGACTAGCCCATACGGGGCTAACGACAGTCGTCTGCTCTTATTTTATAAAGTTTTTTTGGGCTCTACTCCTTGAAGATTAGCCGTAGTGCTCTACTTCATGCGAGATTAGCCATGTCATTGTGCTCTACTCTACGGAGATTAGCCAATGTACTTATGACATTGTGCTCTACTCTACAGAGATTAGCCAATGTATTTCAAATTTTTTGAAAAAGATGTTTTCAAATAGGTTATGTCCCGTCCTTAATCGGGATAGCGCAATTTAGAATTCCAAGTCCTACCACGATCCGGCCATGGTTATCTAACCCATGGGTGTGTAGAACAGGTCTCATGGCTTGGCAATTGTTGTGCTAAAATTCTTTGCGCAAACTCTCACCTATTCCATTTTGAAAGATATGTTTTTCAAAAGTATTTTTCCGCTGCTGGTACCATACGGGTATCATTTCTGATTTCTTTTTACATGAGATAAGTAAGAGAGATACTTTGAAAGTTACTTCTAGATGGTAGTTGGGAACGTAGTGAACTTCTCGATTCTAGAGTATCATTTCAGCTTATCCAAGGAACTTATCAAGTGTTTAAAGAATCGAAACTTTATGCATAGAATTTTGATCGTGTTTTTCATTTTCTTTGCAGTTTTTTGATTCGAATATGTCTACCGCTTCTAAGAACATTGTCGCCGAGCTTAACAAAGGTGAGAAGCTCAACGGCGCCAATTATAAACTTTGGTCAATAAAAATCCAATATGTTTTGGAGGAGCAAGATGTGCTTGAAACACTCCAAAACGTAATGGAAGAACCTGAGTTAGACAATACGGCCCAACACAAGAGGGACCGAGAAGCTTATGAGACTTGGACTCGAAAGAACAAAATAGCACGTATTACGCTATTGTCCGCAATGGACAATGACATAATGCGTCTATTTCGGGAATTCGACCTAGCCAAAGACATATGGTCTGGGCTAGAAATAAAGTTTGGTGGAACTTCGGTCACCAATCTCCGCTCCTTAAATATTCAATTTGATTCGTACAAAATGCGGCGAGATCAATCTATGAAAAAGCATCTCCGCCACATGGCGAATCTCATAGCTGAATTGAAGGATGCAGGTCTTACGCTATCTGACGAACAACAGATCCAAGCAGTCATTCGTTCACTCCCAGATAGCTGGGATAACATGAAAATACACCTCACTCATAATGAGTGCATTAAAACTTTAAGCGATGTATCCAAACACCTCGAACTCGAGGAAGAGCGGATTCAAGCCGCAAAACCTAGTGCCGAAGTGCACATGGCTGCTAGTTCCTCACATGGAGGAAAGAAGCGGAAGGATAAACGCTTAAGGTTTGTGAACGAATGAAAGCAAGAACCGGAAACCTCAAAGAAGACTAAGAACAAAAAGTGGCAAAAGAATGTGCACTCAAAGAAGAAAAACTTGAAGAAGATCAAGTGCTTTAAGTGCAACAAATACGGTCACTTCGCCCGTACGTGTACGGATGGAAGTGATAAGGTAACTTGTAAGGCTAGTTACATATGTGTTTCTAGTTCCATATTTCTTGCTGAATCTAACTATTTTTGGTTGATTGATTCAGGGGCCACAGACCACGTTGCGAAGGGCAGAAGGTTCTTCGTAGAGTATCGAAGGATAACTCAAGGAACAAAGTGGATATACGTTAGCAACAACACTCATGTTGAAGTCAAGGGCGTCGGAACATGCAAGCTAGTTCTCAACAACGGCCGGACTCTATTATTGCACGACGTCCTCTTTGCTCCAGATATTCGAAGGAATATCGTATCCGTGGTCATGTTAATGTCTTTAGGTTATGAATGGAGGTTCTATGAACAAAATGTTGACCTTGTTTGTAATAGTTCTTTAGTTGGGTCGGGTAATGTTTGTAATGTATTGATTGTTTTAAACACTATGTATGATGATTCTTCTTCTATTAATGAAAGTTTCCATTTGACAAATGCTTCTAATTCTGAATCTGAGATCATTTGTTGGTATGCAAGACTTGGTCACATTGGACCAACTAGAATGGATAGACTTGCCAAAAGTGGCTTACTATCTAATGTTTCAAAAGTTGAAATGTCAAATTGCGAACATTGTCTTGTAGGGAAAACTTGTCGCAAGCCGTTTGGAACTGGCACAAGGGCCGA
Source organism: Scilla litardierei (assembly GCA_030789695.1). Classification (NCBI taxonomy): domain Eukaryota; kingdom Viridiplantae; phylum Streptophyta; class Magnoliopsida; order Asparagales; family Asparagaceae; genus Scilla; species Scilla litardierei. The sequence continues at coordinate 151,215,935 of CM061132.1, read as the reverse complement.
AGTTCCATTACAGCTTATCCATTCGGACATTTGCGGTCCAATGAATGTTAAGACAAGACACGGGAAGTCCTATTTCATCACATTCATTGATGACTTCACCCGTTTCGGTCACATTTATTTGATTTCCCACAAACATGAAGCTTTATCCTGCTTCAAAAACTATATGAGTTTAGTGGAAAATCAACTAGATCGCAAGATAAAGGTCTTGCGAACCGATCGGGGTGGAGAATATCAATCAACGAGTTTTAAGGAACTCTGTGATGAAAAAGGCATAGTTCATCAAATAACTATGCCTTATACTCCGCAACAAAACGGTGTTACAGAAAGAAGAAATAGGACATTGATGGAAATGGTCCGATCAATGATGTCTCAGGCAAATTTGCCCATCACCTTTTGGGGTGATGCATTATTGACGGCAGCATTCATCTTAAACCGTGTACCCTCGAAGTCGGTAAGTTCTACTCCTTATGAGTTGTGGAACAATAGAACTCCAGACTTAAGCATTCTAAAACCTTGGGGTTGTGCCTCTTACACACATTTATCCTCTCACAAATATGGCAAACTTGGGCCACGTGGGAGGAAGTGTATCTTCATCCGATACGCTGAAAACTCCAAAGGATATGTTTTCGTCGGTCAAGAGGACAATGGGGGTCTAATAGAATTCGAATCGAGGAATGTTGTCTTCTTGGAAAACGAGTTTCCAAGACAGGGTGAGATAAGTCAAGACTTATCCTTATTTGAGACTTGGGATCAAGAAGGATCGGAACGTTCGAGTGGGAGAATTCTTGGTGAAGAGGAAAATGACCCTCATACTTCACCTATGGATGATACGAACGATACCAATCCTATTCCGAGTGGGAGTGATGTTATTCCAAGTGGGAGTGATGTCATTCCAAGTGGGAGTGATCAAACTCAAGTAAGACGTAGTAATCGAACGAGGCTAACACCTCTGAGATTTGAGGATGAATTTCATCAAACATTTATGACATTACTACAAGATGATGACGAACCTGCAAATTTCAAACAGGCCGTCACATGCCCTGCTAAAGATAAATGGATATCGGCGATGGAAGAAGAACTTCAATCCATGAAAACAAACCAAGTCTGGGACTTGGTTGATTTACCTAAGGGACGTAGAGCCATTGGGAACAAGTGGGTTCTAAAAATCAAGCATAAGGCTGATGGCTCCATCGAGAAATATAAAGCTCGCCTTGTTGCAAAAGGTTTCACGCAACAGGAAGGAATAGACTACGAAGAGACTTTCTCTCCCGTCGTGCGTTTTACCTCCATTCGCTTAATTCTGGCAATGGTGGCTTGTTTGGACCTCGAGTTACATCAGATGGATGTAAAGATTGCTTTTCTTAACGGAGAACTAGATGAGGAGATCTACATGGAACAACCAAACGGGTTCGTACAAGAAGAAAACAAACATAAGGTTTGTAAACTTCGTAAATCCATATATGGTCTTAAACAATCCTCAAGGCAGTGGTATATGCGCTTTCAAGAAGTCGTTTTGTCGTATGGTTTCTCCATGCTCGAGGAAGACAACTGCGTATACATTAAAAGGATTAAGAACAAGTATGTAATTATGTCTCTTTATGTAGATGACATACTTATAGCCGGAAATGATAAGCGTCTTATCATGGATATCAAAGCTTGGCTTTCATCCGTCTTTGAAATGAAAGACATGGGTGAAGCTGCATATATCCTTGGGGTTAAGATCTCAAGGAATCGTTCCAAGAAACTTCTTTCTCTCTCTCAAGAGACATATATAAAGAAAGTTTTAGAACGGTTTAATATGCAGGACTGCAAGCCAATTGATACTCCAATAAGCAAAGGCGAGGGTCTATGTTTGGAAATGTGTCCCAAAGATCCAAAAGAAATGAAAGCTATGGAAAATGTTCCATACTCCAGTGCTGTCGGGAGTCTGATGTACGCCATGATGTGTACCAGACCGGACATTTGCTATGCTGTTGGTATGGTAAGCCGTTACCAATCCAACCCAGGACAGACACACTGGAAAGCGATGAAGAGGATATTAAGGTACCTCAAAGGGACTGCGGACTATGCGTTGTGCTATCAAGGCAATACCTTGAGACTCGAAGGCTATACCGATGCTGATTGGGCAGGTGATCTCGACGAGCGAAGATCTACCTCATGCTTTGTTTTCTTGCTCGGGAATGGTGCAATATCCTGGAGCAGCAAGAAGCAAACCTGCATCGCCCTATCAACCATGGAAGCCGAATTTGTAGCATTAGGCATGGCGGTCCAAGAAGCTGTTTGGCTTAGGAAATTCTTAGACAGGCTGACGGATGCTACTGACTCGAGCACTGTTCCTATATACAGTGATAGTCAAGCTTCGATTGCCTATGTCAAAGATCCTAAATTTCATTGTAAGACCAAACACATTGATATTCGATTCAAGTTTGCGAAGGAATATGACAAACGGAAGGAAGTAGACATAGGATACATATCCACGCATAAGATGATAGCGGATCCCCTTACTAAGGCGATCCCCAGAGATGCGTTCTTCAAACACTAATCATCTATGGGAATGCGTAGGTGCTGAGCTGTATCATGTAATATTTCCCATGTCTATAGAAGATCAAAGTTTAATAAAAAGAAGAAGTTTTTTTATATATTGCATACCAGTTTCTTACAAATGATTTTATATACATTTGTGTTTAAGTCTCAGCTATTTTATTGTGTGTATGTCGGACAGATTAAGGTTGGCTCTCTCACATGAGCAACCGCCTTATCTTATCAGATGGATAAGATAGAGATGAGACTAGTTTAAAGTCAAAATCATTAGACAAATGATTTAGAGTCGTGACTTAAACAAGATAGTCGAATGAAAGATTTGCATCATATGGATGCTTACAAAAGATCTGAGATCTGTATCACAAGGATATTTAAAAGAGATCTCATAGGATTTTTTAATCCTATCTGTCTTATGCAGGATGAGAGTCCGGGAATATTTCATGAGTAGTAAGGGGACTCAAAAGATAGGCACTGTGGTGTCTGATCTTTCATCCGTACAACATCATTAAGACATACTCTCCCTGGGAAAGGAGTGATGTTGTAATACGTGTTCATACCACGTATGCATTTCGACCATTGAGTTAGTAGCAATAGAGTTTGCTATTATGTGAGACTCAAAGGCTATATGGGTCTTAACTCTTACCCTTAAGGACTCCAATTGGTTCCTTTAGATTTGACGAGATGATCGCTATCTTAGCGTGTTGCTAATGGGCTATGATAATTCGGCTCGGCGGGGCACGTTAAAAAAGCGAATCAAGTCAAGATCAGAAGGTTCGCAAGAAGAGGAAGATTGATTTCATATTCGCATTTGGACTTTAATGATTCAAAGCTGGCCAGCCAATTGTGATCCAGATGGGATTCAATTGTTGAATATAAAGTATAAGAAATGTGAAGAAATAATCTAGGGTAAAGCATGCGTTGAACTACTCAACTTTGCACCTTCGAGGTCGTTGTGTATCTCTAACAAGTGCACAACAACAGACTCTACGCGCATGACGGTCGCACGGTCTATTTCTCGGTATGATAGATGAAAGAACTAAGAGAAAGACGTTCTCTTACAATCCCCTCAAGTGTGAGTGGGAGATGTTGGATATGGATGACGTTTGTACACCCTTGTAGGGGATGTACGAGGGAATACGGACCTCGAACGTCGCGTACACGAAGTCGTGTGCAAAGGGAATCTGTTCCCTTGCAGAGAGGATCTCTAGATTAGTGGGAAAGTCGCATTATATGTGCATAAGTGCATGCGACATATGGCTAATAAAGGGGGAATATCTTAAGCTTATGTTGTACCATGCATATGGTACAACTTAAGCTTATAATGTGCCATGTATGATGGTACACTTTAGTTAAATTGTTCCAAAGGAACAATTACTCCTAAAATAACTACCTTGGGGGCTATAAATAAGACCCAAGGCTTAGCCATTTCCTTACACTTTTGCATGGTATTCTTGCCTTGCATTTCATTCTAGCGAAGCTCTGCCGAAATCCTTCCTCTCTCTTTATCCAAGTTCTTAATCTAAAAGTAGAGATTTAGATTGTGGATTTAGTAGCCTTACTCCGTTCGTGAGAAGACTCGATCCGTCGTGGTGAACGCGTCTCAAGTATGTAATGCTTAAGCGCTACTCCCAAGTGTAGGAGGACGTCAAGTAATAAATTTATATCCGGTGAGACCGGGTCGGATCACGGGGACAAGTCGTTTTGCAATCGCAAATTCAATTAATAAAGGAGAGATAAAGACGAAACTACAACCAACTAAGCTAATGGTGGAAATGCGCGTGAAAATGTGGGTGAGACCATCTACCAAACCAACATCCTAGGGTTCGAGAATCGGAGAGGAAAATAGGCGAGGAAGCTTGTGTGGTGTGTGGGAATGAGATTGCTAAGCATATGGGTTCAATACGAGGATAACTCAATTGTCTTTCCGGCTAAGGAAAGCGCAATCGGTGGATGTGGCATTTTAACAAACACTTGGTGTGCAATGAAAGTAGGGTATGGAAAATCGAGATAATAAACAACCAAGCATATATGAATGGTACCACTAGGCAAACTCCACTCTAGGGATACCCACTAGGATCCCTAATTCAAAGTATATCCCAAAAAAAAATCCTACCACATAAACTTTTAGACATGCAAGATTGAAATTCCATAGCCCAAGCAAGCAATATCACCACACAACCACACACAATGAGATCTAGCTACTCATAGCAATAAAAGAGACATTTTCATCTCTAAAAACCATCATCCAATATCATTACAAATCACCAAATCAAAATACACAAAGAAAGGGAAAGAGTTCACCAAGATTTCTCTAAGAAAAACATAAACTTTCTCTTCCAAAGTGCTCCTCCAAGCTTTCTTGCTCCTCTCCAATGGCCTCTAACCCTAAGAATGAAGAAGAAGGAGAGTGGAATGAGGGGGAAAGAGGGGAGGAAAGTCCAAGAAATAGACCCAGAATTTCGGGTCTGAAAACAGCCCAAACGGGTCGGATCCGCGCCCAAACCCGCAACTAAGCCCAAATCTGCAGAAATTTTCAGCACCGTCACCCTGTCTTGCGAAAATTCTAGAAAAATCATCCGACCTCGGAATGACGTGTTCCAGGCGGCGATTGAACCGTAACAAAGTGTACAACACCAGAAAAATATCACTAGGCCGGAAAATACACTGGAATGATAGCAGATTTCTTTACAAGATGGGGCCAATCTGCAGAAATTTTCAGCACCGTCACCCTGTCTTGCGAAAATTCTAGAAAAATCATCCGACCTCGGAATGACGTGTTCCAGACGGCGATGGAACCGTAACAAAGTGTAGAATACCAGAAAAATATCATTATGTCGGAATATATGCTGCAATGATAGCAGAATTCCGCACAAGAGCGGAAAAGCAGACTTTCTAGCCCAGAAATTTTCAGCACCGTCACATTGTCTTCCAAAAATTGCAGTAAATTGCTCCGACCTCCAAAAATTCTGGAAAAATATGCGTTGGAATCGGGACTTCATGAAATTCAACTGAAAAATAATAGAAGACTAAGATGAAGATGATAATAAGTTGTAAAAATTGTGTTTTATGCATATGTAAACGATAAGCTCCAAATTTAAGAGATATCAAAAATATGTATGAAACAAAGCTAAGATATGATTAATACATGCACAAAAAGTACCGAAATGGGGGGATAAATATACAATTTTTACCCTGAATCACACCCCCAACTAGCTTTTTGCTAGTCCCTAGCAAAATATGCGATATATTCGGACAAAATTGAAAGCATGCACCAACTTCACGATGTCATCATGGCATACACAAAATAGTATTTCCACTTGATTTCATAGCCAATATACCCAATGTATGAAAGTAAACAACAAATGATACTCCCCTCGATCCAATTCAAAGAAAAGTGAAGAAATAAGCCCTGTATCACACGTATCGGGATATATCACGATGTCAAAATTTCCAATTTTCATGAAAATGGCCAAAACGAAAAAAATTTCATCTAAGTTGTGGGAGAGGAGATTGCATCACTCATGTTGCTTATTCTTTCATTTTTCATTCATTTTTCTTTTTTTTTCTTTTTTTTTCTTTTTTTGTTTTTTGGTTTTGATGTTTATGTTTTGCATTCACGCGATAACGCCATAAATGCAAACACGACCACATTTACATACACGCGATGACGCTATATATGCAAATGGATGGAATGATTCCCTAAATCTCATCTTTGGTGTCCTCCCCAATGTTTCGTGGGGCACCGGCTACTCGATTTGATTAGAAAAACCATTCACTTATACTACTATCTTTTTCTCATTCTCCAGCACAAATTAGCAACTCATTCACCCACTTCTAAGAAGAAAACAAAGCATACACAATTGGCCAAATCCAATCCAATTAGAAACTACACCATTCATCCCAACATGGAATCGCTTACACCAAACTTTTCCCAAATTATTTCGAAGAAAGCATCACGACATATGAAATAGTTTCATACATGGTATATTAACATATGAATCCAATTTGGAAAAGAAATGAAACATGTCAATCCAACATCGAGAAGTTGATACCAAAATGATAATCCGAAAAAATTGCATGGCATTAAGCATATAGGGACTAAGCAAAGCTAATGGCGTAGGAACGAGACGGACAAATATGATATGCAATGACATTCATGGAATGAGGCGAAACATGGAGGAATCTCAAAGAGAAAAAAAAAATTTGTACCAAATTCCTAACAAACCTAGAGATTCTAACACTCTCCCCCCAACTTAAAATAAGCATTGTCCTCAATGTTGGGAGAGTACTAGATCTCACAAAAGATCCTAGAAAAGAAAAAGAAAAGCATACGAAAATACTAAAATAAAACTTTTATTTATTTACACTAATGGAAAGAACACACCGTGGCAAATGGCGGATCCAAAATGTGTAACTGTGGTGGCAACTGCTCGATCATATCCTTTCGCACCTCTGCGAGCGTCGCCACGTCCAATGCCCTACCTCCAATGCGGGCATCAATGGCAAGCGACACAACCCCAAGCATCTCCTTGTGATGGAATCCTGCAAAATGGGGGAGATAGGTCGTGTCAAAAATAATTGGGCGAGAGCGCCCATCCAACTGAAAAGCTTGCCAAAATGGGTCGTCGAAATGAATAAAGGAATTTACAATCAAATGACGACAATCCGAATCATTATGATATGGAATTAAATAAGTGGATTCGGGGGTGGAGGGAAAAGAAAGATGGAAACTTCCCTGAAATGTGATGCTAGGCTCGGAATGATGCACGGCCTCAAGAGGAGGTGGAAGTGGCTGCAGAGAGAAAACTGGAGTAGGAGGGAGCTCGGGCTCAATATATACCATCTCGCAATCCCCGTCGCTATCATCTTCCTCGACGTCAATATCAATAATCTCTGCAGCACTCCCCACAACTGGTAACTGCTCCTGACAAACCTTCTCGATGACTGGCAAGTGCGCATCCTGAGGCGAGGGAAGTGACATCTGTGACATGACTGGATGTAGACATGTCTCGGGCAAATCCAAGCACGCATCATCCTCGCCATCCCAGAAATAGCTCATCTCAGTCGTCCTCCCAAAATACTCAATCGCCTCGACCTGTGAAGCTAACTCTGAAGTGGATCGTGGCTCAGGCTCCATGATGTCCTCAATCTGCTCTCGGCCATCATGCACATCAGCTTCATCCTCAACCTCAAAATGAAAATGCATCGTGTCACCGTCATGGTCGACACGCACTCCGTCATCTGTCTCCTCTAACTCCTCAATATATATATGCTCAAACTCTTCTACTTGGCCCCAATGCACCCTCTTCACAGGTCTCTCTAGATAATCCATAAGGTCGCACTGGAATGAGCCCTCAGCTGGCTCCTCAGGCTGGCACTGGACCTGCAGCTCTGCATCCTGAAGTGGAAGCTGAGACTGACCATCATCCTCATATCCAAGTGACGGCTCTCCAGATGGCGCAGTCCGCTCCCACTCTGCAAGGTCCCTCAGGTAACACCAAGAATCCTCTGTCGAATACTCAAAGAACTCCCCACCGCAACTCATTTGCACCAAATCTCGCCCAGATGGCGATAACCCTGTGTAGAAGATCTGCAGAAGATGATCCTCGTGAAAGCTCTGGTGTGGGCACGCAAGCACCAAATCAGTGAACCTCTGCCAAGCCTGATGGTAGGCCTCCCACTCATCCTGGATAAAGCTCGCTACATGCTCCATGGCCTGCCGCCCATGTACCTGCTCCAAAAAGATAGGCAAAAGCACTCGGAGAAATTCAGCCTGAAATGACAACCAAGTAAAATGTGAGTCGAGAGACAATGAATCAAACCAAAGTCTAGCATCATCTTGCAAAGTAGAGGGAAAGAATCTAAAATATATGCAATCATCATCAATATTCCCACCAAGACATGAAAACATCCACTCTTCAAAATTTTTAATATGTAAATGAGGGTTCTCCCATTCCGTGCCATGAAAGTATGGCGGAAGTGGGATATCCTCCAAATCAATGTCCGAAAAATCTGAAGAAGATGCCATGTTGTTGTTTTAAAAAAAATTTCAAGAAAAATGAAAGTAAACAACCAAACGACTCAATAAGTGAAAAATAAATAAACGAAAAGACACACACTAAGAGATAGGAGTATCACACTAAAACTTTCAAAATCAATCAAAAATTGCTACTAATAAAAACCGTTATCCCCGGCAACGGCGCCAATTGCTTGAACGCGTCTCAAGTATGTAATGCTTAAGCGCTACTCCCAAGTGTAGGAGGACGTCAAGTAATAAATTTATATCCGGTGAGACCGGGTCGGATCACGGGGACAAGTCGTTTTGCAATCGCAAATTCAATTAATAAAGGAGAGATAAAGACGAAACTACAACCAACTAAGCTAATGGTGGAAATGCGCGTGAAAATGTGGGTGAGACCATCTACCAAACCAACATCCTAGGGTTCGAGAATCGGAGAGGAAAATAGGCGAGGAAGCTTGTGTGGTGTGTGGGAATGAGATTGCTAAGCATATGGGTTCAATACGAGGATAACTCAATTGTCTTTCCGGCTAAGGAAAGCGCAATCGGTGGATGTGGCATTTTAACAAACACTTGGTGTGCAATGAAAGTAGGGTATGGAAAATCGAGATAATAAACAACCAAGCATATATGAATGGTACCACTAGGCAAACTCCACTCTAGGGATACCCACTAGGATCCCTAATTCAAAGTATATCCCAAAAAAAAATCCTACCATATAAACTTTTAGACATGCAAGATTGAAATTCCATAGCCCAAGCAAGCAATATCACCACACAACCACACACAATGAGATCTAGCTACTCATAGCAATAAAAGAGACATTTTCATCTCTAAAAACCATCATCCAATATCATTACAAATCACCAAATCAAAATACACAAAGAAAGGGAAAGAGTTCACCAAGATTTCTCTAAGAAAAACATAAACTTAATTTCTCTTCCAAAGTGCTCCTCCAAGCTTTCTTGCTCCTCTCCAATGGCCTCTAACCCTAAGAATGAAGAAGAAGGAGAGTGGAATGAGGGGGAAAGAGGGGAGGAAAGTCCAAGAAATAGACCCAGAATTTCGGGTCTGAAAACAGCCCAAACGGGTCGGATCCGCGCCCAAACCCGCAACTAAGCCCAAATCTGCAGAAATTTTCAGCACCGTCACCCTGTCTTGCGAAAATTCTAGAAAAATCATCCGACCTCGGAATGACGTGTTCCAGGCGGCGATTGAACCGTAACAAAGTGTACAACACCAGAAAAATATCACTAGGCCGGAAAATACACTGGAATGATAGCAGATTTCTTTACAAGATGGGGCCAATCTGCAGAAATTTTCAGCACCGTCACCCTGTCTTGCGAAAATTCTAGAAAAATCATCCGACCTCGGAATGACGTGTTCCAGACGGCGATGGAACCGTAACAAAGTGTAGAATACCAGAAAAATATCATTATGTCGGAATATATGCTGCAATGATAGCAGAATTCCGCACAAGAGCGGAAAAGCAGACTTTCTAGCCCAGAAATTTTCAGCACCGTCACATTGTCTTCCAAAAATTGCAGTAAATTGCTCCGACCTCCAAAAATTCTGGAAAAATATGCGTTGGAATCGGGACTTCATGAAATTCAACTGAAAAATAATAGAAGACTAAGATGAAGATGATAATAAGTTGTAAAAATTGTGTTTTATGCATATGTAAACGATAAGCTCCAAATTTAAGAGATATCAAAAATATGTATGAAACAAAGCTAAGATATGATTAATACATGCACAAAAAGTACCGAAATGGGGGGATAAATATACAATTTTTACCCTGAATCACGTGGCGAATCCGAAGGCGAAGTTCTGAGACTACCGTGCCGCATACGCAAGCGTAAGTCTCAACTTCATTTATCGATCCTAACTCTGTTTTGATAGGATCCTACAGAATGGACTACCTCCTCGCTACTGAACGAATCTCTTTCGTTGCTGGCTGTAAGTCGAAGGGACCATGTCCCTCGTAACTAAACGACCTTGACTGTCGTCAGCCGTAAGTCGAAGGGACTACCCCCCTCGCTATTGAACGACCCTCTTTTGTTGTTGGCTGTAAGTCGAAGGGACTATGTCCCACCCAACCAAATGACCTTGATTGTTGTTAGCCGTAAGCCGAGGGGCTACCCCCTCGCTACTGAATGGCCCAACTCTGTCATTGGCTATAAGTCGAAGGGATCTCGTTCCTCGCAGCCAAAAAACATCAATCGTCGTCCTCCATAGGTCGAGGGCAACCCACCACTACTAATCGACGATCGTCGCCAGATATACACCATGGGACCACTGCCTCGTAACTGAACGGCCATCATCATCAATTAAAAGATGAGGGAACATGATCCCCTTCTACGGAATGACATCCTTTGCTGTCTACTGTGACCCAAGGGGCCAACTTCTTACCACTAAATGACTAGCTTCATAGGTTGAGGGGTGACTCATTTCACTGTTTGATGAGCCTGTGTCTTATTCTAGTGGTCCGAGAACCATCGTTCAATAGTTCAAATCATCGCCCTCAAGTGCAGATGCTAAACCTGTTGAAAGGGGCCATCTGGTGACACATCCACTCATTTTCTCTCAAAGCAAAGAGGTACAAGACAATTTTGGGTAATTTCATCCATTTTTTGTATAGTTCTTTTACAAAATTATATCTTATCATATTTTACATCCCCAATACAAAAAGGGTTCAAAAGCCTAGGCGAGTAAGAAATTCATAAGGTTCCACAACCACGGCTATATGCTCCTGGTCTCTCTCGACCGAAGTGGCATGTTCCTGCTCCTCCGAAGCAGCTATATGGGTAATATCACCAGACTCGACAACAGCCTCGTTGACTGGAATGGAGGCTTCCATGGTCGTATATTGACCAACCTCGTCCAGAGGGTTGTTCGGTTCATCGTCATCCATAAAAATGGGAACTTGGTCAATTTCATCTACAAAATCAGAAATCGATCCTTTATTTCTTGACGACACCATTCTTACCATTGTATGTACAGTGCATGCAAATTGGGTAAATTGTCCCTATATTCCTGGACAGCCCTTTCCGCGATCACTTTCGTGTTGAGTTCATGAGAGTCAACGAGAGGTCGAGTCTGAAGCTCCTTTTCTCTAATCTCCCACCTAGCTCTTTCCTCGAGCAACACCTTTTCTGCTTGCTCCCTCAGAGTAATCTCCTTATCAACATCCATCAAAAGGCCAGCTTCCCTCATACAAGATTCGCCCAAGCTTCGTTCAAGTTGAGCCACATGAGACTTGAGCATCTTAATAAGAAGCTCCCATCATTGCAGCTTCGCTTCCACCTTCTCGATGGTCATCTTGCCTGATTTTGCCTCCTCCATCTCCTTGGTCAGAGTGGCCTCGTAATTGGCCACCGCCAATGAGCGGCATCGTAACTTAGTAGTAGCCAAATGGGCCTGCAGATAAGTAAAAAGGTCAATCCCAACGCTTGATCCAAGAAAAATGGGCATAAGTATGATCATTACTTGAAAATTTTATGGATGGCGATCATGGGTAGACTCTTATAATCGAACCTCGCCAGAACGACCATGTCCCTGTGAAGGGTCGAATTCTCAGCTAGCCGTGAAGCGGTCACACAATCCAGAAGTGCCTATTCCTCCTTTCCCATCGGGAAATCCACCCGAAATAACTCTTCATCAGAGAATTCAACTGGGGCTTGAGGCGATCTGTCTTCCAATAAGATCGGCCTAAACTCAGGGCGAATGTCATCGGCTAGAGGCACTTGAAGAAATAAACCTCCCCAGGGCCAAGAATCTTGGCGTAAAGATGGTCGCTGAGCATAGGATGACTCCCCTAAAGCTTTTTCTGATGCTTGGTCTTGGCCTCGTTCAAGATCCTGGTCATGCTCGGATGTTTCCATCTGTTCTAAGGCCATGGCTGGGATAATGGTTTCATTCGACTCAAGCAAGTTTCACTCATCAGCGATGAGCTTTCGCCTTGACTTTTTCTTCTTGGCCTCGGCCTTCTTGACTTGAGCCGATGGGTGTGTCTCTTTCCTCTTCAGAGGTCGTGACGACTGGGGAGCTTCATGGAGTACTAAAGGTAAAGCCTTGGTATCTCCGATTGCTTCACCCTCCTGACGACCCATCTAAGGGGAGGGCATATTTTCCTTTGCTTATTTAATGGAAGTTTCAAGCGCTTCTCGCATTTCTGGCTCGGCCTGGTATTTCAGTGCAACCATACCTATAAAAATGAGGCAAAATTCAAGAAGTAGAAACACAAGGAGAGGATGAGCAAGGAAATCGATCTTTCGTCCATAATGTCCTAAGCAACATCGGGTCGGACAAAATCCATTTCGTCGACCTTTTATCCTCCGGCAACTTCAGCAAAGAATTTGCGATGTTTAATTCCTCTTCAGAAAGGAGCTTATCCTCGTTCATGGCATGCTCGGCATCCTCCCAACGGGTGACGAAAGTCGCCTCGCCGGGAAAACCACAAATACAAATTGATCTTTCCATCCCGGATTGGAGGTAGGGAGATCACTAAATAACTTCCTGTTGCGACGGGCGGTGATCAAATACCAACCCGGGGACCGAAGAGGTGGCACTACGAAAAAGAAATTGAACAACTCCATGGATGGTTCAATTACATTCAACACACACAATGCAATGAAGTGCCACCACATTCAGCATCAGCTGGCAAAGGGAAAGCCCTAAAGTCTTCAATACACACACCCTAAGTGGGTGCATGGGTAATCGAAGCCCTTGCTAAAAAGCTCTGACATAAACTCCAACCTCCTTGTCGCCGGGAAGATGAACCCTCTCATCTGCTTAAGGCATCTGTATCTAGTAATTGCAGCTCACATTCTTTGGAAATCAGGGATTTGGCCATCCCCCACTCGAGAGGCTTGGGCACAAACCAGATCATGAGCGACTGCCTCCCCTTTTTCTTTTTGAGGGGTGGAAGATAAAGTTTTAGCGGCGGTGTAGGTTGAGGAGGAAGCCATTGCCAACAATTGAAATTTGATTCGAAGATGCTTGAGGCGATGAAGTTCTTTCTCTCTCCAAAACCGCCTTATCAAGGTAAAATCATATTTAACGATGATCTGAATTAATCCCGTCGAACAAGAACACGTGTCGATGATCCATGCATCCACGTATCTTGGATTTTGAACCGACGCGATGTACAGATTAGAAGAACTAAGGTTTTGGCGCTTAAACTCAAATACTCCCGCGTCGACTGTCGTGCCCCATTAATGAGATATCACATCACTTGACCCCAACATGCGAATGGTCTGAGTTCAAGTGACCGGGGGGCATTATTAAATCATTGGGCCGACACTCGAGAAATGGTAAATATTTTTTCTGACTGAGGTATTATCTAAGCCCACTAGGGCCCTAGGGCCCGCAAAGGAAGATTATAGCTAATCCAGTCAAGGCCCACTATAACGTCCTGCTCCCCAGGATACCCAGGAAGTACGAATCCGTCCCAAGTACTCTCAGAGCAGCGATTGCTACGGAGAAAGAGAAAGAAAAAGAGATGGTATAAGAAGAATCTGCAGGTCACTGAGCACATGCTGGGAAGTACAAGTAATGCTCCATCGCAGAATCAACACAGAGAAATAATAATAAACTACAAAGTCAAACATTTCATTTTATTTATGCAACAGTACATCAGTTACATATGTCATCTCTGCACGGAGTACAAAAGTGAGAAACTCCCCAAAGAACCCAAAAAGAAGAGTACTCACACACTGTACAAAAGCATAACTCACTCCCTAACTACCCTTGGAATTTTAATTGTACAAGACTGCCCTCTGTAGCTCCATTTCTGAGTAAGCTTCTGGGTCATGTTCTGCTCTGTCAGTCCTGCTTCTAGACATGGGGAAAGTAAATGGGGCATGTCAACGCGTGATCCAGTAGGATACCTAACTAAACTAGGTAGGATCCAGTTTTAGAACCTGACTACCTAACCAAAAGGTGGTCTACTGAACTAACAAGTCCACAATGTATGAATAATAACTTAACACAACATGCAAGTGCTGAAAGTAAAGCTGAGGAACATGTAATATGAAGCAATCAACATTCATGTATTAATGGCAATTATCTTGAGGCTATTAATTTAAATGTTTGGGAACCAGTGTAAATCGTAGGACACTATAAGGAGCTGGACTTCACCCAGGGTGGGTGAAAAATGGTACCCCACCAGTGGAACACGAGCACTAATCAATTTAACGGGGCCTCTTGTAACTCTCCCTACCGGGACTGAGAATTCCTGGTTTTATGTGGTAAACGGAGCAAACCATCATTACCGTCATAGGCATCACGAGTACACCACCAGCCTCTCTAACCCTGTTTACTCCCCCTGCCGGCTGCCGGGAGCGTAGGTGAGAATAATAATGTCTGTGTCCACTCCTTAAAGTCTACTTTTTACACGTATCCTCCCAAAACCCATATCTAGAGTTTCACCCAATTTAGAATAGAATGAAGGCCCCAGACTCTTCCTCTCGTCTCACTCTTAATTTTCAATACTTCATGATACTTTTGTTTTGGTAATTTCAGCTTTGCTTTCACATTTCACAATTTTCTTTCATCATGCCATATGAATATCTCCATACAACATTGCCATTCAATTCCATCTCATTTCTAATTGCATGTGAAGTTCACATAGAAAATAACATACTTTCCTTTCTTGCATATGCAACATGAACAACATCGTGGGATTTTCATTCATGATTTCAACATGGAGTTTTCAACATATAACTGAATTGTAATTACTACTTGCGATTTCATACTAGCATGGAAATTGCATTACATGTTATCAAAAATTATAGCAATGAGAATGAACTACAATTCTGACAGCAAATTCTGTTTTTGAATCTGGGCTTTGATATATCAGTCTAAAAGAGTTATTTCAAGCCATAATCTAAATTAGAGCTAAACATAAAAGTTGTAGGTACTTAAGTGATATTTCCAAATTGTCTAATATTGTAACATTTAGAGGTCTGCAGTAGGAGTTATGGCATTTTCCCCTCAGTATTGTAAAATCTGTCTAAAACTAACACTATGTTCTAAGTCACCTGTTTACACCTATCTACAACCAAAATTAGGCTTTGTTTTCTTCTAGAGAGTTGAAGCTAACTTTGTGGCCTTTCCAAAACATCTTGAATCATCAAATTTGGAGTTTTCTACTATGAGTTATGAATTTTTGAATATGCAGAATAAATTTGAAATAAAATACAGCACAACCGAACTAGGCCACACGGCCGTGTCACCTTTCCACATGACCGTGTCACCCTTCCACACGACTATTTCACTTTCTATACGGCCGTTTGGGGGCATCTGAGTTCAACCAACTTGGCCACACGATCATTTGGAGATTTCACACGAGCGCGTGGATCGGAAGCGTTCAATTACGCTCATTAGCATCTAAGTCGACGGTCAAGACACTGCCGTTCTATAACCTTGTGACTCATCTGAGGATCAAATGATCGCCACATGACCCTGACATAGCCGCGTGGTGACGACAAGACTTCCACACGACTACGACACGACCATGTAGTTTCATCCTATCAACAATTCCAGTTGCGATTAAAATTAAATCCTAACGATCCTAAAACGAATCCTAGCTAGATCAGTTAGAATCCTACCTTACTCAGTCTATCTAAGATCTCTGGTCATTCTTCTCCTTGAAAACCCATCAATCTCTAAACTTTCTCCCATGGTGAAGATGAACTAGGGTTATGTAGTTGGTGAAGAACTGAGAGGAGTGGCAGCATAATGGAGGTGGTGGCCTGGAGGAAGGGATTGGGTTTGTTAGGGTTCGGTTGGACATGAATGATGAAGAGGGGATGGTTCATCTGCATGAGAGAGGGAGAAGAGGGGGTTTTGGGTTGCTGGGTTGTTCGCATAAGGAAGGGAATGATGAGAGTGTTGCTGGCTTCCCTCTTCTTTCAATTTCCTTTTCATTTTCTCCAAAAATCTTCATCACCCTTCTAACTCTAACCTTAGCATGCCATGTGGATGAATGAGTTGGTGGGGGTTAAGGAGGAGTCAACACCTCAAAAGGAGGATGTGTCTTCTCCTTTTATGAATTTGGGTTTTTATTTTTAATAAATATAAATACAAAGTAATACCATACACCCTTTATATACAATGTATTTCACCCATACACTTCATCCTATTTAATATGAATGATGTCTAAAAATAATTTTACCATTTAAAAATTTGAGGAAAAATTCTTGAAAATACTTCATAATACCACTCATATGAATATGATCAATAATACATATATAATACACCTATACATGCGTACATGGTATCATATCCACGAGTCAGTTGCCCGTTAAGCTTCCGTTGCTCATGGAGGCAGTTGGTAATGGCTCATAAATGGCGGGAGGTGTGGGGCGACGGTTAATTCTATTGATTAGGGAAGTTCGTGCCATCATAATTGGTGACCGTTAGTCCCCCCAACGTTACTGAAGAGACACTCCGGTCTATAAATACAGGAAAGACAATCAGAATAGGGGCAGATTCCCAAGGTACGAAAGACCTGATACTCTGAGATTCTACTTTCCACTTATTCATATTTCTTCCTCTAAATAGCTTGTGGTGACTGACTCGAGACGAACCTCTGTGGGTCGATCTCGACAGCCCCGAGCATTTTCTTAAGTTCCCGTCTAACTTAAGCATCGGAGGGGATTTGGGTCTAAACCCAGATCCGACCCCTAATGATCTTCTATGGTGCAGGAAGCTCGAGACTCGACCCAACAGAAGGGTCGAACATCAACTTCCGATGGCTGTCTTACGAGGTTCAACCTAATCGAAAGGTCGAACGGTCGTCTTACACAACTACAAGGTCAGACATTACTCCATGCCGCTACCTCATCCAAACCATCTACGACCCCGGTTCTACCAACCGAGGGTCCCACTTCACCAGCTGACGAGGATCCACCTCAACAAGGGACGCCGCGTCAGCCCAACTACTGTTGTCGCCAATTTTGGCCTTAACAAGAATGAAGTGCGCAAAAGCCCATCAGCGATGGTGCTGACCAAAACTAAAGGTGTTCTCTGCTGAAAAGAATTTGTAGAGGCAGCTAAGGTTACCTTTATGTGTTACTTAGCTACCCTTATATGTTCATTGTATGAGCACTTACAATTTATGTGATCATGTATGTAGTTTTTTAGTATTCCATACAAATATGCAAACTATCTACCCACTAATGCTAACTTGAGTGACAGATCGGTTTAGTTTATGCACCATCCTGAGCATCCCCTACTAATTTCATGTCTTTAGTTGAGAGATTCGAGAAGGATGGAGTGATCGTAGAGGCGGGAAAATTACCAACATAAAGGTAACTGCAATTCCTAATAAACAAATTCATTGTTAGTAATACAAGTCATCAGAGTTCATGTTGCAACGGTTGCTTATGTATTATTGCTTTTTCGTAGTGATTGGGTGTAAGTATGACACAAATCGTAATCATCAGCTTGTTACAAAAGATGATTTTTGTGCTATCATATAACTAATGAAGATATTATCAGAGGCAATAGGAACACTAGCCAAGAATAGCAGATGGTGTAGCATTAGAGCATAGAAAGGATCACACAATGGAATAAATGGATAAAAGGTTCATCGTAACTTATTCAAAGATAGCAACAAAGAGGCGTTCATGGATGATAGACACGAGAATCAGTTAGTCAGGAAAAAGAAAAAAAGCCTTAAATCATGTTAATGGAGATCCTAAGAAATGAAGCTAGCGGCAAAGGGACAAATGTAAAAAATAGTATTAAGAGTTCAATAATCAACCAACCTTTATAGACTAACTCAAGCTTAGTAGGATAAACTACACTAGCATATTGATGAAAGAGACCTAAGGAGGAGACAGTATCAATAAATGTCAAGCTACATCCACATGCTTATGATAAAGCCGGAGATCCCACTGATGATATCACCTCATTTACAAAAACGATGACACTATATCATACATACCGGAATACGTACACACTTAAGTCAATTATTGTAATTAACATATATTATTAAAAATAATATTGTGCTATTTGGTACTCTTTGTCTCTGTGATTTCTTTATACACACTTACATATTAGTATATAATTGCATAGATAAAGTTCTTAGATTGTGCGAGAAGATTTGAATCATAATAAGATTATGATTATAAGACGTAATCAATCTGCTTAAGCACAATCCAGAATGTTTCTGGTCGTTTGAATATCAAGATGGGATAATGATATTCTTGACAGGTCAGTATGCATTGATCTTTACCTCTAAGATGATAATGACTAGATGCATTTTTGTTCGCTGTGGAGACATAGTGAGATTGTACCAATGTGCTTATTAAGAACAAGTTCACATAATGATTCATCGAGAAACTTCTACATGGTAGCATACTCATACAATTAATACAAGCTCTGAAGTAGCGACCGGTGTAGATTAGTGTTTAAACATACAACATGCTAAAGAACCTTGCATGTGAGAGGATTACACTTTGGCTTTTACTGACTAATGATGACACAATTGTTGATATGTACTCGATGGATGTAGTCCAAAGCATGCGAAAGGATGTGACATGAAAGATGAATTTCATCTCCTTTATTATGGAAGTTATTGTCGCATGAAGTTGATATGGATCCATAGCAAATCCTTAGCTAAGGTAAAATGGACACACTTATTAGTTTGATCCATGGTAACTATGGCATCACATACTTGACTTGTGACATGTTAATGTTCTTGGAGTTTGATAGATTTTCATACCGTAGACATCTTAGTTATATACTTATGACGAAGTGATCAGCCTGTACAGTAGTGGTACCTGACATGCCCCGACTTGTGTTGGATGATACACCAGTCTCACACCAATCTGGGCATATCTTGGATGATACACCAGTCTCACACCAATCAGATAATTATGATTATAAAACGGGTGGTCTTTATACCCAACTATCGTTACTGTCGTACATGTGACTTGATCCTAGAGTATGATTCGTCACTACGAAGTAGGAATATGGATTTTAGATTATCACAAAGATGATGGACTTGTCAGGATAACCAAATTTGAAAAATATATAAGACATGCACAAGGCAAACAATCGTAAGGAGTTGTGATTGTTTTGATTGAGAGAGATGAACTCATCGTAAAATGATATGAAACAAGAACAAAATGTTCGCAAAGAATTATGAACACTTGATTTTAAAAGAAGAGTGAAATAAATCATCGTCAAGCTAAAACCAAGCCTAAACCATAACCGGTGACACATTAGCATCACCAGAGGTCAGAAGGGTGACTGTGCTAGCTAGCCAGTAGTTAGTGGCTAGCTAGTTGTTGAAGGCAACATCTGGCGGTCGACTAGTTGTTGGCGGAAACATCCGACGGTTGGCCAGCTATTGGCGGTAACGGCCAGTGGTTGGCCAGCTATTGGCGATGACGTCCGATACCAGCCGCCCAGTACGGACGATGGTAGTAAACTACCACTTAAGGGTTGGTTCAAGTAAGATTAGATTAGGGTTTACTTTGATTTGGTTTAAATCTTATAGTTGGATAATGAATTAAACCAATGCTAGAATTGACTCATATCAAACATCCTAAAGATAAGAGGGTTTACTAGGAATCATGCTTTTAGTCTACAGAACTGTAGGGATGCTATCACTATATAAAGGCAATGTCTCCTTTATTCAAATGCTATAAAAATTTCAGAGATTAAAATAGCATGACATCTTTACCTCTGAGGTCAAATGGATCTCTCCAAGTAAAAAGTTTTTTTCAATCTCTGTCTCTCAAATGATAGTAATGTTTGAGATCGAGTTTGGGTTCCATTGAGGAGCTTTTGGATCATGAACAGTTTCATCATCAAGGTAAAACTTATATCGTGCTGGTTGGGGTGAGGAGATCCATGATCTTCATCGAAGTTTGGAGAGCGTATATCATGTTAGAATATCCAAGAAAATGTATGATTTTTTATCAACATCAATTTATTTGGTTGGTGTATAGATTGGAATATCTTCCAACCAAATCTAGGCATTATAGTGACAACTTACCGTGTTGTCCGGTCCCTTCGTCAAAACTATGTCGCTAAGGTGTATAGGTTATGGATACTATCAAACCCCACTACATCATAAACTTGTGAGTCATATACGATCCCATAGTTTTAGGTTAGATGAAACTTGTCACTCCTATCAAGTTTATCGAATCCACATTGGCCAAGGACTTACTATGGACCCATTGACTCTCTGCGACACTACCCTACAAAACTGGAGGAGACAAATCTCGTCTGGATGTTCACTCCATTTGCACGCTTCCGAGTACACATAACGGGTACCTACATACTGATCACATTAGCCGAAATTCGGTAAAACCCAAAGTACATCCTTTAACATATAAGGTCATTTAGTAATATACGGTCGTAAGGACTATACTGCATCATCTGCTACCTGAGAGCATCTATTGATAGTTAGAGTTGATTAATGTACAGAAGTATCTTGGTGAGTCGTTTTATGAACTTGTTCTCTAACAAGGGCATGTGTACTGTCTCATGATATCCATACATCGAGTGGCTATGAGACCAGTCCCTATCATCCAATGATAGAAATCAAAGAACACTGGTCTATCTAAATATCGATGTCCATTCACGATATTCCAACGACCATGAACATTTAAGACTTGTGCTCATGCGAAGTCATTGGGTTTTATTATCATGATCTCATCATGTTCCCAATGTTCGTCACACATCTCCAAGGAATTTATCCATGCAATCATTTTATAACTGACCTCTTCCGGATGTACTCCAGAAAGCAATGTAGTTTTACCGCAAGCGCACAGTTAAGTGGTGAGCAGGTATCGAATCATGGGGATGAACTGTTAGTATTATATTTATTACTCAGCGGAGATGGAATAATGATTAAGGAATGTTTGGTGTTACAAGCGTATAAAATATTGTTTGTAAATTCAATTAATAAAAATGCATAGGCTAGGAAATCCCCAATATAGATCTCAAGCATCAATGCGAAATTATATTCTTCCATTCACTACTCTTGGTTTAGGGTGAAATTGTCGCAACTATGTTGTGAACCAACGCGCTACACAAGTCTATAGTAATCTAAACTAGAGCATCGCTCTCTTGCAAGCCTAGTTCAAACCACTAACATTAAGTTGATAATATAATTCAAATCCAACTCAAGTTCGCTCTCACACAATGTGAGTTCGAATCTAGATCATGATGGTTCGTATTCGTTTTACCGTTGTACAAACAAATATAATTATAGAAATATAATAAAGATGCTAGCTTTGGTCGCACTCGCGCACCAACTCTAGGGAATCTCGATTAAAGATCTAAATCGAATATCTCGGGCTTCCCATAGATCAAGATCCTCTATCGTTCTCTCAAGGTCCAATAGAAATTCCTAGATATCAGTAGTAAATCAATCATAATCTAACCTTTAACAAGTTTAGCAGCATGGGTTTTCAATAGATTTCATATATCAAGATTTGAATTCATATGGTTCATTCTTTTGCCTTAGAGCAAAGAGACTACTCACAATTCATCATAATCAAAACAATAGATTTGAGATATGCAATAGAATTCATCACAAAAGATAGATCTAAACAGAAATTTATCATAAAAATTAGAAATAGCAAGAGTTTAGACAAACCAATGATGTTCAAGGCTTCAAATAACAAAGGAATTAAGATCATCACACTCTAATCCTTACGCAAAAACAAGATGAAACAAAGCTTCTCCTAAGAACTCTAGCCGTATCATTTCCCTTTGACGGCTCTCAAAACTAGCTATTTATACTTACTCAAAAAGTCCAGAAAAAGCTGACAAAAATACCCCTTAGGAGGAGGAAAACCCTAGTTTCGAAATGTGGGCTGTCGGCTCGCTCGGCCGAGTGAAATTGTCACTCGGTCGAGTTGCAATTCTGCAGGGAAATCGTAAAAATCAGCCTTCTGTCATCTTCGGGCCACTCGGTCGAGTCATCTTCTCACTCGGTCAAGTGGGGTCTTCTGTAGACTCCTCCAGAAATAGTATTCTGCCAGTTGCTTTTCCTCAATCCACTCGGTCGAGTGGACTTCTCACTCGGTCGAGTGGAAATTCCACTTGGCCGAGTACATTTGCTGCGCTTCTTTGACTAGATTGGAGCTGTATCAGCCTCACTCGGTCGAGTGAGCTGTGTCACTCGACCGAGTATGATGATCTTCATCATTTTCTCCTTCTCGCTTCTTTCCTTTATGTCTCGTCTTTCTTCCGCTTCTTCTCATCTTCAAGCACCGTGAGCTCTTCGATATTGTCGTCGTTGACGCTCCGACACGTGTGTATGTGCACATAGCTCCAAATTGCTTCCGATTGCTCCATATTTCTTGAAAATCCAATGAAACATAGAAATAGTGAAATTCATCGTGAAATTGTCGTTTAAGCGTTAAATTCGCGGTAGGAGCAATCGTTATGGCATGGAAAAATGTAGAAATAAAGTGTAAAATATGAACATATCAAAATCCCACATGCTTACCTCTTACTCGTCCTCGAGGAAGATACGTTAAAAGCACTTGGCGAATAAAAATAAAGAAAATCAAATAAATTGAAAAGAAGGCGAAGAGGGAAAATATTAGATCATTCTCTCAGAACTCGAATTCACTTACTCAAATGCACCAACAATGAATATAAACATTATTTTGGCTTTTATTTCGATATCATTTCATACAAGGTACACTTGATATAAAAACTGAGAACAATGCGAATCTTATGAAATATGAAATCATTTTAACGTTAAACATCGTCTAAGGCATAGAAAACGATATACATAATCATAGATAACACACTTTTCAATTGGCTGCTTCTACTCGGAGTATAAGAGATATCACACAATTCATACATATAAGAATAGAAAGATGTGGTTTAATGAATTTCATGTCAATTTTTCAACTCATAGATGTCATTATACTTAAATTCATCTCCCTAAGTGTTAGAAATTACCTAGCTTAGGTAATCATGCACATATAAGTAATCACTCTCTCATACATCATTGGATTTTTTCCTCCCAAACTTATCTATAAGCGTGGTAGCATCGAATATTGAGTATAGTTTTTCCCAAAGTATCGTGGCTCCATAAAAGAAAAGTAATGAAAGAAAAGAAAGGGAGCGATCGGTATATACAATGAAGTTTTCTTTTTTCCCTTTATTTTTGAAGTTTTTTCTTTTCTCCTTCCTTTTTTATACACGAATAAAATCCCAAAGAAAGTTGTATACACATATTTTTCTTTTGAGGTTTTGGGATCATGGAGCTTATTTTTCTTTTGGGTAGTACGGAAAAGATGCACAAATAAGAGTCACTTTAGGGGAAAATCTCCAATGGTAATATGTATAGAAATGTTTTTCAAGATATGTGGAGAAATAATATACCATATCACTCAGTTCACTCTTTGTATGTGCATAACTACTTCAGCAGGGTAATGTCATCTACTTAGATTTTTAAAAGCAAACTAGTCTGTTCATATCAAATGCCAATCAGTTCATTCAACCTGAAGATCTAACACACAATGTATGCAATAAAAAGTGATATTAAGATAAGAAAGCAGCACTCCAAATATAATGCAGTCAATGCGTGAATCTTGGTGTGTTTCTACAAAAAGTATACAATAAAAGTAATTCTTGGACAAGTCAACATTAAAATTCATTCATGGACAAATAATATCACATTGGAAGTTCTTTTTCTCAAGTGCACAATAAGTATATCGTAAATGATATCAGAAATAAAGACAATAGAATGGCAAAAGATATGTGCACAGGTAAAGCGAAATTCAAGCTATATTCATCACATCGAGTTCAATTCTAGCAAAGATAGTAAAAGAAGTAAGGATAAAATAAAATCTTACTATACACATGCAAGCACTCCAAAAGTAAAGAAAATGTGATGCATGGGAAGAAAACAATTTATGAAAAAGTGCGTGAAAATAAGTAGAAAATAATGAAAAATAAAGAACAAAATAAAGGAAAATAAAGAAGAAAATAAAGAAAATAAAAGTGCATGAGTGCACTCACTCCCCCAAGCTAAACCACACATTGTCCTCAATGTGCAAAGTGTGGCACAAGGACATAGAAGACATGGGTGGGTGAGTGTGGATGCGAGTATGATGCAAAATGAAAAATAAGGAAAAATAATAAAAGAAAAGCATGATGGTGTATGCAGTGGATATGTGCAAGTCAAGCATGCAAAATGATGGATGGATTCAATGGTGGGCAAAAATACTCTCCCCCAAGCTGGAATCTATGGTGCCCTGCAAAAAGTGAAGACAAATGAGCATGCAAAAATGATGGGGCGAGAGAGGGGCAAAAGTATAACATGCATCAAGTGAAGTGCCTACTCAGGTGCATCACCATCACCTCCATGTGGTGGGGCGGCGGCGGCAGAGGGACTGGCTGCTGCTGCTGCAGACGCTGCAGGATCTAGTTCAGCGTCAGTTGAATACCAGGGATAAGGGCTATATGGGTCTGCTGGGCAGCAACAGCTTGTGTGAGGGCTCTGAAATAGACTCTAAGTCTAGATACCGCCGACTCGACCGCACGCAGGCGTAAGTCTCTGTCGTTAGAAGTGGAGGTAGAGGGACATGCACATGTACGAGCTGGATTCCATTGGCCTCCAAAAACTAATGGGGCTGCTATTGTGTGTGTGTGTGTGTGTGTGTGTGTGTGTGTGTGTGTGTGTGTGTGTGTGTGTGTGTGTGTGTGTGTGTGTGGATCAGAGCTCACGGCTAAATGCTCAGCCTCCAGGTGAGGCTGAGACACAGGAATACTCTCAGAAATCGGTGCAACAGAGGTAGTGATCGGAATATCATCAGAAGTGAAGGAATGTATAGAGGTCATGGTAACAGATGTGGTGACAGACACCATAACACTCTCAGCGAAAATGGTGGTGGTAGAGACTGGAATATCGACTGGTGGGGTGGGCGTGAAAACTGAGGATAATGTCATCCGATAAGTCAGAATATTGTTGAGTAATGGTGTTTCATACCAATGTTATTTTGATGATGATCACAACATTATGTTATTGCTAATGACTCTCTTGTTTTAGTCTCTTAGTTACTTTTCAAAGATATCATTTTTGGAGACTAAACACTTGGTGCAAGGATGGACATCAAGTGGAGAAGGGACAAAGCTTGGACTTATGGAGTGCCAAAGCTTGGAGATGATGTGGAGCTTCAAGGCATCAAGATTGAAGACATAGACTCTAAGGAAAGTATTGTAATCCATGTAATATTTCCTTTATTGCTTTCTCTCTCATTTGAGTATAGGTTAATGTAATACCTTGTTAGATGGTCTACTCATACATGCATATGCACTTTAACCATCTTAGTGAGCCTTAGGATTATCATAGAATTCAACCTAATAGGTTCATCTTGACCAAAGACTCAATTGGAGTCTCTGGCTTTCCATCATTCGTTTGCTGAAGGAGTCTCAGTCGACTGGGTGATTTCCAGTCGCCTGTCGATCCTTCTACAGTCGACTGTTATGCACTGCTCAAGTCAACATTTCTATTGACTCTACTTGAGCTTTTCACATCAGTCGACTGATGATCAGTTTACAGTCGCCTGTATATTTACAGTCGTCTATGAAATGGCCAACAGTCTTCTGAAAGGCGTAAGTGCGAATGTTGCATCTCTCTGTTTTTCTCCATCTCCTGCAGCAGTCGACTGATGATGGATGTACAGTCGCCTGTCTATTTTACAGTCGACTGTACTTTGTTCGTCAGTCGCCTGTATGCATATTGGGAGAAAGAGTGCAACTCTCTGTTTTATTCCATCCCCTGCAACAGTCACCTGCTGAAGGTTTTATAGGCACATGTCCTGTTACAGTCGACTGTATTGTCTTCTTCAGGCGACTGTCTAGGCTCATATTATAGCCGTTGGGATTTTTCTAGCCGTTGAATAGTCGACTGTCATTTGTTCATCAGTCGACTGTCTGTGTCGTTTCAGCCCAGAAACTAGCCGTTGCAGACTTATGCTTTTTGCTGTTTTCTTGGGTTTTGAGAGTTGATATAGGGCTCATATATATATATATATATATATATATATATATATATATATATATATATATATATATGAGAGGGCTGAGTTCATAGGAGCTTCTTGATGCTATTGCAAACCATTAGAGATTGATTAAGCCACTCTCAAACTCTCTCATTTCCCTCTTTGAGCAATTATTCATCTTCATGCATTGAAGTCAAGCTCAAGGGAAATCATCCAAGTGCTTTCAAGCAAATCTCATCACTTGGAGATTCTCTTCCATGCATTGCATTCATCTATGAGTAAGCATCTCAAGGCATAGGTAAGAGCATTTATTTTACTTGGTGTTTCTTTGTAACACTAATTCTCTTTGTGGTTTGTGGGAATTAGTCTATCTCTCTTTGTGGGAGTTTATCTCTTTGTATGATTAGGATATTCTCTTAGTGAGAATAACTCTCTTTGTGGGAGTTTGGTATCCTAGTGTGGGGCTAACCCTAATTCTCTGAGTGGGAGTTAGTAATTCTCTAGGTGAGAGTTTGACCCCTGTGTAGGGTTGGTTGGGTCCTTGTGTAAGGCAAAATCCTCTTAGTGAGATATCTCTTTGTGGGATTTGTATTCACTTCTCTTTGAGGAAATATAGTGAATATTGGTGCGGCTGGACGTACCCAAGTTTGGGGAACCAGGGTAAAATCTTGTGTTTGCATTTGGATTGATCGTGTTAATTAGTTCCTCTTGCATTTATTATTCCGCATTTGCAAGTTAAATTTTAATTGCACGATTTATTGCCATTACACTATTCACCCCCTAGTGTGTTGTTGTTAGTATTGCAAGGGTAAGGTGATCCTTACAATTGGTATCAGAGCGAGGTTATAGCATACTGCAACAATGGCATTCAACGCCTCATCCGCGTCTCATAAAGAAGGTCACTCAACCGTTCGACCCCCGCTCTTCAACGGAACCAACTGCCCAAGTTGGAAGATCAGGATGATGATCTACATAGAGGGTGAAGACCTATGGGACATCACAGAGGTGCCATTTGAGAAGCCCACTACACCTGCGGCCTCAAGGACAACGGCGGAGAAGGACTCGATCAAATTCAATGCAAGGGCTATGAATGCATTCCATTGCGTCCGCACTACAAATGAGTTCAACCGCATCTCCATGTGCAAAACGGCGAACAAAATTTGGCATACTTTGGAGATATGTCGTGAAGGGACTTCAAAGGTAAAGAAATCTTAACAAACTGTATTTAGATCTAAATATGAAATGTTTAAGATGCAAGAAGGAGAAAGCATTTCAGAGATGTTTACAAGGTTCACAGATATCGTGAACGCTTTGGAGGGACTTGGGAAGGTGATTTCCCAAGAGGATCGTGTAGAGAAGATCCTTGACTCTCTCACATCTCATTGGGATTCAAAGGCCAACCGAATTTTGGAGTCATATGACATGTCCAAATACACCGTTGAGGAGTGCATCAGAAATCTCATGGCATATGAAGTAAAGTTTCAACACAAAAAGGAGATTCAACCATCCAAGCCTGAGAAGCCGGAGAAGCAAAAGGGGGTTGCATTCCATGCCAAGGAGGAGCCAATCAAGTGGATGAAGAAATTCCATCGAGAAGCTCCTAGTGAAGAAGATGAGCAAGAAGAGGCTAGTGGAGAAGAATTTGAGGATCTTGCCGAGCAATTTAAGGCATTCCTCAAGGGCAAGCAAGGTAAATCTTTGTCAAAGTTTGCCTCTAATTCTAACAAGGTTCATACTTGTTACACTTGTAGTGGAAAAGGTCACCTATCCATCGAATGCCCTTCCAAACCCAACAAAGAGACTTACAAGGGTAAAGGAAAGAAGCATTGGAAAGGAAAGTCCAAGTCCAAAAACCACAAGAAGGGACTTGTTGGAACATTTGATGACTCGAGTGAAGATACATCGAGTGAAGAAGAAGAGGGTGACAAGGAAAAAGCTCACGCATGCTTTGCAGCAATTGATGTTCCTTCATCCATCCCCTCTAGCTCAAATGAAGAAGAGTTGGTAGCATGGCTCAACTCCTATGAGGAATCATGCCTCATGACAAATGGGGAGGAGTCATCGTCAAGCTCTAGCGAGGAAGAAGACGATGATGAGATTGAGGAGAAGATCTCATACGAGGAGCTTGAATATCGTTTCGGTATGGTCACCGAAAAAGCTAGTAAGTGCATCAACTCTTACATTAAATTAAAAGCAAAATATAAGATTGCTAAGAGTAGATTGCATGAACTAGAAGTTACTAGTGTAAATAACAATGATGCTTTGCATGTTTGTGACACTAGTGAGAGAGACACACTTCTGTCTCAAGTTAAGGAATTGAGTATGTCTAATTATAATTTAGTAACTCAAAAACTTAGCTTAGAAACTCGCATTCAACGACTTACGTTGAAATATGAAGAGGAATCCCGGAAGCTCAAAAGCTTTGTATATTCTAGGGATTCACTCCACGATTTGCTCGAAAAACAACTTCCGGCAAATCATAGAGGAGGTTTGGGGTATATTCAAAATGTGGTATCCAAACCCACCTTTAATTCTTCTTTTGGTGCAAATACAAGAAATATTGCAAAAGCACCTAAGAAGAATCACCATGTTTTCTTGTATAACAATAAAACCAAAAAGAAGCATGTAAATCACAAGGTGGTGAGGAAAAATGAAAATCCTTCATTTTTTTCTAAGAAGCAAAATCCTCACTTTATGCATGCTAAGAAAATATTTTCTACACCTAAGCATGCCACATCCATCCCTCTTGCAAATGCAAAACCCTTGCCTAGGAAATCCTTGAGTTTATGGATTCCCACTAAGATTAGTGTGCAAGAGAGGGACAGTTACATCAACTCTCTAGTTAGGGATGTGATCACCTCATGTGATTACATTAGGAAATCAAACTCCTCTTGGGTTTGGTTTCCTAATGTTTAGGTTCCTCACACATATGCATATTGTATGGGTATTGTGCTTAAATGTTCATTTTAGCACACCCATTGTTTGTGTGTGTTTCATGATTTTGAAAATATTTTCAAATGTATTTTTCATGAAAATGGGGACCTTGGGGAATACATTGGCATACATGCATTTGTTGATCTATATGTATGTCAATGAGGGAGTTAATATGTTGTATGTTTAAAATATTTTAAAACATATTTTGACTCTCATTTTGGGGTGTGTTTGAGATCATTGTTTACAATAGGTTATTTTTGGTCTCAACCTAACCTCTTGGATATTGCCAACATGTTTCATATTATATTTCCTTTTGGCAATATCATTGTGTATCATTGAAGCTTGTTTTTTCCATATTTATTGCTTTGATACACATTAGGCCCATGGCTCTAATATATGTGTGTCAATTAGTAAAGATGATTATTTTCCAAGATTCATGTTCTACAATTGGTATTACCTCAATTGTTAGATATTGTTTATCTCCTACTTTACAATTGGTATTAGATCCTAGAAGTCAAAATTTGACCATTTCTATGATCTAGGGGGAGCATGGGATAGTGATTGATACCCACTAAATTTTACAAATTTGGTATCATACATTTCTTTACTCTTGCATATTGTCACATCTTTGATTAAGATGCCAATGTGGATATTTTTGATGTCCACCTTTTTGACGATGTCAAGGGGGAGAGATATTTGCATTATGTAAATGTAATTCTTGTATTTCATACATATGCATTTGGGGAGAGATAAATCTATGGGGAGAGATATGTGGAATTGTATAAACCATTCATGTGTACATGAGTATCTCTTATTGCAATTGGTTTATATAATCCATGCCTTTTATATGTTACCATGATGTCTCATTGTTTACAATTCGTATAATGAGTATTTACATTTGTATATCTCATTTTACATTTGGTGCATATAAGTAGGGGGAACTCAGTAGCATTGTGCATTATTTCTTTATGTTTTACATAATGTGTGTCATCATCAAAAAGGAGGAGATTATTGAGTATTGGTGTTTCATACCAATGTTATTTTGATGATGATTACAACATTATGTTATTGGCTAATGACGCTCTTGTTTTAGTCTCTTAGTCACTTTTCAAAGATACCATTTTTGGAGACTAAACACTTGGTGCAAGGATGGACATCAAGTGGAGAAGGGCCAAAGCTTGGACTCATGGAGTGCCAAAGCTTGGAGATGATGTGAAGCTTCAAGGCATTAAGATTGAAGACATAGACTCTAAGGAAAGCATTGTAATCCAAGTAATATTTCCTTTATTGCTTTCTCTCTCATTTGAGTATAGATTAATGTAATGCCTTGTTAGATGGTCTACTCATACATGCATATGCACTTTAACCATCTTAGTGAGCCTTAAGATTATCATAGAATTCAACCTAATAGGTTCATCTTGACCAAAGACTCAATTGGAGTCTCTGGCTTTCCATCAGTCGTCTGCTGAAGGATTCTCAGTCGACTGGGTGATTTCCAGTCGCCTGTCGATCCTTCTACAGTCGACCGTTATGCACTACTCAAGTCAATATTTCTATTGACTCTACTTGAGTTTTTCGCATCAGTCGACTGATGATCAGTTTACAGTCGCATGTATATTTATAGTCGCCTGTGAAATGGCCAACAGTCTTCTGAAAGGCGTAAGTGCGAATGTTGCATCTCTCTGTTTTTCTCCATCTCCTGCAGCAGTCGATTGATGATGGATGTACATGTAGTGCCCTAGGAAGCCACTGCACATGTACTAGAGGGGGGGTGAATAGTACTTTTAAATAATAAGGAGTGTTATTCCTAATTATCGTGCAATTAACAAACAACGATGCGGAATAACTACAATCAAGAAATAATGCAAACGCAAACACAATGGTTTAATGGGTTCGGATCCACCCAAGTCTCCCCGACTTGTTCCCGGTGATCCTACGTCTCAACCACCCGGATCCCTTCCGGATACTTGAGTTAGAAAACCTCTAACCCAAGATTTCCAATATGAACACTTGCGAAAACCTCACAAGTGCAATCGACCTACAATCGATGACCGTGACTCCCACAACCCGGGATCACGCAAAACCTCTCACAACCGAGAGTATACAATTCAAATATAACTGAAATGAAATGCTTACCAACAAAATACCTATGCCTTGAGATTTCTTACCAAATTAGGGCAAAGAGGATTTTGATGGAGGAAGAGTCACCAAACCCTAGCTTCAAGAAGATGACCAGCAATGGAAGCCTAGGGATGAGATGGATGACCTAGAATCAAGCCATTGGCTTGGAAGGCTCACAACCAATGAATCTCTCTTGAGGAATAAGAGTGATGGAGAGATTCTTGAGAATGGGAGAGCTTGAAGATGAGAGTTGAAAGCTTCTCTTTGAATCAATAGAACTCTGGAAATAGAAGCCTTAGATCCTATGAAATAACCCCTCCAGGTATTTAAAGGATCAAGGGAAAAGAGAGAGAGAAACGTCACTTTCAAATCTCCAACGGCTCTAATCTGAAGCAGACTAGTCGGTCTAAGAAGGATCACTGACCGACTAGTTCATCAACTAGTCGGTCGGTGATTCAACATGGACCGACTAACAGCTCGACAGCCAAAAGAGTGATTTCCAGGCAACCTGAACTAGTCGGTCTAAGAAGACTTGCCAACCGACTAGTTTGCCAACTAGTCGGTCGGTGAGTGTTCTTTGACTGACTAAGAGTGAAATGCACGAAGCTGAATACAAGTTACACTAGTCGGTCTAAGAACAAATGCTGACCGACTAGTTTCACAACTAGTCGGTCGATGAATGTTCTTGGACCGACTAACTGTAAACAGTAACTCAGGCTGTACAGAGGTAAGCTCAACTAGTCGGTCTGAGAAGGATTCCTAACCGACTAGATCGTCATCTAGTCGGTCGGTGAACCTTCTTTGACCGACTAATTGATCGACATGGCAGAGCTGAAATGAGTTAGGACATCTAGTCGGTTCATGACGAGTTGCCGACCGACTAGATCGTCATCTAGTCGGTTGGTGACTCTACTAGAACCAACTAAGATGCACAAGAAGCTGAGGGAAGAAGCGATAGGCTTCGGGAAAGTTTCTAATGGCTTCTAAGATAATCCTAGTTCTAAGATATGAGTGATAAGAAGATAGACAGGTAAGAATTACTCAAGGCTTAACATTCTATAAATCGAAGCTAAAAGACTATGAATAAAACCTTAAGGAACGGTCTTCGAAAGCTTCGATCAAATCTTCATGACTTCCAAAAAGGTCCAAAAGCTTCAATGAAGCTTTAGACATTGAATACGGGCTTTGAGAAGTCTTAAGATGTCGCTTTGAGTGTTCTCGTGAATTTGGCGACGATCTCCATAACTGCACTCACAAAATGTTAGTTCATGATATATTTATGTTTGCTCATCATCCAAAACCAAATCCGGGGAGTCCAATACTCAACATTCTCCCCCTTTTTGGTGATGACAAACCAACATAAATAATAATAAAAAATAATGAACTAAATGGAATATACTTACTCCCCCTGCATTGATGACACATTAGTTCCATATGAAATAATAAGCACATACATCAAGCAGACGAGGAAAGTAAAAATTCAAATCCAATATTTGAGATTTAGGATTTGTAATCCATTTTTATATCTTAACTCCCCCTGAATCTAACATATCAAATTAGATTCATGCTAAATTATCATTTAGCACATGCCATTATTATATCTCTCCCCCTTTGGCATAATCCAAAAAGAGCGGGAGGAAGCCAATGACAATAAATCATGGCCAAATAATTCATTAAGAATGGGAGTCAAAAAATACGACCATGTTTCATATGACACCAAAATAAAATTCGAATAAAATCAAAGCGTGTCAATGAGACCATAGTCGAAAATCGAAAACTTAAATCATCAAAATATCAAATAAATGAATTTACTCTCCAATATCAACATTTATAGCTATTTTAGTGCATGG
This sequence comes from Scilla litardierei, assembly GCA_030789695.1. Taxonomy (NCBI): domain Eukaryota; kingdom Viridiplantae; phylum Streptophyta; class Magnoliopsida; order Asparagales; family Asparagaceae; genus Scilla; species Scilla litardierei. Next base: position 151,182,471 of record CM061132.1, on the reverse strand, counting down.
AAAACAATTCTATGTTTTCATACAACTAAAGCTATTGAATCAAAATAAATCGTCGAGCGACGAAATCAATATCAGAGACATACATAAAATGTGCACAAAGGAATGATCCATCAGAAGAGTGGTGCACATCATAGAATTTCAAATGTCACAATATCGATCGAAAATGAACATAAAGTAAAAGCACATCAAAACTAAGTGAAGTGTGCGATGAGAAGTGACAAGGTGATAAAAGTAATACGAAAATCATCATAATAACTTTTAAAACATGTCATGCCAAAAATAGATATGAATTTCAAAGCATTTATGACATTCACAATTCTATCATGCTAGGAGAAACAAAATGATACCAATGTAAAGAAATAGATTTTAACCAAGCATGCATTCAACCCTCATGGATACCAAATGTAATATCATACTTACAACATTAAGCTCCCCCTACATTGGTGCATTACCTAGGCACCATCAACTCCGTTTGAATGAAAGTCTTCGCAAATCGAGGAGTTGGTAGGGTTGGTATCCCACAGTGGATTGAACCTAGAAAACTTCATTTTGGTATCCAAAAACCCTTTTGGATCCAATGGGTTAGACAACAAATTTGAAATACGAAATTAAAATAATTGTAACCCATGAGTTAATGTAATCAAAATCAATTTTATAATCAACTGCCTTGGTACCCATAACATGATCATAAACTCATGGTACCAAGCATTGAAGAGTTAAAGAAACTAACCCTTAGGAAACCAAGTCCAAGAGGAACTTGACTTTCCAACATAATCATCATTCAAAATAACATCATTAATATAGGATTGCACATAAACATTCATATCATGATTGCTAGTGTTCTTGGGACCCCATATAGTGTAAATTTTGGGAATCCTCTTCCTAGTGTTGCATACACAAAAGGTTGATTTCTATGTGGTGTATGTGGCCTAGGAGCATGAGATCTAGCAATAACATTATGATGAGCATGAGATCCATGATGTGGTGTAGCATACATACGTGGATAAGCAAGAGGTGTGTATGCATGAGGATGATTATGAGAGAAGGCATTCACATGTGGATTAGATGTGTGAACATAAGCATTAGGATGTGCATGAGCATGATTACGTGCATGTGGGTGTCTCATATGAGTGTTTGCACGTGCTCGTGGGTGCGGAGCATAAAAATCATTATTAATATGAACCGGTGGAGTAGGATGTGTGTTCCTACGTGGCATAGCATGTGAGTACAAAAATGCATGACCCCTCTTTGGAGGTCTACCCAAAGTGGGTTTCTTTCCAATCGGGGGTGTGTACGAAGTGGAAGCACTATTGGTAGGAGAACTACCAATGGGGTGTTTGCTCCCACTCGTCGAGGCATCGGATGTCGGCCTAACAAAGGTGGTAGGCGATTTGGACGAGTCTCCCATCTTATACCACAAGCCAATGTGGTGTTTGGCCGGAAGTAAGTCATTTAGGATATTATCCAAATGGCCCTTACCTTTATTGAAATCATTGATACGGCCTAACGTGCACTCATACTTCTCTTTGAGAGAATGCAAAGAAGCATCCAAAGTGGATACTTGCGATGTGAGTGCATAAACACGTGATTTGAGATTCTTATTCTCAATACTCAAAGTTGAGTTTTGAGACGTCAAATCCGCTATCACATGTTCATCCGAATCCTCAACAAGAACATGCTCAAGTTGAGATTTGAGGGTCTTCACCTCATTTCTCAACAAGCCATTATGAGTAAGCAAACTTGCTTTCTCATTGGCGAGTGTCTCAACAATGGTGTCATTGTTGGTGATGGTAGACTTAGGAGAGGTTTGGAGGCTAACAAGTTCATCTTTGGTCTTATTATATCTATCTACTAATTTAGTAAATTTAGACCAAATTTCTTGGTTTGCTAACCTCATTTCATCAATAGTAGGTTCTCCACTTTCATCCTCGCTACCATCCTCGCTTTCATCCTCGCTATCATTGAATGAGGACTTTCGATCTTTTGCCTCATTAGCCATGAAGCAAAGTTTTGCTTTCTCCACATGTCCAACATCCAACTCTCTACTTGAGGAATCCTTCTCGGAGTCAGTGAATGTGCCAACAAGTCCTTTCTTGTACTTTCTCGGCTTGTCGTACTTCGATGCTTTCCCCTTCTCCTTGTGTTTGTAGAGAGGACAATCCGGTTTGATGTGTCCTGGCTTGTTGCATTTATAACACACGGGAGTAGAAGCATTAGTCGAACTAACTTTAGATTTATTCAAAGATATACCTTCTTGGAGGAATCGATCGAACTTCCTTGCCATACGGGTAATGGATTCCATGTCCAATTCATCTTCCGATTCTTCATCATCGGTAGATGGAGCGGCCTTGAAGGCAATCGCCTTTTTCTTTGGCTCATCTTGCTTCAAGTATGCTTTCATCTTTTCCTTCATTCGGATCTTACTATCCTTGCGTACCTCGTAAGACAACAAGGTACCCATTAGTTGTATGACGGTATATTTATTCATGTCGTTACCTTCCTTGATGGCGAAGGTACGGTTTTCCCAATATGATGGAAGACCGTCGATAATCTTCGCGACTTTCTCCTTTTGGGTATAGACCTTCCCAAGAGCTTCCAAGTCGTTTGATATATCCACGAAGTGAGCGTAATATTCCTTCATGGTTTTGCCCTGCTCCATATGAAACAACTCAAATTCTTTATTAGCAACGACGAGTTTAGAATCTTTTACCGTACTCGATCCTTCGTGCAATATGAGGAGTTGGTTCCATATTTGATATGCACTCTTACATGTGCATATCTTGTTGAAGTCCTCGGGCTCCAACGCACAATTCAAGGCATTCATTGCCTTGGCATTGGCTACTTCCGCGGTGACCTCCGCGGGAGTCCACTTCGCGAAATCTTCTTCGGAAGGCTCGACATACTCCGTCATGGTGGCTCTCCATAGTGAAGCGCTCCGGAGGAAAATTTTCATCCGGCATTTCCAGTACCCATAGTTGGTACCGTTGAAGTGTGGATGCCTGACTGAGGATAGTCCTTCCATAACTGAAGAAGCTCCATCGCGGTTCTTGAAGACGTTGTAGTCGTTGTTCGTCATAGCTTTGAACTTTGGCTATGTGTAGCTTTGAACTTGGCTCTGATACCAATTGTAGTGCCCTAGGAAGCCACTGCACATGTACTAGAGGGGGGGGGGGGTGAATAGTACTTTTAAATAATAAGGAGTGTTATTCCTAATTATCGTGTAATTAACAAACAACGATGCAGAATAACTACAATCAAGAAATAATGCAAACGCAAACACAATGGTTTAATGGGTTCAGATCCACCCAAGTCTCCCCGACTTGTTCCCGGTGATCCTACGTCCCAACCACCCGGATCCCTTCCGGATACTTGAGTTAGAAAACCTCTAACCCAAGATTTCCAATATGAACACTTGCGAAAACCTCACAAGTGCAATCGACCTACAATCGATGACCGTGACTCCCACAACCCGGGATCACGCAAAACCTCTCACAACCGAGAGTATACAATTCAAATATAACTGAAATGAAATGCTTACCAACAAAATACCTATGCCTTGAGATTTCTTACCAAATTAGGGCAAAGAGGATTTTGATGGAGGAAGAGTCACCAAACCCTAGCTTCAAGAAGATGACCAGCAATGGAAGCCTAGGGATGAGATGGATGACCTAGAATCAAGCCATTGGCTTGGAAGGCTCACAACCAATGAATCTCTCTTGAGGAATAAGAGTGAGGGAGAGATTCTTGAGAATGGGAGAGCTTGAAGATGAGAGTTGAAAGCTTCTCTTTGAATCAATAGAACTCTGGAAATAGAAGCCTTAGATCCTATGAAATAACCCCTCCAGGTATTTAAAGGATCAAGGGAAAAGAGAGAGAGAAACGTCACTTTCAAATCTCCAACGGCTCTAATCTGAAGCAGACTAGTCGGTCTAAGAAGGATCACTGACCGACTAGTTCATCAACTAGTCAGTCGGTGATTCAACATGGACCGACTAACAGCTCGACAGCCAAAAGAGTGATTTCCAGGCAACATGAACTAGTCGGTCTAAGAAGACTTGCCAACCGACTAATTTGCCAACTAGTCGGTCGGTGAGTGTTCTTTGACCGACTAAGAGTGAAATGCACGAAGCTGAATACAAGTTACACTAGTCGGTCTAAGAACAAATGCTGACCGACTAGTTTCACAACTAGTCGGTCGATGAATGTTCTTGGACCGACTAACTGTAAACAGTAACTCAGGCTGTACAGAGGTAAGCTCAACTAGTCGGTCTGAGAAGGATTCCTAACCGACTAGATCGTCATCTAGTCGGTCGGTGAACCTTCTTTGACCGACTAATTGATCGACATGGCAGAGCTGAAATGAGTTAGGACATCTAGTCGGTTCATGACGAGTTGCCGACCGACTAGATCGTCATCTAGTCGGTTGGTGACTCTACTAGAACCAACTAAGATGCACAAGAAGCTGAGGGAAGAAGCGATAGGCTTCGGGAAAGTTTCTAATGGCTTCTAAGATAATCCTAGTTCTAAGATATGAGTGATAAGAAGATAGACAGGTAAGAATTACTCAAGGCTTAACATTCTATAAATCGAAGCTAAAAGACTATGAATAAAACCTTAAGGAACGGTCTTCGAAAGCTTCGATCAAATCTTCATGACTTCCAAAAAGGTCCAAAAGCTTCAACGAAGCTTTAGACATTGAATACGGGCTTTGAGAAGTCTTAAGATGTCGCTTTGAGTGTTCTCGTGAATTTGGCGACGATCTCCATAACTGCACTCACAAAATGTTAGTTCATGATATATTTATGTTTGCTCATCATCCAAAACCAAATCCGGGGAGTCCAATACTCAACAGTACAGTCGCCTGTCTATTTTACAGTCGACTGTACTTTGTTCGTCAGTCGCCTGTATGCATATTAGGATAAAGAGTGCAACTCTCTGTTTTATTCCATCCCCTGCAGCAGTTGCCTGCTGAAGGTTTTACAGGAGCCTGTCATGTTTACAGTTGACTGTATTGTCTTCTTCAGTCGACTGTCTAGGCTCAGATTATAGCCGTTGGGATTTTTCTAGCCATTGAACAGTCGACTGTCATTTGTTCATCAGTCGACTGTCTGTGTCGTTTCAGCCCAGAAACTAGCCGTTGCAGCCTTGTGCTTTTTGCTATTTTCTTGGGTTTTGAGAGTTGATATAGTGCTCCTATATATATGACAGGGCTGAGTTCATAGGAGCTTCTTGATGCTACTGCAAATCATTAGAGATTAATTAAGCCACTCTCAGACTCTCTCATTTCCCTCTTTGAGTCCTCATTCCTCTCCATGCATTGAAGTCAAGCTCAAGGGAAATCATCCAAGTGCTTTCAAGCAAATCTCATCACTTGGAGATCCTCTTCCATGCCTTAAATTCATCTATGAGTAAGTATCTCAAGGCATAGGTAAGAGTATTTATTTTACTTGGTGTTTCTTTGTAACACTAATTCTCTTTGTGGGAATTAGTCTATCTCTCTTTGTTGGAGTTTATCTCTTTGTGGGATTAGGATATTCTCTTAGTGGGAATAACTCTCTTTGTGGGAGTAACTCACTTTGTGGGAGTTTGGTGTCCTAGTGTAGGGCTAACCCTAATTCTCTGAGTGGGAGTTAGTAATTCTCTAGGTGGGAGTTTGGTCCCTGGGTAGGGTTGGTTGGATCCTTGTGTAGGGCAAAATCCTCTTGGTGAGATATCTCTTTGTGGGATTTGTATTCACTTCTCTTTGTGGGAATATAGTGAATATTGGTGTGGCTAGACGTACCCAAGTTTGGGGAACCAGGGTAAAATCTTGTGTTTACGTTTGGATTGATTGTGTTGATTAATTCCTCTTGCATTTATTATTCCGCATTTGCAAGTTAAATTTTAATTGCACGATTTATTGCCATTACACTATTCACCCCCTAGTGTGTTGTTTTTAGTATTGCAAGGGTAAGACGATCCTTACAAATATCTGATGAGGCAAGGTCTCTACGGTCGCGGAGGAGGAAGGATCGTCACTCTCAGGAATGAATCTGACAACACTCTCAGAAGTGATATGTGTAACAGGCTCAACAATCTTCGGAATGGTAAAGGCAGGGTCAGACACAGCCATAGTACTCTTAGTGATGTGTGTTATTAAGGCTAAAAATGACCGAGACAGTTATCAAGCTGACGTGTGTTCTTTGTGCTGAGTCGGTGCCTTGTCAGTAGGTGAAGTGGGACCCTAGGTTGGAAGAACTCGGGTCGAATGATGGATGTAGATGATGATGCAGTGCTCGATCGACCCTTGGAGAGCCGATACTCGATCGTTCGAGGTTGGGAAGTTCGGAAATGACCCTCACGAAAGATGGCGGTTCGTCGATCTACATCACAGAGACACATTAGGGGGTCAGATCTGGGTTCCGACCCAAATCCCCTCCGATGATTAAGTTAGCATGGGAACTTAAGGACGAGAGGGAGCTTGGAGCAGCTGAGATAGATCCACTGAGGTTCGTCTCAGATCTGACGTCGCAAGCTCTATAATGTAAGAAATATCAGTTGAGAAAGTAGGGTTCTATTTCTTAGATCTCGTACCTTAGAATTGGAACCCATTTACCTTTTTTCCTTTCACCTATTTATTGGTCGTTCCCCTTTGATTGTATGTAACGTCACTCATTGATTCGGGCACGATCCCATCCAGGATATGAGATAACGGATGCCCATTTATTCGGCCCCATTAACCTCCCCATGAATATTTGCGAGGGCCTAACGATCGAGTGGGCAGTTCCCTTGACTCGGCAATAGCTCGCTCTGAGCAACGGGTATCGGGTTGTTGACACCATTTAGGCCGGGTATGCGGATATTGTAAGTGGTTTTTCCCTAGGCCAAATATTTGGACCTTTATGTTATGTCATTTCCATTTATATAATGTTTCTCTTATTGTTATTATTATATTTCTTGCATGTTTATTTATAATTATATTTGAATAGCTTTTTTATGTTATTCTAAGCATCCCTAGTCATTCATCGTTAAAGGTTTAATAATGAATTAAGACTAGTATGGGGTTGGTTGATAATTATGAGATAATTATATGTATGGTGATACAAATCAAACTTATATGTACTTGTTGGAGAACATGTACTAGATAGACTCCCTATGAGATCATTACATGGATTTGTGTCATAAATGATCTCATAATAGTTATGTCATAAAATCCTTAGACCTGAGATCATCACAGATTCCTACATAAGGAACATTATGTTTTGACATAACCAAACGTTATCTTTAATCAAATAATCATAAAGGTTATGATTGAATATAATGTGAATTATGCAGAGAAAAGTGAATGAACAAGATGGAATTTGTCCCTCTCCTATAAGAGAGATATCTAATGTGCCCCTCGATAAGTGGGACTGAGAAATGCATGGCCGTGCTCAAATGAATGTCATTTGATTTTATTCGTCTACTTAGAAAGCGAGAAATTAAATGTTTGAACAATATAAGTATGACACTGCCAATGACTTATGTTCAAATAAGATATCGTGTGACAAAAGGATTATGACATGTTCTATTGGTTAGGTTAATATCGGACTAACGATATTCATATTAATTGGGTAGTCATAATGTCTTGCTAGAGACCAATTATGACTTATGGGCTTCTAATGAGGTTAGGCCCACTGCCAATTTAATGGGTCACACACAAAGAGCGTAATGGATAGGATAGGGTTTAAACATGATTCCAAATTTGATTTGAAATTCGTAATAAGGCAAAATATCTTAACGGTCAGATATTGTATCTCGTTAAGATATTATCCCTAAGATATCGTCGCATAACTGAAATATGTTAATGGGTTAAAGTGGGATTCTTATCCCTAAGATAGCGTCGTGTAACTGAAATGTGTTAATGGGTGAACATGAGATTCTATATAAGATATAGAACCAAGATTTTCAGTTTTACGTTTTTCAATCTATCTCCTCCCTTTTTGTGAAAAAAAGAGCGAGAGAACCCCTAGTTGCGGTGAAGGAGCTAGCACCCTCGCAATTCCTGTTCGTGACGTTTGCGTGTGGATACCGATTGAGGGTAGTCGTTCGTAGAGCAGCACCTATAGTCCGACACATTCAGATCGTCACAAAGGTTAGTAATCTATTCGAATCAATTAGAAACACATGGATCTTGGTAGGTTTCTATTTTCTGCTGCGTATAAACTAGTTATACATGATAGAAACTCTAACAAATATTTCATCAGGTACCGTACCCATGCACTAACAATGGCCCCCATCATTCATGCCTCAGAAACTGCGCTAATTTAGACCGAATGATGTGTAATCTCCTTAAATGCGCATGGTTTTCGAAACATTTGATTTGATTTGTGCCGCCAGAACCTTTTCGTCTTTGAATTGATCTCTGCTGCTTCTTGTGGTTGGCTTCGGACACATGTCGTCTATCGACCATCAATCGGTTGAATTCCTTCGTATAAAAAGAAAAGCGAGGAAGAAGAAGAGATCTTTCTGTTTCGCCTTCTTCCTTGTTTCGAAAGCTTGCTTCCAGCATCGCCTCCTCGGAGATTGCTTGCTCTTCCTAATGTATTCTCTCCTAACTGACCTTGACTCTCTTTTAGATCCGTCAGGTATGTTTGCACCGGTTAGTATGAAGGAGCCGTCCTACGAGGAGCTCATGGTGCGCCTTCGACCACCTCAATGCGAGGAAGTTCCAGGGAAGGGGAAAGGGGTCCGGAGCGAACCAGTCCTTCCCATTCGTCGAAAGGATCTGAGCTTGAAGGTTCTTCCAGTTATCTTAGAGATGGCCCCTGGGTTTTCTCTTTATCTGTCTGCGGAGGTCTGGTCAGATTGTCTCTGTCATCCCTTTAGGGTTAGTGTGCCAAATTTGGATGAGAGGGTTTGCTTTCCACGGAAGAATGAGGTTGGAGTGTATCTCAAATCTTTTCGTCTAGGCCTCCAATTTCCTCTTCATCCCTTCATCGTAGAAGTTTTGTACTCTTTGGAGCTTTCCATTTGTGAATTCGCTCTCCAAGCTTTTCCCCCTTAGTTGGCTTCATCATGCTTTGTGAGCTCTGTGGGGTTCGACCATCCCTTGGACTATTCAAGTACTTCTTCTGAATAATACTCGACCCTCACCGAGTGCGGTACCATATCGTTGCTTGCCCAGCAGCAAGGCTTATACACGACCTTTCGATTTCTGACCTTGGGTGGAAAGACACCTTCGTGTTTGTCGTCCTTCCTGACATGGGACCGATGCTCAATAGTTGGAGTTCTCCGAATCCTGAGCTCGCTGAGGAGTCCCGATTATCATCGGAGGAGGTCAAATCCAGGTTGTCCCCGGGCGAGGTTGAGGTGGCGAAGCTCCTTCTGGGTCGACCAAGGCGAGAGAGGTCGACTCCATTTCTGTTGGATGGTCATCGACTGAAGACCCTTCTGTGGAGCCCGGGTAATGCATATCGACTCTGTGTCTTCATTATAGCCACTCACGATAATTATACATGTTTGCAAATATGGCAAATGGAAATAGCCGGAGTGGTGACTCTGGAGTGGATCGGGTCTGGAGGGAGTAGCGGAAGAAAAGGAGGAGCGCCGAAAGGTCAGGCACTCGTGCTGAAAGGTCGAGCGCTCGTGTTGAGGGGTCGAGCTCTCAATCTTCCCTCCCAGTCAGCCAAATCTCTTCTTCCGAGGGGGGTGAGGTTAGGCAGACCTCGAGGCCTTCTTCCAGTTCCCCCTCAAGGCAAGTCTCGAGTCAGGCCCCCGCTCAGACTGTTGTGTCCCTTGCCTCCATTTTGGTCTCGGAGTCGATGGTGGTGGTTGACGTCGACGCTGCCGACGTCACTGAGTTGACCGAAGCTGTCGGCCAGAAATGGGAGATTCCTCCCGAGGGGATGATGAGCCAGGAAAAAGGAGGCGAGTGGATGAGGAGAATCCTCTTCCTTTGCCCATGGCAAAAGTCATAGGGGTTGCTCCTTTTGAGTCTCAGGGGGTGAACGAGACTTCTTCGGCGTCTCAGGCTCCCGTGATGCCTCTTCTGGATCAGTGGCCTTCGAGCGGTATTGTGTCGCCCGTTCCTTTGGTCGGCCCGATCCCTGCAGAGTTTGATCGAGCTCTATGCTCAATCAACATTTGTCTTGCTCCTCAGGGTCTGTATGAGGTGACCCTTTGTAACGTCCCGCTTCCCAGGATACCCGATAATACGAATTCGTATCGAGTATTCCCAAAGAGGCGGGTGCTACGAAGGAAATAAAAAATTACAAATACAAGCAGGTTCACTACGCACTGCTAGGGTAGTACCTGTAGTATTCCCACAATCAACACAAAGAACAAGTAACTAGTGAACAATACAGAACAACAACAACATCAACCAGAGCACAACACTAAAAGGACATCATCCACATGTACATACTGCAATAATTAATACACCATCCCAGTTCTGCCCCACAAGTAAACCCCAAGTACAACAACTCTCTATCTCATCACCTCTCCCCACCCAACACTCTCAACTTTGCCACTGGACTCCACTGCTCCACCTTCTACCAACTCCAAAAGCCAACACTTGAAAAGTCAACGGGGGAACGTCAACGCGTGTCCCAGTAGGATATCCCAACTCCACATAGTATATCATCTACAGGCATGAGCTACTATGAATGGAATATGACGTTATGCATGGAATATGACGTACAGTACCATAGCATGCAAGGGTAGACGTAGCTACATAATATTAAGGTAATGGTAGGAAAACATACCTGCTGCACTGGCGTGTAGCTGCAAAAGAGAGTTAGTACTACGAATCATATATAATGTAAAAGAATCAAGGGGAATAACGACAAGGCGCATGCCAAGAAGGAAATACACAAGGTGTCACCAAAAATAGAAGCACACAAGTAAACAACATTTACCAATACTACAAAGATAATGAGAGTTATCAAGTAGTGATTTAGACCCTAAGTAGTGGATAGACCATCTTGGGACTGGACCCCGCCCCTAGTTGGGGTGGCACGGGCAAACTCCCCCAGCTAGCTGTGGCACTCAGCCCAGTGTGCGATGCTGTTAACAAAGGAGCCCCCTTTTCCCTTATTTCCCCTTCCATGCTTCATCAATTCACCTCATTTCTGCCACTTCCTCCCACTCGGGCAAGAACATGAGGGCCACCAACCACCACCAACTGTCCAGCCCCTCATGTTTTCCCCACAACTTAGTATCCCCCAATCCCCGTGTCACCATCATTTAAGAGGACTTAGTCATTTGTTTACCGATATGGCATACATGCATGAATATGAAAGAAATCAAGCTGGCATGGACATATCACTTCCTTTTCAATTCCATTCCATTCTTTCCTTTCCACATTTCACAATACACTTGAGACATGCATCTCCTTGTGCATTCCCTTTTCCAATTCCATATATCACAAAAAAAGGTCATGCCTCAACCAAGCCAACCTTACACCATCACATAAGCATCCATAGCTTCATTAATCAAAGGTTACATACACAACTTGGAGACAACATATAACAAAAAGAGAAGCATGAATGATGAAACACTTTAAGTGAAACATGAACATATAAGTGAGGGTAATAGCTTAGAGCCACATATGGGAACAAGCACTTCATGTCTCAACCATCCATCATCATGGAACACTAATAATTAAGAGCAATTACCACAAATAAGGTTTAAGAACAACACTTCTCAACTTCAGCTTACAGAAAATTGCAGGCAGTCAATAAAGGTGGACTGATTTCAGGGAATTGCAGTTCGAATCTCACAAAACTCACAACTACAAAGTTGTAGATATGTAAGTTTTAGATTCAAAGATAAAATTTCATACAAAAATATGAATTATCTGATTTATGGTGAATTATTTCGTGAAGCCTGTCAGATATGTTTTCCAGACAAATTCTAGGGTCTGTCTTGATTGCTGATTTTGGGCATATTGTAGTCAGAATTTCGAAATTATGCACTGAGATGGAGTTTTAGAAAAACTTGTTAACTTTCCAACGAGACTAAGAACATAAAATTCCATTCCGTGTACAGGTACTGAGGTCAATTTTTATAAACTGTGACCAGTCTGGGAGAAGTTCAGACATGTTGTAAAAATCGAATTTTTAACCTAACTGCCAGTTTGAATTAGAAAAAGTTGTGAACATGAAAGTTGTTAAGGACATCAATATGCACAACATATATTTTTCAAGCAATTTCATGTAGCCAATTAAGAGCAGATCATCACTAAAGTTTCAGCTATCCAGTACATATTTCCAGCAACAACTATAAAGACCTTTCATAATGTTAAAACATAGATTACACTAATAATCATGCATGTGATGATCCTACTAAGTGGCGTTGAGACTCCTACCTCATTGAAGATTGATTTTCTTCTCTAAAAACTCCATCTTGACTCCATCTCCTCTTTCTACAAGCTCTATCACACAAAAGTCATCAACTTGCTCAAGGAACCCATCCCTTTCTAAGCTCCAAACAACCCCATATGTTTATACTTGCTCAAGGATGTTTAAAGGAGGGAAAAGAGAGGGGGTTTCTTGAAAAAATATAGGAGAAGTAAGGCATGGAGAGGGGAAAATGAAAATGACAAGCAAAAGGAAGAGAGAAATAAAGGAAAAAGGAAGAAAAAGAAAGAGAAAGGGAAGTTATTTCTAGATATTTCTCCTTCTTTCTTTCCTCTTCTTTTCTCTTCTAAATGTTTCTTCTTATCTCTAGGGTCAAAGGGTCAAAGGCCCTAGAATATGCCATGCAAGGTAGAATGACATAAACACCCTCATCACTTACCCCTCCAACTTCTAGGATATTACCAAATAGCCTTAACTATACACACCCACCTCTTTACTATACACACACCCCTTAGCTTAATTACAACAATGCCACTACGCTACCCCCTTTTCACACTAGTCCTCATACACACCCTCATTCATGCATCCATTCATACATAGTGTACACACACATACTATTGCATGCACATACATCCCTACACCTATCTCTACATAAAGGTCATTATCATCTCTTTGTACATCCAAGCGCACACACTACTTACATTCATGCCATATGTATCAACATACACCCATATATACATATGTAGCTTCACACACACACACACACACACACACACACACACACACACACACATCTACATCCATTCCCCACATCACTACAAGTAGTCATACATACTAGCACACTAACTTAAGACATACAACACTAATAATAATACCAATAGTAACAATCCAATACCAATACTCATTACACCACAGATACTCACTACGTATCACTGCACCACATTCGTTAGTAGATAAAACAACCAATATTCACTTCCATTATAGATAATACAACAGTCCACACATTAGTTATCCAGGACATGCACTTGGTTACTATACACACTACATAGTAGTCATCACAATACACTACCTTACATATACACAACCATAGACATTTCCAATCAGGCATTCATAGATACCTATCCAAGTAGCCATATATCTATATACCCATACCAATAGGCATCCAAATATCTTATTTACTACACACACCACAATCAAATACATACAAATAATACTCTATATTCAAGCATACATACAGTATCTATCAAACAAATATATCTGCCCTAGCGTATATGGCACTATGGGCCGTTACACCCTTACCAACATTCCTTCGCCGTCGGGAGGGACGAGTCGGCCCTGTTGGACTTTGGGACGACTGCTCGATTTGTGGAGAACTCGATTCTCCCTAGGGACCTGGAGCTTCTTCAAAGGTTGGACCTCGAAAGGGTGGCCAACTTATTTGTGGGGAGCAGATACCAGGTACGTCGTCTGCCTCCTGTCTATTGATGCCCGAGTTAGCCGTCCCTGACTAACCTTTTTTGCAGATGTCCGTTCTCGGCACCGTGTTGTGCCGTCAAGCCGTCGACTTGATCGAAGGAGGTCGACGGGTGGCTGATGTGTCATAATATTACACATTATATCTATTTGTTTACACGTCAAAATGATCACTTTAATCCCGATTTTATACGCTTTTACGCTAATAACTGGAACTAATTGACTTTAAGAGCGTTTGTTTGCATTTCAGGGAATATCGAGTGATTCGGAGTATATTGGAGAAACGAGCACAGACATCGACACCGGAGCTCCAGCGGAGTCGCATTCGACGACTCAAAGCTGCTGGGGAGCAAGGGAAGAGCAAGAAAGAAGATGCAAAGGAGCCAAGAAAAGGAGGAAGGACGGAGAGCAAGGAAAGGAGAAGAGAAGAGTGAGCTTGCTCCACGCAATCGACTGAGCTATGACATCATGAAGGAGGGGCAAGGCTGCAAGGGACCGCTAGGCAAAGCGACCCAACTCGCTCGACCAAGCGACACCCAGTGCTCGACCGAGCCAGTCGTCAGAGAGCTCCTAATTTTTGCCTTGCAACTCTCTAGAAAGTTCGCGTCTAATTCACTTGGTCGAGTGGCTAACCGCTCGACCGAACAACATCAATTCCTCTAAGGGACCACTTGATCGGCTATCCCACTCGACCGAGCGGCCCCTTCTCCAAGCACCAACACAAAGCATCGAAGGATAGGGCTCGGTCGAGTGCTAGGGCGCTCTCGACCGAGCGCTATGTCGGCAGACCACTTTTAGTTCATTTTTAGGGGTTTTTGGGGGGAGGCTATAAATAGAAATGTTGAGCCATCATTTGGGGAGGCCGCTTTTAGTTCAATTTTTCTTCCCCTCAGCTGTTCTTGGATGTTTGGACTCCATTTTCAGAGGTTAGGCTATGCATTGGCCCCATCCTTGCTAGTTTGTATTGAATCTTCTATTAGTTGAGTATTTCCCTTTGTTAATTCTCTTTTGTTGTCTTTCTTATATGTTTTGCTGTTTGAATCCTT